>JALIGW010000001.1:204858688-205458688 GCA_023053685.1 Diadophis punctatus similis
GTAATTATAAACTCCTATGGGGCTACCTACAGCAGTGGTCTCATAATTGGATGTCCAATTCAGCTATTCAGATAGCCTTTCGTATTGCTTCATGCAGATTTTCTCGGGAACCAGAGAACACACATTGTAGCCAATCGTAAGACTATGACATTGTGATTTGCAAAACATTGAAAACCTGCTGGTTTCGATATTTTTTTACAAATTGTAAATTCAACTTATGAGAGCTGACTATAAATTCAAAGCAACAAATGTTTATCTCTTTTGCACCAGATCTCATTCGAGCATGATTTCAGGCATGAAAGTCCTAAATTTGCGTATTCGGAGTAGTCATCTGGGAACTGAAATAAAAAAAGAGACACCATCTCAGGACCTAGCCATATCACAGTTTTGCAGAAACATTACACGTATCCATTCAGAACTTAATTACCTTTGGGCATTAAGAGAATTTGTTTCATTCTTCCTCTTCAATGCTTGATCCAGCTGTTTTAGTCAAACATCATTCACTATGGTAATATCATTGTTGAAGCAAATGAAAAACAATCTGTTCCTCCAAAAATAAGAGGCTTCCGGATTTCTCTGAAAACGTGAGGTTTGTAAACTGCATTGGTGTATCAATAACTGTTCTACAGGTAAAAAGTTGCAAGCATGAAAACAGCTGTTCTTACATAATTTTGGGGTGCTAAATACGAAAATAACATTTAAAAATGTATATTGGATCTAGTTTCCATGATATAAGCAACCAACTAATGAAGTAAGGTTTATAAAATGCAACTTACATCATAGATTAATAACAGTATTGGTGACCAATAGAAAACCGCCACGCGTACCAAGATGATGCAATATTAGCTAATATTACGTCACCAAATTCTATAAAAGTCACAGTATCTGTTGCTTGGCGAGTTAGACAGCGTCTTTAAACATTGTTTTATGCTAGTAAATTTAGTTATGCCTCGAACCTGTTTAAATAAAGCAGATAATTTCTGCTATATTTGCGGTGAAGTTACTTTTGCATCCCAAAAACAAAGGATCACAACCATGATTAAGAAAGCCCACAACTTGTATTTCAGTTGCAAAATAGGAGACCAGGACAAAAACTGGGCGCAACACATATGCTGTAATTCATGTGGATCGAGACTTGTCCAATGGTTGAATGGGAATAAGCCTTCTATGCCTTTCGCAGTGCCAATGATTTGAAGAGAACCAACAGATCATGTCAGTAATTGTTATTTTTGTATGGTGCCTCCAATTGGGAAAGGTCTTACTAAGAAAAAAAGTTGTTTGTGCAGTATCCAAACATTCCATCAGCAATACCCCCCAAGTATGTATGTTGTTGAATGGATGTTGTTGCTTTTATACTGTTTTTTAAATTTTGTATTGTTTTTTAATTTTATGAAATTTTGTTTATTCTTGTATTTCTCTTTGTTGTACGCCGCCCTGAGTCCTTCGGGAGTTGGGCGGCATATAAGAATAACAAAATAAATAAATAAATAAATACGTCCAGTACCTCATGGAGAAGGACTACCGATTCCAAAAGCGCCTGAATCTTTCGTAGTTGAGTCCAGTGAGGAAGAACCTCAGGAACCAACAGCCTTACACGACCCAGATTATCTGCCATCCATATCCGCTGAACCACACCTCATAACACAAATGGAATTGAATGACCTAATAAGAGATCTGGATCTTCCAAAGAACAAGGCAGAGGTTTTAGGTTCAAGACTAAAGCAGTGGAATCTCCTGGCAAGTGATGTTCGTATGAATCTGTGAACTTATTAACGTTGATGAGTTTCTTTCTCTGTTGCATGGCAAGGAAAAGACTGCATGGATAGCATTCATGTTAGTGACATCAAATTTTCTTGGAAACAATAAAGCAGCAAACTACAAGGAAGTGGTTGAAAAACTCATCCAGGCCTACAAAAATCTTGGTTGTAACATGTCCTTAAAAATTCATTTTCTACACTCTCATCTGAATTTCTTTCCATCAAATTGTGGAGCAGTGAGTGATGAGCATGGGGAGCGCTTCCATCAAGATGTTGCAGCTATGGAAAAAAGATATCAAGGTAAATGGAGCCCATCAATGCTTGCAGACTACTGTTGGACAATTGTAAGAGACAATCCTTTCCTTGAATACAAAAGAACAGTCAAGAGAAGCAAAAGGGACACAAACTGAAGGCAAGATTAATGAGAAATTTAAACTTTTGAACATTTTACACTTGTTTACTAATTTAGTTTTTCTTGATAAACATATTCAATAGAGTATTTCATGTATTCACTGTTGCAAATATAATTCACTTAATTTTAATAAAAATATATGGGTTTATATATACGTATTAAGTTTTGGTGCATTATTTGCCTATTACCTGTAGTTGGAAAATGTAAAATGTCCGTTGCATGAAAACTAGAGCCAACTAACAAATTTCATTATTATATTTGAATTCAGCATGTGAAATTCATTAAGAAATGGCACATTTCATTTCTTAAACTAACAAAAATTGTAAATTTGTAGAACAGTCTTTGATCTATCATGAGCCACTTCTGGCTATCTTATGCAGTTTCTGGAGAGACTCCTTTCCTGGTTAAGCAGTATTGCAAGCAGAAAACTAACGGATGGATTCTAGATGCATCAAGCTTTACTGTCCTAATGTTTTCTTATGTTTATTTCTTCTCCAGAAGTTTTATTTTCCCAACACATTTTAAAGTACAAGCCAAATGTAGCTTTAGCTATATGTTCCATCCAAAGCACACAGAGCATATTTATCCATTTGTGAGTGATTAAAAGCTGAATAAAATTTTGCAAGAGACTAAGCTAATGTTTGCTTCCCAGATTTAGGTTTAAAGTGTTTATAATTAGTAAATGGTTTGACTTTATACAGAAAAGTAGCACAATTTTGAATACAGTACATAAATGTTTTGTTAAATCCTTGTTCTGATGTTTGCCTTCTTTTTTTCTCTCTTACGTGATCAGGAAAAGGCATGTCTGAATAAATCAGGCAAATGTAGACACCAAGCTAGACATACTTTCTTTGTAGCTGGTTTCATATACCAGACACTTGTGTCATTAAATGAACTTCCCAACATTATGATTAAAAATGATTTGATTTCATTGTAATTTCTTTGACTGTGAGACACTCTTGAGAACTGGGTGTCATACAAATTTAAATTATCATGATTGATTGTGTAGTCAGTCAGATGTTTACATTGGATTTGGCATTTTTATCCACCTAACAAGCCCTTCCCAAGGACCAGGGATAGGCTGATTTTGTTGTTTTATGATGTCAGGATTGCAGGATGTAAGCTGTTCCAAGTAAAGCTGCCTTTTTCAATTGACTGATGGTGAATTTGTCAATGCCCATGATGTTCAAGTGATGCTCCAGTTGTTTTGGGATTATACTCAAGGGGCCTATTACTATTGTTACTATATTTGCTTTCTTTTGCCAGTGTCATCATACTGCAGGACTTTGTATTTTCTCCAGTTCTTTCTCTTCTATTTTGCTATCTCCAATTACTGCCATGTCCACAATTTTATCTTTCTTATTGACAATTATTAAGTCTGGGATGTTATGTGGCTGCTTGAATTCTAAAACCCCAGAGCATTTTAGCGTCTTGATTTTTATTTATTTATGTTTCCTATTTTTGAACCATCCATAAGGTAAAGTAAAGGTAAAGGTTCCCCTCGCACATATGTGCTAGTCGTTCCCGACTCTAGGGGGCGGTGCTCATCTCCGTTTCAAAGCCGAAGAGCCAGCGCTGTCCAAAGATGTCTCCGTGGTCATGTGGCCGGCATGACTAAACACCAAAGGCGCACGGAACGCTGTTACCTTCCCACCAAAGGTGGTCTCTATTTTTCTACTTGCATTTTTTACGTGCTTTCGAACTGCTAGGTTGGCAGAAGCTGGGACAAGTAACGGGAGCTCACCCCGTTATGCGGCACTAGGGATTCGAACCACTGAACTGCTGACCTTTCGATCGACAAGCTCAGCGTCTTAGCCACTGAGCCACCGCGTCCTTGAACCATCCATCCCACTCCTTTATTTTCTATTACTTTATCTAATTCGTGCTCCCACCAGTTCTTGCTTGCAAGCAAATGGTATTTCTTGCAGCTATTCGGCTGCAGCATTGTTGCTACTTTGTCCTCTTTCTCCATAAAGAGCAGAGAGATTGAAGAGAAAGAAATTTCAAGAGAGTAAGCTGTTTGCTCTTCTTTACATCAAATGCAATACGATTGCACCAGCAGTGGTAAATGGTCAGGCAAAGGAGAGATTGCCTACAGAAATCAGGTACATTTTTTCTCTTTCCCCCACACCTCACAGAGTAGAGAGATTGGAGAAGAGATTTCAAAGGAGTACTGAAAGCTGTTTCTTTAGTGTTCCTGCAGCTCCCAGACCTGGAATTGGATTGCTTTCGATGTGTACAAGAAGTAAGTAGCCAATAGGGCATTCCAAACAGCAGAGGAATGGTTAGAAGGCAAACAAAAGCCAAAAGTGTGAAACTGAGTTGTCGTGTCTCTTTCTAGCCATAACACATAGTGACAGTTATATGATTTGACACTCAGTGACTGTTTCACTTAGCTATGGAATTGCTAGTCTCAGTTAGGGTCATTAAGTGAGTACTACCTGTATCTAATTGTGTTTCTTGGTGGCCAAATCAAAAATATTTTGGGATGATACCCAAACTAGGGCCTGAATATATAGGAGAAAATACAGAGAGCCAGCCTATGAAAGAGGCCTACTCTGCAGGTATCATCCCAAGATATTTTTGATTTGGCCGCCAAGAAACACAATATATATAAAATGATTTTCTGTCGAGTCACCTGGTATACCCAAATATGGGAGGGAGCATACTGCTTCCTTCCTTTTGCATTTTAGCCCCCACTCCAGGGGCCATCCAGGCTACAAACCATATTTTCAAACTTACAAAGAACTGATAAAGAAATAAAGGGAGACTAGTATAGATCTATTTCAAGCTATTTAGCTCTCATCAGCTAGCCATACCCTTCTAGGTTTTGAACTTGGGCTGCTTGCCTTGTTTAGGCAGTGCTTTTACCCTCTAAGCCACAAGTTCTCCTCCCTTATCAGCTGAGCCAGGGGAAATATTTAATCTATAAAGCTGGTTATGAATGATATGATAAGAACAAATGATTATTTAGCACAATATTATATGTCTGAAATTTTTTGATCTGACATATTAAATATTATAATTGGATGGCAATCATTAGAGGGGGTTATTGGAGCCATGCTCCAGGTTTTCAGAGTGTCCAAGATGCCCTGATTGGATTTTGGCTCTGTTTAATTTCATTCCCAAAACACTGGGTTGCAAAACAGATCCTAAAAAGTAGGATCTAGAAAGACAATAGCAAACCAAGAATCTTGTATTGATGCCAGTTGGAACAGGAAAAATGAAAAGAGCTATGAAAATTGGAAGCGAACAGTTTTTGTAGACATGTTTACAGGTAGCACCTCTGCAGTTGTGATGGTTTTGACATTAATGCATGCTGGATTAGTGTTTGCTGTAAAAAGCCAATAGAGCGTGAAATTGCTTTAACTTTCATGTAGGTGTAGTTAACGGGGTTTTCTTGTTGACTGAAAGAGGCTTAGACAAAGTACGGGCTCCAGCAGAACAGCTGAGAGATAAATTATGTCAGAGTGCTTGCCAGGCTTATAAACAATTAAACAACAGAGAGGAAGGCTTGATGTGTCTGAACTTCTGACTAATACAAGGGCTGTTACCTCCAAGAAGAAGTGAAGGGGTATGAAACGGGTGAAATTCAAAATTTTTCCCTACCGGTTCTGTGGGCGTGGCTTGGTGGGCGTGGCAGGGGAAGGATACTGCAAAATCTCCATTCCCACCCCACTCTGGGGCCAGCCAGAGGTGGTATTTGCGGGTTCTCCGAACTGCTCAAAATTTCCGCTACCGGTTCTCCAGAACCTGTCAGAACCTGCTGAATTTCACCCCTGATATGAAGGAAAGGAAATCAAAGATCCTCAAAGGAAGAGGTGGTGCAGAATGTAAGATTCTACTCAGAGGGTTTAGAGGTTTTGTCAGCAACAAAACAGAAAAGGTACACCGAGAAGGATGATGGCCCAGGACTTCACCCCTTCCTCAAAGCATACTTGCTTGGTCAGGCAAGTTGAACATTTACAAGAACAAGAATTAAAAAGTGGTGTGCCAGCAAGGATGCTGGTCCTCAAAATTAAATCACACTGAATTTAAGGGGACATACTTCTGAGTGTACATTCATAAGGCATCGCCATTCAGCTAGTTAAAAAAAAATCTCATTATTCTTGTACTAAAAATAAATTGTACTCATCCCTGGAATTTATGGAAGTATCTGATAGTTTCAGTTGTTCGTATTCATTAGTGACATCTCTTAATCCTTTAGTTTCAGTAAACTGCAAATAATTTTCATTTATGTTCAAAGCCAAAAAGCAATTTATCAGCAATAATGTATTTTTTTTAAAAAAAGAGATAAAGCAAAGGGGGCGGGGGGGGGGGAAATGCCAGGCATTAAAACAGCAAAGTTCTGTCATGCTAGCTAGACACTTCTTGATTACAAAGCTATCGTCGGTGACAAGCCTAGACACTAGATGGGACTGTAAGTTCATTTCCATTATGGGCCAGCATTTACAGTAAGGACACTGTCTCTTCATTATCTGTGTCATGAAGGATTGAAATATCCTACATGTAGAACATTGTGAAGATGAAAACATCTCATCATATTTCAGATATTTCATATAATGAAAAATATGTCCTCCATATGCTTAATCATATCCATTCATTATGGGTATTAATTCACAATTATACTTTTCAGACAACATAGGTATACTAGTAATTGGGATGCCAACATCCAAATAACCATCAGATGACAGATTCTGATTAATGCTAAAATTTGCTGCCATCTAGTGACTGATGTGAATTTATGCTGCCCTGATATTGTAATTCTAATAAACTAGATATACAGTATTTGCCCAGTAATTATATGAGATGGATTGGTCTATATCCAAAAAACAATGTAAAACAATCAAATATTGTAAAATAGTTCTGAAGTTTATAAAGAATAGAATAGAATAGAATTTTTTATTGGCCAAGTGTGATTGGACACAAAAGGAATTTGTCTTGGTGCATATGTTCTCAGTGTACATAAAAGAAAAGATACGTTCATCAAGAATCATAAGGTACAGCACTTAATGATAGTCCGGGTACAAATAAGCAATCAAATCATATTAGGAACCAGTCAATTAATACACAATATTTATTAATGAAGAGAATAGCATGGTGGCTTAGAGATGAAGATGCTCTCCTTCTACTCGGAAGGTTGAGAGTTCAATCCCAGACAGTGGCAGATATTTCTCTATCAGGGTGGAAAGAGAAAATATGTACTGTGAACTCTGCGTAGGTGTCAGGAAGGGCATCTAGCCAGTAAACATTCATTCAGTCGCCCCACCTTTGAAGAAAGGGATTACAGGGTCGTAAAAAGAGAAAAAAATTAATGAAGAGATTTAACATTTAAGCAATATCGTGGTGGGGTTTTTGTTTTTTGTTTGCTTTTTCACTTTTTTCTTTTTCTTTTTTCTTTAGAGAACAGTCAGTTCAATCTTTGAACTCAGACTCATGGGCCAAAAGTAGCTCTAAGCTGCCATTATGAAAAGATGGAATGCTTCTCATCATCCTGTTGGTGACACATGGGGCAAATCTATGTGCAAGGCTGCATTATACACTTCATTTTCAGTGGGGGGAGAAGGGGTGTGTCTATGTCTATATCTATTCTTTTTGGGGTATTTCTGTTTGATTATTTAAGATGTGATTTTGAGAACTTTATTTCTCCAGAATGTTTCACTAATCTCTTCCACTTTTCAGCATAGATCTATTTGGAGCAGCTCCAAGCTATCAAGAAGTTGCCCATCCCTACGCTCAATGTAGACACTTGCTGTGACTGCGTCCCTACTGCATTCAGGATGGTTAGAAAGTAGATAATGAATACTACTGGATAGTAAAAATATTTCATGCAAGCTAATATCTTAATGCAATTTGGACCACTATACTTTCAATTATAAGGAAGTCCTGCCCTATCCTCAAACTCAGTGAAGCTTACTTCTGAGTAGAGCATTTCCTTGCTTAAATAGATTTTTTATCTTGAAGAAGTGCGAATAACCGATGAATGTTCCTTTTAAATATTCTGCTTTGACGATGAAAAAGTGAGTCTGTACCCCACACATCCAAATCGGGTTTACCATCTGTGAGCAGATTAGGAATATTTATTAGGAAATAAATCTCAGCAGTTGACAGGCTACCTAAGGATCTGATGATGCCTGAGTTCATTTCAATGGCTAATAAAAAAAATGAATCCTCACTTGATTACCCTTCAAAAAGACTCCATTTCAATGGTGAATACATTTAAATGATTCTGTGTTTTTGGAAACTTTTAGTGACGTTTTATCACATCTCTAGCATGCCTAAGAGAACTGGAGACAAAGAACCGAAGCATAACAAATCTCTATGCTTCTCAGATTTAGTTAGACTCATTATTTAAAATAACAATAGTAAAACTCACAAAAACTTAGCATATCTTTTTCCACTGATTTTTTTTCTCTCTCTCCTTGGCTGCTCATGATCTCGGTGAGAACAAACGAGTAAAGAGATCAGACAAGGATTCATAAGGCAGAAAGGTTTGCATTTATTGTAAACTGAATGCAGTAAGAAAAGTACAAATAAGGTTTAAATCATCTTAAAGCACTAGAGAAGCTTAATGAAGAAAAGATGGTTCCCATGCAGCCTACCTAAAAATTTTTCCAAGTCCTGAACAACTTGTTCTTAAAACTCAAGCTGTCATTTAATGATTGCCATAAGGTGGTAGTGATAGGAATTACTACAAGTCATGCCCTCCACACTGCCCCACCCCAGCCTCTCACCCAAGGGCTATTCAGTCTAGGCAAGCCAACTTAAACCCTTCCCCACAAGGGCCTCACCTTACATCCAGCCGTTTATGTTTCCGAGACACCAGATACTAGTTTATATTTCTTCTCCTATTAACTACAGCACAAATAGATATAGCAGCCCGTTAATATTCAGCCTCTGGCCCATTGTGGCAGTAGTAATTATGGGGAGTGGGAATTTGGTTGTCAAAAATATTTAGATTAGGGAGATAGGTTTTGAGCAAATCTGGCTTCCTTTATTTAATTTGCACCTATGGTTATGAATAACCATATGGATATAACCTTAAAGAAGGAATGCAAAGGTGCCAATAAAGAAGAAGGTTTGTAGCTCACGGTTGAAATGAGGGGTCCTTGGTGCTCTCTAAACTTGGTTGTTTTCTAGCAGACATTTCATTATCCAGACTGATGATATTACCAAGTTTAGGTAATGAAATGTCTGCAAGAAAACAACCAACCTCAGAGAGCACCAAAGACTCCGAATGCAAAGGTGGGCTATATAAGCGTGAGCGTAGAGCTCAAAAAGAAGAAGGAATAAGAACATAGAATGGTAGAGTTGAAAGGGGTCTTCTAGTCCAACCCCCTGTCATTTCAGATAAATGGTTGTCCAGAAGGAACTCATGATTTCCCTTCCTCAATTCTCTTGTGTATAAAGGCAGAGAAGCTCAGTCAGGATTTCAATATTCTGTTATTACACCCTGCAACAGGTAGAGCTTCAGTAGTCACAGGTTTATCCCAGGTCATGTTGGCTTCAACATATATAGCCGTGGTGGCAACCTATGGCACGCGTGCCACAGGTGGCACGCGGAGCCATAGCGGAGGGCACGCGAGCGTTGCCCACCGGCAAACCGGAAGTGTGGAAAAACGCACTTCTGGTTTGCCAGTGAGCTGTTTTTTGCACTCCGGAGGGTTCAGGGAAGCTTCCTGAAGCCCCGGAATGCAAAAAATGACGAAATGGACAAACCGGAAGTGCAGAAAAACGCACTTCTGGTTTGCCGGTGAGCTGTTTTTTGCACTGCGGAGGGTTCAGGGAAGTTCCCTGAAGCCCCGGAATGCAAAAAATGACAAAACGGACAAACCGGAAGTGCATTTTTCTGAACTTCCGGTTTGCCCGTTTCGTCGTTTTTTACCGTCCCAGGCTCCGGTAAGGCCTTTGCGCGGGGGTGGGGGTGTGTGCGCATGCGCAGGGGGCAGCAAGGGGGGTGTTGTACGCATGCGTGGGGGGAGGGAATGGGTGTGGGCATGCGTGCACGCGCTAGCACGCGCACCCCCCCTTTTTGGCACGCGAACCAAAAAAGGTTCGCCATCACTGATATATAGGAATGTTACAGGTTAAACCTTGTCTTTATCTCAGAAAAGCTGCTATGAGGGATGAATGTGGATGATGTTACCATTTCCCCCTTTTCACAGTAAGGTTACTTCCTGATCCTGTAGTCTGTTCCAGACTCAGCTTCCCTCAAAAGGGCTGACAGATAAGGTGACTTTCCCTCATCTCAGTTGTTGCTCTGTAGAATTTTCTTTTGATGATCGAGTACCTTTTCCCTTTTTCCTTTTTTTAGCCCAAGCTTTCATTTTTATGATGATCTTATTGTTCAAAAAATCAGTACGGCACTTACTCCTTCTTTTCAAGAGATTCTTTTCAACAGTCAAGTGTGATGAATATTACACAGGACATAGGAAGTGGCAGGTGAGTTCATTTTGGAGAGAGAGAAAGAGAGCCTTAATTTTTTTTCTTTTGGGTCTAATTGTGGATTTGAGAAGAATACCATAATTGATTAGTGAATGACTATAATTGTATAGCTTGACTTTGTAAACTCTCACTTCTTTTAGTTCTTCCTCCTCTTCCTTTCAATGATCGGTACTGATAAGATATTTTGATAGGTGGAAGAGATTAAAAATCATGTACAACTTTTAGAAAACTATAGGTGTAATATTTATGAAATAAACACATTTATTTTTCCATTGATAAGCCATTCACAGAATTCCAGTGTGACCTGACCTGAAATTACTATTGATAAATAGCTGTAGCTAAAAAAATTGAAAGTAGAGTTAACTAAGGAGAAAACAACCTATGCTTGAAGAGCTTAAGCCTTCTTCAAGGTTGTAAAATTGGGCAAAACTCGCTTAACAAGTGTCTCACTTAGTGACAGAAATTTTGGGTTCAAATGTGGCTGTAAGTCGAGGACTACCTCTACATTATCCTCTATCAGACTTTTGTATAACAGCCATGTAATTTGAGGAGTTCTGGAAATGAAAGTTCACTCTTCTAAAGGGAACCCATTTGGGGAAAGTTGAGATACTTTACTTGAATAAAGAGAAAGTCTCTGTCACCTTAAAATTCTCTTTCATAATTATGAAAATGTAATTTTTCCCTCTGAAATATTCTTCAAAGCAAAGACTTGAGTCTCCTCTATAGTTATTGCAGCTCACAAGGACCACAGAAAAGCATTAGGACAAAACATGGTAAGTTGAATTAGGAGGACATTAAGATGAGTGTTTTGGTGTCAAACTCGCGGCCTGCAGGCCGGATGCATCACGTGCTGGCTCCGCCCCCCTGGGTTTAGCGAAGGGGGAGAAAGTCCCGATTCATCATGTGATGCCGCCGTGACGCCGCGGGTTTAGAGGCAAAAAGCTTAAAACAAGGACTTCAGATTCCAACTTACATACTAAAAGAATGTGGCAGAGTTTCTGTAACAGAGCCTAGTAAACTACTCAATAAAAAAATAGAAGTTACATTGGCTCATAGTTTATGTTCTTTGTTATTTATATACTAACACTCAAGGAAACAAAAATAATAATTAAAACGGTGCAGAAGGCGAATATGATTTAATAAATATAATGGAGGCCTGGTGGAAAGTCTCCCATGATTGAAACAGTTGATTCAAAAGCTACAAAAGGAACAATAGAAGACAGGAGTTAAACAGCAGTTTTATAGCAGTTTAAAAGTATCCATGTGAAATCTATGTGAACGAACATGGTAGCACAGGAATGACTTTCTTAGTTAAAATCAGTGAATTTGTGAATAATAATAATATTATAACAACCGAGTTGGAAGGGACCTTGGAGGTCTTCTAGTCCAACCCCGTGCCTAGGCAGGAAACCCTACACCACTTCAGACAAATGGTTATCCAACATCTTCTTAAAAACTTCCAGTGTTGGAGCATTCACAACTTCTGGAGGCAGGCTGTTCCACGGATTAATGGTTCTAACTGTCAGGAAATTTCTCCTTAGTTCCAAGTTGCTTCTCTCCTTGTTTAGTTTCCACCCATTGCTTCTTGTTCTATCCTCAGGTGCTTTGGAGAATAGTTTGACTTCCTCCTCTTTGTGGCAACCCCTGAGATACTGGAACACTGCTATCATATCTCCCCTGGTCCTTCTTTTCATTAAATTAGACATACCCAGTTCCTGCAATTGTTCTTCATATGTTTTAGCCTCCAGTCCCCTAATCATCAGTGTTGGAATAAGCCCAACACTATTATCAGTGTATCCTATTGCCCACCCGCCCAAGGAGAAGCTATGAATGATATTTCTTTTGAAAAGGGAGCTGCAGATATTTCAAAGTGGTATAAAAACAGGAGAAGTTTGATTGTGTCAGAAAGCAGCAAGGCATAAGGAGTTGGTCATTTTGCCACCCAATTTCAGTAGCATAATTTGAAGCTGTTGGTGGGCTCTATGGCCACCCTACTTTATAGATTTTGTTATAAAATATATAGTTTATAGCATGATGGCCTAGAGATGAAGACACTCACCTCCCACTCAAAAGGTTGAGAGTTCAATCCTAAGTAGCGACAGATGTTTCTTTCCTAGGGCACAAAGAAAAAAATATCTGCTGTGAACTCCGCATGGTGTCAGGAACGGCATCCGGCCGGTACATGCTCAGTTCCATCCACCCCACCAGTGGTGGGTTCCTACCGGTGCGGTCCACTCTATAGCACCAGTAGCGGCCCGCTGGTGACGTCACAGTACCGGTGCGATCGGTTGCCGGTGCCTGGGCGCCGCCATTAAAAAAAATTTTTTTTTTAATTAAAAAAAAAATTCTTTTGCGCATGCCCAGAAACCTGACAATTAAGTCTTTCCCCATCCCTTCGCTTGAAAATAATAAGAAGCTCGCATTTGACACTTTTCCTTCGCTTTTGCCTAAAGCTTCCCAAAGTGGGCGTTTTCCGAAAGCTTAACCTTTTATACTGTTAATTTTATACAGTTTTATACTGTTATTCTTTAGACGAAAACATTGAGGACTGTTAAAATATACTGTTCTTTTAACAGTCCTCAATATTTTCATCTAAGGAATCCATGACTGAAACCAAAAATGCTGTATGATTCTTGCTTGTCTTTTAACTATAGCATTTTCTGCATATAAAGGTTGCTGTGTTGCCATGGTGTAACACGCACTTTGTATGCAAAGCTTTTCATGTAAGGTATAAAATAGCAAAAATAGTAGTAACATCTCTCTGAAATAACTAATATATGAACGGCAAGCCACGGCCACCTGGTCACATGGCTGGCAAGCCATGCCCACCCGGTCACATGGCTGGCAAGCCACACCCACAAAATAAGCCACGCCCACAGAGTGGTAGTAAAAAAATTAGGAACCCGCCCCTGCACCCCACCCTGACTCTATCCCAAATTAAGGGGATTATAGGGTCGTAAAAAGGGAGATTTTATATAGTTTTTGTGTAAGATAGAGAGATTGTCTCATGTACAAGGCTGGATTTTGGAGATGGTGGTTGACTTTGCACCTATATTTTAGTATGATTATGTCTGCAGCAGCTACAGAGATCCCGTTTCATCTAAAATTAATTTCATGAACATTTGTGGATTTTTTTTAAAAAAAGGAAGTTTATTCTAATCTGGCTTGTCTAAAGTTCCTCATAAGTGTCTTAATATCAAAGTTGTTTTTTATAGCGCCAAATAACAGTCTTCTATGCCATGTCATGAGCAGTGAACTGAACATTGGAATGTATGTATCTTGCTCCATCTCTCTGCTTGTTAGCAAGTGACTGACTTAATATAATGCTAAGTGAATGCCAAAGCTACATTTTCTTTCACATATGATTCATGGAGGATGACAGTAAATTGCTCACTGGTCCAATTTCAAATTTAAATATAAATTAGTTTAATTTTCTTTGCAATCAGGTAAATTAATGAGAGAGGCTAGAAACAATATGTGGTAATTGCATTTTTGAAATTATTCCTTCTGTCCTTCAAGAATGCACTAGTTGAAACATTGAAATTTGGTGTCTAAATATAAAGTGCGATAACATCTGGTTCTAATTGCTGGTTTAAATAATGTAGACAGACCTTAGAGCTCTTCATCCTTTTGAAAGGAGGCTTTTAGTGGGAGGCTCTGAGTCAAAGGTTGTGGAAATCTCATGCTACTAAAAATAGCTAACATTTTGAGTACATTTTATGCTTGACATGTGTGTGTGTGTGTGCCGCACACATAGTTGCCTCTTGTACAACTTAGTAAGGAGAGACTGAACTTTCAAAGCAATTGGTTTAATGGGACTCATGGAATCTTATTAACATTGATAGGCTGGATTTTTCTTGGCAATACAACAAACATTCATTAATCTCCCTGAAGGTAAATGGAAGATAGTCTCCAGTTGTGTCTGTGAACCAAGAGAGTAATTTTCCTCCACTCCACATCCTCAGTAAAAGCCCTACCCCATGTCCTTATTCCCAAATCAGCAACAAAAGTTGAAAAAGTAGATTTGCAATGTCTACAGGTGGTTTCCACGGAGGTATGGAAGCCAATACTAGCACTAGCCAATACTAAGATGGTGGATGGAGTGTTGTGATGTATACCCCAGGCCTTTTATACACATGCATAAATGTATGGCGTTTGTGCATATCTCTTGCACATGTGCTCCAAAAGAGTAGGGCTTGCATTTCAATTCTCCACCCACTATCTTGCCAATGATGAATGCTGCTACAGATGCCACCAGAAAAAAACATGTTGACTACCACGAATGGAAGTTGCTTTAATCTATGTTGGGCATCATCCCCAAATATCAAGAATGTTAGCATAAAATGTGATTTTTCTCCTTCAAATCGGTGGTGGCAATAAATTGTACTTTATTGCAACAAAGTGTAGGACTATTATTTAGCAGACTGCATCAAGTGAATAATTTCCAAGCATTTTATGAACTGAACGTTATTGGTCCAAAATATTAATAGACACTTATATGCATATGAATAACAGAGGGAAAATAAGATTATTTTTTTGCTGCTATTGAACTGTATCAGAGTTATTCTTAGATATTATATTTCTCCTCACTGTTATATATGAAAGAAATATGCAAAATAACTTTTTGTAAAGTATATTATACATTAAATCTTTTCTTTCCCATTTTCACAGTTGGTGTGTATTGTCTCTCTGTGTTTTGTGCGCCCAGTTATTTTTTTCTCCAACTGAATAACATTTTTTTCCTAACTGAATTTTCTCCTAAAATCATATTTGTCAAAAACTTTAGCCTACATATTGGCCATTGTATGAAATCCAACCCAGGAATGGAAACTTTCCAGTGACAAGGGTGTAAGAGGATATAGCTATTGATTTAATGGTGACAGAGTTCGACAACTTGGGAGACTAAGGGAATCATTCTAGATTCTCTTAGAGCCTTTAAGGGAAGGTGGATTGAAAGATGCTCATTAATTAATTACTCATGGACTGGGCATGTTTGCATAGGCATGTTAGGAATAACAGAATAACAGAGTTGGAAGGGAACTTGGAGGTCTTCTAGTCCAACCCCCTGCTCAAGCAGGAAACTCAAATGATTGTCAATCTCTTCTTAAAAACTTCTAGTGTTGGAGCAACCCACAATTTCTGGAGGTAAGTTGTTCTGTTGATTAATTGTTCTGTCAGGAAATTTTCCCTTACTTCTAGGTTGCTTCTATCCTTGATTAGTTTCCATCCGTTGCTGCTTGTGCTGCCCTCAGGTGTTTTGGAGAAGAACTTGACTCTCTCTTTTTGGTGGTAGCACCTTAGATCACAGGTGTCAAACTCACGGCGTCACGTTGCCATCAAGTGCCATTTTATGATTTTGTTTTCCTTCATGGAACTGGGGTGGGCATGGCCTGCACGTGACGTTTCCGGCCCGCGGGCCGCCAGTTTGACACCCCTACCTTAGATATTGGAAGACTGTTATCATGTCACCCCTAGTCCTTCTTTTAATTAAACTAGACATACCCAATTCCTGCAACTGTTCTTGTTATACTGTAGCTTCCAGTCCCCTAATCATCTTTGTTGTGTGTCTACTTAATTCCAACTGCCATTTTATGTATTAATCATTGGCCAGAACCAGGTGCTTCATCCTAGGAGAGCAATTGTGAAGTTGTAAAACAACTAATCTCAAAGGAGATAGTCCAACAGAAACAGGACGTTTTTGCCACTCTGCTATAACAGAGAAGCCTGAAAAATTTAATCAGACATTTACGCTTAGCCTGAACTTGAAAAAAGGGCTAAGCTAAATGTTTTGTGGTACTTTTCTGTTGTGGCACTTTTAACATAATTGTATCAGTTCAAAAGATCAAAATAGAGTCATAGCATCAGGTTTACACATCACAGTACATAGTATCTGGTCACACAATCCACGTGAAATTGAGCTTCTGTTAAGGGTAAAGCAATGTACAGCATAGCTAAGCATCTCGATGTTGTACAGAGTATTGGGGTATGAGCTGAGCTAACTAGAGAGAAATCTAGGGATTGCAAACATTCAGGTGAAAATGTTAGATCGGGGTGTCAAACTGGATTTCTTTGAGGACCAGATCAGCATTGTAGTTCTTCTCCGTGGGCCGGGAGGGGGGGGGGAGGGGGAGAGAGACGGGACGGCTGCCTCCTGCAGCACTGTGCCAGCCAAAACGGGGTGCAGAGTGACCACGTCCCCCCCCCCAATTTTCGGCCTGGACGCCCTTGTGTGCCCCCCCCGCGACCCATTTTTGGCCTCTATGGCCTCCTGCAGCACACTGCCGGCTGAAAACACAGCGGGCCATTTTGGCTGGCAGAGGTACTGTGGGCCAGTCCTTTGATATTTCCAGGCTGGCCCTGTGGGCCAGATCTAAGCACCACCAGGCCGGATCCGGGCTGCGGACCTTGAGTTTGACACCCCTGTGTTAGATGATGCCCTCATGAATTCCAAATTCCACACTGGGAGTTATTGGAGGAAAAAAAACCTGAGGATCACCATCAATATTTTTAAATGGCTGTAATACAAAAAAACTCAGAAAAGGTGATCAGAATTATCATGAGGAAAGTTTATAATATTCAAAACATTTCATTTTAGGGAAGGCAAGCAAGCAAGTTGATTGGGTTAGTTCTCCTGGAATCTGGTGACATTGCTGGAATGCAAAAATGCAAGTTTGAGCCGTTCAAAGAATAGGTAGAAAATGTTAGAATGCAAATAACTGGTGTAAAATTGTACTACGAATGGGGATGCGAAAGCAAAACAAGCCAGAAAGAAAGCATTTTGTGTATATATGTGTGTGTGTGGTTGTGCTTTTGAGCCTGGATAAATCCTGTAGCTTTCTTGGCAACATTTTCAGAAGTGGCTTGCCATTGCTTTTTTTTTTTACTTTTTCTTTCTTAGGGCCGAGATTGAGTTACTGGCTCAAGGTCATCCAGCTGGCTTCATGTCAAAGGTGGGATTAGAATTCTCCTGGTTTCTAGCCTGGTGACTTAATTTCTGTACCAAACTGGCTATCTAAAAATGAAAGGAAAATAAATTAATGGAGGAGAGTTCAATTATACAGGAACATTTTTGTGCTTAGCCAAGGGTGAAGTAGTCTTGCAAAAAGTGAAAGAAAAACTCAACCTGTTTCTGCTTATGTCCAAAAGGGGAAATACTTGTACAGCCATCTGATGCTAAATAGTGCTAATGCTAATTCAGTGCTAATAGTGCTAAATGCTAATTCAGTGGGAGACTTGCTGAGAAATTAGAAGTCCTATGATTCATATTTGTGCATGTACAGTACAGTAAGTGTGTGTGTGTCCATATGTGTAATCAAAGGTACAATACATATTTGTGGGATTCTTGATGCTCTCTGAGGTTGGTTGTTTTCTTGCAGACGTTTCATGACCCAGCTAAGTAATGTCATCAGTTATCAGTACTGATGGCTAATGAAACGTCTGCAAGAAAACAACCAACCTCAGAGAGCACCAAGGATTCCACAGTTTAACCCTGAGCTACAAATATTCTCTTCTATAGGTATAATACATATTTAAATAAATCGCTTCTCCCTTCTCTTCACTCCCTTACAACTGTCGGGGTTTGTGGCAGTTTTCTCACACCTCTCTGATCCCTTTTTCTGAGCTGGATTATCTTCCCGTCAGAACCAGTCCCCTCATCTGGTTGCCTCGGTAAGTCTTAATCCTTTCTCAGTCAATTCACTAGATGTTTTTCTTATTAATGAAATTGCCAGCCATTTTTTTCTTCTCTTGGCCAAGCATTGCCAACTCATATTCCTGATTCTTTTGCAGCATCCAACCTACTTCTATTAGTTGCAAGGAGAAGAAACGTATACCTTTCTGTTCTACAATTTTACGTGTTCATGAACTGTCTTTATTTTTTTCTTTGTCTCTTTAAGTTACTCTTTTCTAGAGCAACACATTCTTTTCATATCCAGATCCTTGTCAATCACATTTTAACTTCCTTAGTTCTCGTCAGAAATTCCTACCATTTTGAGCCAAACTTACATCCCAAAGTAACCAGTTGCACTTGTCTCAGTTTTTTATCCCAACAACTCTGAATATGTGTCATTCCTAATACATCGGAGCTATCATTTTTATTCCTGTGTCTGAAGAAATAAAATAATGCTATTTCTAGATGCTAGCAATTATCTAGCCATTATTCATAGCTAGATAATTAGTTTATTTTTCAATTTTACCCATTCGTTCTTGTCATTTATTTTGCTTGTTTTTTTGAAAGATCTCATTTGGTAAATGTCACAGGAAACCTTGGGGCTTAGAAAAACAGACCCAGTGCAGAGAAGTGGCATCTTGATTCGTATTGTGAAATCTGCTAACTTTCCTTTGAAGTGCCTATTGTTGAAAATGTCCAGTTGAGCTGCTGTTCTTTAATATTGTTTCTTAGCCCAGGGGTCCCCAACCCCAATCTGTGGACCGGCCCTGGTCTGCGGCATGCCAGAAACCGGTCCACACAAACAAGTGAAGCCCCATCTGCAGGATGCAAGGCAACGTGTGAAACCACACCAGCTCCGGTCCACAGAAAACCTCTCCCCATGGAACCGGTCCCTGGTGCCCAAAAGATTGGGGGCTGCTGTCTTATCCTGTTGGAAACATCTAAAATACCTTTGGAAAGATCATTCAAAGGGTGGATTTATATATCCCTATTTGATGACCTTAGGTATTGTGGGGCAAGAGTTTGTTCAGCAAAAAAAAGGGCATTAACAAGTATTTTAATTATGTTGCATAATTATGCAACATAGTATTTTTATTAAATATAGATAGAAAAGTTTCTAAGTACTTCTAATTCAGTTGTGTAAGGGGAGGGGGAGAACGTACCAGATATTTCACACACACACACACACACACACACACACACACACACACACACACACACACACACACATATATATATATGTAGGATTTTTTGCTGATAAATGAAAATAAAGGGAGACTATTATAGATCTATTTCGAGCTTATTTTGCTCTCGTCAGATAGCCATACCCCTTACTGGGATTTGAACCCGGGCCGGCTGCCTTGCAGGGCAGCAACTTATCCACTAGGCCCGTGGTGGCGAACCTATGGCACGCATACCACAGGTGGCACGCGGAGCCATGTCGGCTGGCACGTGCGGCATCGCCCATTCCTCTTCCGGGTTTCCAGTGCACGCAAAAATATATATATTTCAGCATTCAACCAGGTGGACAATTTATATTTAATGCTAGTGCTAACGATATACTTGTTACAGTATTTGTTATTGTTTGTACACGTTTCAAAAATATATTGTCAGCATTTTATATTTGTTTGTTTTTTCTTCTTTTTTCTTTTGACCAACTTTGTATTTTAACTCCACAGCTAAATAAATTTTTTTTATCAAAAATGTATTTTAATTAGAAAGTAGTAATTTGCTCTTGTTTTTTTTAAAAAGTAGCTGTAATATCATGCTTTTCCTAATGGGAGGAATCCACCTATTTATTGTTTGATACTTATTTTTGCACCAATAGGATTTTTCCATACTATTTCTATGTGTCATTAACTATCTAGCAATTGTTCTTATTGAATGCGTTAACTTACCTTCCTATTTTATTGTTAATGCCTTGTGTGCTGTTCCAACATGTAGGATTTCAATAATTGGACCCTCCTCCCCTACCCCCCACACATATTTTATGCCAAGGAATACAGATTATTGTGTTGCTCTGCTGGATGCTAGATGAGTCTGTTTTTTATGATGGCTGCAAACCAATGTGTAGATTGAGAAATGGCATTCCATATTTCATGACTGTGGCTTCAGTCATTCGAACTATTGTAATGATATTGGCTTTTAATGGCCTGATGAATGTGATAATTTCCCACACTGTGACACAAACAAATCACTGAACATTAAAAAAAATATGAAGGAGAAGACAACCTTGCATTTTATAGGATGGTAAGTATAGATTTCCCAAAGTTGTTTGTGTTGGTTTCCTGGTATAAATTCAGTGAATAGATGTTTCTTTGTTCAACTGAACAGGAAATTTTAGATCTTTTTCTTATTTTACTTATAAGCAGAACAGTACTGAGACATTTTATGACATTTTTTGTGGATTACTTTGCCCACCTGATCCACTTTCAGTTACTTTCACTGTTCATTGCTGGAAGGATCTGGCAACATTTTTACCCCAAATAGTCTAACTTTTGAATATGGGACATATTTAAGGAATCTGAGCTGCTGCTTTCTTCTAACTGAGCACAATAAAGTATTTTCAACTGAACAAACAAGAATTTGAATAAAGATTCCTTGAAAGTGAAATGTTTTTTCTAGGTGTGATTAGAAAGTAGATTCTTAGTGTTAGTGAGAGAAGAGTTAAGGAAATGATACCCGAATTAGCTTTATAGGTATATATTACAACAAACTTATGATGCAGTTGTTCTCTTATCTTTCCCTCTCCATGGGTGTTGGACTACAATATCCATCACTCTCAGACAATATATTCCCAACTGGAATGAATAGGAATAGGGTTGAATGTTGACCATTTGGAGAACTGAGGAAGACTAATGTCGCACTATTTTAAGGAAATGGTAGAGTATTATATATACTTAGGAGGTTAATGTGATAAAATTATGTTAATAGTGTAATCTGTTAATGGAAAAAAAACAATCTGTTAACCACTTTGCTAAAATAGTGTTAAAAGTGTCTCCTACCACCTTACCTCAATTATATATACACACACATACACACACCTATTCTTTTCTATTCTATTCTATTCTATTCTATTCTATTCTATTCTATTCTATTCTATTCTATTCTATTCTATTCTATTCTATTCTATTCCATCCCATCCCATCCCATCCCATCCCAATATTGTCAGGAAAAATAGAGGAAAACCTGTTGAAATCCTCCAGTTAATTTACTGGGTCCCATATTTAGCTGAGAGCATGTTTATGAGAAAGAGAGAGCAACTCATTAACAATCCGAGATAGAAAGATGCTTAGAGTTCAAAGGAATAAGTGACATTCACAATGCAAGTTATAAGGCCTAACAGAAAAACTGCATCTCTGAGAGGAAGGAAGGAAGGAAGGAAGGAAATGAAGGAAGGAAGGAAATGAAGGAAGGAAATGAAGGATGGAAAGAAGGAAATAAGGAAGGAAGGAAAGGAAGGAAAGGAAGGAAGGAAGGAAGGAAGGAAGGAAGGAAGGAAGGAAGGAAGGAAATGAAGGATGGAAGGAAGGAAATAAGGAAGGAAGGAAAGGAAGGGAAGGAAGGAAGGAAGGAAGGAAGGAAGGAAGGAAGGAAGGAAGGAAGGAAGGAAGGAAGGAAGGAAGGAAGGAAGGAAGGGCTCTTCTTACAAAAACAGAGTGAAGAAGAAAACCTAAAGATCTTTCAATTAGAGGAAAGTGGAATGGAAACAAGAGGAGATTAAGACTGTAATGACAGTCACTGCTCTTAATACCTCTGGTGACCTGTAGGACTATAGGAGCAAAGAAATACTGCTTCTGCTGCAGTTTTATTTTAAATAAAAGCACGGCAACACCATTTATTTAAAGCAGTATTTCACTTTGTTAATTTATTTAGATCATATGCAGAAATGCATACTCTTGTGTACAAATACGTACATGTGTTTGTCAATACATTTTAGCACCACTTACCGTACCTGAAAAGTGGACTGTCCTTCCTACTGAAAGACAGGAAGATACGTCAGAGAAAATTGAAGCTTGCATAGTATATGCCTGCTATTCCTTAAACCCAAAATATTTCTTTTTTCCTGGGAATACATTGCAACTGATGACAGGGAGCTACTATGTCTTTGCCCAGAGTCATAGTCACCTCAATGTATCTATTTGTCTGCCACAAAGAATATTCAAGGTATGTTCAGCGGTGCTCATTGCATTGCTCATTAAGTCACCACTCAGGTTAAAACTTTGTAAGACATAAAAATAGCCCCAAAGCAGTTCCAAACTGCAACGTTTTTATTCTCTCGCCCCTCCAGCACAGATTGCAGCCAGCCATGCTAAGCCCATTTTAAAACTGAGCGAGTTTAATACCTTTTTCCATCTAAGAATGATAGAAACGAGAATTTTATATGACATGTCTACAATATTAACCTCTGCAGAAAAGAGGTTTGGAAACCACTGATTGGTGCCACTCCCTTAAGGGTTCATGGAGAAGATTACTAATTTTTAATTAGATTTTTTTGAATCCTGCCCTTATTATTTTTTATAAATAACTTAAGGCGGCGAACATACCTAATACTTGACTTATGACCATCATTGAGTCCAAAATTTATGTTGCTAAGTGCAATATTTGTTAGGTGAATTGTGCTCCATTTTACAACTTTTCTTGCCACAGTTGTTAAGTGAATCACTGCAGTTGTTAAGTAACATGGTTGTTAAGTAAATCTGGCTTCCCCATTGATTTTTCTTGTCAGAAGGTTGCAAAAGGTGATCATGTGACCCCAGGACACTGCAGTTGTCATAAATATGACCCATTTGTCAAGCGTCTGAATTTTGATCAGGTGACCATGGAGATGTTGCATTTTTCACTTACTTTTTGTAAGAGTCCCAAAGGAGCTTTTTTCAAGAGGCAACTGGACTTTCTTGTTTTTCTTTGAAAATGTTTCGCTTCTGATCCAAGAAGCTTCTTCAGCTCTGACTTGATGGTGGGGAATGGAAGGATTTATACTCCTTGCAAACAGCTGGTCATTTGCATTCTTTTAGCAGGTTGTTAAGGTCACCTGGAGGTTTATCTGTGTCATCAGGGTCACCTGAGAGTTGCTAATGGGTGTGGAGCCTTCTTGGAACTGTTGAAAGAACGGTGTTGTAGATTGGAGATAGATGATGTTGTATCCCTCCTCCTTTGTTGAGAGAGGGCTGTTCAATTTTGACATAGATGGCCTCTTTGACATCATCTATCTCCAGGAATGGTGGGTTCCTACCGGTGCGGTCCAGTGCGCCATTCCGGTAGGGACCCGCCGATTGCACAATTTGCACGCAACGGCTCTGGTGCCGTCTTCGCCGGTCCATCGCATGGCGCCATTTCCCCCCCCCCCCAAATTTTTGGGCTTTTTTTCTTCCTGTGCATGCATGGAAGCAAAATCTCACGAGGGGACGCTCGCGCGCGTGAGATTTTGGCGATTTTTTGCTTCCGCGCATGTGCAGAAGCAAAAAATCACCAAAATCACACACGCGTGTCCCCTCACAACATTTCGGCGATTTTTTGCTTTCTGCACATGCGCAAAAGCAAAATCGTGTGAGGGATGCACGCGTGTAGCGAGTGTGCGCATGTGCGAAATGTGATGATGCGTGTGCAGCGTATTGGTAGCCAGGTAAGAGGAACCCGCCCCTGATCTCCAGTCTACAACACCGTCCTTTCAACAGTTCCAAGAAGGAACTACACCCATGTGCACCACTCAGGTGACCCTGATGACACAAATAAACCTCCAGGTGACCTTAATAACCTGCTAAAAGAATGCAAATGACCAGCTGTTTGCAAGGAGTATAAATCCTTTCATTCCCCACCATCCAATCAGAGCTGAAGAAACTTCTTGGATGAGAAGTGAAACATCTTCAAAGAAAAACCAGAATGTCCAGTTGCCTCTTGAAAAAACACCTTTGGGACAACCATGACCTGGATGACAGAGAATCTCCATGGACTTTTTGTAAGAGTGAAAAATGGTCTAAAGTAACTTTTTTCAGCGCTGTTGTAACTTCAAATGGACATTAAACAACCTGTTGTAATTTGAGGACTACCTATACTCATGCCTTCTCCTATTTTGAACATAACAAGAACCCTGTGAGGTGGACTGAGCTGAGAGCGAGAGAGTGACTGGCCCAAAGTCACCCAGCTGGTTTTCATGCCTAAGGCAGGACAAGAACTCACAGTTGCCTGGTTTCTATGCCAACATCTTAACCACTAGACCGAACTCCTTTGCAAATATTTGGCTTCTTGAGATTGACAAGATTTGAACTAGTGCTTTATTAGTGATTCACTTTTCATCAAAGCTATTCAAAAAATGGCTCCTTTGCAGGTTTCCAAAGCAATGTGCTGCAGATCTATCTCTTACTTGCAAACACCTGGCCTGCTGGCAGGCATGAGGATGGACATGTGGTGTGTCTTCCCCCCCCACCTTTCTTTTTGTGGCACTTCTTCACACTGATCAGACATGAATATATTATTTCAACCATTCTTGGAATGGCTCGCTATCAAAGTGTGATGTTATTCTCTCAATTTTTCCTAGGATTAAAGCATTAAGGCACAGTGTAACTCAAAGGCCACTTACTAATTGGAATGAGGGATCTTCAGTGCAATTAGGTACCTGCAGTGCCTCAAATAGGAGCAGCATTACAAGTTATAATTAGCTGTATTTGCCAAAATAAAGGCAAAGAGTAAAGACAGAATGAGGTCATCCACTTGAGGGGTCAGCATAACGACCCACGATGTATTTTGTAATGGTCATTATGGACGATCGAAAAGTCAGTTACACTCAGTTACTGCAGGACGTTGCCCTATTGTATGGATTCTTAGAAATTATTGTACGAACGTTGAACAAAACCCATTTCCTTTTTGTTAAAAACGCACTACATATCGCCGTAGAGCTTGATTGGTCCTTGTCAATGTTTGGCCAGAAATGCTGTTTTAAAGTATTGGTTGTCAGCTTAATTGGATCAAACCTATAGCTAGAATTACCATATTTTTTGGAGTATAAGACGCACCTTTTTACCCCCAAAAAGAGGGTAAAAACTTGGGTGCATCTTATACACCGAATGTAGCCCCATCCAGCCACCCCCACCCTTTGGCCTCTGCCTCCCAGCAATTTACCTCCTTGCAGCAAACAGAACAGAGCCTGTTAAGCCAAGCAACTCATTATCAGCTTCCCGACTCTCAGCTGAGAGGCTGGCCACGTGCTAAAATGAAAGTGAAACTAAAGCTAAAGCTGCAAGGAGGCAAATTGCTGGGAGGGCAGAGGCAGAGTTTTATTTTCTTGTGCTAAGCAGTTGCTGAAACTGGATGCAAGGAGGTAAGTCAATAACTATAAATGTCTGTAGAATGTTCAAATTATTAGACTTATTTTTTAAAGACTGCTTTATTATTGTTCTAGAAAACTTAACAAAATGAAGAAGCTTTTTAAAATAAATGCTTGCTCTGAAGTGGCCCAGTGCTTTTGTATCTTCTTTTAAATAGCAGAGAATAATGTATACTTCCAGAAAGCCACATCAATTTTAACAGTATAGTCTGAAATGTAACAGTGTCCTGTTTTAGTATTAAGATAAGGCAGCTGAGTTAAACCCTGACTTAGTCATGTTTGGAGTAGATCTATTTAAATAATTGGGAGGAGTTAGTGTGACTACATTTAAGAAAACTTTCTGGCATTAATATACTGCCATAATGTACATTTCTCCAATTCTTTGCTATTTCTATGGGTCAGGCACACATGCACAGCAAACAGTGTATATCATCTGTGCTATTTGCTGGCAGGCAAATTGCTGGTAGGCAGAGGCAGAATTTTTTTGCCTTGTTTTCCTCCCCCAAAACTAAGGTGCGTCTTATACTTCAGTGCGTCTTATACTCCAAAAAATATGGTAGGTGAGAGATGATGGACGATGGAAGAACCAGTTACACTCAGTTACTGCAGAACGTTGCCCTATTGTTTGGATTCCAGGCACGTTGTTAGGATTGAGAAGTTAAACAAAAATCCAGAAGCAGAAGGCAAATGACTTTTTACTAATGCTGCCCTCTACTCCTATGCATACTTATGTCTATCTTGAGTAGAGTTTAACTGAAGGAAGATTTTGTATTACACGTCTCCAAATGTCTGTAGATGTCCAGGTTTTCCTGTTTTTCTTTTTAACTTTCCAAACGGTCGCACTGTCTTTTAAAGAATTAGCAGTAAACAACTTTTCCAACCCAGATTCAAAGAATTTCAAAGTTTTGCAAAAATACTTTGAAGAATATAGCTTGTGTTGATTAAGCAAACTAAGGTCCCTCTCATGTATTTCTGGACCACACATTGAACACTGCACTGGAGAAGCAATTCAGTCTGAAGGATTTCAAATTTAAGAAATGCCCAAATCCATTTACTAATAGGCAGTTGCTCTGTGCTTGGTTCTTCCCATTCCTTTTCATTGTGGAGTGTTACCTTTTGGCCTATGAGTCCATAGTAGAGATTGACATGTCTTTTAATATTTTTGTGATGCTTATAAAGTAATGCTTCCTATATATTTTTGACTAACAATAATACCTTGGTACTAATAAATTTGTGTGAATGTGAAAAACGAGAGAATATACACTGTAACCTGAAAATTTGAAGATACATTTGGGAGGGGGAATTAAACAATAGCTCTGGACTGCAGTTACTGATGGATGCCTATTCAAAAATTTGCATAGACCATGTTTGGCTATCTCTGGTTGACAAAGGGCAAGGTTAATGTTGATATTTTATCCTGTCTGATTTGTGAAAATTAGATTTATTCTTTTTCCTGATTATCTACTTGATACATTTGACCTCAGTTTTTGACAGTCAAGGTGATTTCTTTCAGGTTTCAGATAGAAAATGCTAAGCAGTATGTCAACAAAAGGGCCATTTACCATCTCATCAGTCGTCTGGAAAATTGAATACAGTTTCCATTCTCTTTCACGTGTTTTATTATTCACCTCAGTAATTGGATATTAATAAATAGGCCACCATAATAGTCATATATAAAACCTCAACTTAAGAGACTAATGGAGTATCCATTAAAGCAGGATGTCCGTTAAATCCAAAAATGCTTTTATCCATGCATAAAATTGTACATATGATTTAATGCACACACAGAAACATACAGAATATGGACATGTATTTGTCGATTGCATCCAAGTTCAGTCAATCAAGGTCTGTTAAATCTGCTTTTTTGTATGCTGGATTTCCTTGGACATAATTGTATTTCTAAAATTATTTTTTTAGAAGATTACGAAAAATATAAGGTACCAGCATATACACAATTAAATTTACAATTTTTACAACTTCTGGAGGCAAGTTATTCCACTGATCAATTGTTCTAACTGTCAGGAAATTTGTCCTTAGTTCTAAGTTGCTTCTCTTCTTGATTAGTTCCCACCAGAGGTGGGTTCCTCCCGATTCGCACCGGTTCTATAGAACCGGTAACAAACCGCTGGTGACATCACGGAGCCGGTTCTGTTGGTCCCGGTCCATGGACGCCGCCATCTTTTTTTGGAATTTTTTTTTTGGGGGGGGATATTTTTTGGAATTTTTTGCTGATTTTTTCTTCTGCACATGTGCAGAAGCTGAGTTTCCAGCACTGCGCATGCGCCACCATCTTGTTTTTGGATTTTTTTGGGGGGGGGATTTTTTGTGAATTTTCGGAACTGCACATGCGCCACCATCTTGTTTTTGGATTTTTTTGCTAATTTTCGGCACTGCGCATGCACGCACGCGCAAAGCACATGCATGCTCACGTGACACAGCCATGCGGCACGGGAGGAAGCAAACCGGTGGCGAGGTAAGTTAGAACCCACCCCTGGTTTCCACCCATTGCTTCTTTTCCTGCCCTCATGTGCTTTGGAGAATAGCTTGACTCCCTCTTCTTTGTGGCAACCCCTGAGATATAGGAACACTGCTATCATGTCACCTCTAGTCCTTCTTTAATCATTTAAATTAAATTAATTTAAAATTAAATCCCAAAATCCTTTAAGACCCTGACTTGGACATAATCAGCTACTCACTTTTTTATTTCCCCAATTTGAGAATGCTTGCATGAAATATAAAAAGTATATTTATAAAGATGTACCTCTAGATTTCTGATATGTTTATAGTAAATGTCATAGAAGTGCGTAAAAGGCATCCATTATAAGGAGATACAAAATTATCATAGGAATGTATATAAGTTTCAAAGTATTCTTCAACAAACTCAGAAAAGAGATGTTTGCCGGAGGAACCCTGAGATGAGTTAAATCTGCTTTTCTCATGTTTTGCCCTTCTTCTTTTTTCCTGTCTCATTGGAAACAACTTGTAAATTGGGAAAAAGACACATTAAGGAGAAGGAGGACAATGGAAAAAAGTAAGCGGACCTGAAGATTTTCTCCAAACTATATATAATTAACAAGCATTGTGGAGAAATGAGCAAAGATTTGTACTTAGTTCTAGGAAAGTTGAAAGAGTAACCTAATTCTGAATTATTTCAAGAGCACAGATCTCATTGGGGTGAGAATTATACACTGCATATTTTTACAGGAAGAGTCAAATTAACATCTGCTATGTCTACAAAGAATACTTACTACTCCCCTATCTACCCCATGGTAGAATATTTATAGCTGATCTCACTTCCATTGTCTACTGAAGAGGAAACTCTGTGTGTCATAAGATGGAAACAGTTTTGACTTAAACAGCTGGAGTTTACATTTCCACACTGGGAGGTCTTTAAAACATTTGTTTGTTACTACTTCTCAGAAAACTTTGGGAAAGCCCCAAATACAACCCAACACTATTCTGCATCTGATAGGAAACAGATGACATGCCAGCAAGCTCTCTTTTACACATGTACAGATTTGAAACCAGAAATGCTCTGCAACACCTGAGGCATGCACAAAGTACCCAACTGCAACTCCATAAACCTAAAACTTCTTTGCAAGCATCAGACCAGCGGTGAAATCTACTTACCTTCCCTACCGGTTCAGAAGTGCACGCTTTGCGCACACACTTTTTCATCTGTGCTCTGCTTACACGCATGCTTTTTCTCCCTCTGCGCATGCGCAGAATACTTTGTGCATGCGCAGAGGGTTAAAAAAAAGAAAATGGTGACATCTGGGTGGGTGGGCAGAGCCTCGTGCTGCCGTCGCTACCAGTTCTCGTGCTGCCGCCGCTACCGGTATGCCCGTACCTGGCCAAACCAGTAGCATTTCACCCCTGCATCAGACGGTTGGGGGAAGATGGGTGGGGGAACAGGTAAGTAGCAAAGTAGTCAAATTAGCATTGTGCCCACAGATTGCAAGCTATTTCCCAATATGCACTGTGTCATCATATGAATACAGGTAGTGTCCAGTGTTGGAGCATTCACAACTTCTGGAGGCAAGCTGTTCCACTGATTAATTGTTCTGTCAAGAAATTTCTCCTTAGTTCTAAGTTACTTCTCTCCTTGTTTAGTTTCCACCCATTACTTCTTGTTCTGCCCTTAGGTGCTTTGGAGAATACTTTGACTCCCTCTTCTTTGTGGCAACCCCTGAGATATTGGAACACTGCTATCATGTCTCCCCTGGTCCTTCTTTTCATTAAACTAGACATACCTAGTTCCTGCAACCGTTCTTCATATGTTTTAGCCTCCAGTCCCTTAATCATCTTTGTTGCTCTTCTCTGCACTCTTTCTAGAGTCTCAACATCCTTTTTACATTGTGGCGACCAAAACTGAATGCAGTATTCCAAGTGTGGCCTTACCAAGGCATTATAAAGTGGTATTAACACTTCACGTGAACTTGATTCTATCCCTCTGTTAATGCAGCCTAGAACTGTGTTGGCTTTTTTGGCAGCTGCTGCACACTGCTGGCTCATATTTAGCACTTAGCCCTTAGACTTATATACCGCTTCATAGTTCTTTACAGCCCTCTCTAAGCGGTTTACAGAGTCAGCATATTGCCCCCAACAATCTGTGTCCTCATTTTACTGACCTCGGAAGGATGGAAGGCTGAGTCAACCTTGAGCGGGTGAGATTTGAACTGCCAAACTGCAGCTAGCAGTCAGCTGAAATAGCCTGCAGTACTGCACTCTAACCACTGCACCACCTCGGCTCCTCCTATTTAAATGGTTGTCCACTAGGACTCCAAGATCCCTCTCACAGTTACTACTGTTGAGCAAGGTACCTCATATACTATACCTGTGCATTTTGTTTTTCTTGCTTAAATGTAGAACCTTACTTTTTTCACCATTGAATTTCATTTTGTTTGATAGCGCCCAATGTTCAAGTCTGTCAAGATCCTTCTGTATCTTGAGCCTATCTTCTGGTGAGTTGACTATTCCTGCCAGTTTGGTGTCATCTGCAAATTTGATGAGTTCCCCATCTATCCCCTCGTCCAAGTCATTGATGATGCTTGGCAACTGGTTCATACTTATGACTGTTGCAGCGTCCCAGGGTTATGTGATCACTTTTTGCAATCTTTTGATAAGCAAAGTCAATGGGGAAGCCAGATTCACTTAACAACTGAGTTACTAACTTATCAACTGCAGTGAATCACTTAACAACTGTGGCAAGAAATGTCGTAAAATGAGGCAAAACCCAAATTCTCACTTAACATAAATTTTGGGCTCAATTGTGGCCGTAAATCGAGGACTACCTATATATGAAAGGAGCAGTGCTAGTGTAAGATATTGCAAGTCAGTTTTGGCACCGTGTTGAAAGAAAGGACTCTAGTGTAGTTCAAGCAATCTTGGTTTGAAAATCAGAAACATTTTCCCTTCTCCCTTTATTATTATTTCCCTAGTTATTTTCCTGAAGATAGCAATTTTGTAAAACCTCAGTTGCCATAATATTTAGTTATCTGTCACATTTCTACATTATGGTTCGCAAAAGTTTACAACACAAGCAAAAAGAATAAGAAACGACAATATGTAATCAAAAATCTATACATGAACAGGTTAATGAAAGTTGTAAACGAAACACGCTATGTTAATATGTTAATGTTGTCCGCCTACTGCTCCAGAGATGAAAGCCAGGTTCTCTTGACAGGTCTGTCATGCAGGTAAAGGTGGAAGTGACGACCAGCAAGGTAGATAGCCTTGATTTCAATAGCAATGGGTTCTTCATCCATTACGTGCCCTCCATACTAAAACATCCCTCAAAGTGAGGTGAAATATGCAAGGGTCCCTCTCAAAGCCAGTTGAAACTCAAAAGGGGGTTAAACAGGTGCACTTTGCCCCCCCTACTTTTTAACTTTTATATAAATGACATGGTAAAATGGTTAAACAAACCAAATCACCCCCCCAAAAAAATAGGTGACTGAAACATCACCCTCCTGCTTTATGCAGACGACGCTGTGATTCTCTCCAGGATGCCAGTAGGCCTTAAAAGAGTCTTGTGAGCCTTTCTTCAGTACTGTAATAACAATAAACTGGACATAAACTATGAGAAAACAAAGATCATGGCCTTTGCAAAAAAGGCCAAAACTTTACTCATGGTATCTAAATGGGCACAAAATAGAGCAGTTAACCACCTTCAAATATCTAGGGGTGGTCATTCAGGCCAATGGTTCAAGAAAAGCACATGGAGAATATGCAGCTGCCCTGGGTCAAAGATCAGCGAGCACCATTCTTAATTTTTTCTGCACCAAGGGAGGATACTATGCCCCTGCTGCTATTAAGCTTTTTGTGGCCAAGTCACTAGCTCATCACCTTTATGGGTCCTTGCTTGGAACATCAGCTTCAGCTTGGTGTTTTACATCATTAGAAATAGTTCAATCCAAATTCATTAGATCAATTCTTCAGATGCCACGTTGTGTTTCAAATGCTCTTCTGCGCCTGGAGACAGGATTGATAAAAGCCAAAGCAAGTATCTGTATAGTGTCTCTAAATCTTTGGCTAAAGCTTAACTTCTTTCCGCAAGGTCTTGCTCCGTTAATCCTCCAAGACAAATTCTCTTCATCATGGATCAAGGCTGTCGAGTCCAATCTTGCCAAATTAGGCTTCTCCCCCACTTCATTACTCGAGATGGACTATGATCTAGCAAGACAAACCTTGCGACAAAGGGTGGAGGACATCGAGAGGCAGGCGGACTTGGGGAGAGCTCCGCTGTTTCTGGCTCCAGATGCCACTAGATGTGTTGTTGGCCCTGCCAGCTATCTTGGCCGGTTGGAGTCGGCAAACCACCGAAAAGCATTTGCACTTGCACGGTGCCATGCGCTTCCATCGGCCGTTTTGTATGGCAAGTATAAAAGGACACCACTCACGGAAAGACTCTGCCTCTGCGGCTCAGGAGAGGTGGAGACTGTGGGACACATGCTCCTTAGATGCTCCTTTTATACGGAGATTAGGAAAAAAATATTCTGCCAATAATTGCAAGGTATCCTGGCCGTTCCGACACTACCTATCTTCAGTGGCTGCTTAAGGATGAACGGGCCATAACTACAGCACAGGTGGCCAGATTCTGCGCAGCTGTAGTGGGGATTCGTCACAAATATGTGTCTTCCTCACCATAGCGATATATATATATATCAGTGATGGCGAACCTATGGCATGCGTGCCACAGGTGGCACGCGGAGCCATATCTGCCGGCATGCGAGCCGTTGCCCTAGGTCAACTCCAGCATGCATGTGCATGCCGGCCAGCTGATTTTTGGCTTGTGTGGAGGCTCTGTGAGGGCATTTTAGGTTTCCAGAGGGCCTCCGAGGGGGTGTTTTCGCCCTCCCCAGGCTCCAGGGAAGCCTCTGGAGCCTGGGGAGGGTGAAAAATGGGCCTACCAGGCCCACCGGAAGTTGGGAAATGGGCCATTTCCGGCCTCCAGAGGGCCTCTGCAGAGGCGGGAGAGGCCGTTTTCACCCTCCCCAGGCATTGAATTATGGGTGTGGGCACTCACACGTGTGTGACAGCGCGTGTGCACGCGTTTTCGGCACCCGAGGAAAAAAAGGTTCGCCATCACTGATATATATCAACTGTGGCTAACCTTTAAGTGTCTAATCCACCATAGTTAATTTATACAACGAATGTGGCAAACACTGCTTATTCCCTTCCCTTTTAGTATTAAACCGACTATAGGCCTCACAGCTTATGGATTGTCATTTTAGTAGTGTAGACCATGTGTAATTGACAGACTGGATTTTATCATTGATTTTATCTGTTATTCATTATTTTATTTTATAACTTTTATTTGTATATTTATTGAGTGTTTTTATTCGCTCTAGTCTCTGGTCTATGACCGTAATAAACTGAATTGAAATTGAAATTGAATAGCAATGGGTGCACCATTGGAAACTTGAGGAGTCCGACTGAAAGCAGATGTTTAATGTTTAAACTGCACAGTTTATCTGTCTGGTTGCTAGGAGTCAATACCAATTTGATGGCATATAATCATCATAAGCAATTCTCCAAAAGGCTTCATTTTCACCTGTTTCAGGAACTCAACCCAAAAAGATGCTAATCTGATTTCATTTCAGAAGCTGTTCACAATACAGGTACTTATAGCTGAAAAAGAGTTCCTGCATGCTTCTGGCCCTCCCTTACTCTACTAAACTGGGGAACCGTGTACTGGAATGACCATGCTGGGCTGATCTTTCTTCTTCCAACATCAGCAGGAACTGTCATCTGAGGAAGGAGCAAACTACAGAGCCTCCAATCTCAACCCTCCAGATGTCCCAGAGAATATCATGGTCAATAGTGTTGAAGGTTGCCTAGCGGACTACATGGACGAAGGATATGCTATCCTTACTCCTGTCCCAGCAAAGGAGCATCTCCAAGGTTAAAGACATTGATTGCCACTAGGGATTTGGGACACTAATTCTTAAAACATTGCCTATTTACTCTGAAAGGTTCTCCATAATGTTAAGAAGCTTTGAAAATTGTAGTTGACTGAGGTTATGATTTCAGTTGAAGCAACCACTCCAAACCGCAGCATATTATAATATGGCAACAAAAAAGGAATAAAGGAACAAATATAAGAATATTTGTGTTGCCTGTAACTACCGGTATATCTGTGTGGATCAGAGGTGGGTTCCTGCTGGTACGCTCTTACCTGTTGGTCGCCGCAGAGCTGAAGAAGCCAGTGGCGTTCGTGGTGTGGGGCTTCCCCCGCCCACTTTCCCCTGCCCGCCTGGATGCCGCCATTTGCATTCTTTTGCCCTCTGCACAAGCAGAACACTTTGCGCATGCACAGAGGGCAAAAGAACGCAAATGGTGGCATCCAGGCGGGCGGGGGAAAGCGGACGGGGGAAGCCCCGCGCCGCGAATGCCACAAGCTTCTTCAGCTCTGTGGCGACCAACAGGTAAGAGCGTACTGGCAGGAACCCACCTCTGGTGTGGATGGTCATTTTTTTCTCTCGCCTTGTCTTTCAACATTCCTCCCTCCCTCCCACCCTTTCCTTCATTTACTGGATGAATTATATTTCTTTATCAGGAGTACATCATCTGATGAAATAGGTTGTGATCTCAAAAAAAAAGGCAATAATAATTGACTGGCCTTTAACATCCCAGTAGCCTCTTCGTTCTTTTTGCCGCAAAAGACTAGCTCTGCTTTTTCTCTGAAAATTGTATAGGTTGCTATTTTTATGCTCTAATTTTTATAACCTGGTGTTGTGAATAGTGCTGACATTTTTGTGGCATGGAAGGTGGACTGAAAAAATAATTAAATTTTATTTTTAAATATAACACGTCAATACACTTAGATAAAACCTGTCAAGCTTTGCTGCTGGATGCAGGTGTGTGCCACAAATTTGTTGAAATGCTCATGATTTGCACCAAATGTTTCTTTGCCCCCATATATGTAATCAGTCGAATTAATACAGGAGGCATGATATTTTCTGGAAATGCTTATTTCCACACCCCCCCCCACACACACACTTAAGTAATGCTCCATTTAATCTCTGTAAATCCACACAGTTACAAAAGAACCAAGGTGCCAGACTGGGCTTCCTGAAACCAAATAAGGCAAAAATCTAAGGATATGATTCATCCGACCACCTCATCCCACACATTTGCACTTGCATACCAGACATAAATGAAAAGACTTCTATTGTAAGTCACAGGTTTTTTTTGTCCCATTGTTGAAAAATCAGATTTTTCAAGTATTCAAGTAAGTTTCAACCCCTCTCAGGAAATGTGATTAATGCTCACATTACTTGGCTTTCAGAGTGAAATGTTATTGCGGTAATATTATTAGAAAGTTCCTACCCACATCACTTAGGAAATAACCCTGTATCACCTTTATCACCTTTGTCACTCTTCAAGGACCATTGGTGTATTGCACTTCCTTACTTGCTTTCTTTGTTTCTGTGTGGTATTGACACTGCTATCCTGATTTTCTCCCCCTTTGCTTTCAGTGGGAGAGGAAAGAAAAAGAAGGAATACTTCTGGGTTTTGTATTTATGGAAATCTTCTGGTAACCCAAATCTGTATATTCTGGGTACGTCAGCACATTGCAAGTTCCTTCAAGTCGGTGCGATGCAGGCCATCGTAGACCAGCATGCAGGATTTGAGATTCTGTCATGCTCAGAATAGCAAACAGGTAAAACTGTGATTTGCTTTTACTTGTGGCATACTAGCTAAACCATGTTGTAACTCACGGGTGTCAAACTCGATCGCGTCGTGTGATGTATCGTGACATATCATGATGTTTTTTGCCTTTGTGTAGCCGGGGTGGGCTTGGCCTGTACGTGATGCATCCAGCCTGCGGGCCGCCAGTTTGAAAGGCCTATTGTAACTGATCAATACTTTCCTAACTGCTATGTGGAAATGCCGCAAATAGCATGTGTACAACTAAAACTAGTAATTTTTTTCTACATCTCTTCCATCTTATCAAAAGTGTTATATGAAATCAAATTCACCAAAGTCATGACAGACAATAGAAATTAAGCTCTGTGAGCTCATCTAACAACAGACCCCACCGAAGATAGAAATATTAAATAGAAGACAGAGATGTTAAAGGTGTGAATTAATGTGCAAATAAAACAACAACAACAACAACAACAATAACAACAACACATTAACATATTTTCTGTTGTTGAATTGAAAGAAAGAATGCAATAGACTTGCATGAAAGTGACTCAGTCTTTTGGACCTATTGAATACAAATATGGAAATAGAACTGTAAATTAAATTTTACAGATTAAATTTTTATATCAGAAAGTAGGAGTTGATGCCATTTAGGGCCTCGTGGATGCAATTTGAAAGTAGAAATTCATAGATGAGTTATAATTGCAGATTATACTCCAGAAATGATAATAATGGAAGAATCAGGGGTACATTTTGGGAGATGTTATGTAACATTCTGAATGAATTTATCTGGGGGAAAAATTATTCTGCCAGGTGACATATGGGAACAAAATGCAAGAATTCAGAAAAAGTGATTGAGTTTTCCTTCCTTTGAATTGAATGTCTGTAGAGATTTTCTGTCATGGTTGTCCCAAAAGTGCTTTTTCAAAAGGCAACTGGACTTTGTTTTTCCTTGAAGACTTCTCATCCAAGAAGCTTCTTCAGTTCTGAGGAGGATGGAAGGATTGACCGCAAGGAATATAAATCCTTCCATCCCCCACCATTCAGTCAGAACTGAAGAGGCTTTCTTGGATGAGAAGCGAAATGTCTTCAAGGAAAAACAAAGTCCTGTCGCCTTTTGAAAAAGCACATTTGAGTTGGTATTTCTGCACATACAGATTGCACACACACACACACACACACACACACACATACACACACACACAAAACCAGTAGTGGGTTCTAAAACCCTTTACTACTGGTTTGCGCGCGCGCGCGACTCTTCTGCACATGCGCAGAAGTGTCCTGGGCAGGTGGGCGGAGCCTCCCACTACCAGTGCTACCGGTTCTTAGAACTGGGCGAACCGGGAGCAACCCACTGCTGACACAAACACACACTCATACACAAGGTTAAAATATTAAAATGCAAATACCTGTAAGTACAAAACAGCTTTTTAAAAAAGCCCATTCTATTATACACTCAAATAGATTCTCTACCTCCCTTTATTGACGCTGGTGAAATAGCACGGTGATTAAGATTCTCACTTGGCATTATAAAGGTTGCTGGTTTGAAACACCACAGCAACTATTTTTAATTGGATTTTTATCTTCAATAGCTAATTTTCTCCCTGGGCTTTTCCCCCATTCTTTTAAAGAAATAAGTCTAGAGTTTTGCTTTTTGCTTTTACATTTTTCCAGTCACTGAAAGGTAATAGGTTTTCACCACCGACTATCAAATAGCCCAAATAATGTTGAGAAATATTAAGGGTGCATGTGAAGATGGTGTAACTGGAGAACTTTAAAAAATATGGGTGTAGTTTGCGTAGGGAATTCTGATCATTGGGGTAGTCGCTGCAGTTATTTATGTGATGATTAGCAAGATACATAGCAGCATTTGAAAGCTTACAGGCCTGAACAATGACAATCCTTTGTTGTGGATTATAGATCACTGAGATTTAGAAGAAGATTTCTAAATTCTTTTTTACCTCCTCTTTTGGTCAAAGAGTTTGCTCTGTGATGACATGGATGATATCTAAATTTGATATCTAAATAAATAATACCAAAGCTATAAACTTTTCAAAAATGGAATGACAGGAGAAAGCAACTCCTTTCATTTTATTGTAATTGAGGACAGGTTTCTCATCATTTGCATATACCGGTAATAATAATAATACTAAAATAGGAGTATTGTCCAGCATGTGGGACAGGGGGATAATACACAAGTTTTGTTAAATCTTTGAGGAATTTCTGTGAAATGTCTGGATGACCACTAGTATGACACAAGTCAGTAGTGGCAGCTGATAAGACTGCTTTTCAATGGAAGCTCATCAATCAAACTCATTTTTGAAATAATCTGTATGGATGATATGGCATGGAGAAGATGAGTGATGCCAATACGGAAGTCCATTATTTTATATTGACTTTCAGGATTTCTGCTGAGGTCAGATTACCTCCAACTGCTTTGTTTAAGTTTAACAATTTCCATGGGTGTCTCAAGGAGCATCAGCTCCATTAGGAAAAGCAGACCAGGAAATCATCTCCAGAAGAATACTAAAACTACTTTTGTTGAGATTGGTCATTGCAGTTGAATCTGGCAAGTCTGATTGTAGTGAACCTGTTCCCACTTTTTATGTTAATTAGGGCTTTTCCTGAGCCTCTTCTGAATATTGTCTGTTGTGAACTTACACACATCTCACTTCTCATCACTTTGATAGAGGAGCTTATGTATTTCCATCAAAATGATCTTTCTTACTGTTCTGTCCCCACGAAGCACACAACCACACAAGCAGTTTGTACACACTTATTTAATGAAATAAAGGCTACTAATAAAACATCTAAGTAGTAAACAAGATGCACACACCAATTTACAAACAAACTGTTATCAGCAAGCAACCAGCTATCAATTAAGCTTCATTAATAGCTGGTATCAGTTCAAAGAGTTCAAAGACAATGACGAGAAATTGAGTCTGGTTATCTTACGGAGTTTCCAAGAGTTGGCAAAGTTCCTAGAAATTTGTCCTTGATAATCCAAGCCAACGCAGAGAATGCCAAAACAAGAGTCATGGAACAAGCTATGATCAGACAGGTCTCTTTTTCAAACGTTGTTCTCTGCAACTTGTTAGCTGCAACTGATGACCTTAAATAGACTAGGAGAGTGGCCAATTAGCCCCAAGTCTTACTCCCGAGTAGACCTCCTCTGGAGTAAACCTTCCTGCCTCTTGGCAGCCCTGCGTGCTCTTGCATTCAGGAAAGGAGTAGCCCCTCCTTTCTCAGCACTGCCAAGAGGTACTGAAGGTTCCAAAGGCCCTGGCTGCACAAGCTGCAGGCGGGCCACAATACTTAATCTCTAAAAAGGTAAAGGTTCCCCCGCACATGTGTGCTAGCCGTTTTCAGCTCTAAGGGCGGTGCTCATCTCCATTTCTAAGCCGAAGAGCCACCTCTGTCTGAAGATGTCTCCGTGGTCATGTGACCGGCATGACTCAATGCCAAAGGCGCACAGAGCACTGTTACCTTCCCACCAAAGTGGTTCCTATTTTTCTACTTGCATTTTTAAATGTACTTTCGAACTCTCTACAAGGGGCCAATTCAGTGGTGGATTGCTGCCAGTTCGGACTGGTTCACCTGTACCAGTGGCGGAAATTTGTACCTGCTCGCCGAACTGGCAGCGATGGCCAGCTGTTCATGCCCCCAAACCGGTTCTCCGGTCGCCGCGGCTGGCAAAATACCCTTCTGTGCATGTGCAGAGGCTTCTGTGCATGCGTAGAGGGTCATTTCTGTGTCGTGACGTAGGCAAAACGTGCACTTGCATTACGATGCGAACCGGTAGGGAAGGTAAGTGGGACCCACCCATGGGCCAATTTGATATAGCCCCAGAGCAAAGATTCAATGAAGCCTTCCCTTTAGACACTTGATTAAATGTACTATGGAAGTATTCAGCACACATCTTGATGACAATCAAACAGAGAGACTTACCAGAAGCTTTGGGAAGGAAAGGCAACTGAGTTCCAAATAAGAAGTTTTTTGTCCTGCTGTCTGAACAAGCTTCTTCTAGTTGATTTTCTGGGCCTATACCGGTTTTTGCTCTTTGGTAAAGATTTATATGCTTTTTTCTTTCTCATTTCAAGGACAATTCCTCACAGAAAGAATGTATTAGATGCCCTGTTATCCCTGAACCTTTGAATAAAATTGGCTTCGTCATTCACACATTCACGCTCAAGCCATGGCTTTGAGAATCATTTGTCTTTTTGGAACATATGTAGGAACTGAATAATGAGCAGCTTAAAATTGCACAAGACTTCTAAGTCAGATAGAGAGCTAAGCAGGCAGTATCTGGGTTTAGAAAAATGAAGAATAGCACTATTTCCTTGGTCTCAAGATGCTTTCCCTGGGGGCATTTCTCTGTGAGAGCAGGAATTCATTGCTAATTTGAGTGGGAAGCCATCACTCTCAGACTCTGCAGCAATTTGGAAAGAAATAATCTGATTGACTAAACTAGATAATGCTAGAAGGAAACCAGTTGTACCAGGCCCCCATCCTGCCCAATAAATAAGCACTCCATTGGAGATTCCTTCAATGGATTCATTATGGATACAGAAGACAAATTTAGTGGGTTATTTTTTTTGTCTCAATCTCCATGCTTTGTGATCCAATTCCAAATCTTTTGAGGAAAGAAATAAGAGAGAGAATAATCAGGGGAAAACAGAGACAGAGCTATTGAAATACGTGAACAAAATTCTGTTAATTTGGCATTAAGCATTCTAGTCATTAAGACATCCTGTTTTGAGTGCAATAAAATTAAATCCAAAATACAATCCTCCATTTTGTCTCAAATATTATTACCTTGATGGAATACTGAGGGAGAAGATATAAAATGAACATCAATATAATTTGCATTGTTTGGCTTGTATTGTTTGGCAAGACAACAGTGGAGATAATTTATTCAAAATTACCCTTGGGGGCATCCCTACTTAATGTTTGTGGTTGCTTGCAGGTTCTGACCCAAGTTGCAGACACACACACACACACACACACACACACACACACACACACACACACACACACACACACGTTAAGGAGTTGAGTTATCTAGTACCACTAAGATAATAATAGATAAGACAGTAAATCAAGGTCTCAACCAGTGCTTGCCTGATTAGCTCTGTTTGAACTGCAAACAGCAATAGAAGGCTCCAAACAGGTTCCAGAAGTCAGAAACCTGAGTCAGGTAATCAGCCAATCCAATACTCAAGGGTTCAAGAGCAAGGAAATGCAGAAACAAAAGTCATGAGCTGGAATTCTGAACCATTGCTGATAACAAAGGCTGATGCAAAATGGCTACAACATAAATCATCATTGGTGATCAGAAAAGTCCTTGGGATATAGACTTTTTCCTGGAGGGATAGCTTTTTCATATCAAGGCTAGAAAAGTAGTACATAGGGCAGGTTGGAGGAGCAGAGGAAAAAATAGGTAGTGGCTATGACAATTTTCTTCTTCTTGTTGTGCCATATCCGTCATCGGACGTTGGCAATCATGTTGGTGATCCCATTTTTATCAACAGCCACATGAAAAAGTGCTGTTGAGTTTTGTCCAAACCAGTCCCTTAGATTTTGAAGCCATGATGTTCTTCTTCTGCCTGGACCTTGTTTGCCTTCAATCTTTCCTTGGAGAATTAAGTGAAGTGTGCCGTATTTTTCTGGGTGTCGTATCACATGTCCAAAATAGTCTAACTTTTGCTTTTTTATGGTTTTGATGATTTTCCTTGGCTTTCCCAGGCGGCTTATCACCTCCTCATTTCTGATTTTGTCAACCCAACTTATATGTTAACAACCGCCTGTAAATCCACATTTCAAATGCTTCTAGTCTCTTCAAATGACTTTCTGTCAGAGACCAACTCTTCACTCCGCAGAACAAGATAGAAAAGATGTAACATCTGACAATCACCAGGCAAAATAGCATCAACTATTCATTCTTAAAGATGACTCTCCGCTAATTTTAGGACAGTGGTATAGAAATATTTTAACCTACAGTATGTGATTACCAGACCTTTGTTCTAAAGGCTTTTCCTAACTCCTAACCAATCTCAGCACAGACATGCAACCCTTCACCCCCCTCTCCCCCATCTTCCCAAATCTCCATTTCAAAGTCCTGGAGACCTGAATCAGCTCATATAGCAAGTAACTGGGTGATAGTTAAGTAAGCAAAAGAGAGACCCAGTTTTCTCTCTCTCTGCAGTTTCATAGCAAAGCCCTTCCTCCTTCAAAATTATCAGCTGTTGTTCAGACGGCTTTTAATGTGGGGTTGCCATTCTCATAGGAGAGCATGGGACCTAAATTCCCATGTCGTCGTGTGAATAAGAGCTGATGGTTGTGTTAATGAGGCAGACTAAATGCCAGCTTGTGCAATTCCTCTCCTGCATGTGTCACCCACTATCTGGGCTTATGCAGGTCTCTCTACAGGTGGAAAAAAGAGCCTTCATCCACTTTACCTGTCCTTTCTCAAAGCTCAATAGCTTCCAAGTCTGACAGTGGGTCAGGGAGCAGGAACAAGTGCGAGCAGGTAGCTAAACCTGCAAGTCTAGTCATCTGTCAGAATCATCTCCAATCACTGGAGGGTAGCGATGGGCAGAGTTTTTCCTGCCTGGCTGATGATGTTGAGAGGGCAGCAGATGGGGAGCGGGAGGTGAAGCAACCTTTCTTGCATGGAAAATTAGGATATTGAGCTATGCCAATTGGAACTGGGAAGGAGCACCACAAAGATCTATGTTGAGCCTTGGGGAAGAGCCCTATGCTCGCTCAAGATGAACTTGTCTGAAATGCATCATGCCACGTTGTTACTTGCACTTAATGTGTGAAGGCTATGTATAAAACATTTACCTGGGCCTAACTCTTATTTAGAAGTTCAGAGCCTTACAAATCTTGTGTGGAGTTTGGGATAAAGTATAACGGATCTATTAGAGAACTATATGAGGGAGCTAAGCTAAATGCCTGAAGAAAAAAAATAAACTCCTTGATTTTATGGATTAAGATAATTTTGATTACTAAATGCATTAAATTATAAAAATTGGCTGGCCCATTTGTATAAAATTGAGAATCTTATAGGGAATAAATAAGTGAGGAGGAAATAAATAAGAGAGGATGTGAAAAAGAAAATCTGTTTCTCAGCAATGTTTAATAGGAATAGTTGCGTAAAATTGCAAAATGCGTCTACTAGCATAATTAGAATAAAATAGTTTCCGTAGCAAGCAGATGTGTTCTACATACATGCAGAACAATCACAGCATAGATATATAATCTAAATAAAAGTTTCCTGTACTGGTTTACCAACTAATTTAGTTAATTAAGCAAATAGATGCTATATATTTTTAAAAGGGTAATCTGATGCTCCCTCACCATTGTAGCAAAAATAAAATCTCAACTATTTTTATAATTATTTATGAGTGGAGGCTTTTTTATGTTCCTAATAAAGATCTCTTCTCAAAAGGGTGAGAAAATGTAGTTCAGATCAGTTAGTAAACTTCTATTTCTAAATAAGTAATTCAATCCAGAGTTCTAAATTGAACATGTTATTGTTACTGAGCCGAGATGGCGCAGTGGTTAAATGCAGCACTGCAGGCTACTGCTAGTTCAGCAGTTCAGCTGTTCAAATCTCACCGGCTGAAGGTTGACTCAGCCTTCCATCCTTCTGAGGTCGGTAAAATGAGGACCCAGATTGTTGGGGGCAATATGCTGAACTCTGTAAACCGCTTAGAGAGGGCTGTAAAGCACTGTGAAGCAGTATATAAGTCTAAGTGCTACTGCTATTGCTATTTTAAATTACCGCATTTCTCTTTATCTAAATTCTGGATTAAAATGTAAGTATATTTATTGTACAGTTCGTCTGATTGGAATATTTTTGAGTCAACAAGGAATATGAAAACTTAGCAACATATATAGCACACATGTTCCAAGAAAAATGAAATCAATAGTTCTCCATTCGGATTGTTCCCATTGTCTTGATTAGGATTGCTTGATATAACTTTCCCTTCCCTGGATCTTCGGAGCATTACAAAAAAAAAAGAATGGGTACAAATCATCTAACTGCATCACATATATATTTAATATATCAAATCGCACATAAAGATTTGTCTCTTCTACATAAAATGTTATTAAAACTATATTGAAAGGAAATATATTGCATCGTTATTTTTATTGATAGAAAAAATGTCTTTTCCAAAATTGGGAATTTAGACATTTCTTGAATCTCATCTTTAATGTTTAGAGGAGTTATCTTTTTCCAGTATTTCAAGACAGTTCTCGTGGCTATTCCTAATGCTTGATATAATCTCCCAATTCCTTTTCAGCCATTCACTTTTCCTCTCGTTTCATCTGGACATGCCCATAAATCTTCATTGTCTTTAATCAAAGTAAGGATGTTAACAATAAGGAAATGAAGTATTGAGTTATTAATCAGTGGGATCTGAAACTCACAAGAAGAAGTCATTAAATTGTGCTTAATGTGATAAAACTAATGTACGATTTGATGAGCATTGACTATGAGAAGTGGTTCCCACTCAACTTTTTCCCCCCACTCTTTAATTTTGCCTATTCTTCTATCTGTTTATATGGGAATAAAAATTACTGAACTCATTGTGACTGTTTTTGAGTAGGCATGTACAGAATTACACTTTTAGTCTTTAATTCACCATCTCCTCCCAAAGATGACATGGAATAATATTTAGATCATAGGCTGTGTTTTAACATAAATATTGTAGGAGATGACCAGGCTGAGCTCGAGGGAGGGTTAAACATGTCATAAGTCATGAGTCTCTGTGCGCCCGCAAGAAATCTAAGTCCAGCCCACCTTGAATGCCTCTCTTATCTCCCATGGATTTCCTTTAAGGGCTAGTTGGCCAGATTCTTGTAAAAAGCCTAAGCTTGCAATAAATCTTTATACTCATTTGAACTGCCTGAATCTCCTGATTTCCCGGGCGCTTGACAAATATTTATTTTTAGTTTGTGCGAGTTTTCTTACGTATTTCAGTTTTAAAAAATCAACTCATGACAGCAATCCTTTTCAAATGTACATGAAACCAAAACAATCACAGAAGAAACCAGAGATGGCATTGACATTTGGAAATTTGCAAAAAATAGCACACCATTAAGAGTTGTGCCCAAACTTTTCAGAATAGAATAACAGAGTTGGAAGGGACCTTGGAGGTCTTCTACGGGTAGTCCAGCCCCCTGCTCAGGCAGGAAACCCTAAACCATTTCAGACAAATGATTATCCAATCTCTTCTTAAAAGCTTCCAGTGTTGGAGCATTTACAACTTTTGGAGGCAAGTTGTTCCACTGATGAATTGTTCTAACTGTCAGGAAATTTCTCCTTAGTTCTAAATTGCTTCTCTCCTTGATTAGTTTCCACCCATTGCTTCTTGTCCTGCCCTCAGGTGCTTTGGAGAATAGCTTGACTCCCTCTTCTGTATGGCAGCCCCTGAGATTTTGGAAGACTGCTATCATGTCACCCCTAGTCCTTCTTTTCATCAGACTATATATACCCAATTCCAGCAACTGTTCTTTATATGTTTTAGCCTCCAGTCTTAATCATCTTTGTTGCTCTTCTCTGCACTCTTTCTAGAGTCTCAACATCTTTTTTACAAAGTGGCGATGTGAGATATCCAGAATCATTTGCTGAGATGGGTAGCTATAGAATTCAACCAACCAACCAACCAACCAACCAACCAACCAACCAACCAACCAACCAACCAAGCAGTGAAATCCCAGAAAACTCAATTCATAGGCTTCTTTGAATAAGCATAACCATTTTCAGGAGAAATCAGTCCAATAAAATCAGCAAGATTATATTTGGGCATTGGATAAGCCCTACAGACTATGCCCTCCTTCACCACTTGCAAACATAAATTTTAGGAAAGAAAATGATTGCTGGGAGATTGGTCATGAGCCACTGACCAATAGATCAATTGAGTTGACTTTCATCGCCACTGGAAACTCACTTGTATTTCTGTATGTCTAAATTTTGTTTCTTCTTGTTTTGGTCCATAATAGATTTTTTTTTGCATTAAAAACACTTTTCAAAACTACGGTGTTTAATTGTAGTGATGATGGATGTATTTTTACTCTATTCCCCATTGATGGGAGAACTGGTCTACTGCAAAAATGTTGCTTTGTTTGCTCTGAGAGGCCAACTTCTATTTAGTTCAGTGTCAAGTTGAATTCCCTGTCTCTTGACTTACTACTGCTCTAGGCAGAAGTTATATTTCAGAGTAGAAAGCCAAGTGTTGATTTTTTTTTATTAAAGGTGTAAAGTGATGCTGCATCCTGTATATCACTTTCCAATATACTGAATTCAGAAAAGCAATCATCTGTCATTTCATTTCCAGTGTGCTATAATCTGTCACCTGGAGAGCTTTTCTATACAGTTAAAGAGTGGTTCTGGCTGTTGTAAATATGTGCATCATTTTAATTTATGTGTTCCACAGTGAGAAAAGAACGTGGGCAAAGGGCCTCCTGTCTAGCTGGCATGATGTATGATAGTACGTGTAGGAAGGACACACCACCATTCAGAACTTAGTAATATATTCTGCCAAAATTCCTCCGATAGGTGCACACATTTGTTTGAAGGCAGATAGGTGCCCGGAATCTTTTTATCTGGTTTTATAATGTCATTACCATGGAACTTGTTGATGTTCTTACGATTCAGCAAACCAACATTTTCCACATCTCGTGAGGTTTAAAAGAACTGGTTCTGTGAAATGTTGGGGCTCACTGTGAATAATAGAAAATGTTACAGAAAAGAAATATGAGAATACCCTTGGCCTTCCTAACATATTAGAGGGCATAATTATTCATTACTATTTAAACTAATTTGGGAATAAAGGTACCTAGACAATCTATATATAGAACACAAAAGAATCTGTAACACTTGGTTGCACTTTTTCAGGAAGCAATTCATATTTTGCTGTGCAATACACCAGAAGATACCTCCAAAAAGTAGCCAAACCCACTAAAAAAGTGGGCAGACCATAACTTAAATTCAACTGAATTTGATTTAGTTTGAATTAAGTTAGCTAAATGTACTAACTGATAGGATTTCTCTAATCATTTTCCTTTCATTCAAGGTAACAATTAAGTTGTTAATGTGGCACCTTTGGAGGAACTTTTGTGGCATGCTCATGAAGTGAATCAGGTGTAGTTTCCGTGGTGGCACAGGCTAATGGTCAATGGAGAAGGATTTCAGAAACATTTTGGTGGACCTTTGAAAGGCTCCTCTAGGATAGAGTCTTCAAGCTTGGCAACTTTAAGGCTTGTGGACTTCAACTCCCAAAATTACCTAGTCAGCATGGCTGGCTGTGGAATTCTGGGCGTTGAAGTCCACAAGTCTTAAAGTGCCAAGTTTGGAGACCCTTGCTCTAGGACAGGGCTGTAAAACTCCCAGCCCGTGGGCCAGATGCGTCACATGCTGGCCACACACCCCGCCCGGTTTAGCAAAGGGGGAAAAAGTCCCGATATGTCACGTGACGCCACCATGACAACGTGAGTTTGACACCCCTGCTTTAGGACATATGTTTACAAAGCATTACATACTTAGGCCTAAGCAGATGCAAGACTTTGGATCCCATTCTATGTATGTTACTTCTTTTCAGTTTCAATTATTTTATGATAACCGGATTATCAAACGCATAGTCCCATTTTTTGCCTCCGAATGTCAATTTTTCATCCAATAGATAGCTTCTACAAATAAAAACTTATACCGATTTATATAAAATTCTCCCCTCCTTTATCCAACAAGTTTTAAAATTCTACCTATTTTCGGGATTACTACCTGGAGGTTTTTGAGTATACCTGGCACATACTGGACTTCTCTGTTTCCTGTTTGTTTGTTTGTTTGTTTGCTTGTTTATTTATTTATTTATTTATTTTTATTTATTGCTGTTCTTATATGCCGCCCTACTCCCTAGGGATTCAGGGCGGCGTACAACAAAATATAAGAACAATAAAACAGTAGCAGAAAAATGATAAATAATTTAAGACATTAGTTAATTAAAAATTAAAAAACCAAACAACACATTCATACCTGGGGGAGACCTAAGATGTTCAGCGGTCATCACCCCACCTGCAGGAAGAGCCATGTCTTAATAGCTTTCTGGAAGGCCAGCAAGGTGGGGATAGATCGGATCTCTGGGGGTAGTTGGTTCCAGAGAACCGGCACCCCCATAGAGAAGGGCAGTGAACATGTCTTTAATTTCCACTCAAAGGAAAATTTAAAAACGAGGATTCGCAACATGGATATATTTGTTTCTGCTGCATTCTATCTATCTATTTTCAAAAGCTGTATGAACGAGGCACACACACTTCTTCCTTCCCCAGATTATACCTACACTTTTAACAAGTGTTTGGCTTAGCTGTAAGAAGATATATGGAGGCATGTCCTTGTTAGTATCCATAGCCCATCAATTACTTATTACACTGGCATTCAGGTTTGTCCTTCTGTTTTATATTCACGCTGAGAAGGCTGAACAAAACTTTCTTATCTAGGAAAATGAGTTTGCTCCACCCTCTAAAAGAAGATTTATCTTTCCTTACAGTTGAGAAGCAAGACTGTTTCAAGGGCAAAGGCTATCCTTTGCATGGTCCATATAGAAGCAGATTCAAGTAATAACAAGTTCTAGTAATTTTCATTAGACCTATTTTTTTCTCCAAGCTTACTAGCTTCTCATTAAACAGTTTTATCCTATTTAAATGGTGGAACCTATTATTTTTGTATATTTGAGTGCCAGAATTATTATGAATCTGGTGATGCAGCAAAACATTGTCACACGGGAAGTTTTGATATGAGTGTCAGTCTTTCTGCTGCCTTCTAATACTGTTTATTTTCTAACTTGGATGGGAATATATTCAACTGAATGATATTAGAAAATGTTCTTTGATATGCATTAGGACAGGGCTTTTCAAACTCCCGGCCCATAGGCCGGATGAGTCATGTACTGGCCACGCCCATGCCCATTTTAGCGAGGGGGAAAAGTCCCGATATGTCACGTGACGCCACTGTGACGATGTGAGTTTGACATCCCTGCATTAGGGCCTCCTTAATCACCAAAAATATTTGGTCCGTTCCTGGAGTGAGAGGCCTTGCTCACAGGCACTGCCCAGTTGGACTGCTGCAATGCTATCTATAAGGGGTTGTCCTTGAAGACTCTCCCCAGGATGTTTCAACTCGTCCAGAATGTGGCAGTTTTTGCAAAGCTGGCCACCTCTCAGTTTGCCCTTTGCTGCTCCTGGTTTCTTTCTGGAAGCAATTCATGGTACTGGTTATTACCTTTAAAGCCCTAGAGGGCCAGTATATTTGTAGGATCACCTCTCACTGAGAGTATTTGCCTGCTCCACTAGACTGGATAAAGCCAGAATGCTCCAGGTCCTGTCCCTTAGGCATAATGGTACCTAGGAAGCATGTCTTTCCTATAGCAGTCCCTATCCTGTGGAATACCTTTCCCCCAGGATTATTTTATTTATTTTATTTATTTTATTTGGAGGTTCTTCTATGCCGCCCTACTCCCTGAGGACTCCCACATTTTAGGATCCAGTGGGCTCCCACATTTTAGTCTTCAAGAAAGCTGTAAAGAGCTGGCTTTTCCCCCAGGAACTAGGTATAGGGTAAGGGTAGAACCCAAATATTATATAGGTTGATGAATTGAAAATGGTGGGTCAAATGCTTGGTTTTCTGGTCTTTACTGTTCTTTTCTGGTTAATTGTTTTGAGCTGCCCAAACTTGTATTTCACAAGATGAGTTGCCATATATACCTTTTAAATAAATATATACTGGTAAATAAAATACTGCCAAAAAAGCCAGTCAAAGATTATTTAAGTGATAAAATTCTTACAAGATTAAATTTTGTAATCTCTTTATCTAAAACCTTGTTCTGACCTAGGCTTCCTGATAAATAATAAAGCACAAACGGAGTCCCAAAAACCTCTTTTTATTTTAACGGTTGTGAATTATGTTCATTCCCAGTCGTAATAAGTCCCAAACAATGTTAATGAGTCCGACAGAAGTCTTTCAGAAGAAGGCTGATATCACCAACCTTTATCTTTCTTGACACACTGCCAAAGACCTAATTGGCAAGGAGCTTTGCAAGGCCAAACAGAAACATGGAGTGAGAACTGAAAATGCTGAGACACGAATTGAACAAAGTTGCTTCCTGCAACAAGCACATCTGTTTGCTCCACTTTTATAGCCTATGGGAGGGGCCAAGTATCTCCAAGCCTTACTCCCGAGTAGTCCTTTTCCTCCATAACTGTTCTTGCCTTCTGGCAGCTCTGCGCATGAGCGCATTGGGAACAGGCTCCCCCTGTTCCTCTGCCTCGCTCATGTCAGCCTCTGGAGGCTCTGGAGTCAGCACAGAGCACCCAGGTGGCCCGGACTTGATCTCTGCCTCTGTCACTGAGCCTTCTCCAGACTCCAGGCTTGGCCCATGTTCCTCCCCAGCCTCCTCGCTGTCTGACTCTGCTGCCAGCTCCGTAGGCTGCTGGCGGACCACAACAAATCTTTCATGAGTATGGGCAATGCAGTATTAGTTGATTACCACAACTTGTGTGCCTTAGCTACTTATCATAATACTTAGGGCAGATAGCTTAGGGTTGTGTTTGTCAACCTTGGCAATTTTAAGATGTGTGGATTTCAACTCACAGAATTCCACAGATAACACAGGGATGCTGGGGCTGAAACATTGCTTTAGAGTTTTAAGATCTCCTTTCCTTGTTTCCCTTTTAAATGTTCCTGAATTTTTTAAAATAAACTTTTAGGTTTCCCCCCCTCAAGTTGTTATATCATAGTTATTTTTTTTCCACATTTTGCATTTATTAATTATATTTAGTACAATTTATCATGGGGTTTAAAACTGTAATGCATTTAATGCAGATATTTTTGGAATTGCTTATTCGAAAATAATTTTTACATGCCTTTGCTTCTTTAGAGCTTGATGCGTCTATCCATTTCTCTTTGCAAAGGAAAGCATGAAAATGTTATTGTCAATAAATAGTAATTATGTTATGTGATACAACTTACTATTCAGTTTTTTTCATCCTTAGTTTTGAATTACAAATAATTCATTCACTTTGACCCTTTGGGGGGGAAAAATCCAGAGGATAAATGATCACATTTACTTACTCACTTCTGAAAGGACTGAATAGATTTAAGATACCTCTTGCTATAGCAAAGTGTCAGTGGTATGATTAATGGCTTCATCATTGCAACATAATTTTCTCAGAAAGAGTTACACAACTGATAAAAGTATTATATGCTTTTACTTAACAGCAATCTAAGTGAGGTTAGATTTGGCTTTTTATATTCTCATTTTGGTCTTCCCATAAAATACAAGCAGAATTCTTTTACAGTCAGACAGATGACCGATAAAAATGCAATCATGTCTGAAAAATAGCTCCTATCGGGTTTTTTTCTTTTTCTTTTCTTTTATAAAGGAAAAAAATAAATTAGGACATAAATTAAAATATACTTACAGATTTCAGAAATGTATTACAAAATGTTCCTATGGACTTCTTCTTTTTTCCCCCCTTTCCCCCCTTTTTCATTCTTTTTCACATTTTCCCTTGCAAAAAGTCTTAGAAAATACAATGCAAGCAAGACAGAAGGAAAAAAACCCCTCCATCCACTTAGATTCCAATATGGTCAAAATTAAAAATCATAATCATAATCATGCTAAGAAAACTTCAAGGACTAATTCAGGTAGTCACCAGGAGTCAACAACGATTCAGAGGCACACCTACACACCCATAATTCATATAGTGAACAATACATTTTCAAAGGCGCTGACTCTAAAATTGTTTCAGATTTAAATCGAAATGAGAGACTTCCATTCAGAACTAGAAATACAGGAGGGATGTCATTCCAGTCTCAGAAAGATTGACAATCTTCCCTAACCTCTCTTATTTTTCTTCTTCTATGTTTTCACACTTCCTCCTGCCATACCTTCTCCCTTCTTCACATCCAAGATTGAAAGCTACGATGAAGCCAAGATCTGCATGCATGTGACTACACACAAGAATCTATACAATATACTCATATTTTGCCTTCTAACCACACCAAGAACACAGATATTACCCAGGAACCGTGGTGGCACATGGGTTAGAATGCAGTATTTTTTTTAATTATTTATTTTCGTCAAGCATGTATTAGAAAACAGATACAAGTGTAAACATGATTATAAATACATGAAATGGATTAAAATGGATTTAAATGGAATAAAAGAGAACATTAGGACAGGGATGGTAGGCACGCTGGTGTGCTTATGCACGCCCCTTACAGACCTCTTAGGAATAGGGTGAGGTCAACAGTAGGCAGTCTAAGGTTAAAGTTTTGGAGGTTTGGGGAAGAAACCACAGAGTCAGGTAGTGCATTCCAGGTATTAACAACTCTGTTACTGAAGTCGTATTTTCTGTAATCAAGTTTGGAGCGGTTTACATTAAGTTTGTATCTATTATGTGCTCTTGTATTGTTGTGGTTGAAGTTGAAGTATTCATTGACTGGAAGGACATTGTAGCAGATGATTTTATGTACTACGCTTAGGTCGGACCAAAGACAGCAAAGTTCTAAGTTGTCTAAGCCCAAAATTTCAAGTCTGGTGGCATAAGGTATTCTGTTGTGAGCAGAGGAGTGGAGGACTCTTCTCGTGAAATATCTCTGGACTCGTTCGATTGTATTAATGTCCGATATGTAGTGCAGGTTCCAAACTGATGAGCTGTATTCAAGAATTGGTCTAGCAAAAGTTTTGTATGCCTTAGTTAGCAGTCCAATATTACCGGAGAAGAAGCTACGCAAGATTAAGTTAACAACTCTTAATGCTTTTTTGGCAATGCTGTTACAGTGAGCTCTGGTACTTAGATCATTTGAGATGAGTACTCCAAGGTCTTTGACAGAGTGAGGGTCGTCTACTAGTTCATATCCACCCAGCTTGCATTTTGTGTTCTGATTTTTTTTCCAATGTGTAAAACAGAGCATTTGTTGGTTGAGATTTGGAGTTGCCAATTGTTTGACCATTCTGACACATAGTCAAGGTCTTTTTGTAGGATAACAGCATTGTGAGTGGTGTTAAATAATTTTACATCATCAGCAAAGAGAACACAGTTGCTTATAATATGATTGCAAAGGTCATTTATGTAAAGTATAAAGATTGTGGGTCCTAAAACACTACCTTATGGGACACCGCTGTTAACAGGTGCAGGGTTTGATAAGGCGTTCCCTATTTTGACAACTTGTTGCCTGTTTGATAGGAACGCAGCTATCCACTTATGCAGGAATCCAGAAATGCCATAAGATTTTAGTTTTAGAAGTAGTTTGTCGTGTACCACTGAATCAAAGGCTTTACAGAAGTCTATATAAATTGCATCTATTGCTTTACGCTGGTCAAGTTTTGAAGTCCATATGTTTTTGCAGTGTAAGAGTTGCAGATTGCAGGACAATTTTTTTCTGAAGCCAAATTGCTTGTTAGAGAGTAGGTTGTTAGTTTCTTAGTAGAGGGCAATGGATTGGTTTATGATTGTTTCCATGACTTTGCAGGTGATGAAACATAATAAGATTGGTCTGTAATTATCAACTTTTTGAAGATAGGGATGACCGTGGCTAATGACTATAAGTTAGGTAAGGAGCTGGTTCTGAAAGATATTCCGTAGATTATGCTAAGTAGTTCTGCTATGGTGTTTGAGTTTTTTTTAAGGCAGTATTGCAGGATGAATCTGCCCACAGCCTGGAGTTCGATCCTGACGGGGCTCAAGATTAACTCAGCCTTCCACCCTTCTGAGGTTGGTAAAATGAGGACCCAGGTTGTTGGGGGCAATAGGCTGACATTGCAAACTGCCCAGACAGTGCTGTAAAGCATTGTGGAGCGGTATATAAGTCTAAGGGCTATTGATATTGCAGTTCCTTTTCTAGAGGCCTATCACTAACTTAAACTCCATTTCAACATAGAGAATATACTATAGTCTACAGACACTACACCTTTCTCTCTGTCCCAAAAAGTTGTTGCCTTCTAGATCTCTATAACCTCTATAACTGGTTCTATTAAGCTTTGAACTCATTTATGGAACAAGCTGCTCTTAATTTTCTGTCTTGTCATACTCAAATCTGAACATCTACCTTCTGCAAAATATATTCACTTGCAAACCTTGAAATTCTCTAAGCGATTCCTGTTCCATTTCCTTATCTTCCTTCCCCATTTTCTACACTGAATTATATGGTATACTTCTTACAATGCACGCCTGTTTGTTCACATTATTTCTCAAACAATTTTTATGTAAATTGGAAATCTGTGGCATTTAAAAAAATCCTTAATCCTCCAAACAATGATTTTTATCTTTATCAGTAAGAATTTTATTTCACCATTTGCAATTGTAATCAATGGAGTACATTGTTCAAAACCCATCCCTACCATCTCCTTTAACAATATATTTAATAATCCTGAATCATCAGTGACTCAGATGCTGAAAGATATCATATACATATATGTATACACACACACACTTATACATATTCATATTCATATTCATAGTTCATGTACGAATAACAAAGGAAACCTTTTCATATTAAATGTGTTTCCACACAGGAATAAAATCATTCTTTTTTCCTCAATGCTCGATTGCGCACTGAGGGCTATTGTTTAATCAGCATCTCCAGAGTAAACTTCAACTAAAATGAAGTAGAATATGTTATTCACATTATTATTTTAAATCAAAAGCTTTTAGCTTCTTCCAGTTTTTAGCTTACTGGAAGAATTTTTTGGTCTTCCTTCCTTCCATCATAATATCAAAATAACTAACCTCAAAATTAAGTGAAACCATCCAAGTTTCTTTGAGATCTCATGGCTACAATTGGTAGAAGCACAATGGAATTTAGAAAGAATAGAATAGAATAACAGAGTTGGAAGGGACCTTGGAGGTCTTCTAGTCCAACCCCCTGCTTAGGCAGGAAACCCTACACCACTTCAAACAAATGATTATCCAACATCTTCTTAAAAACTTCCAGTGTTGAAGCATTCACAACTTCTGGAAGTAAGTTGTTCCACTGATTAATTGTTCTAACTGTCAGGAAATTTCTCCTTAGTTCTAAGTTGCTTCTCTCCTTGATTAGTTTCCAACCAAGAAATAAACTTAAGTGTATAGTGGAAATATTAATGGAGGCCATAGTTGATAAATTATCATTACTAAGTTATCTCAGTGGGAAAGGTGACTTGACACTTCCCACACTGTTAAGGAGTCTACATTCACATTTGGCAAGAATTGTTTGGCAAGGGTTTAATTATCAATTTACATTAAGGTCTGCATGTGACATACCAGGCAGCACTTCTTTTCTTTTTGATACAAATCAAAATTGTATCAATTTTGACTCAAATTCCAAGATTTTTCTAACACATATTCTTATCAGTGAGGTAATTTAAAATCAGTTAGAATCAATTATAAGAATGGAAAGATAAGAGTGGCAGGCATATTGCTATACAAAAAATTAAAAAAACAAGAGTTTTGTGGCATATTCCATAAATCTTAAGAAAATAAATTTTGTTATGATATAGTTGTACAATCAACAAGTTCAGAGGGCATAGTGACCAGTGATTTAATTCACCAATAACAGCTGATGAAATTCTGTGTTCCAATTGCTTTATGCTTTTCATTGAGTTGATATCTTGGTGCTTGAAGACAAATCCTTTCCTTGGTGTTTTTTGCTCTAATTTTTCAGTAATAGAATAGAATAGAATAGAATAGAATAGAATAGAATAGAATAGAATAGAATAGAATAGAATAGAATAGAATAGAATAGAATAGAATAGAATTCTTTATGGGCCAAATGTGATTGGACACACAAGGAATTTGTCTTTGGTGCATATGCTCTCAGTGTACATAAAAGAAAAGATACATTTGTCAAGAATCATGAGGTACAACACTTAATGATTGTCATAGGGTACAAATAAGCAATCAGGAAACAATCAATATTAATATAAATCGTAAGGATACAAGCAACAAGTTACAGTCATAAGTGGGGAGGAGATGGGTGATAGGAATGATGAGAAGACTAATAGTAATAGTAATGCAGCCTTAGTGAATAGTTTGACAGTGGTGAGGGAATTATTTGTTTAGCAGAGTGATGGCGTTCGGGAGAAAACTGTTCTTGTGTCTAGTTGTCTTGGTGTGCAGTTCTCTGTAGTGTCGTTTTGAGGGTAGCAGTTGAAACAATTTATGTCCAGGATGCGAGGGGTCTGTAAATATTTTCACGGCCCTCTTTTTGACTCGTGCAGTATACAGGTCCTCAATGGAAGGCAGGTTGGCAGTAATTGTTTTTTCTGCAGTTCTGATTAAGCAACTCCTTTGAGATTATAGATGAAAGAGCTGTATATTTTGGCCATCTGATGGGCTAAAAGATGGCTAGAAGACCAGAAATAGAAAACAAGCAATTGAATGGATCTAAAGAATCCTACAGGGGAATTTGGCTACCATAATTTCATGTAACAGAAGTAGCTAAGAACAGGGAATCAATACTGTTCTATTGCAATTCAATAACAGAGAGCAATGGTAAATACCAATTAGACATTCCCATTCTACCTTTCTTTTCTATAAAAAAGAAATACTCAAGTAGGCTACAGTCAAAGTAATAACAAAAGTACTTTGAAACTTATACTAAAATGGAAAAAACCATGGGTAGGCACATATGCACATGAGCAAACAAAAATTACTCATACCTTAAGGTCTGGGAGAGTCTTACTATCTCTAGAGCTTTCTGAAATCTCCCCACAAGTAACTTCTGAGCAATCTTCAAAACACTGCCATGGCATATTAATAGGACGTAGCAAACTGCAGTGGAAGATGAAAATTGAGAGAATTCAGCAGAGCTCCTTGACATGAGAAGAACCTGTTAATTCACGTACGACTATATTGGATTCTTTATTCATAAATCTAAAAACAAAAACAAAAAACCATAGCATCCAAATTTTCATTTTCAAAAAGCATTGTTTAGGATTGATTTCTGAAGAAAATTCTTTTAGCTGCACAGGAAAAGTGAGCAGTGAGAACACCAAGCAAGCAAGCAAGCAAGCAAGCAAGAAAGAAAGAAAGGAAGCAAGAAAGGAAGCAAGAAAGGAAGCAAGCAAGAAAGGAAGCAAGAAAGAAAGGAAGCAAGCAAGCAAGCAAGAAAGAAAGAAAGAAAGCAAATAACTAACCCACCCACCCACCCACCCACCCACCAAACAAACAAACAAACAAGTAAACAAACAAACAAACAAGCAAACAAACAAGCAAGCAAGCAAACAAACAAACAAACAAATGTAATTATTACTGTCCATCACGGTTCTGTGACTCTGGGCAGTAAATTTTTTGCATGTAGCATTCAGTGAGGTCTTTCTGGCAACTGACTCCTGAATGAATATTGCCTGTATGTTCCATCTGCAAATCACCCCCAATATAGGTAGTCGTTGACTTACAACAGTTCGCTTAGTGACCGTTTGAACTTACAACAGCACTGAAAAAAGGGACTTATGGCCATTTTTCACCATTGCAGCATCCCTACGGTCATGTAATCAAAACTCAAGATGCTGTTTGTGATGGTTGCAGTATGCCAAAGCCATGGGATCCCCTTTTGCAACCTTCTGACAAGCAAAGTCAATGGGGAAGCCAGATTCACGTAACAATTATGTTACTAACTTCACAACTGCAGTGATTCATTTAACAACTGTGGCAGGAAAGGTCATAAATTGAGACCATTTTAGACTAGGCAAAAATATAGACGTGTCCATGTACAGGAGAAGAAGAGTTGCCTTTATTTACTTTGTAAAACTGAAGAAAGAGGAGAAAAGAATAAAACAGTAGCAAAAGGAAACCAAAAAAAGGAAACCAAAAAGGAAATAATGCCACACCCACCATTATCACATCATCTACTGGTTTGGGGTTTTAGATCTTATAAATATGTACTCAATTATATCCTTCATCCTCAGCACTTCTCCATTTGAATGTGGGGCAGAGATTTGGGCTATTTCTGGACTTGTAGCTCTTGCCAGATGAGAGCGCTTGCACAACTTTATCTGGTGCCCCAGTTGCACCATTTCCTAGATCAGCAGGTTCTTCAAACAGTCACTCATGCCACCTCCTGGTTTTCAATGCACTCTACATAGACTTGCCCTTGAAGACCACAGAGAAGCTTCCAGAATGCAACAGCCTTGGCAGAATGCTCATGTGACATCTCTGCATCACACACTTACACCTCCTGGTATGAATCAAAGTTATGATTATGACTCATAAAGCCCTTTATGGCATAGAGCTTAGTAATTTGAGGAAACATCTTTCTCTCATGGTATCAACCCAGCTGGTTCATTCCAATGGATTGATCTGCCCCAGGTCCCTTCATGTCATCTATTAGGAGCCAGGATGCATGTTTTCTCTGTCATGGCACCTGCTCTCTGGAATGCGATTCCTCCTGACATCCGTATGGCTCCAATCCCATTAGTGTTCCAGAATGCCTTAAAGACCTGCTGTTCTCCCAGCCTTGGGTTTTGGTGGTCGGGGCCCCCTGAGAGATTGCTGGAGGGTGTCTGGATAGGTTATTGGATGGGTACAGCAATCTGGGTTTGCTGATTCACTTGGTTCTTTTTAAATCTATTTCTTCTTTATTTGATAAATATTGTATTGTATATTTATTCTATTTGGTTTTATTGCATGCTACCAAGAGTCAATTTGGAGTTGGGTATTACTTAAATTGAATAAGTGGAGTTGAGTTCAATTGAATTAAGCTAAAAAGTTGTTAAATTAAGTGCAAATAGGGGTTATTCATATGCATGTACATACATTTCTACACTACCGTTCCAATAAAAGGCGATCATATTTCATTGTAACTGTCTATGTATAAGCTATGTCAGTAAGCAATGCTTTCCTAAGTTGCAAGTAACATCAATCCACTAAATAATGGGAGCCATAAATTTATATTTCCAATGTTGTCTCTTAGCAGAGAGATTGAATAGTGAATCTATTTCTATTGTCAAATTGTCAATTTCCATGTAGTAGTATGTTGCTCAAAAGGATATGGATGTCCTAAACTTGTCTCAAATTCAAATATACTGTATGTAGTTACTGATATAATTATAATTTTAGGGCACAGAAAAAGTATGTTTTAAATAAAGTGTTATTCTCATTGCTTCTCCAACATCACAATGATTTATTCTATAAATTTTTCTATTTAAATTCAGTGGAGTCATGTAAATCTGAAACATTATTTTTGTCAAATAAACTATAATCTAAAATCTATTGAAATTTTGATACTAATGATAATCCAATTCCTTACTCGTGTCAAACCAATTTTCTACTCATAGACAAAATGTAGATTCTAATTCCTTATTCTATTCAATTTTTTAAAATAGACATGTCTATGATTTGGATATTATCCAAAAACTGAAAATAGTAAAGACAAGTTTTCTGGTGATAGCAATAGCAATAGCACCTAGATTTATATACTGCTTCACAGCTTTACAGCCCTCTCTAAGCAGTTTACAGAGTCAGCATATTGACTCTCAACAATCTGGGTCCTCATTTTACCCACCTCGGAAGGATGGAAACCTTGAAACTGGTGAGATTTGAACTGCCAAAATGCAGTCAGCTGGCAGTCAGCAGAAGTAGCCTGCAGTACTGCACTCTAACTACCGTGCCACTATGGCTCAGTGATGATGCTGATGCTGATGATTTAAATTTTATGGGCTATGAATTGTCCAGGTTTTGCAAAATGGAAAGACTAGTAGTCTGAAAAGGCTCATTGATCAGAATCCCAGGAAGAAGTGCAGTATGTTTTAATGATCAGGATATTCAACGAGACTTACCGCTTTCATTATACAAGCTGATCCTCATACTTATTGGCAGTTCTGCTAATTAATGAATAAAATGCAGCTGCGTGAGCCGTAGTGGGTGTACCAAGATACACCCACATAACACCTATTCTTCGCCAGCTGCATTGGCTGCCCATTAGTCTCCGGATGCAATTTAAGGTGTTAGTTTTAACCTTTAAAGCCTTACATGGCTCAGGGCCAGATTACCTCCAAGACCGCATCCTACCGCATACCTCCTTATGACCGGTTAGGTCCCACAGAGTTGGTCTCCTCCAGGTCCCATCAACCAAGCAGTGCCGGCTGGTGGGACCGCGGGGGAGGACCTTCTCTGTGGGAGCTCCGTCTCTCTGGAACCAGCTCCCTCCAGAGATACGGATTATCCCCACCCTACTGGCCTTCCGTAAAGCTGTGAAAACATGGCTCCTCCTGCAGGCAGGGGAAAATTAAGATCAACCCCCCATATTTGAATGATGGCTTGTTTTTAAATTTTGAATTTTTGTATTTTTAATTATTGGTATTGTTTTTATAAATTGTTGTTGTATTATGTTGTATGCTGCCCTGAGTCTTACGGGAGTTGGGTGGCATATAAAAATGACTAAATAAATAAATAAATAAATAAATAAATAAATAAATAAATAAATAAATAAATAAATAAATAAAAAATAAATAAATAAATAAATAAATAAATAAATAAATAAATAAATAAATAAATAAATAAATGCCATCATAAGTTTTCTAAAAGGTACAGTGTAACAAGAAGCTACAGTGTCTTGTGGACTGCTACTTGGTTCAGCCTTTGTTGGTAATAAAATCATAATGTCCCATTCATGTTTTAAAAGCAAATGGGTCCTTTTGTTATGAATCCTGCACAAATCAAGGAAACAATAAGGGTAATAACAGCTTGTTAACGCAGGCAGTAAACTCGAAGCAATAACTACCTCTGGAAGAGTAGCAATGAGTGATGGCCATCTTTAGTCAGACTGCCGATGCAGGAGTAGAGAAACTGGAAAGATATCAACCAGCCTGATTTAAGACCTGAAGAGAATGCAGCATGGAGAGATTGATAGGCCTTTTGGTTGAGGTCCATGGCCCACATCAGTGCTTTTGGGCTTGATGTCACACAGAGCTATCAATCTCAGAGAGGCAAATGAGACCACTATTCTCTATGAAGAATGGGCCATATTAAATACTTTGACACGGACTAGATTGAGAATTGCAAAATGACTCTGGGAAAATGCATGTTTGTAAAAATAAATACTGTACTGATTCTCTATAGTATTTGTTGAGTAATAAAAGCAAAATAATAATAATAATAATAATAATAATAATAATAATAATAATAATAATAATAATAATAATAATAATAATAATAATAATAATAATAATAATAATAATAATAATAATAATAATAATACCACCAATAGCAGTAGGTGCCTTGTGTGCAATCCCCAAACAGATGTAGCACCACTTGAATACCATAGGCAGTGACAAAATGATCACCAATCAATTGCAAATGGTAGTTGTACTAAGAACTTACATCTGCCTATCCCAGGTCATTGGGAAAGACTTGAAAGGAGGAGGAAGGAAAGAAGGAGGAGGAGGAGGAGAAGAAGGAGAAAGAGAAGGAGAAGGAGAAGGAGAAGGAGAAGAAGAAGAAGAAGAAGAAGAAGAAGAAGAAGAAGAAGAAGAAGAAGAAGAAGAAGAAGAAGAAGAAGAAGAAGAAGAAGAAGAAGAAGAAGATTAAAGTGGAAAGGAAAAAGGGAGGGATAGGCAGGCAATACACAAATAAAAGGATGCTGAAAGCTTTCTTTATTTATATATGGATATATACTGTGCCTTTCAGAATTTCAGAGGCACAATTATGCATTGTTCCAAAACCTTACTATTCACAAGGAAAGCTAAAAATGAGGAGGTGGGAAGAGGAAAATATAGGAATGGGAAACAAAGATTAAATTGGTTCCACTCACTTAAACTGAGTATATAGCTAAAATTAAACCAGAGATTTTTCTGATTAGTGGTAGAATTAGCTCTTCTGAAATAGCTATTAGAAATGTGCAACTTCAATTGGATGATGACAACTTAATTGGAGTATAACTGATGGCCATAGCTAGAATATGGAATGCAGGCCTTCAGATTAGATTTTGAAAAGGTGCTTTAAAATTAGCAGGGTTGCAAACGTGGCACCCGTTTACAATTCCTTAAAGCAGCTGCATCTTTTTCTGGGATGATGTGGCTGTACTTTCCTCTGACACCCCTTTCTTTAATTCAATTGAAGCACTGGACCATTCCCATATCAAAAATACAGTGAGTATTCCTTTTGTAAAACCCATTATTAATAAGATGGGGTGATGTGTATGATAAAATTATGTGACTGCAATTGATCTCCCTTCAGGAGGCATTTTGTATCATGAAGGGATGATATTGGCCAATTTGTCTCAGCTGATCATTTTGCTATAACAGAAGCTGTTCCTGCACATGTACAGAAGCCACTTTTTCTGACCAAGCACAGCCATATGATCATTCAGTTGGTGAGAAATAGAGCATCAGACATGAATTGATCCTTCAGGGATCTTCTTTATATGCATGTGTGAAGAAAATATCTTCATATTGATCATATCTGTGGTTTTGTTTCAATTTGGGAAAGAAGACTCTCTTTTTCTGGGATGAAAGTGGGACAATTTTTTTGTTTTTAAATCGGGGTATAACATGGTAGACTTCCAACAGTGAGGTTAAACTTTTTGCTTACCAAGAAAATTTTCACCCATTTTCATTCCATCTGAACAGTTGAATATCTATTTCTTTACTTATTAACAGATCTTTACTGTATATACTGGCAGCTATCTGCACAAATGATTTTTCTAAACAATAAAATGAACATTAAAAAGTTATTATATCATTTAGAAGGGCAATTAAACAACAACAACAACAACAACAACAACAACAGCAACAACAACTGCAGGAGAGGATAGAAGAGTCATTCACCATCATCTTTAAATGTACCATTCTAGCATTTTAAAAGAACGGAGTTCATTGCTGCCTGTTGTCAGAAGTTTCATTTTAAAGATATGAGTATCTCTTTTTTTGTTTGTTTGTTTGTTTTTGGTCTCTAAATCAATCTGCCTCTCCAGTTCTGTTCATCTGCAACAACTGAGGCAAATGGCACCGAGGATCTCATGGAACAGGTCTTGAACTGCACGATACTAGATACTTTATTAAAGATATTTGAAGGGAAAGCGGTACATAAGAAAGGTCCTGAAAAGACTGTAGAATATTGAAAAATGCCTGTCATTATGTCTTAGCAGGAATTGCAAAAGCACTGCAAATTCCACTTCAGGGTTATTGGGTTATCTTGTGCATGAGTGACAAAGAAGTCTTTGCCTGACTAGATAGCAACTCATCTCTTCACAAAAATCCTGTTTTGGATGTTAGCCTCCATTTCTTGCTCAGCCACATCTTCCTCTCAGGCCAGAGTAATTTTTAGATCCGTCTAGTAACTGCAGTTTACTAGATGGATCTAAAAATATAACATCGTTGATGCATCTCACTGAAAGACATTGGATCAGATTCAGAAAAACTATAAACGGGGGCAGGGCGATCGGCTCTGAGAAGGCTCTTCAAGCCTGCTGAAGCAAAGGGACGGAACACCATAAACTCAATAAAGTTCGGTTAGGGAATCATGAGGAATGAAATATAATTTTCAGCCTTCTTTGCTCACAGCTAATTGGCTGCTTTGATGGGCTACCCCATGGTGCTTGACTTGACAGAAAAAAACATGCTTTCATAAATTGGTTTGCTCTGACTATAAAATGCTAGTCCATTTCAGTAGTAAGCCTGGAACATGTTGCTGCCCTTTAGGTTTTAATGCAGAATAACCTGAGGAAAGTGATTGGTGAATTCTCCTGGTTCTAGTGCACCTTCCACCAAGGAAAAGCAATAACCAATCACTGTCCTTAACAAATGATGGGACAGGGTTGGACAAATGTAGGTCCATATCAGGGGTGAAATTCAAATTTTTTCCTTACTGGTTCTGTGGGCATGGCTTGGTGGGCGTGGCAGGGGAAGGATACTGCAAAATCTCCATTCCCTCCCCACTCCTGGGGGGAAGGATATTGCAAAATCTCCATTCCCTCCCCACTCCTGGGGGGAAGGATATTGCAAAATCTCCATTCCCACCCCACTCTGAGGCCAGCCAGAGGTGGCATTTGCCAGTTCTCTGAACTGCTCAAAATTTCCGCTACTGGTTCTCCGGAACCTATCAGAACCTGCTGAATTTCACCCCTGGTCCATATCTAAAGCAGGGGGATCACACAATTTTCAATTGTCCCAGTTCCAGACACAAAGGGGACACTGTTCCTTTGTGAATTCACTTGAGCTGTTTCGAAACATGGGTCTAGCACCAAGAATGTTCAACATATATTTAAAAAAAATAGAAGGGATCCCCCTCTGCCATTTTGGCTTCTATAGAGTTTCAATCAAAGATTTTTTTTTTTACATGGGGACAATGCTATCAAGAACATCACATTGTTCACATTTGTTCTGGCATGGAATCCTTCATAGGGCAGAATGAGGATAAATATGACCACATGTTCTGCCTAGCTGAAGATTCTTGAAGAAGTTTAAGATTGTGTTGCAATGGAGTATTAAATACTAAACAGGTGTTCTTATTGACAGGATCAAATACCTGTCAAAGCGAAGGATCAATAACTATGGTTTAAATTCTTCAAAATTTCTCAAGGATTCCATTCTATTTTCTGCAACCTACACGTTCTGTTTTCTGAAACCTATGCAAGCAAACAAAATGAATTAGATTATCCTTTAACCTCACTGTACTGTCGTCAACAAAAGGCACAATTTATCCCCAAGGCAAGGCGAAGCAGTAAATCTTTATTTGGAAATTTTCATTCATTCTTCCACCGTTACACAGTGTTGTTTTTACATGGTATTATTTTACATTGTTAAGATGATTCCTGTTGAGGAATAAAGATGTGGTGGAACAGACTACATTAATCAGAATACTAATCTAAGTACTTGTAGAATTTGATGAATTAGTGGAACTGGTTGGATGTCTTGAGGAGACTGGGGAAATAGGTTATTGGCTCAATAAAACATAGTGTGGCATTTAAAATGTCAGCCTAATAGCAAGAACCAGTAAGGCTTTTAATTACCTTCTGTGCCGGTTTTTTAATTGCTTTGATGCTTATAGCACTTAGCGAGCTCCTGACAGAATTGTAGCTACTGATTTAACTTAAACTGTTTATAATACCCAATCTGGATGGGAAGGTAAAATAACCCTGCAATTAAATATAGTTTTCTTCATCACATACATAGAGATGTGAGAAATCTTTGGTGACTAAATAAAGAAATGCATGGTCTTTCACCACCTGCCAGATTCCTTCTCTCGGTGCCTCTTTGCCCAGTATCGTTTGGCTGATTATGGACTGGTCAAGATCCATAAAAAAATTGGGTTGAATTGCTTGGATGGTTTGAAGTGCACCTTGAGAAGACTAATGTATAGTAGCAGTATACTGCAGCAGTAGTAGGAGACCAGCAGTGCATCCTTCACTCCAGCAGAACAGAGTGATGGACCTGTGCAATCATTTTCATGCTGAGGCTGCATTTGGTCTTTGAGTGGTGAGTTGCAGGGCAAATTTGAGACAGCAGGAAGAGCCAGGATAAATACTTAATTTGACTGAAGTCAAATTTAATGTAAATGAAAAAACATAAATTCTCCAAGTTTTTTTAAAAAATGATTTTAATTATTTGTTGCATCATTTTCCTTTTTGTTGCATTAACTATTAAATTCAGCATCGATGCATGGAGAAGCTCAGGAGGCTAGACTCAGGGATAGAGAATCCATAATAGGACACTCATCCTTTAACACACACACACACACACACAAACACACACACACACACACACACACACACACACACACACACTGCATGGCAATCTCCCCCTCATTTTGTTTTCTTCCTACCTGTATAGAATTTACACGCGAAGGAATGAATATACCAATAAGTGGGGGAATAAAGTAAGTAAAGAGTAAGCAATTAAGGAAAGACTTACCTCCCTGCCCACTCAAAAATTACACAGCCGTGATAAAGAGCAAAGCATGGAAAAGAAATTCAAAATAACCCTGCCTTAATTTTATTTAGTATATGATCAAGCAGAGAGAAACTTAGACAAGCTTTCAAGATTAATTTACCTGACTATAATAGGGACCATTCCTGGAGTCCCTGCCATACCTGTTTCTAAACTTCATCTATCTTGATGCCTGTCAACACCTCCAAATCCAAGATTTCTTGTAAAACTTTTCTGACATACTTCTATTGAGGCAACATTGAAATCATGGCTGTTCCATTTTTTTCCCAGTCTGAGGCCTTCTTTGATGTGTCTCAACCAGAGGTGGGTTACTACCGGTGCGGTCCAGTGCGGGCGCTCTGGTAGTAGCCTGATGATGATGTAATTTAGGGGTGAAGGCTCCGGTGCTGTCTGTGCCGGTCCGTGTGCACCATCATATTTTTTCCTAATTTTTGGCGATTTTTCAGCTCTCTGAGCATGCGCAGAAGTAAAATCGTCCCTCTGTGCATGTGCAGAACTAAAATTGTGCACCGGGACACGCGCATGCTCGTGAGCATAGCAAGAATGTGCGTGCAAAATGTCACAATGTGCACCAGTAGGAAAAGGTAAAAGGAACCCACCCCTGGTCTCAACGTTCATGATGACAGAATGAGGTCTACACTATCCTATTGTACCCTGCACTCTTCATTTGTCCCTTGATAGTAAGACCCTCGCAGAACATGTACATACATATATTCCATACACGGAAAATAACAAAAAAATATGTATTAATATGCTTGAGAATTAGATGCTTTATTAAATTCCTATGTTCAGTTCTTAACTAGGAGGAAATTGTAACATGATTTTAAAGTGGGGCAAAAGATAGTTGAATAATTCTTCAAAAATAGAAACGTTTATTAGTATCTAAATAAATTGCCTATATACATATTTTCTACTTCTGTATCTAGTGTGTTTTACCTAAGGATGGATACAATTCTGAATGACATCTGGATTTATACTTTTGAAGTAGGGGATCTACCCTCTTCATTCAAACAACTTTAGATGAACCCTGAATCTATCACAGCTCCGGGTAAAGTCTAAATCGAGTGTCCAAAATCTCAGAACATGTTTCATTCTAAGATTTTGACAAAATGCAGACTTCCTTATTTCATTGTTAGCTTCATTCTCTCTCATTTATTGATTGGCTTCATTTGGCAAGTAGGTAAATTTAGGTACCAATTTGCCTGCTAAAAATATCTCATTGTGATGGAACAAGAAAATATCACACAGGAATGCTGAAGATAACGGAACTCAATGCATTTAACCATAAAGGAACATCAGGGAAAAGCACAGTGAGTTTCTGAATTATTCTTTGGGACTATTTCCATGCTACTCCCCAAACAAATTTGCATGGAACAGTAATACCAGACATCCCTTCTCCAAAAGTAATTGTATGTGAATGGTCCCATGGCGTTTTCTCATATTCTGCTTTCTTAATTATCTGCAGCTGGCCAGCTCACTCATTCATATGATTTCTTCTGATCCAATTATTTCTTAGGCATTCCTACCATCACAAAATTTCTCAAGAAATAGTTCTGGAAATATATGCAGCACATTATGTCAGTATCATTGTTTAAAGAGCACCTTAAGTAGGTCAGTCAATGGTGCCATTCCTTGTCCCTCAATTTTTTTAGTACATATAACCTAAAGTATTATAAAATAACTTTCCCTCTTGATGGTAAAATTATTGTAATAATACATTCGGTTTCTAAAACTGTGTTTTTCTATTATGAATGCACTATTAACTTCCTGAAATAGCAGATATATTTGGGATTCTAAAATGAACTAACCACATATTATTCTTATTTTTGTACATATTTTATCACTCCTTACTATTTAGAAAGCACCAAACACACCTATTTAGAAAGCACCTAACTTGTAAAGAAGAAATGTACATAAATTTTGTGTGATCGTATTAGTGCCAGAAACAGGGATGTGGTTTATTTTCCCATTGCCAAACACAACTCTTCTGACTCTTTAATCTTGAAGAAAGAGATCCAACAAAAGATAATAGAAGATAATGTATTACCATGGAAACAATCTTCCCCTAATCTCACACCAAGAAATACATCTAAATAATGAGAGTGGTAACTGGAAATGAAGTAGAACTTGTCAATAACCTTCAGGTTCTCCCAAAAGTTCTGTAACCATCCAAATCCCAAGTTGCCCCATGCTTTTTGATGCTTTGTAGCCGGATTTGACATTGTATTCTGGATAGTCTCATCCAGCTTCAGGATTCCGAGTCTTTCCACCATGTCAGGATCAAACATAAGGACACTCTTTGTTCAATATGCTCCACATAGGACAGTAAACAACAACTACTCTCCTCCTCCTCCTCCTCCTCCTCCTCCTCCTCCTTCCAGCAAGCATTTATCTTTCAAGCCCATACTTTATTTAATCATGGTTTGTTGAACAACCATAGTGATTTGGTTCACACTTCATGTTAAACCAGAGATGGCTGAATTCCCATATGATATTAAAAAGAACAAACCACATTACAGAATTGCATATTGCGTGAATCCAATCATATTCTAAGCATGAAATATTAAGGTGCAGAAATGTGTGGCACTGCAGTACAACTTAATGAAATAGTAGAAAATGTACTTAATCAAGAACCCACGGAAAATATATGTAATCAGCATATATTTAATAGCTAGCTACTAGCTAGATCCATTGTATGCTTCTTTATCAGTAGGAGGAAGTTGTATACAGTGATATGCTCCAGGGTATTTGGTCTCAAATAAGAAGTTGAGTGGCAGTTCTTCAAGTCCAAACTTCATGTGGATTGCTATTTATGTAAATACTCAGATACCCTAGAGCAGTGTTTCTCAACCTTGGCAGTTTGAAGATGTGTGGACTTCAACTCCCAGAATTCCCCAGCCAGCAACGCTGGCTGGGGAATTCTGGGAGTTGAAGTCCACACATCTTCAAACTGCCAAGGTTGAGAAACACTGCCCTAGAGTATTCACTGCATTTGTGAAATCATCTCCTCCCATATAAAGCCTCATCTTCTCATGAGACTCCTGAAAGCATTTATTGTTCTTTCCTTGGATTCCCTTTTATTGTGTCTGTTAGAAATTTGGGGTATGATTTTATAAGCTGTTCTGAGAGCTTTGACTGAAGACCAGCAAATAATATTTTAAATAAAGCAATAAGTGATGTTGCAAGAACATATTGTAAAAATGGTGTGAAAACATCAAGGCATAAATTAGCATAATAATACGATTGAAGCAGGGGTGGGTTCTTGCCAGTTCGGACCAGATCGCCCAAACCGGTAGCGACCTGCTGGTGACGTCACGATGACATCACGGATCCGTGGGGGCCGCCATCTTTTTTTCAGAATATTTTTCAAAATGTTTACTGTTTTGAAGTTTTTTCCTCTGCTGCTGCTTGAAAAAGCCCCCCCCGGCCCACCCCCGGGTTTATACTTACCTTTATTCCTTTGCCCAAAGCACAGCTGATCAGCTCCTCAGCTCTGTTTCGGACTGACTCTAGCTACTGAGCATGCATGGAAGCAGAATTGCATGAGGGGACGCGCGCGTGCATGCTTGCTCCGCTCGCGCGTGCGCGCAAAATGTCACGATGCGAACCGGTGGTGAAGGTAAATGGAACTCACCCCTGGATTGAAGCCTGTGGAAAGACAGTGTCATACCAAACTGATGGGCATATGACACATGCACGACAGATACAGATATAGATACACACAGAGAGAGGACATTTCTAGTGAAAAGGCAGTATATCCTTTTGTAAACAAGATGCATAACTAACTAACTGCAATGTAGCTAGAGAACCTTTCCGCAGCTGTGACTTCCAGATGTTTAGATCATCAAAGTTTAGAAAAGAATTAGACAGAGGGCTCTGCAAACCATTTGGAGGGGTGACACTGTGAGCCAAAGCTGTGTCTTCGGAAAAGCGTGGCTGCCTCAAGATCCTTCCAAAGCCATCTGCACACAGACACAAACTTTGTGCATAAGATATTTCTCTGAGACTATAACACCCAAATCCCAGCTTCAGATGGGTATTTCACTTTAGCCATCTGTTCTTTGAGTTCTAGCTCACCGCTCACTTCATGATATATGTGCATATAAGCTCGATGAGTCCATAGAGTTGCAAGATAATTTGCAGAGCCATACCGGGAATGACTTATCCATTACCAATTGAAACACAACACTTGCTACAAGATCTCCCCATAGTAAAGCAAAACCACAAACTCCTCTCCATAGAAACTCCAAAGAGAAAGTCTGTCTTATTTATAAGATGTATGTTGAACAGGAGAGCTTTATTCAAGGACAAGGGAGCCATGTTGCCAATCGAATATTTGGTCAATATCCTAAAAGAAAAGACTGAAGGTTTAATTCTTGACGAATCTGACAGTAGAAGACTGCATCTGCCTAAATCAATGTTTCTCAACCTTATGAACTTTAAGATGGGTGGACTTCAACTCCCAGAATTCCTCAGCCAGCCATGCCGTTGAAGTCCATCCATCTTAAAATTCATAAGGTTGAGAAAAACTGACCCATAATGTCAATACAGTCTATTTTTATATCACTGTCTATTTTATGTTGTGAAAAGATCACTTTATAGTTGATAGAGATTACCTTTTAGGACTATTGGCCTACTTATTTTGCAACATACTTTCTTGAAAGACCTTAGTATTTACTCAGAAGGGGAATTTTAACATGTTCAACCTGAGCAATGAGGTTTGTCCCAGGTTGTTAATTCTTTCCCATATCATAGTTTGTGGTTTATGTTAGACATGTCCAGTGTGCAAATACTAGTCGTGGCAGTTATGGCAAATTAAACCCTGTATAGACTTGAAGTGTGTTTTACTTCTATGCAATACATTGCTTAAACATTCTCAAAAATAAGAAAAAACCTTTCCCAGCCAGATTCAGATATTAGCTTTGACTTCTTCCATGAGTGGTATTTTCAAACCTTGATATTTTTAAGGTGATACAGCGTTTCTTCTCCAGAGTTCATAGACCTGTGCAGAAATACATCTCAGAAACATTTTAATTAAGCTTCAAAATCTGTATGTTAGATAATTTTAATTGTACAACACTCCAACCTTGTTGGACTTTGCTGTTTGGGTAGAAATCTAAAGTTATAAGCTCATTTGCTGATCTGTGGTGCAATTTGTGATTGAAGTTACAGTATCTGTAATACCTAACCTTTCTGTAAATGTCAGCTACATTAATGACTGGGCTGGCATTCCCTTGCTATATAGCACATGGCAGAGGGTTGCGTCTGACCACCAGCATCTCTTTAATAAGCCTCTAATGGGAAATGACCAATAGTGGAAGAGTACAGATTAAAAGTGACGATGCTAATTGACTGCAAAGGGATGGACATGAAGAGAAACCAGGAAAATAATTTAAGCCTAAATGATTTTCGACTGATTTGATATTTGAGGAAGCCTTACTTTCCTCCTATGTTTGGCAAGCGGAATTAATTGGTTCCTGTTTTGCAGAGAATAGGCATCTGGCTGACAACAGGCCAAGGTGAAAGGAGGGGGAAGAAAAAAGATTAAAAATCCTGAAGGCTTTTGCAGCTGGAATGAACCTTGTGTCGGCTGCAAAATTACTGGAGGTAATTTCCAGTTTTGTTTTCATCCAGCATACTCCCAACCATCCCTCTATCTAGCTCAAAGCAAACACGCACATCATTCAGCTAACCCCTCCACTCCACCTCTGAAAAAGCTTGATATTAATTTATTAAATATAACAAATAATTAACTGACAAAGGCAGGGAAGGAGAAAGACATGCTCAACAGGCAAGAGATAAAAGAGAAGAGGATTTAATAAAAAACCTAGTCTACTTCTATATGGAGCGACTGAAGATGATATTGTGGGTAATTAGCATGGATTCTCTGAAGGGAAGGCCCTTTAGTTATTCCAGCTTTAATCCTTCAATGTGCCTAACAACAGGAGAATACAGGTGGAAAGTAGGACACCAGGTGATCCATACTTGATTCTGCACAAGGAAGGAAATAATGTGGGAGGTTGGGATGATATATCCAGATATGTGAATGTAGATTATTTTAAAAAATTAAAACAAAAACAAAAGCCATAATTCTCTAGATGCCCGAATGCTTTGACATGAAGACAAACTATTATTCATGTACACTAGTTCTGTTATTATAATTAGCCAGAATTGACAAGACAGCAATAGACAGCAAGTCCCACCTCTACAAGGAAGCTGAAGAAACAATAGACTACCTGGCTGGCTGCTGCAAGAAGATTGCACAGGCAGACCGCAAACAATAACATGACAACATAGCAACAATAGTGCATTGGAATATCTGCAAGAAATACCATTTGCCTGCAGGCAAGAATTGGTGGGACCACAAAATAGACAAAGCAATAGAAAACAAAGAAGCTCAAGTGCTCTGGGACTTAATAATTCAAACAGACAGGCACCTGCTACACAGTACCCCAGACTTAACAATTATTGATAAGAAAGACAAAAAAGTTTGGACATGGCAGTACCTGGAGACAGCAGAATAAAAGAGAAAGAACTGGAGGAAATCACAAAATGCAAAGACCTGCAAATGAAGTAGAACAACAGTGGCAAAAGAAAACAAACAACAAAAACAACAAAAGAGTACCTATAGCAGGGGTGTTAAACTTGATTTCATTGAGGGCCGCATCAGGGTTGTGTTTGACCTTGGGGGGGGCGTGGCCAGGGCGGGCATGGCCAGCTTAACATCACTCATGTCGGGGGCACCTGTGGTGGCCCGGGCGGGACTGGGGGATCCTCCTGCAGCCCTCTACCAGCAAAAACGGAGCTGGCTCAGTCCTCCCGTGCTCTGTTTTCACTGGAAAAAGGCTGGAGGAGGCTGTTGCAGCCAAAAACAGAGCTCAGGAGGGCTGCATTGGCAGAGCTTTGCAATTTCCAGGGCAGCCCCACGGGCCAGATCTAAGCACCCCGCGGGCTGGATCCGACCCGCGAGCCTTGAGTTTGACACCCCTGACCTATAGTAATAGGCACCTTGGATGCAATCTCATAAAACTGGCTAGGCTGTGGCCTAGAGGTGGAGCTCTTGCCTCACAATCAGGAGGTTGTGAATTCAATCCTAGGTAGAGGCAGATGTAGGGTCTCCTGCTTGGGCAGGGGGTTGGACTAGATGACCTGCAAGGTCCCTTCCAACTCTGTTAATTTGTTAAAATATCTGGAGCTCCTCTTGAACATCATCCACATTGACAAAATTCCCATCAGTCAACTGCAAAAGGCAGCTTTACTTGGAACGACTTACATCCTCCAACGATACCTTTAACACCATAAAAAAAAAATCTGCCTAGCCCAGGATCTTGTGAAGAACTCAATAGGTGTATAAAAATGAGAAACCCGGTCTAAACATCTGGTTGACTATGCAACCAACCACACTAATGTGTGACCAGCCATAATAATCATTGTCTCCCCTTATCCAAATGTAAAGCAAAATGCTTCCAATCTCATCCTTTCGAACTGTTCTAAAAGAGGAAAGGAAAGCATACCAAATCCTATGGCTTGCTGTTGCTCATTTTGTATAAAAGAGAGGCTTAAAATAATACCCTGTGATAGAAATGATCTGCCTGGCATGTTGTATCCATTAATGACGATTTCATACATGCACCTTATCACCTGAATTTGTAAATATCAGGGGAATCATATCTGTATTCAACTGTACACCTCTGACTCCTAAAAGGAGGGGCTGCCTCCCATTTACTCCTATCATAATTTCCTACAAACATGCTTATATTAAGGAGGTCTTTTTTAAAAAGAAAGAATAAAATTAGGAGCAGACAACTCTTACTAATGTAAGATTACTAATAGCTGTCTACTCCTAATATTATTCTCTCTTTAAAAAACAAGAACTCCTTAATATAAGCATGTTTGTAGGAAATTATAATTGCAATCATAGCATTCAAAACAGAGGAGTGTTACATCCCTAAATGAATTATTCAGCGTGGAGTTGTTAAATGCAAGATGTGTCACAACAGAAAGTCATGGAGATCTATTGTAACCCAGCAAATTTAAAAATATAATCTTTAACTGAATTATTTTACAAGACGAGTGGCTTCTTGGTTTTTCTTTCCCCCCTCAACTTCCAAAGTCCAACGTTTTTAATGACCTTGATTGGATTGACATGGAATTGGTTTAAAGGTAGTCACAATATGTATTTCTAGATGATGTCTTGACCAAAATAATCCCAGGCCATTTATATAACAAGGTAATTCCACGTCAGATTTTGTTTCAAAAAATAGAGTAATTGGGCGTTTTTCAGGCAAGCCAATGGCAATTATCTAGACTAGTGACTTTCAACCTTTTTTTCACTATGGACCCCATTTAAATACCTTTTGTGTCCATGGACCATGCCCATGAACCCCCAAGACTTAAGATTTAAATCATAACTTTTCTTCAAACCTTCACAGATCCCTGGTGATGACATTGTGACTCCCAGGGGCCCATGGACCACAGGTTAAGAACCACCGATCTAGACCATGTGTGGGGAAAAAATCCCTCAAAATACATACGTGTGAGGTGGCTGATGGGTTAAAGGTGCTCCCTCTGCCTTTTAAACTTTTCAGCTGTTCAATTTTTAATTTTGTTTTAATTCTGTTTTTAACTATGCAGTTTTATATATTGTATGGTTTTATTTGTAAATTACCCAACGTCATGCAGGTAAGATGGCGGTGTGGAAATTTGATACCGAGGAGCCGAGGTGGTGCAGTGGTTAAAGAGCAGCACTGCAGTTCAGCAGTTCAGCTGTTCAAATCTCACCAGGCTCAAGGTTGACTCAGCCTTCCACCCTTCCGAGGTCGGTAAAATGAGGACCCAGATTGTTGGGGGCAATATGCTGGCTCTGTAAAACCGCTTAGAGAGGGCTGTAAAGCACTATGAAGCAGTATATAAGTCTAAGTGCTATTGCTATTGATACATAAATAAATACATTGAAAAGTTCTGAATAATTTCAAAATAATTATTGATATGCCATTCTCCATAAAGTTTGATAGGATTATAATTGTAGATTATTCACTAGAGAAATGAAGCACAGCTAAGTGCAACATTATCAATAAGGCATGCTGCATGAAAAAAATCAAAATGGCAAGAAATGAATCATTTCCCCCTGATGTCATGCATCAGAATCAATAAAAATAATTTCTCTTAAAATTTCTCTTGGTATCTTCCCCATCTCAATTTTTATATAAAACTATATTTATGCATTGAAAATGTTGCTTACTTCCCACTTTTTACAAAATGTCAATATAGCGCCAAGTGATTTTTAACCTCATCATAGAATCCATCACTGTCCCTTGATATAAAAACCGTGTTAGGTTTTTTTTTTGTCTGCAACTTACCATTTTGACATGTAAAGAAGAGTCATTTTGTAAAATTCTAAACTTTTACAAAAGTCAGAAATGGCAAAATAATAACAACATTTATCTTCTGTCAGAAAATATTGACATGGTATTACTAGAGCAAAATTGGTTTGTGTCGTGAAGTGTGCCTTATAGATAAATCAGATTTCAGACTTACAAAAAAAAAAAAAAAGAACAACCCCCTTTGAAATATCTAGAATGTATACCCAGAACTATAAGTGATGTTACATTTCATTATAAAGCTTTTATGGTTAAAAATTAGATAATGGTTTTCAACCCAGAATAGAATGTCATATGCTCGCGTTGGCCTATAGAATTATTGAGGGCTTCATGGCAGTTGATAGATTACAGCGCAAGTAAGCATCCTATATATAAACAGAGACATAAGGTCATTTTGAATCCTTGTTGTATACAGCTCTTTATCGATATACAAATGCTATTTCCAAAGCTAGCCGAAAAACATTCTTATCGAAAGAAGGGTAAGAAATATGTCTTTTCTAGGAACGAACAAGGCAATTGTTTATACAGAGATGATGTGGCCAAGCCATGAAGTGCTATCCGGTGTAGCTTGTCAGCTGAAGCTATTTCCTCTTCTCCTTGCATCCTACGTGAATGTGTATTGGAGGGATAGGAGATTTTTCAGAACAGATCTGTGGGTCTGTGAGGGACGCGTCAGTGAGAAAAGCAATAAAAATCACATTGTGTGGGTGAAAGTCAAGTCACTTAATGTTCACTGCAGCAGCTGTGGGCAGCTATAATGGTGAATCAACTGCACTAAAGGAGAATACACATGGCCCAGGGTTAAACGGTTGGGTTCTAGCTGTTCTCTTGAGTTTCTTTTTCTTTGTATCAAGAACCCAACAATAATATGGCCATCTACAACAGTTGGTGAAGAGCTGAGGAATGGGACTGCAGATGTTTCTTCTTCTTTTCTTCTTGAAGAAGAAAAAGAAGCTCATAGACCAGCTAAAGTAAAATCAGCTGTGAACAATATTTATAGGTTATGAAGAACAGAAGAATAGCATTCCACATACTGTATATACTGTAGATATAATGAAAGAAATCACTACTGAATTCCATGAGGATTAGTACAACAATGTAAACTATCTGGGAACTGGTGGAAAATAACACTCCTAGGATGTATTTGCCATGCTAGAAGTTTTGGAGTGACTGGTGGAGGGAGTGGGAGATGAAAGATCAAAAAGGCAGCTTGGAATTGGAAAAGAGGATATGGTTCATTAGTGACTAAAAAGCATTCCTAAGCAGACTTCAGTTTAGAAGTTAAACTGGAACTACATTGTTTCAGAAAAGTCACTTTTGTCCCTATGTTAGAGCATATAGCAATGTACCAAAAATGTACCTTTATGACCTCCATTGTCATAATGATTTTTATTTTATTTTACTTTGTTTTGTTTTATTTTACTATTTTATTTTATTATAGATATACATTTTATTTTTCATAAATGAATAAGAGGATTAGAAAAGTGTTGCGGGGCACTATCAATTTGACCATAATCTGAGACATATAAACTCAAAACTTTTCTGCAGTTTCGCCAGCAAATGGAAAATAGAATAGAATGAATGAGTGGAAGGGACCTTGTAGGTCTTCTAGTCCAGACCCGTGCTCAAGCAGGAGAACCTATACTATTTCAGATAAGTGACTGTCTAGACCAGGGGTGTCAAACTTGCATCCCATGGGCTGAATGCGTCACGTGCTGGCCACGCCCACCCCCCCACATGCGATACGTTATGTGACAACAATGTGATGTCACAAGTTTGACACCCGTGGTCTAGACTCTTCTTAAAAACATCCAGTGATGTTCCACTGGTTAATTGTCCTCACTGTTAGGAAGTTTCTCCTTAATTCCAGGTTGCTTCTCTCTTTGATTAGTTTCCAACCATTGTTTCTTGTCCTGCCCTCATTCAATCCATTGTTGCAGCTATATATATATAGCAGTGATGGCTAACCTTTTTGTTGTCACGTGCCGAAAGCACATGCGCCCATGTGCGACAGCGCCTGCGCATCTGCACCCATACTACAATGCACGTGCAAACCCCTGCATGCCCCCCTGCATGCATACGTGACTTCCCTGTGCTCCCCCTGCCCCCGCACATGCACATGCAACCCACCGTGCTCCCCTTGCCCCCCCGTGCATGTGTTGTGACCCCCCCACATGCCCCCCCGTGCATGTGTGTGCACGCAAAACCCCACACATGCATGTGCAACCCCACGCATGCCCCTGTGCATGCATGTGTGCCTCCTGCATACGCCCCACCCCCGCCCCTGCGCATGTGCAGCAGAGACCTGAAAACCAGCTGGCCAGCGGGATGCGCATGCACATGCACAGTGGAGCTGAGCTGAGGTGACAGCTCGCATGCCCGCAGAATGGGCTCTGCGTGCCACCTGTGGCACATGTGCCATAGGTTCGCCATCACAGATATATAGTTTTGAATTCTCCCATTATAATCAAGAAAAGATGCACTTGTAGGTGACAGAAATCATATTTATACCTTAGGTCCCATGTATAATAAATACATGCAAGCAAATATTAGTTTGTGTCAACTATGAAAAGTCCTTGCTTCAGCTTGGTCAATCATTACAGAATTCCAAACGTTTTAGCAGAATTTTTCTAGCTCTTCTTGTTAAACCAGGTAATGTAGCACATGAACTCTGCACATTTCTGTAAAGAAGTATTTATTTGAAAGTTTTGGCAGGGAAGAAGATGCAATTAGAGAATTGGAATTGGAAGTGACATTAAAACTCATGTGTAACTATTATCTGTTAAAATAGCTTATATGTGATTTGCTTGAAAGTCTTTCTATGCTTTCATATTAGGCTCTCAGCCACCTTTTTAAAGTGCTTTCTAATGCCAAACTGTCATAAACCTGTATTTTTTTCTCCATCAGAATAAGCAAAGCATCAGCAAACAAGCAGATCTTTTCATTATAGCACATTATAATCCTTATGCTACTGGCATATCTGTTTGTCCATATATATTAGCCATATCATCAGCAAATGGAGCATGTCAAGGTAGCACTTCCTGTCATGCAGATTTGAGATGAGAGCTATATGATGGGCTCCTTTTAAAATGGAGCTATAAACTACAGGTTTTTATTTAGTCTATTTGCAGGAAAAACACTCTTGGGTAGATAATTTCCACAAAGATAAGAGTAGAAGTGGGCAAGCCATTGTTCAGTTCACATTGTTATGCAACCTAACTTTATTTCCCGATCAATACGAGAAGACCAACACCTACCAGTATTCATGCAATTTGGGGCATTTCAATCCAAAAGGAAGGCATGAAAATGCATATATTGGGGAATGAAGAAAAGAAAGACAAGGGCACTCTTGACCAGGGATGGGATATTATGGCCTCTTTATGACCTGAGTTTGTGGGTTTCAATCTTGAATCAGCATTGGAGTTGAAGTTCACAAGTCATAAAGAGGTCTTACCTTGATTCAAACTCACAATCTGGAGACTGCATCCATGCAGTTTTCTTGGCAGCATTAAGTTTGGCATTCACTTCTTCTACAATACTTGTCTACTTCCTAGTCTAGTTAATGAGGCTGGAGTATCCAGACTGTCCAATATTCAAGGACTGATTGTGCTTAATTTCTGAGATCAGCCCAGGTCATCTGGAGGTAGAATGTAAGAATACATGACATTACGAGAAAAGGTCTGTTTGACAAATTGTATAAAACAAATTGGATACAGAGAAAAATCCATGTGCATTTTCATGCAACAAATCTTGGTATGGAAAATAGAGAAAAATATATGAAATTGATTCTGGCAGATTTGCCAATCTCTGGTTCAGACTGGCCTTGTGCGAATCAATCCAAATCCTTTATTTTGGTAAGTGGTATCTTATTCCATTATTTTAAATTTTCTAAATTAAAGAAGTGGGAGGAAACTAATATCTGAAATCATATATAATTTTTTTCTGTACTATAAATAATTAAATAATCTGGATGCAATTTTCAAAATCCTTTACAGGACATGTTATGGCATTCTCGCGGCTTTAACAATTTACATAATTTTTGTCTTAGTTTTGCTATAGAACAATTAATCAGCAACTTTACTTTCTTATCTAATCGTTCTGCCTTTCCTCCAATATTTTTGTTTTAATCAACCAAAACACATAACAAATATAGGAACGATTCAATAGGCATGGAAATCAAAGCAGAAATAGGAAAGGTCTTGTAATATTTTCTTCTTTAGGAGATTCTGAGAAGACCATTTCTTATCTGGTTCCTTAAGTTGATTATACTTTTAAATCTTAACACTAATTAAATCAAACTACCATATTACATTTTTAATTTAAATTCAAAGTGTTATATTAGGATTTTGTGTACACTAAGCTATTTTTCTTTTAAGTGAGAAGAATGTAGTGTATCAGCATGAATTAAATAAATGTGTAAGGATAACAAATGTCATTTCTGTAATGGCAACTTTACATCACATGCAGCAAAGAAGAAAAGGGAGCAAAAATAGCTATTCAGCTAAACTTCAAGAACTATAAGAATGACCAATGTACAGTAGAAAATAGCATAATATCATACTCCTGAAGAAAATATAGAAAGTAGGAATTGCATTTTTCATGTATATATATATAACTGGGCGGCATATAAAAACGACCAAATAAATAAATTTATATCTATCTATCTATCTATCGATCGATCGATCGATCGATCGATAGAGATAGATAGATAGATAGATAGATAGATAGATAGATAGATAGATAGATAGATAGATAGATAGATATAGATATAGATATAGATATAGATAGATATAGATATAGATATAGATATAGATATAGATATAGATATAGATATAGATATAGATGTGTAACATTTTTTTGCGGATAAATGAAAATAAAGGGAGACTATTATAAGCTATTTTGCTCTCGTCAGATAGCCATACCCATAGTGGGATTTGAACCTGGGCAGTCTGCTTGTAAGGCAGAAGTGTTAACCTCTAGGCCAGGTTCTCTTCCCTATCAGCTCTTCACCAGGAAAGGGTTATATATGTTTTTTTTTCTGTTGAGTCATCCTGGTGTATAGATATAGAGATAGAGATAGAGATAGAGATAGAGATAGAGATAGAAATAGAGATAGAGATAGAGATAGAGATAGAGATAGAGATAGAGATAGAGATAGAGATAGAGATAGAGATAGAGATAGAGATAGAGATAGAGATAGAGATAGAAATAGTGTGTCAGCTATAGAAACTGCCTGGATGGTCCCAGAGAGGGGCCGAAAGGCAAAATGAAAGCTGTGATGCTTTCTCCCATATTTGGGTACACCAAGATAACACGACAGAAAAACATATATAACCCTTTCCTGGTGAAGAGCTGATAGGGAATAGAGCCTGTGGCCTAATGGCTAAGCTACTGCCTTACAAGGTAGACAGCCCAGGTTCAAATCCCAGTAAGGGTATGGCTATCTGACGAGAGTTAAGTAGCTCGAAGTAGATCTATAATAGTCTCCCTTTATTTTCATTTATCAGCAAAAAATGCTACACACACACACACACAATTTATTTATTTGGTCGTTAAAAGGGCAGGGGATCCATGGATCTCAGATGGGAGGCAGTTCCAAAGGATTGGGGTGACCACCCAAAAAAGTGCAAAAAAGTGCACCTCCAAGGTAACTGGGTTACCTCCAAGGTAACTCAGGTAACTGTATTTAAGGGAGAGGACTTGCCCAAGTGCCTACCCTACCCAATTTGGTGGGATGGGCAGATAACCCTCAGGGTACCTAGGTAAACAACGTAGGCCTGTTCCATGTAGGGTTTTAAAAGTGATGACCAGCACCTTGAATTGCTCCCAGAAAGCATCCGGAAGCCAGTGCAACTCAAATAGCAATGAAGTAGTGTGGCATGTGGGTGCATTCTGGATGGTCTTCAAGGGCAGCCCCATTTAGAACACATTGCAGTAATCCAAATAGAAGGCAACTATGTCATGATTGATTGTAAGCAAGGCCTCCCAGTCCAGGAACAAGTACAATTGGCACACAAGAGGAAATCTGTACAAAGTCTCCGTTGCCACAACTCCCATCTGTTCTTCTAGTATGAGCTACAAAAGGGTCTCCAAAGTGGGTACCAGTTCTGTTCATGGAGAGTGTTACTCCATCCAGAGTCAAAGAAGTGAACTCTCCTGATCCCGGGGGACCATCACTGCTACTCTATCTTGCTAGGATTGAGATGTAGCTTTCATCCAGAGACTTGCATCCTCCAGGCACTGAGCCATCACCAGAACAGCAGCTTGTGAGACATATAATTGAATATCATGGGCATATTGATATCACATCCTATGTTACTGCATGACCTTTCCCAGTGGCTTCATATAGATGTTAAACAACAAACCGAAGTACATTTCGCTAAGAGTGATAAAAGTGAATGAGGGAAAGGGAAGAAACCTATGATCCACATCTACATTATATGCCTTCCATAATCCAGTTATACTTGTCTTGCAGTTCAGGAAGTTATATGTTCTTACTAACTGGAAGCAACACCCAGCTGCCGAACAACCCTTGAGGGGACTTTTAAAGAGTGAGGTTGTTTGACTTCTATGATTGAAGGTATAAATTCAGAGCATACTGACCTTCATTAGATAGATGAAGAGTCCAAAAGCAGGACAGTTGGTAATAACCAGGAAGATAAATTATTGTGTTCTAACTATGTTGTAATAGCTTCTAGGTACTGGGTTAAGAGGTTTAACAGAGATTTTATGAAGCCTTATTTTACTTCATGTAAAACATTAAACTTTAAGCAGCCAAATGATGCAAGGCTATGGCTTTATGCATTTTCTTTTTAGCGGGATTTTTTTCCTTTTCAGTGCCGCTGAAATATACCTTCAAGATCATGATGGGAATGTTGACTTTGTACCCACATTAAGTATGAAGCAGTGTAAACTTCTTGACCTATAAGTTGGGCCAGGAAGCATCCCGTATTTGGGGCACAGAGTTATTAATGTACAAACCTAGCACTGAATTATGTTCTGGAATCTTTTACTCGCATCCCTGTGGAGAAGTTACAGTAGGACTGATTGATCACTTGTTGAAAACTACAGGCGAATAATAAGATTATCCACCATTTGGGATGCTCAGTATGACAGAACAATTCGGCATTTCTATATCAGATTTGGCTAATTCAAAGCATAATCTTAAAAAAAAAGCAGTTTCCGCAAAGCAGCTAAAAAATTTGGAATAGGTATTCAAATTTCCACAAGCTACTCACTGATCATTAATTTTAACCATTTTCCAATAAATAGAAGTAGGCAACCAGCTTGTACAGTAGATATTGCAGAGGTTCAGCTTAATGAAATACAGCCAACATGGTGCAGTTTGGGAGTTGTAATCAAAAATGTTTCCTTTCTCTTCTCCAGAAAGGAAAACAATATTTGGAATGTATGTATTGAGTAACTAAGCACTTCCGATTATGTCACATTTATCTTTTACCCTGAGAGGATAAGGGACAAAGGAGATTGTAGTTCCCAAATTAGATTCACAACCTTTAAACAAGAACAGGTAATGTGGGACAAACATCGGCCATTGCCTTTATTACAAGAATGTGTCATTAATTGCTATTTAATAAATAAACATTTTGTAACTGGCCAAAACTAGCCATTTTGTGGATAGATAAGTGGTTCTCCTCTATGATAGTCCTTTTATAACAACATTCAAAACCTACTATTAAAGATTCCAAAGGTACCAAACAAATTGCTTACTCTTACAAGCAAAAATCCTCTGCATTTCCATATAATCTAAACTGCAGAAGGTCTCAAAGAAAAAAAACAGAATATCACAAGGAGACGTTAATAGGGCAACATCCAGATAATTAAAATAGGACTTTAAACAATGGGATTGCATTAAAAACAGATTTCAGTCTATGTTCACCAGAAATGACAGTAGTTTCAGTTTTCAAATTTCAGATTTTCAAACTGCTTAAAATATTTTAAATCTATGCTTCATTGTACCAAAACTAAGTATTTGTCACAAAGTCGCAAAATAACAAGGGCTTACATGGTTTGCTAGGCGTAAGGTAGATTCAAGAGAGCCCTCTAATTCACAACTCTAATTTGCTGAGTTAAAAATAAATGTACAATAATAAACAGCTAAATGCTATTACTTGCAAGTAAATGCTCCATAAGAGATTAGGCTAGGTTTGTAGATGGTTTGATGCAGTGTGGTTTGATGCAGTGTGATGGGTTTCCCCATCTTGTGTCACAGTTTTATTTGGAACAGATTTCTTCACTAGGAACCGTTACCTCAGTTCATCACACCTTCTCCTTGGTCTGGAAGGGGAAAGGATCAGAATTTAGCTACTTTCACTGTGACTTTGATCCGTTCATCTTTAAGCAACCACTGACGATAAACAGCATTGGAATGGCCAGGATGCCTATTAATTATCAGAATTCTTTTACTAAACCTCAGTGAGTTTCAAAGCAATAGCTGAATGTCGTTTTCAAGAGTTATTGGTTATTCCAGAGGACAGCAAAATAAAGGTATGACGATTTATCTTAGCCATAAATAAATGATTGTATCCCATATTGAATGCCAATGAAGTGCAGATACTTAAATTAATTATATCTATGATATTTCATTCAAGGAATGCTTGTCTGCATTGGTTTGCTGTGGGATAGAATTCCTATTCTCATTTTTGAACAAATATAATATTAGCCTAAGCAGCAAATGTTTTTTTTTTAAAAAAGCACTTTCTTAGAACAGCAAGGAAACTTTGGGTATATTTGGCTAGGCTATGAATTATAATGTATTGTCATCATCAATGCAAGTTGTTGTAATTTACTCCTGACATTCAGCTTTAGCTGTTGGGCATATTGCTGGAAATGCATCCTATTCTCTTTCCGGCCTTATAAATGCCCTTCATGTTTCAGTAAAACAATCCAATCAAAACTAAAGACCAACATCACTGTAAAACAAATCAAGCATACAAACCATTCCTAAGCATTCTTATGCTACTCCATCTTTTTTGGCCCAAGGCCTTTAATTTTCTTAAGCTGTGCACTAATATAACTAAACTTTCCACAGAAAAATATGTGCGCGCCATATTATTCTTATTATTTTGGTGATTTTTCAAGTCATGTTTAAAACCCCCTAGCCCTAGAATGAATGTAAACCTTTAATAATTTCTTTGTTACATCCTGACTATGTTGCCTTTGTTTCCTACTAGTCTACGGCTGTTCCCAGTGCAAAGTAAGGTCCTCCTAGTGCTAGTTTTGTCATGGGAAGGATCTGGCATGCTTTGTGGACAAGGTGGTTGATGACACAGTAAGGAATTGTGACAGAGGTGATAATTAATCTCACAAAGGAGAAGTTTGATCTTTTCCCAGACATCAGACATTAGAAAAGAAACCGCAGTTTTAAAGTCTAAGTAAAAATATTTATTTCGGTACAAAAACAATAAATCCTCATTTGTTTACATCTGTGATATAAAAGTAGGTCTTCCTTTCCTTCAATGGAAGCCAGGAACAGAAGGGGAGAATGGAATGCACACATGCATACAAGAACATATCAATCACGTGCTCAGGAATAAACCATTATATTGAATAGGGATGCATCTCCCTGCATATACATATGACAGGCAATAAAATCACTGAGTGACAAATTGGGATCTGCCCACCTTGTCTTGGCCCCTTTAGGCTGCTATGGACATGCTCAGACGTAGCCTTCCATTGCAATGTTAGCTTGGGCTGCAAGAGAAACCAGAGACCTATTTGTTATTGAAGCATCTACCTTTGTGTTGGTGAGTCTTCACCAAGGAGAGCATTTCACATCTTCCATTGCTTCTGCTGTCAAGTGGTTTCTTGTGGCCACATGTAGTGTTGGTCACATAAGTAAATGTGCTTCCCAAATGGAATCCCAATGAGATTTTAAAGGGAGGATTATTAGAGAGGTGTCACGTTTAAATCAAAATTCAATTCGGCTTTCAAGAGGGAAGTTTTAGGTTTCATTTTTTATATTGCATTGATCGCAGTGCAATTTCTAGTGATGTTTCTTCCATTACTAAAGCCGATGTAGCTACAGATATTACAAATCACATTCCATTTTTTTTACTAGTATTGATAAACAAGTGTGAGTTATATCTATGCTATACTATTTCATGTAGAAGGCAATCTATATACTACTAAAACCCACATTGTCATGATCTTTAACTGGGCAAAACGGTGCATCACAGGGCAGCAAATTTTGAACCAAGGAACTCCAAATGGGCTAACTTTACAAAATGCATCAAAAATCTAGGACCCATGACTCCTGAGAGAATGAAATTTGGGGAAGTTGTAGCTGCGACAGGGCTGTTGTCGGACTCCAAAATCCAAGAAAGACATGCAGAGGTTTTTCTAAGCAGTTTCCTTTATTGTTCCATACTTACAGACAGAAATCTTGTGAAACGAATGCAAACTACTTGTGTCATTACTGAGGGAGGAGCTGCTTTAACTCTTTGAAGGTGAAATAAGCTGTAAATCTTCAATTCAAGGTGGATGAGTGCAAGCGAGCTGTGCAATTTTTAAATGGACAAATAAGATAAATAAAAGCTGAACGATGAAAAGATTGCAGAACATTTACTCTATCATATCTATTATAAAAGCAAAATGAAGAATGAGATTTCACGTCATTGTCCACCATATCTATTTTGAATGGAATCAGAATGATTCCAATAATTAAGATGATTAGGGGACTGGAGGCTAAAACATATGAAGAACTGATGCAGGAATTTCAGTAGTTATGTCTAGTCTAGTGAAAAGAAGGACTAGGGGTGACATGATAGCAGTGTGTCAATATTTGAGGGGCTGCCACAAAGAAGAGGGGGAGGGGTCAACTTCTTCTCCAAAGCATTAAGACAAAACAAGAAACAATGGATGGAAACTAAGAAGAGAACCAACCTAGAACTAAGGAGGCATTTCCTGACAGTGAGAAACAATTAATCAGTGGAATGGCTTGCCTTCAGGAGTTCTGGGTGCTCCATCACTGGAGGCTTTTAAGGCGAGATTGGACGACCATTGGTCTGAAATGGTTGGTATAAGGTCTCCTGCTTGAGCAGGGGGATGGACTAGAAGACCTCCAAGGTCCCTTCCAACTATGATGATGATGATGATGATGATGATGATGATGATGATGATGATGATGACGATGATGATGATGATGATGATGCAGTTCAGAAACAACCATGCTCAGCTTCAAATATACCTGATAATTATGAGATACTTCAAGGAACAACTACTGCTGAATGATAAATATCAGTTGAGGAAACTGATCTGATATCTTAACCAGATAACTGAAAAAGAGAGCCGAGGTGGCGCAGCAGTTAGAGGCAGGTACTGCAGGCCACTTTAGCTGACTGTGATCTGCAGGTCAGCGGTTCAAATCTCACCGGCTCAAGGTTGACTCAGCCTTCCATCCTTCCGAGGTAGGTAAAATGAGGACCCAGATTGTTGGGGGCAATATAAATATACATTGCTTACTGGTGTAAACCGCTTAGAGAGTGCTTGCACTGTGAGGCGGTATATAAATCTCACTAAATAAATAAATAAATAAATAAATAAATAAATAAATAAATAAATAAATAAATAAATAAATAAATAAATAAATAAATAAATAAATAAAAAGTGAGATAAGTAATACTCAGCTTAGCCTCATGTAAAACTCTCAATGTAAATAATTGATTGGCTCTTTCATTAAGCACCTCATTTGACTGCTTCAGATGTATGATATTCATTTTCCCCCTTCTACTAATAATTGTTTTTGCTGGGCTTGCATGATAGACAAAATGTTTCTGAATGGATGTGAGCTTTGTCTCCTTTAAGAAGTTGCCAGGAGTGGTGGCATGCATGATTCTGCCCAATCCAAAATACCTGACTCACTTTGAACTGAAGTTTAGCAGATCTCTAGAAATAAGATTGGTTAGCAGAATTTATTCTGGGCAAGTCTATTATTATGGTTCATTGCACGGTCAGCCAGATGTTCAGACTGAATTTGATATTTTTATCCACCTATTGAGTCCTTCCCAAGGACCTGGGATAGGTAGATGTTGATGATTCATGGTGTTAAAGGTACCATCACAGGATGTAAACTGTTCCAAGTAAAGCCGCCTTCTGCAATTGACTGATGGTGAATTTGTCAATGCCGATGGTGTTCAAAGGGTGCTCTAATTGTTTAGGGATTGAGCCCAATGAGCCTATTACAGTTCTACTGGTACTACCTTTCTTTTGCCACAGTTATTATTATTATCAAATTTATTTGCTGCCCATCTTGTGTCTCAAGGCAACTCTGAGTAGCTTACAGTAACATAAAAATACAATTGACAATTATAAATGTAAAAACAGATTAAAATTACAAAAATTAAAACAAACTAAAAAAACAAAGGTTTGGAGCAGAGAGGTGGAGGAGACTTCACTGTTAGTGCACCAACCACCTCCATGCTGGTTTCTGGAAATTATCACATTATTTTCAGGGTCCTTCCAGAAAGATCTTTCCAGACCTCCATGTCAGACTGACTGATCTGCAATTTGGTCAGATCTCCCTTTCCTTCCTTTGTGAATATAGGAATGAGATTTGCTGTCTTCCAGCTATCTGGCATTTTACCAGTTCTCTAGGATTTCTCAGATAATGAATAATGGTTTGGCTAGGCCATCTGCTAGCTGTTTCATTACCTTGGATGCAATTTATTTGCTCCTGGAGAAGTAAACTAACCTAAAGTGTACAAGTATTCCTGGACTATGTTTCTAGAAACCTCAAGTTTCAATACCGCCTCTTGATCCTATCTTCACAATTTTCAGGTGGAACACATAGTTACTTGTTAAAAATATATGAATCAAAATGGTAGTTGATTAGCTATGCCTTTTTTGGGGTAAATATGTTAATGCAGAATACTGATCCTAATATTCTTTTCATTTCTTGTATTTTTTAAACATTTAAATAAATTGTTTTCGTTTAGTTATTTAATTGTTTTACTGTTTAGTTATTTTTTATTTTTTATTTTTTTTTACTGTTTTTAGAATGCTTTGGTACAACTTATTGTAAACATTTACTTATATCTTTTAGATTGATTTTATTAATTCAATTTCAAAAAGTAAGGGGAAAAGGAAGAGAAATAGTTGGAAAATCAGAGAAAGTAAAACTATATTGTTCAGTCTATTGCACTGATATGAAGCCAGTTCATACATATAAAGTGAACATATGTGGGCACATGGCACATGTGCCATCCAAGATTCTAAATCTTAGGTTGCATTTTTTCAACACTGAAAAATAATATTTTTTTGGTGACTCTTGTGCACAGTTAGTTCATGATTCTTCATACAAGGATGAGCCAAGTGTTTGCTTCAGTATTCAAACATGTAGCCACATTTTAATTGGCAGTGATTTTTGTAACATTATATATACTGTACAAAATGGTGCAATAATGGAAAAACCCATATTATATTGACCTTGTTATGATCTTTTCAGACCTCCATGTCAGACTGACTGATTTGCAATTTGGTTAGATCTTTCTTTCCTTCTTTTGTGAATATAGGAATAAGATTTGCTGTCTTCCAACTATTCACAAATAAACCCGCCCCCAACCCCACTTCCCCCAACCCAGTGATGTTAACAACCAACATAAATTTGAGATATTGGCTGTCAAAGACAATTTGAGCATTGTCTGGGGTAAAAATGAAAAAAAAGTTTAAATAGTATCATTGTGAAATCATAGGAAACACACTTAACTCTTAGTCTTTTAATTAATTAAGATAACTTAATTTTCCTATCCTATCATGAGATCCTATTTACTTTTACTTATTAATAAAAATATGTTTTGCCTACTTGTACTTCCTCAGCTAAGTCTTTCCTATATGTTTGTAACAAGTCAAGGATAGCTGATCATTAGGAGTGTGTAATAGAAAATGTGTTTTGTTTGAGCCTGGCCATTCTTTTCAACCATTTCAAGTTGGCTGAGTCTGGATGGGAAAAAGCTTGGATCAAGGTTCCAGATTTCATTGAAATAACTCTTGAAAGGTAAATCTGGTCCTTGACCACAGCTGTGTTCCATCATGTGGCTAGCATTTAGATGAATGGTGGCATACATATATTTTCAATCAATGAATTAATCAATCATCAGTCTCATTGATGGCAGGCCATGCCAGGCCTCCCAAAATGACATTGTGGAGATGAGAAATTGGTTTGGACTTCCTCAGTCCAAACCCTCTATTATCCAACATGGTCTTAAAATTAGACTCTGTGCATATATATATTTTCCAGTCTGTTAGAAGTTACACAAGAACACAGAATTGCAGAAGACCACAAAGAAAGAAAACAAGACCCATAGAATCCTACATGTCCCACATCAAAGATAAGGAAACAAAAACATGATTTTGATATACAAAATACCCAAGAAACATGAAGCTGCTTCAGACCATTGGTAAAATAGGCACATATTTTTGTGATCTTTCTTTGCTCTTCTGATTTAAATTTGCAACTATATGAATTCTTATTCTTATTGGTTGAAAGAACAACCTACTGGATTATTAATATTTCCATTAATCTAAGGAAGAATAAATTTCCATCTATTGCTGTTACCTTGTTTCAGTGTACCTCTCCCAGTTTTGCACTATTAAAAAAAAAGACACTTATTGCTTAAGCATTACTTGGACAAAAGATTGATTTGTCTAGTATTAGTATAACTTAGACTATCTAAATGTGTGCATGCATATTAGAAATAACAAAAAGTCCTGTCACTACAGTATCTTTTCACACAGTGGGGAAAAAAATTAAGATTCACCTCACATCCTTTTTCCCCCCTCCTTTTTTTTCCGGTAATCACAGTGCAGGCGCTATCAGTGCACATAGAATCTTTGTATTATTTCCAAGTTCCCCCTATTGTCAGTCAATGTGACAAAGAGCAGGACAACCTGACACAATGATAAATCACTCCAGAGTTTTCCCATGACTGTGAAACAATCTTACTAGGCTGTGGCACCTGAAGGACCCATCGATCCAAAGTAGTGCTTTGCTTTAAAATACTTTGTCCAAATTTTCTATTAAGTCAATGGACTTTTCTGTCAGGGAACAGAAATACAATAAAAGAAACTCCTTTGGATTCCCATCTATTTTACATTAAATTAAATTGCATCAGCAGGAATAAAATGGCTTACTAGAATCAGGTTTAATATGAATCGACAATGAAAAACTGTAGTCTGCACCATCTAATGGTTATCTAAGAATTATGGCCCTTTGTCAGCAATTGTCTAATAGTAGGGTGGAAATCCTGAAATAGTGGCTTTCTTCATAAATATGCTAGGAAATTATTTATTAGAAATAGGTAATCGTTTGCTGATGTCTGTTGAGTTTAAGCACCACTGCCTCAACTGAGGAGGTGGTTGGAGTGTAATGTATGGGCAACATCTGGCAAGTGACACAAGTGATTGGTATGAGATAGATGAACTTATAAATAAAAATAAAAATATAATAATAAATATTTATAATAAAATAAATAGACATGTTACTCCAGGAATCTCTATGTAAAGTTTCAGAAGTTTAAGCAAGCCACCATATGGGTCAATATGGACCATTTCACTTTCTCCAGGTTTTTCAAGAATCCTAGTTTTATTCGGACCATGGTACCCAAATTCATTCACTCATTATCCATTTATTCAGCAACTGCAGAAAAAGCAGTATCCACCCCCCCACCCCATTTATCCACTGGCTAGCTATATGCTGGAATTTGGGGAGGAAAATATAAATAATACCTGCAGCCACTACCACATTTATTTATTTATTTATTTAGGGAATTTATATTGCCGCCTATTCGCACATGGCGACTCAAGGCGACTTACAGAATATAAAACCTCACATAAAAACAATAAAACTGTTTTTTTAAAAAAGAGTCAAATAATACATTAATATAATAAAATCGCCCCCCATCCCCTGCCCCGAAAATACATTCCTGGATTTTTGCTCCTCTAAAGAACTCCAAAAATCATATAGCCAAAATTCAGCAACAAAATGCTGCAAAACATAATTTGAGAACCAGTTTGGTTTAGTGGTTAGGGTATCAGGCTAGAAAGCAGAAGACCTCGAGTTCTAGTCCTGCTTTAACTATGAAAGCCGACTGGGTGACTTTCGACCAATCATTCTTCTCAGCCGAACTCACCTCACAGGGTTGTTGTTGTTGTGGGGAAAATAGGAGGAGGAAGGTGTGTTGGATATGTTTGCCGCCTTGAGCTATTTGTAAATATAATAAAAGCGGGAAACAAAAAACAAATAATTTGTACTGTTTTTTCCTAATTAAATTAATTCCACAGAATAGCCATGTTGTTAGATCTTTGCCCATTAGATTCTTAAAACTGTGCCATACTTTAATCCTCTGCAAAAATGAAACTAAGCACTTTTGGGGAAACCATTGCTTAATGGCATTGCTGAAACATGGAGCAGGATTCCTCCGAGTCCAAAAAAGTTTCCCCCTCATTGTCCTAAACCAAAGACAAATAATGTAAGACTTGTAGATTACATTTTATCCTTCAATGGAACCAAGACCTAATACAATCCTCTTCTAAACCAGTGACATTTATTCCTACCAGACAGTTTAGAGCTCAGAACTCAAGTTGTGGCATTTAGCTAAAGTATGTCCATTCAAAGACTGACCTAATAGTCATGCTCTTTTATGATCTTAGAAACACCCCGGAGCATCTGTTATGGCCAGCATGTACTATTGCTAATACTGATTATAGTTTTTTCCATTTATTATTTCACTGTGTAACATCCAAAGTTATATCAACTGCACTTTTATCAAAGATTAACTACATTTCTCCCTTTTCATCACAAGTATGTTGGATGGTAATATTTCCATTTAAACGGAAAAGTATCTTCTCAGCATTTTTGAATTTGTTCTGTCTTGTAAATATCTTCTCATATGATGTTAAAGCATCAAATTTGGGGCAAGTGTCTTCAGGAGTAAAGCTTTCATGTGTGTAGTTGTTCACATGCTGGTGTCTAAATGTGTAAGGACTCTGATAACAATGATTCCTGGCTGACATGAAAGTTTCACAAGTGGAACCATATCTTTTAACAGATTAACAGAGTTGGAAGGGACCTTGCAGGTCATCAAGTCCTTCCCCCTGCCCAAGCAGGAGACTCTACACCTGCCTCTACCTAGGATCAAACTCACAACCTCCTGATTGTGAGGCAAGAGCTGAAGGCTTTTCTCTCAGGAACAACATTATTTGAGTGACATCAACAGGGTGTAAGCTTTGTTTTTGAGGACATTTTATTAACAGTCCTGGTTTTAGTAATGTATAAATGGACTTAGATCCCTCCTATGAATCTATATTTTGGATAGTCTTTAGAAAAGTCCCAATTTGTACCTTCAGTATATTTAAGCCTGACTTACCTGTGATACAAATATATGTATGTGATAGTGGCAAATATCTGTAGCTTGGGTGTAGGATGAGGGTGGAGGTTAATTCTCCGAGCTTGTGAGTTGTTTTCCGAACATTTCATTACCAGGCTAGGTAACATCTTCAGCAATGCCTAAATTCCTCTGAAGGTGTTACCTTGCCTGGTAATGAAACGTTCGGAAAACAACCCACAAGCTCAGAGAATTAACCTTCACCCTCACAAATATATGTGAATCTAGTGATTTGCATTTCTATATTATAGTAGGACAAACATGTAATTTTCTTCCAGATATGACATGCTACTAATGTGACTATCCTTTTTGTCATTGTGTAAAAGCTAGGTAAGAGACAGATACAATACATGGTTGCACCTATATATTTAGAAATGCTTGTTTTCCTGCATCAGTGGTAGCTTTACTTTTCTACATGGCGATGTCTTCTATTTTTTTCCCATAAAGATACCAGACTCCCTGAGTTATTTCTCTTCCTGCACAATATTCATGATAGCAATTGGATACCTTAGCAGTTTCAAGGTTATCAAATGATTGAGAATCCTGCTGCTTACTTCAAGGTATAGCAGATAAATCCCACTTGCCATCCGCCATAGAACTGTAATAGATTTTCTTAATGCCTTTCATGAAGTCCTGATTTAAAAGTGCGAGCTAACTTTAGAAAAAGGACTTATCAGTGGTGGACCTGGTAGGCTGTCCTTAACAATGGGGAGGCAGCATCTTGATTTGCAATCACAAGGGGCCGTCCTCCTTAAGGGAGCCTTCTTTAATCTCTTCTATCTCTCTTGGTAAATCAAATGGATGGGAGAGTACAATAAAGTATCTATAATGAAAAAACAATGCCTCATGTATTGAAGTTTTATTTCCTGGATTAATGTCTGAGTTACAAAGATATATCTGCTTGCTCCTCTGCTGAACATGGAATAGGCTGGGAACATTGGGTGGAGGTGTTTGTGAAGGAAATTGATAGACAGATCTTGGGAAGATACAAATTCATGCTTCTAGGGCCATGATGGCGAACCTATGGCACATGTGCCAGAGGTGGCACACAGCGCCCTCTCTGATGGCATGTGAGCCGTCACCCCAGCTCAGCTCCACCGCGCATGCCCACGTGCCTCCTGCTGACCAGCTGATTTTCGGGTCTCTGCCATGCATGTGGGGGGGCAGGGTGCATGCGGGAGATGCACGTGCATGCACAGGAAGTGGGGGGTTGCGTGCGCATGCTTGGGGCCATGCACATGTGAGGGGGCCAGGGAGCACAGGGGGTTGCACATGCATGCGTGGTGGAGTGGGGGTGGAGGGTGCGCATATTTGTTGGAGGCAGAGCACATGGGGGGAGGTCGACGTGCATTGCATTATGGGTGTGGGCACACGCGCTTTCAGCACACGACGACAAAAGGGTTAGCCATCACTGTTCTAGGGCATTATAAGACACTGGATACTTTAGAGAAAGGCAGAAAACAGGCTACACAGCATGGCAATGCACTTCTATAAACACACAGAATGACCATCACTACTCATCATCATCATCATCATCATCGTCGTCATCATCTTAATCAAACACATCCTAGGAATAAAAGAGAATAAATATTCCCAAATGCATTGGTTTTCTTGGAATAAGGTTCCTCTTAACATTGCAACACATATCAAATATTACAAGGTCATGGTTACGTCAGAGTGGGCAATCTGAAGATAGCAATAGAAATAGTATTTAGACTTATATACTGCTTCATAATGCTTTACAGCCCTCTCTAAGCGGTTTACAGACTCAGCATATTGCCCCCAACAATCTGGTTCCTCATTTTACCAACCTTGAAAGGATGGAAGGCTGAGTCAATCATGAACCGGTTAGGATCGAACTGCTGGCAGTCATCAGAATTATCCTGCAATATTGCATTCTAACCACTGTGCCACCATGGCTCAAGATGGCAAGATCAACTTGGCACACTTTCTGTAGCTCTTTTTCTGGACTTTAGCGATCTTTCCAACTACAAATGATTATATACCGTATTTTTCGGAGTATAAGACACACCTTTCCCCCCCTAAAAGAGGGTGAAAATCTGGGTGCGTCTTATACGCTGAATGTAGCCCCGCCCAGCCTCTGAAATGGATCTTTGCAAGGCTAAAACAACCTCTCAAACTGAGCTTTGCAAGGCTGAAAAAGCAGCCTCTGAAACGGACCTTTGCAAGGCTAATATACCTGTTCCAGGCTGTTTGCTAAGGACGTTAGCCAGATGGATGCTGGTAGGCAGAATTTTTTTTTCTTATTTTCCTCCCCAAAAACTAGGGTGCATCTTACACTCCGAAAAATATGGTAAGTTTTCATCTAGGTTGTTCAAGACAGAAATCACACACATCTCATATAACATAAACCCTAAATTGGTTTTATTCATATCAGTCACATGTGTGTCTTCACCTGGCCTCCTTGCACTATTATCTTCTCCATTTTTGCTCTCATCTCTCTCAGTGTTGAGTATAATGCCCGGCAACCAAAAGATTATCCACTCCATAATTAGGAGATAGGAGATGTAAAGAAGTGTTGGTCGTGCATCCCTTACTGAATGAAGAAGCTCTTTTATTCACATCTCTATCCATTTTTAATTTAATTTATTTCTATCCTGCTTTTATTATTTTTACAAATAACTCATGGCGATGAACATATCCAATACACCTTCCACCTCGTATGGTATTTTTCCCACCACCACAATCCTGTGAGGTGAGTTGGGTTGAGAGAGAGTGACTGACCCAAGTTACCCACATAGGTTTCATGACTACAACTGGACTGTCTCCCAATTTCTAGTCTGGTGCCTGGACCAAATTGGCTCTCTATGCAGCAAATAACCATTGCCTGAAAGCTCTTTGTTTATTTATTTATTTGTTTGTTTATTTATCTTACATGCTGCCCATCTCACTTAGAGATGACTCTAGGCAGCTTATAGCCAATAAAACCAAGATAAAACATTAGAACAATCAATAGTACCACTAGCATTGATTTAGAATAGATAGATAGAATAGATAGAATTCTTTATTGGCCAAGTGTAATTGGACGCACAAGGAATTTGAGCCGAGGTGGCGCAGTGGTTAAAGTGCAGCACTGCAGTTCAGCAGTTCAGCTGTTCAAATCTCACCAGGCTCAAGGTTGACTCAGCCTTCCATCCTTCTGAGGTGGGTAAAAAGAGGACCCAGATTGTTGGGGGCAATAGGCTGAACTCTGTAAACCGCTTAGAGAGGGCTGTAAAGCACTATGAAGCGGTATATAAGTCTAAGTGCTATTGCTATTTGTCTTTGGTGCATATGCTCTCAGTGTACATAAAACAAAAGATATATTTGTCAAGAATCATGAGGTACAACACTTAATGTTTGTCATAGGGTTCAAATAAGCAATCAGGAAACAATCAATATTAATATAAATTGTAAGGATACAAGTGACAAGTTACAGTCAGTCATAAGTGGGAGGAGATGGGTGATAGGAACGATGAGAAGACTAATAGCAATAGTAATGCAGCCTTAGTGAATAGTTTGACAGTGGTGGGGGAATTATTTGTTTAGCAGAGTGAATAATTAAAATTAATAAGGATGGGAAGGAAGGGAGCTAAATGTACACAGGGAGGAGCTGGGTCTTATCTTAGTCCATTAACCACCTCCAGAATGACACAGCACATTGGGGTTCCCAGCCAGCTGTCTTCAGGCCCTTTCAGAAGGTCAAAAGGGTGGGGTATGGATCTCACCTGAGGAGAACGTATTTTTCCATGAATATGCAGTCCTACTCAAAAGGAACCTAAGTGTTGCATGACTTTAGTGGACTGCCTAATTCAATAATATTAGAATAAGGCCTTCTGTCATAGAAATTATAATATCAGCTTTTCATGCTAGAGATCAAGACAACGTTGATTCCAGGATATGGCTGGAAAGAAAGAGACAACGAAAGAACTAAACAGGGTAAAGAACCCAGGTGGGAGAAGGCGGGAGAAATCCTCTTTGGTTCCTACCATTCACAGTGAGTGCTAGGATTTTGTTTCAGGTACCCTTTAGGTAGCCTCCAACTATTCAACTGGGTTGCGAGATTGACTTTGCATAGGCACATCTGCTCGAGTAACAGATGTCTGTGTCACTAAGGTGCTATGTTCTCATTTTTTAATAGGAGGGCAAATGGCTTCTTTTATTATCTTTATGCAATTAAAATGCATTATTCTGATCCATCCAGGAGATTCATATATATGGAATAGTATATTTTAGAGAGAGACACACACGCAGCTTCATAAAATTCTTTGCTTTTTGGGTATCAGAAAAAATTCCTTGTATGCTGTCAATTGTGCATGAAATTAGGTCTTATTTTAATTACCAATATAAAGGTACTGACAGTTATTCAGAGAGGACCTATTCATTTGGTAAATGAAGAGTGCATAATAGCACTGGAAGCTAGCGGATTTCCAGCAAGAAGTTCATTTTCAACATATCACAAAGCATTAATGGTGAGAAGCAGCTGACTGGCAGTCTTAGAAAATACTATGACTTTTTTTTAATGAGCTATATAGCTGAAACAAATAATCCAGGGGAATTTAAAATTCAGCACATTGTTCAAAGTTAAGTTGCCGTCCTGTTCACTGTAATTCATGTCACTCAAATATTTAAGCTATATTTACACATGGTTAATTATGTGCAAGATTGTGCCCTTTAAGCTTTGAATTAATTTCTAATTTGAGATGTTGTAATGCTAATTACAATACCTGAAATCATCCAGGGAAAAGATGAGATGCAAATATTTTAATAAATAAACAGTATTAATTTATTTAATAAATTCTTCAGCCATTCATATGGTGCTTCACAGTAAAAATCGCGCACAAACTAGCCCTCTTCATGTCTGTTCTTACTGAACAGAACAACAGAGTTGGAAAGGACCTTGGAGGTCTTCTAGTCCGACCAGAGGTGAAATCTACTTACCTTCCCTACTGGTTCGGAAGGCTTTGCGCATGCGCAGAGGGTTAAAAAGACAAAATGGCGACATCTGGGTGGGTGGGTGGAGTCTCATGCTGCTGCCGCTACCGGTTCTCTGAACCACCGGCGGCGGCCGCTATCGGTAAGTCCGAACCGGGGTGAACCGGTAGCATTTCACCCCTGAGTCCAACCCCCTGCTCAGACAAGAAATCCTATATCATTTCAGACAAATGGTTGTCCAATATCTTTTTAAAAACCTCCAGTGTTGGGGACCTCACAACTTCTGGAGGCAAGTTTTTCCACTGGTTAATTGTAATCAGTAAAGGTGCATAGGATTCCAGTATGCTTGCTCATTTATGTGTGTATGTGTTATCTATTTTATTTGTTTGTTTGTTTAATTTGTCAAGCATGTATAAGATAACAGATATAAGTATAAACATGATTATGAATACAGGAAATGGATACGAATACATGGGGACAGTAGGACAGGGACGGTAGGGCGTTGGTGCACTTATGCATGCCCCTTACAGACCTCTTAGGAATGGGGTGAGGTCAACAGTAGATAGTCTAAGGCCATGATGGCAAACCTATGGCACACGTGCCAGAAGTGGCATGCAGAGCCATCTCTCCGGGCACGTGAGCTGTCGCCCATTGCTCTACCGGGTTTCGGCGCGCTGGCCAGCTGGTCTACACATGTGCAGGAATGCCGGAAACTGGAAGAACATCCGCCAGGTGTACATGTGCGTGCCGGGAAGAATATCTTCTGGTTTCCGGTGCGCGAATGCATACCGGCCAGCTGGTCTTCACGTGCGCATGCGCACCAGAAACCAGAAGATCAGGTGGCCAGTGCACATGCGCACACCAGAAACCGGAAGATCATCTTCCCGGCGCATGCATTCACACCGGGCAGCTGCTCTTCTGGTTTCCAGTATGCGTGCGTGCGCTTGTTTTGGCACTTGATGCCGAAAAGGTTCGCCAACACTGGTCTAAGGTTAAAGTTTATGGGGGTTTGGGGATGAAACCACAGAGTCAGGTAGTGCATTCCAGGCATTGACCACTCTATTGCTGAAGTCGTATTTTCTGCAATGGAGTTTGGAGTGGTTTACCTTAAGTTTGTATCGTGTTCTCGTGTATTGTTGTAGTTGAAGCTGAAGTAGTCATTGACAGATAGGACATTGTATCAGATAATTTTGAGTACTATACTTAGGTCAGACCGAAGGCGTCGTAGTTCTAAGTTGTCTAAGCCCAAAATTTCAAGCCTGGTGGCATAAGGTATTCTGTTGTGAACAGAGGAGTGGAGGACTCTTTTCGTGAAATATCTCTAGACTCGCTCAATTGTATTAATCAATTGTATTAATGTCTGATATTAATATTGGACCCGTGCCCCTCCTGGCTGGTCTCGGCCAGCAGGGAGGTGGCACGCGGCTGGATCCAGGCGGTGATCACCGCTTCTTTGCGGGAGGGATCCGTACCGCAGTCATTAAAAGCTGCGGTGGTGCGACCCCTCCTGAAGAGGCCTTCCCTGGATCCAGCCGATTTGAAGAACTACCGTCCAGTCTCCAACTTACCTTTTTTAGGGAAAGTTGTGGAGAAGGTGGTGGTGACTCAGCTTCTGCAGCTCCTGGATGAAACAGATCATCTAGATCCTTATCAGTCGGGTTTCAGGCGCGGCTACAGTACAGAAACTGCCTTGGTCGCTCTGATGGATGATCTCTGGTGGGCCCGGGATGGGGGGAACTCCTCCATCCTGGTGCTACTTGACCTCTCAGCGGCTTTCGATACCATAGACCATGGTATCCTTCTGCATCGGCTCGGCGAGTTGGGAGTGGGAGGCACCGTTTTGCGGTGGTTCTCCTCTTATCTCGCCGATCGGATGCAGTCGGTGTTGGCAGGAGGGCAGAGATCGTCCCCTAGGCCCCTATCATGTGGGGTGCCCCAGGGGTCGGTTCTCTCGCCCATCCTGTTTAACATCTACATGAAACCGTTGGGTGAGATCATTCGCAGACATGGGGTGTGTTTCCATCAGTACGCTGACGACACCCAGCTGTACATCACCACCCCGTCTGACTTCAGGGAGGCAGTTGATGTAATGTGCCGATGCCTGGACGACGTTAAGATCTGGATGGGGAGGAACAGACTCAGACTTAATCCCGACAAGACCGAGTGGCTGTGGATAATGCCTCCTAAGGACCATGATAACTGTCCCTCCTTGGTCTTCGAGGGTGCGAAATTGACTCCCTCAGACCAGGTCCGCAACTTGGGGGTCCTCCTAGATCCACAGCTAAAATTAGACCATCATCTTTCTGCTGTGGCTAGGGGGGCCTTTGCACAGGTCCGCCTGGTGCACCAGCTGCGGCCATATCTGGAGAAGGAGGCTTTACTCACGGTCACTCATGCCCTTGTCACCTCGCGTTTGGACTACTGCAACGCGCTCTACATGGGGCTACCCTTGAAGAGTATCCGGAGACTTCAGTTGGTGCAAAATGCGGCTGCGCGTGCTGTGGTGGGTGTGCCAAGGTACACCCACGTGACACCGATACTCCGCCAGCTGCATTGGTTGCCCATCGGTCTCCGGGTCCAATTCAAGGTGTTGATCACCATCTTTAAAGCCCTACATGGCTTAGGACCAGGATATCTCCGGGACCGCATTCTGCCTCATACTTCCCTCCGACCGGTTAGGGCCCACAGAGTTGGCCTCCTCCGGGTCCCGTCGGCCAAGCAATGCCGGCTGGTGGGCCCCAGGGGGAGGGCCTTCTCTGTGGCTGGCCCCGTGCTCTGGAACCAGCTCCCCCCAGAGACCCGAATTATCCCCACTCTGCTGGCCTTCCGAAAGGCGGTTAAGACATGGCTCTTCCTGCAGGTGGGGGGGACAGCTTAACCCACTCGAGCTTACCCCCCAAGTATGTATGTTGCTGAATGGATGTTGTTGCTTTTATACTGTTTTTTAAATTTTGTATTGTTTTTTAATTTTATGAAATTTTGTTTATTCTTGTATTTCTCTTTGTTGTACGCTGCCCTGAGTCCTTCGGGAGTTGGGCGGCATATAAGAATAACAAAATAAATAAATAAATAAATAAATAAATAATATGTAGTGCGGCTTCCACTTATTTAATTTCTATGTTGCCCATCACCCTTTGCCAAGCAACTCTATGATCTACTCTTTTAAAAAGGGAAAATGGCAATAATACTGGATTCTTTAAAATTAATACACAAGGGTATCTCTCAGTGAAAAGATATGTGACAGCCGTTAATGTAGGTCAGGTCTTGGAAACAGATTCCACAATATTAGAAATACTACTTTATCGATATATGCTCCAGTAACAGAATCTTGAAATCCCGATCACATTCTCCTTTCCTTTTTATCATACCCAAAGAGACTTGATACATTTCAACGATCTTTCATGTTGCTGGTGCTTTAATTAATTTAATTAATTAAGTAAATTTATGTCATTATTTTTAAGCATGCAGTATACAGTACTTCGAAAACTTTGATTGCATAGTCAATTTTCAACTTATTACATAAGTTAATTCTTTGGTGGCCAACTTAAAAGAAGTGTTTCTAGCACCATAACTTCTCACACTGAGGAAAATCTGCTTTTTTTCTGAACATCTGATTTAACAGCCAACTGATTTAACATCTGATTTAACAGTTTGGATAGTATGAGTAGAAGAAAGAAGCCCCCATAAAGGCTGTGAATGGGCAGAATGTTAAATCAGATGTTAAATCAGTTGGCTGTTAAATCAGATGTTCAGAAAAAAAGCAGATTTTCCTCAGTGTGAGAAGTTATGGTGCTAGAAACACTTCTTTTAAGTTGGCCACCGAAAGAATTAACTTATGTAATAAGTTGAAAATTGACTATGCAATCAAAGTTTTCAAAGTACTGTATACTGCATGTAAAATCCTAACCCCATCCTAACCCCAGTCCTGTCACCTCTCTTTGAAAAGAGTTAGAATAAGTTGGAACAGGGTCAGAAAAGGATAATCAAGCAAAATTATATATATATAATTCCTTGCTCCTAGAAGCAGGAAGTAGAAGACACCAACCTGAAGATGATGAATGAGACTTCATCGAAACGTCGCCAAGACACTTCCAATTTCACAGGAGAAAACCCAAATACCCAAAGACCTACATATATACATGGAAAATCAAGCAAAGATAATCAAGGGACTGAATACTAATTTCTCCAAAGCATGGAAGGAAATTATATATTTAGCTTTAAGAAGAAATGAGTGAAAAAGGCTACCATAATACATTTATGGAATGGACTGGAATGGAAGAGAGGGGGGGGGGGGGAAGAGAGGGAGGTGTCTTGTTCTCTAGGGTTCCAGAATGTAGAAAGCAGAATAATGGCCTTACTTTTCAAGAAATCACATTCCATTTGAAGATAACGAAAACTTTTCTAAAGGGAAGAATAGTTTGAAAATGGAGCAATTTGCATAAGGAAGTGTTGCATTTAAGCAGAGATAGGACAGGCAGCTATCACTTGGCTGGCTTTATACATTAAGCATGTGCTTGTCTTGAGCTTCACTCTGGAGCTCAGAAGGAAATCTTAGGTCTCTAGATATTTAATCATAATTCACATCTCAGCTAGATTTGGCAGAAGAGTCCCAGACACAATTTAGCTAGATTAGAATCTTTATTACAAACAAGAATGAAATCTCAAACAACACATTCTCCTGAGATTGGCCTCAGGAGAATGTGGAGATCTGAAAATTAAGTTCCAAATTTTAACCACGCACATTCTTCATTCTGCCTTTTCAAATTAATAGATATTTGGTAGATTGCTTGATGGACACAGAAAATTCACCTCTCTTTAAGTACCAATGCTTTGTGACCTGAGAGCTTCTGGTCATCATCCTGTGAATCTCCTCTCTTATAGGCTTGGCTTTGGTGGTGCAAATGGTCCTTTGTAAGACTGTGATTCCACAATTTTCAGCCACAGTACAGACAATCTCTTACCATTGCAACCAGCTCCAGATTGGGAAAAGTAAAGACGAGAAAGAAAGAAAGAAAGAAAGAAAGAAAGAAAGAAAGAAAGAAAGAAAGAAAGAAAGAAAGAAAGAAAGAAAGAAAGAAAGAAAGAAAGGGAAGGAAGGAAGGAAGGAAGGAAGGAAGGAAGGAAGGAAGGAAGGAAGGAAGGAAGGAAGGAAGGAAGGAAAGTGAAGGAAGGAAGGAAGGAAGGGAAGGGAAGGAAAGGGAAGGAAAGAAAGAAAGAAGGAAGGAAGGAAGGAAGGAAGGAAGGAAGGAAGGAAGGAAGGAAGGAAGGAAGGAAGGAAGGAAGGAAGGAAGGAAGGAAGGAAATTATCCTAACTTCCAAGGGATCAAACCATGTGAATGGTTTGTTCTGACAGCCATTATCCCACCACAACCTGTGAAGGATTCAAAGATACATGTCTTATGGCAAGAAATAACATCTGGCAATCTCATAGCCTAGCTGCAGGTAGCATAATCAACTTAATATTTGTTTCTTCTCATTTGCATGATTAATTGACATCTTGTTAACAGCTCTTCAGGGACAACAGAAATCGTCACTTTACAAAACAAACTCATTTCTCGCCAAGGGGAGCTTCTTACAGGAAATTAGTTTTATTTTTGTTTTAAGGCACCAAATTGATTGCTCCAAAGGAAAAGTTATGAGCATGTCTGGGGGTATAGGAAACTATATCAAAGAGAAACAGGTTCTTTTCTGTACTGAAAAAGGGGAAAAGACCTACTTCTTTTTCTTCTTGCTTCTTTTCTTAAACCAGATGAAACATAATTTACGTATTGTCTTCAATATGATTACATAGCTACTCCCAGCAAGTTCTTTGAAAAGTCGATTGGCTTTCAGAACCATTGACCATAGAATCCCTCCCTTACCTCTTGTCAAAGGTCAGCAATCTTTCCATGGGACAGGCATCCCTTTCCATTCTAGAAAAAGAGGCCTGGATCACACATGTCAATTCCACCAAACCTGGGCTCAGAAAAGAGATTTGGGCTCTGCCAAACCTCAGATTGCTCTCAAATAAATCATAACTAGTGGTAATAGAGGGATAAGAATTGGCAATAACTGAGAAAACTTGTGGAAGAGCTGCCCGAGAGCAACCTAGATACATCTTCTCGAAGCCAGAAAGTGTCAATGGAAGGGATATCAGATGCAATAGGAAAAACAGAAAGAACCTAAGTTTGACCATGATCTTTGCCACTGTGCTCTCAGAAAAATGTGTTAATACTTGGGTTTAAAAACAAACAGAATGCAACACACAACCATGCTTAAGGAGGAGTAAAAATGCAAAAGTGTACAATGTATTGAAGAAACCCTTATGGAAGAATTAATAGTGTGGTTTAATGGTTAAGGTGCTGAACTAGAAATGGGGAGAACATCAATTTTTGGTCGTCACTTAGGCAGCTGGTAAACTTTGAGCCAGTCACTCTACTTCTGCGTCATAGGGAGTTTGAGAAAAAATGGAAGATTATGTATACTGCCTTCAGGTGTGAAAAATAAAACTGGGATATAAAACTAATACATCAGCAAATAACAGGTCGAAAGACTACTTATTTGGGAATCTGATGGGTCGCCTAAAGACACAGTTGGTTGGTTTATGTGCTATCAAATTGGTGTCAATTTCTGTTAGTGAATACGTAGATAAACCTTCTCCGGAATGATCTGTTTCCAGCTGGGCCATTCAAAGCTCACAACGGTGCATGTGAAAAGGTTTCTTTGCAATGGGTAGTGGGTATTGAGAAGAAGGGCAGTGGTGCAGACAAGCAGGTGTAGTCAGATGAGCAAGTATGTATGTACAGGGGAGGATATTTGGGAGTGGAAAGACAGAAGTGATGGCATGACTAAGATTACCCGGTATGCATGAATTTGCTTCTCAGACTGGCATTTCTGTTGTTACTCCCAGTTCTGCTGAGATACAACTGTTATGAAAGTATGAGAGGCCCTTTTCTGTTCTAGAGTCATAAAGTAGAATTTTTAAGCTATTTATCGTCTTCGCAAATGTTCCGTGGTAAATCTTGATTCCTCTGCAGTGTAGTTTGTATTTTGTTTATGGTTCTTTGTTGTAACATTTTCCCCTTTCCCTTCCCTTCCCTTTTCTCTTCCTCTTCCTCTTCCCCTTTCTTTTTTCTGGTTTAAATTTTAATGTTGACATTAGCCAGATCTCCTTTTTTCAAATTGCAGAGTCTGTGTGACCATTCCCCTTCCTAATAAAATAACTAATCAATGCGAATGGAGAAAAATGGGAACAAAATAAATAGAAGGCTGGGGAAAAGAGAGAAGCCTGGGATTGACTCTCAAGTCGAAAAAGTGACAGAGAAGGAACCTACATGTCTGGCATGAGAAGAGAAGCATCTGCTCACAAGCCATTCATTCCTCCTCCTCACCTCCACCTCCGTTCAGAACAATAGCGACAAGAAGACTTCTTGTGCCAGGAGTCATTATACAAACAAATATGATTGTCTACATGATGGAAGAGTATCACCACGACTAGTGTGAGACTACAAACGGGGAGGGGAGGCTGTACGGTGAGAAAGCTCAATCAAGTCAATGAGGTGGAACTATGCTCTGGATGTCAATGGCCAGAGACACATAGATGGATGCACAGACATACAATGAAAGCTCAAAAGAAGCTCAGATTCCATTCTTCACTCTGTGGCTTCTTCACACCATTTGGTGATTCAAAAAGGAGACTTAGACAAAAGCAACATAGGATTAAACCAAATTTAATCACTGAGAGGGCTTCTTCCAAGCTTAGATATAATTTCCAAAACCTACCTCTATAGTTCTGCTTTCCTTGATTTTAGTGGTATGTGACCATATAATAGTTAGTCCTTATGTGTACCTGCCTGCCTGCCTGCCTGCCTGCCTGCCTGCCTGCCTCTCTCTCTCTCTCTCTCTCTCTCTCTCTTTCTCTCTCTCTCTCTCTCTCTCTCTCTCTCTCTCTCTCTCTCTCACACACACACACACACACACACACACACACAGCAAGAGAGAGGGAGGGAGGGAGGGAGGGAGGGAGGGAGGGAGGGAGGGAGAGAGAGAGAGGGGGGGGGAGAGAGAGATTCAAGCCTATTGGCAAGCATTCTGCTTTGTGGGCTTTGTTTGTCCAGAGGGTCTGTTTTTCTTTTTCTTGTCCAGCTGTTGCTCTTTTTGCTTTTTCTGGAACAGAATTACTTTTCACTCTCTCACACACACACCCAAAACCTTTTCTTGCACCATGGAAGGAGGAGCATGGTGCTGCAAGATTTGAATACACATTTAAAAAGGCAGCAGTCCATTTCCAGTAGGACATAAAGTTTAAATAAATTGTAGATAGATTTCAGCCCCCACCCCCCACCCCGATATCCTGGCATTGGTATATCCGAGTCATAAAAAGTACACAAATATTTGTCATAGAGCCACAAAGAAATGGGCTGATATCTTGCAAAAATCGTACTTCTCCATTGGGGATAATAGCATTAATTGTGCCTGAAAAGATTGTCTGAGAAAAGAAAAGATTCTGGCAAGCACAGATATTGTAGCTAATGATAGATGTATATCCTTCGCAGCAGAGAAATCAGTAGGAATACAAAGGACACATTTTGCCTCCCGATGCAGCTCACTGTATCACTACGAAAGATACCTCTAATATATTTTCTTTTATGTTATTCAACAATGACATTGCTGATTCCTCCTCCTCCTCCTTTTTTTCCTCCCGCAGCCCAACTTTTGTGGCAAACCAGAAATATTATTCCAGAAACTCTGGAATAAAACAACATTTTCATTCCATGCATCGGAGAATAGAGTAATTTGTTTTCAGGCTGGTCCTATAATATTATTGGAATAGGATAGGTGATATCTGAGAAGGAGTGATTAAGGGTAGGTGGGGGAAAGGACACATGAGTAATTTGCAAATAGAAAGAGGGTGCAAGCAAGAAGAGAGCCACTCTTTGTTTATGATGACTCCCTCTAGCAAAATATGAAAATAGATTTCAGCAGATGACAGTTTTGTTGCTTTTCCATCTCAAGATGGCACTTCAAAACTCACTTCCTTAGCATCTGTGAGGCACTATGCTTCAGTAGTCAGAGATCACACAGAGGATGGGACTTAGCAAAGAAGTCAGACTAAGGAAAAATGAGAGCAACATTCATAATCCCTATATATATATTTTTCTCTTGAAGGAAATCACACGGGTGCAAATCCTTCCCATTCTGCCAAAAGGGCAATTCTTGTAAGTGACAGGAAGGATACTTAGGGAATCTTATGTACTGTATAGCCCCACTTGTTAGAATATTCATGACTGGGAGAGCCAATGGTAACAAGGTCAGCCAATGAATAGGCATAGCAACTATGTCAGCCAATGGGAGCTAACCACTTCTGAGTCTGTGCAGAGAATCGAAACTGAAAACTTAAGCTTAAGGCTGGGCGTGGCTCACCCCACTCTGCTCTCTGTCCACTCTGTACTCTCAGCCCACTCTGTGCTTGTCTGCTCTGCTGAAATGAAACTAACTCTTGCCTGTGTTTACTTGAAGAAATAATCTACTTGTGGTATTGTATATATATTACTATGTTTATAAAGAAGTTATTAAATCCAGCTGAATCAGTCATCTGTGTGTGCTTCTGGAAATTGATTTTTCTGCAACAAACTCTGATACCACTTTCTTCTCTAGAGGTATTTGCCATAGGAGGCAAAGCCAACAAGATAATGCTGTGCACCCAAGAGATAGGAATGCATTTCTAAGATAGGAAGAAGAGAGATTTACATTTTTCACAACCGTGTAGATCTAATATTGAAAGATCAATATGTTCCAAATCTTGTGTTCTTATGGACCCCATTTCACTGATAACCAGGAATTGAAAAAGTACGAAAACATTTTCCCATCATTACTAAAAGATCTACTCGGCAGTCAAAAGGGAGTGAGACTACAATCTGTTTCTCTCTTATCTGAGGACAATGCCCTCACTGGTATTTATTTACTTAGTAGACATGTGTAGGGTTACGTTAAAAGTGGATAATCAAGTATTTAAGTTGTCTTGAATCAGCTGCAGACCAATTCAGAAACTTTCTAGACAGAGAGACTTGCAATGTATCTAAGCAGGGAGTGTAGATACCTAAGATTTGTTCTCCAGAGCTACTCTTAAAAATAACCACTGAACTGTACATTGCAATGTGGCAGAAAAGGGAAATTTGAGGAGGAATAAACATATTTAGTTTTGGTCTCACAATCTTGCATATTAATTTTCTTCCCATATTGGATAAATTTCATACAGCTTACTTACTGTTTGAAGGGGAGACTTATTCAAGAATACAATTCAAAGACCAAATGAGGTCTTGAGATCCTCACAGTGGTTGAAATATACATGAAAAACAAAATTCAAGCCACCCAAATTCAATTCAGCACATGTAGCTCCTTTGTTGTTGGTTCAGTTGCTAGTCATGTCCAACTCTTCGTGATCGCAAGGACCACAGACTACTGTCTGACAGAGTTTGTTCAATTTCATGTTCACTGTGTTGATGACACTATCTAACCAACTCATCATTTGCCGTCCCCTTCTCCTTTTGCCTTCTCTCTTTGCCAACACCAGGGTCTTTTCCAATGGTCTTCTCATTTGGTGGCCAAAATATTTAAGTATTTCAGCTTGTCCTTCAAAGAATGGTCAGCGTTAATTTCTAATTAACACTAAACACTAATAAAGATGTTCCCTTTCTTTCTTTCAATTAACTGTCTTAAACATACAGAGAGAAATAAATATCTGCATTGGGGAGTCCTGGATCTCCCCAACTTCTTTTTACCAGGCATCACTTTCTAATTTCCACTCAATCCCATCTAAAGAAAGAAAGACAGGCAGTCAAAGAGAGGTTGTGAGTGATACAAACTGAACTTTTTATCTATTTATTTCAAGAAAAGATTTCCAAATAAATTATTGCGATGATGATGATAATTGATTATTGCACAGTCAGCCAGATGTTCAGATTGGGTTTGGCATTTTTGTCTACCTATCGAGTCCTTACCAAGGACCTGGGATAGGCAGATCTAGATGTTTGATGGTGTTATAGATATCATTGCAGGATAGAAGCTGTTCCATGTAAAGCCGCCTTCTGCAATTGACTGATGGCGAATTTGTCAATGCCAATGCCAATGGTGTTCAAGTTGTTTTGGGGTTGCACCCAAGGCCTACTACTATTGGTACTACCCTTGCTTGCCTTTGGAACAATCATTCTATTTATATTTTGTAGATCTTTCTATTTTGTTATCTTCTCCAATTCTTTCTCTTCTATTCCGCTGTCTCCATGCACTGCTACATCCACTATCCAGACTTTTTTGTCTTTCTTATTCACAATTGTTAAGTCTGGGGCGGAGGTGGGTTCCTGCCTCTGATTGCCAGTGCGGTTAATCGCTGAGTTAGGCGCAGAGCCAAAGAAGCTGCTCCTGTTCGCGGAACGGGAGCTTTCCCCGGGTGCTTTCCCTGCCTGCGTGGATGCCGCCAATTGCGTTCTTTTGCCCTCTGCGCATGCCCAAAGCGTTCCGCATGCGCAGAGGGCAAAAGAACGCAATTGGCGGCATCCATGCGGGTGGGGAAAGTGCCCGGGGAAAGCTCCCATTCCGCGAACGGGAGCAGCTTCTTCGGCTCTGCGCCGAACTCAGCAATTAACCGCACCGGCAATCAGAGGCAGGAACCCACCTCTGGTCTGGGGTGTTATATGGCAGGTGCCTGTCTGTTTGAATTCTAGAGTCCCAGAGCTAGAATTTAACTTGTTCATTTTCTATGACTTTCTCTATTTTATGGTTTCACCAGTTCTTGCTTTCAGGAAAATGGTATTTCTTGCAGATCTTCCAGTGCACCATTGCTGCTACTTTGTCATGCTGCTACTTGTAGTCAGTCTTTCTAGTTCCCACTCAGCCCTATCTAAAGAAAGACAGCCAGTCAAAGAGAGGTTGTGAGTGATAATAACTGAACATAGGTCTATTTATTTCAAGAAAATTATTGTTATTATTATTATTATGATGATGATCATTATTTTTCCCACTTCCATATACTGTACATCCTGTTCCCACGTAGTGTAACTTCTTTCAATCCTTACTTTCCTTTAGTGAAGCAGGTACAATGCAAAGATTGCTAAGCTTGACTAAACTTGATGTTCTCCGGGGATGGCGAAGGCATTGACTTTGATGCATCACAGTCACTCTTGAAACAGAGTCAGACAGATTAGTGTGTATCAGAAGCGAGATTTGGCATACCTGATTTTGAGGGGGTGGGGATGTTTCAAGGAGATAATTTTTCTCATTAACCTTGCAACATGCCTCAAATACATAGGGCTTATCGGCCTATCTGGAAATATATTTTCCAGACGGAGGTTCTTTTGTCTTCTGTGAGAATGCCAAGATTGTTGAATATTAACTTCTTACATGCCTCATTCCACATAAGCGAGGGAGATAGAAATGTTCTTATGACTTCCTACAGGCCCAACGTTCAGATTCTCCAACTGGCCACCCATCTGTAAGGATAATAATAATTCACTGGATTGGGTTTTGAGGACTCATTTGCTACCTATGACAGAATAAGCCTTCCAAGCAGGCTGGCATAGCCAAGTCTCAGAAAAACCTCCATCTACCACCTGGAACCTCAGAGAGGTTTCTGAAAGTTTATATTCCCTCACTCCCACAGGTGGAAGAAAGATATTTGAATGCTTTTGGAATCTGAGCAAAGAAAAGTAACAGTAGGAAGGTTTTCCCATCAAATGTGACAAGACAATTGCTTTGACATCAGTCGACATCAGACGGATGGCTATCATCCAATTTTCTAACTCTGGGACTTTGGACTTTTAAATGAAATTTACCCTGATCACAGATCAGTGTTTATACAGTTATTTTCCCATAACATATTTAAGCCCAGTGTTATTATTGGATTAGAATGATTTGCTATCTCATTGACTCACCTATAACAGATGCCAGTTTTCAATCTAAGGCCTGTGTAATCTCTTTTTTATCCTTATAATCAAAATAAGGGAATCCAGAGAACTGAATCCAAGGGTTCTGTAAATTAGCAGCCTACATGTCTAAGATGTAACTAGCTAACGAGCAAATCTATTGTTTCTTTGCAATACTACTATGTACTGTGGAAACATCTTTGCCTAGATCATAACTTTCACATTTCAAAGTCCTTGTAGTATAAAGAATTGACTGCTTATTGTACATCTTATTCTTAATTTGCTTCATCTCACCAAGTCCCTTTAAAAAAAAAAAATAACATTGTCTATCCATGTAGATGGTCAATTGTCTGTAGGCCATCAGGAGATTGATGACAGCTCTGACAACCATCAGGCAAATATTGGCCACTTGCCTTTTTCAAAGCGATTCCATGCCCTTACAGTTGCAGAATATCAGTTATGTTTGACATACAGTTTGCAATTAGAAAATGAAATAACATATGTATAATTTCTGATCATGGTCCATAATCAGCAAATTGGTTTTGGAAAACCCTTGATGATTTTTAATATTGAGATAAAAGAAGACCAGATATGAGGAGTTTTTTTTCCCTAAGAACAATAACATTTAAAAACTTTTGAAGATTGCACCAAACTTTAAAATAGCTCAATTTATTCTGTAACTATTGTGTTACATTGAGTCAAGATCAGTCTTTTACTCCTGCCTTTGATTTTCAAAACCCTTGAAAATTCCAAATCCTAAATATAACTTTCGGAGGGAGATGAGGTTCAAGGTTATCTGTGAATCTGAGACTCCAGATTACCAAGATCACTCCTCCCTACTTCTCTTTCTCTTTCTCTTTCTGTTATGGCAGCATTCAAAACCATGATAATTCATGTCAAATTATAGATGTGCTATGTTACTCAGAGCACATAACTAGAAGAAATTCTGTCTTCCTGCAAGTTATCACCACATATTTGACCATTCCTCCAATTATTTTCTGCCTTACGTACTCTTTATTTTTTATTTATTTTTTATTTTGTCAAGCATATATAAGATTACAGTAAAAGTGTAAACATGTATACATGAGACGGTTTTGAGTACATGGGAACATTAGGACAGGGACGGTAGGCACGTTGGTGCGCTTATGCACGCCCCTTACAGACCTCTTAGGAATGGGGTGAGGTCAATAGTAGAAAGTCTTAGGGTAACGTTTTGGGGATTTGGGGAAGAAACCACAGAGTCTGGTAGTGTATTCCAGGCATTGACCACTCTGTTGCTGAAGTCGTATTTTCTGCAGTCGAGTTTGGAGCAGTTTACCTTGTTTGTATCTATTGTGTGCTTGTGTATTGTTGTGGTTGAAGCTGAAGTAGTCATTGAAGGGTAGGACATTGTAGCAGATAATTTTATGTGCTACACTTAGGTCAGACCTAAGGCGGTGTAGTTCTAAATTAGCAGTTCTCAACCTGTGGGTCGCGACCCCTTTAGGGGTCGAACGACCCTTTCACAGGGGTTGCCTAAGACCATTGGGAAACACATATTTCCGATGGTCTTAGGAACCAAGACACCGCTCCTCTATCCATCTCCAGGCGGGTCCACCCACATGCAAATAGACTACTGCAAAAAATAATAATAATCTGTACCATGGGAACTTCTGAGCATGCGCAGAAGCTGAATTTCCGGCACTGCTCATGCATTGCCATCTTGTTTTTGGCTTTTTTTTTTTTGCAATTTTTTAAAAACAATTTTGGCACTGTGCATGCGTGCGCACACGCGCTCCCACGAGACACGGCTACGCAGCGCAAGAGGAAGTAAACTGGCAGCAAGGTAAGTTAGAACCCACCCCCAAGTTTCCTAATAATTTTATTATTTTACGGTTGTGGGTCACCACAACATGAGGAACTGTATTAAAGGGTCGCGGCATTAGAAAGGTTGAGAACCACTGTTCTAAATTGTCTAAGCCCAAAATTTTGAGTCTGGTGGCATACGGTATTCTGTTGCGAACAGAGGAGTGGAGAACACTTCTCGTGAAATATCTCTGGACATTTTCAATTGTATTAATGTCCGATATGTAGTGCGGGTTCCAGACAGATGAGCTGTATTCAAGAATCAGTCTAGCAAATGTTTTGTATGCTCTGGTTAAAAGTACAATATTACCAGAGAAGAAGCTACGCAAGATTAGGTTAACAACTCTTAATGCTTTTTGGGCAATGTTGTTACATGGGGCTCTGGTACTTAGATCATTAAAGATGAGTATTTACTCTATTCTGTAAGTAAGTGAAGCAGTTTACTGGAGAGAGGGGGAAAAAGTCAACCTGTCAATAACAAGAACAAAAACCCAGTTAAAATAAATTATTTTGACCCTTTCTTGAGATGTGACTAGGACAGCAACTTGAAAGCATGCATCCATCATGTCATGTTTGGCATATAGACTAAAGGAAAGCCATGTGTTGCCTTGGCAAAGGCCATCCTATCAGAGATTATCTGCTACTTTGCCTATGAAACTTTGATTCATGGACTAAGCCTAAAGAATGTTGAAGATTAAGAAAAATGTAGAGTTTCGAGTGACAGGGAAAGACAGAAATGAGATTTGGGGTCTGGAGGTTTCATGGGAGAAAAGAAATTGAAGTGAGAATAATAAATAGGACACAGACATCTTGTTTATCTTGTCCTTTTCGATTACAATTATAATATATCTGGTGATATAATTTCCTAGAATTGCATGTACTGTAAAACGGAACCATAACAAGGGCATAAAGTTTCATTGCAAATCTGAATAGGTGTTTTTTTTTTTACCATGAAAAGAGGTAAACTAGGCCCTTTGATGTTATCCTCGGAAGAGAGGAAACGAAAGTTGCAGCATTTGCTCCATGAGCATGTAGAATTAAGACAAATGAGGACAAAACATAGAGATGCTGACAAAATATATTAAGATGAACAGTGAAAATATTGAGAAAAATCAGGTTGAAAGGTATTAAAAGCACAACTCAAAAGACCGTGCCTCTGATAGGATTTAAACTGCTGATGAGATTCAAAGGGCTTAATCATGAAAAGCAGCTTATTTCAAGAATGTGGTAAACATGTACCGAAAATGCAGTATTGGAAAAAAGCATATTAGAAAACAATTTCTTTGGAACACAATCTAATTTCTCTTGCTAGTCTTCAAAATAACCATCTGGATAAACTTTAGGGACCCAAAAGAGATTCTCAGGGTATTGGACTACTCTAAGTGGTGAAGAGAAATTGTACAACAACCTATGATTTCAAGCACTGTGGGGTCCGCCCCCAATTATGTTCTACAGTCTTACAAAAAAATGTCTGTTAGTCATTGTGGGTCTCTGAAAACTGTAGGGCAGTCTCTCTACCAAGAATGTACAGATAATTTTTTAATATGTTATTGTATTAGACAGATAGAAAATCTCTCTCTCTCTCTCTCTCTCTCTCTCTCTCTCTCTCTCTCTCTCTCTCTCTCTCTCTCTCTCTCTCTCACACACACACACACACACACACACACACACACACACACACACACACACACACACACACCCCTTTGGGATAATACTTTCTCATTTAACTGCTATCATCAGTAAATTGGCTAATTCTTCTTTCCTTGAAAATGAATATATATTTTCCCCACTGTAATGGTCAGTTGCAATGAATACCATTCATAGGACCTATGTAAAAATATGGCCTGAATTTGTCTGTGATTTTTCCCAAATTCTTTCTAGCTGCTTTTTCTCCTGGAAGAACGTTGCTCTTGTGCCTTGTCCTACTTATAAAACATTCTCTCCAACAATCACTCCATACTGACAAGCTCTTTGAGGCAGGCAGATTAAAGAAATAAGAACTGCTTGGATTTCTGCAATGATCTTTATTGCAATAAGATATTGTAGCAGAGTCTTGCAAACCACTGCAGTAAATCTCCAGCTCAACTAATACCTAGTGTTATTATTATTTTTTTAAATTATTTTTTATTGAACACACAAAACAAGACAAAACAAAACGTATAACAAACAGGTGGGGCATTTGTAGCCCCCTATCCATCAAATGCTGTTGTCGGATGATTACATTTTATACAGTATTTCATTTAATATTCATATTGCTCTCACATTACCTATCCTATTGTACAATATACTTTCTAAAACCTTTACAAGATTACTTGAGAATACACCTTTATACTTTTCTTTTACTCTATCTTACTAGCTAGCATTAATAGCTAGTGTTATTAAAGGGGAGTTACTCCGAGTCACCTTTCTTCTGTCCCAGGAATAGTTTCTATCTTGGTCAACTCCCTCTTCCATATTCCTAGAGTCTATTAGACATTCTATCACTTACTACCTCCTGCAAATTCCCTCTATATCTCCACCATGGAGATGTATTTCTTAATGTCAGTGTGTATGACTCAGATGTATTTGAACCCAACTCATGAGTTGAACCCAACTCAGATGTATTTCTTAATGTCAGTGTGTATGACTACCCAGAGTCGCCTATGAACAGCAATGCAAACCTATTTAAATAAATAAACAAGCCTATGAAGTAGGGTTAGATATCTCCTCAGTGTCACGGGGCAAGCCTGAAATGGAAGAAGGTAGAATCTTTCATCCCCTCTTGCCCCTGTTCAATATCTGACTCTGAAACACCAGCTTGCAAGGCACAGAGTCCTCATCTTCCTCGCAATCAAAGTCTGGCATGGTAGGTGGCAGTTCAGCGAGGTGAGGCACATGTGGAAATGTCAGATGGACATGCCAAACAAGTTGGGGCATATGAACGTCTTCTGCCACTTCCTACAATCTCTGTCTCAAAGCAGCCCTTCCGATGAATTAAATATTCTAAGCTCCGCTTCCTAGAATCCAGAAAACACTTCATTTTGCCTTCCTCCTCCTCTTGGTTTATCCATAGTGAGTGGGAGAAGGAATCTGCAGGATGCAAGGGACGCACAAAGAAAGAGCAGTAAAATACAGCAGTATGTCATAGTAGTGGACATACAGTAGTAGTAGTAAATCTACTACCAGTAAATGGTGAAATCCACCATATCTGAGAGATCATTAATCACGTTTGGGAAAATGTGTCCTACTCTCTTGTGAGAGATGTGAGTAGGGAAACAGCTAAATTTGGATGCATTTCACTTATATTAAAATAAAATTATTCAAAGTTAATAGAATTATTCTCCACTCATATATTTGATCATGTTTGCCTTTCATTTCCTTAAAAATTACAAGTTGGTAATAAAGTAGGTTACTTCCTAGGGCCTCATGTACCCCTATGATCCTTTGCTGTACTCATATATTTTAAACAATGAAAAAATATTTTTCACTACTGTTACAATTGATCTTCAATTGTGCAATTTTTTTTATATTGTTTATTGTATATCTTACCTTTCCCTTGTTTTAGTTTGCATTGTAAGTTACCATGGGATTTTTGGCAGGTAGGTAGCTTTAATATGCCCATTCATATAGACCAGGGGTGGGTTCCAACTTACCTTGCTGCCGGTTCGCTTCCTCCTGCACCACGTGGCCACACTGTGTGGGTGCGCATGCGCTTTGTACATGCGTGCATGCGCAGTACAAAAAAACCTGATAAATGCAAAAAACCCAGAAACCATCAAAAACAAAATGGCGACTGCATGCACAGTGCTGGAAAATCGACTTCTGCGCATGCGCAGAAGAAAAAAAAATAAAACAATTTTTTTTGATAATTTTTTTAAAAGATGGTGGCACCTATGGACCGGCACCGACCAATCCGGTTCGGTGATGTCATCGTGACATCACCAGCAGGTCGCTACCAGTTCGGGTGAACCAGTCCGAACCAGGAGGAACCCACCCCTGATATAGACATTGTAGGAAATGAGCAGGGCTGCTCTTAGAACAATCATATAACCTCTTCTCTATCATATAAGTTCAGTGGTCGGATTCAATATTTTTTACTGCCGGTTCTGTGGCACACTTGGTGGGCTTGGCTTGGCTTGGCTTGGCTTGGCTTGGCTTGGCTTGGCTTGGCTTGGCTTGGCTTGGCTTGGCTTGGCTTGGCTTGGCTTGGCTTGGCTTGGCTTGGCTTGGCTTGGCTTGGCTTGGCAGGGGAAAGATAAAATCTCCATTCCCTCCCCACTCCAGGGGAAGGTTACTGCAAAATCCCCATTTCCTCCCGATCAGCTGGTACTCGGGAGGCAGAGAATAGATGGGGGCGGGGCCAGTCAGAGGTGGCATTTACTGGTTCTCCAAACTACTCAAAATTTCCGCTACCGGTTCTCCAGAACTGGTCAGAACCTGCTGAATCCCACCTCTGTTAAGTTGCTCTAAGATTTGGGATACCAGTCTCCAGCATATCATGAAAATATCTGTTTTTAGAAAGTTTTTCTAGTTACAGCTTCTCCTTTTATGGGAATGAGTAGCCAAGCAAACAGCAAGGAAGGACTTAGAATAGTGATAGAAACATAGTACACCTTAATGTTTTTCAAATTCACTTTAGGAAAGTTACCAATATCCTTAAACGATCAACATTCAGATGTCTCCGCTATCCAGATGGCATTCCATTTGTTGTTCAAAAAAAAAATTAAGGATGACAATATCCACAGCCTTTTCTTTTAACACAACTGAATGGCTCTCTGATCAACCGAAACCTCATTTGGCTTCAATTTGCTTTGAGCTGTCCAAGACTCTCAAATGAGCATCCTTGAGTATTTTGAGCTACATTTTGCAAAAGCAAAAGACAGAAATTACTGCTGGGGATTGTGTTCGTTCTTCATTGCCACACTTTCATTTTGGTACAATCTTTGCTGTATTCCAATTTGTCATGAAATAAATATGTTTGTAGGTAAATAGAGACATTGCAAAAAACTGTATACACCACAACAGAAATAATATATTCAACTGTTCCATTTCAAAAAGCAGAGAAAAGCCATGTAAAATACATGTAAAATAAAGTGTAGCAAAACCCACCACTCCTTGTAGTTTAATTTATAATAAAGAGTGTTATAAAAATATTTTAAAAAATCTTTAAAAGTCAATTTATAAAAATAGGTGGGGGGAGGGTAGTGGAACCATGTAAACTTCAGTTCTACCCAGTGCAGTTAATGAGATTTGTACATATATGGCCAAAACATGTTGGTACCCCTTCACCTTGCCCCTCAAAGAATTCCAATTTGTCATGAAATAAGTTGAACTTGACATGAGTAAATGGCATCCACCATAACCATAGAGCAGACACTTTGCTTTTGATGAATGAGTTACCCAGAGGTGGGTTCTTACCGGTTCTAACCAGTTCTTTAGAACTGTTAGTAAACCAGTGATGATGTCATGGAGCCGGTTCTGTCGGTGCTGGTCTGTGGGCACCGCCATCTTGTTTTTGGCTTCTGTGCATGCGCAGAAGCTTGGTTTTTGGCACTGCGCATGCGCGCACGCAGCATGGGAGGAAGCGAACCAGCGGCGAGGTAAGTTAGAACCCACCCCTGGAGTTACCATATTCTTGTAAATCATAAAACAAATGAAAATGGCATGGATATAATTATCGGTACCTCTTAGAAGTTAAAAAGACATCATTGGATTTTAGTGATCCTCCAGACAGACTACTTACTTTAATTAGTGTCACAGGTGTCTTCAGTCTCAAATCGGTCAGGCTATTTGAATGGAGAAAATCCACCCAGTCATTTATTGTCATTGTATACAGCCCAGTGAATGTGGACAAGAGAAAGAAAAGCAGAGACTGGTCTGAGGAAGAAAGAAAGAAGGTAATAGCCAAGCATGCAGAGATAAAAGCTACAAAACAATCTCCAAGGAGCTTCATGTTCCTGTGACTACAGTTGCTAATATTACCAAGAAGTTTAAGGACTGTAACCAACCTCCTTGGATGTGGGCCACAAGAGGAAAATAAACCCCATATTGAACAGAAGGGTAGTTTGAATGGTGGAGAAAGAACTAGCATTATTTAGAAAATGTGAAAGCAGATCCTGGCATATCTCCAAGATCAAGGTGTAACAATATCGAATCACAGCATCAGTTGCTATCTGATTGAAAGTGCCTCCATGATAGAAGACCCAGGAAGACCCCACTTATGAAAGACAGACACAAAAAAGGCAGACTAGAGTTTCTTATAATGCATGTTCACAAACCTTTCTGGGAGAACATCCTTTGGGCAGATGAAACAAAATTGGAACTTTTGGGTAAGTCGCAGAAGCTCTTACGTTTCCAGGAGGAAAAAAAAATGATTGTTTTGAAGAAGAAAAAACCTATCGCCATTGTAAAATAGGGAGGCGGCTCCATAATGTTATGGGATTCAGTGGTGGGTTTCTACCGGTGCGTCCACTCTATAGCACCGGTAGCGGCCCGCTGGTGACGTCACAGTACCGGTGCGGTCGGTTGCCGGTGCCTGGGTGCCGTCATTTTTTTTACATTTTTTTTACATTTTTTAAAAAAAATTCTTCTGTGCATGCCCAGAAGCCGAGCTTCCGGCACTGCGCATGCGCTGCCTTCCTACCCCACAGTGAGTCCAAGCAGGGGAGGATGGCTGAAGGAGCGCGTGAGATGCTGAAAGAATGGACAGCAGGAGCTATCTCCATTCCCCTCCCTTCAGCAGTCCGAGAAGCCACGAACGCGTGGTGATGATCCTAGGCATTTTTGCACGTTTGAGGCTTCTCAAGCTGCTGAGGGGAGGGGGAATGGGTGACAGGACCTATCTCAGTTCCCCTGCCTTCAGCAGTCTGAGAAGCCACGAATGTGCAGTGATGATCCCAGGCATTTTCGCACGTTCGAGGCTTCTCGAGCTGCTGAGGGGAGGGGGAATGGGCAGCAGGAGCCTAGGTTCATCAAATGGGGAGAAGCATTCAGGCCGGACGGAGCCTCCTAGAAGAACCGCTACCGCGGTCTTGCTGCTCCCGCTGCGGGGGGCTGCGTTGCAGATGGGCAATGCCCCCCTGCTTCTCTGGCCGCTGCCAAGCTCCCGAAGCCCACGCCCACCTGGTCACATGGCTGGCAAGCCCCACCCACAAAATAAGCCACGCCCACAGATTGGTAGTAAAAAAAATTAGGAACCCGCCCCTAGGTACTTTGCTCCCTCTGGCACCAAGTGCCTCAAATCTGTGCAGGTCACAAAGAAATCAGAAGATAAACAAGAAATGTTAAAGCAAATACTCAGTGTTAGAAGCTCCATCTCAGGCAGAGCAAGATAACAACTCAAAACATACATCTAAGAAAACCCAAGAATGGTTGAAAAACAAGTATTGCGCTATTCTGAAGTGGCCTGCCATGATTTTGGATCTGAATCCAAAAGTCCATTTATGGAAAGAGCTGAAATTCACTATTGGGAGAAGGAACCCATCAAACCTAAGACAATGGGAGCAATTTGCTGAAGAAGAGTAGGACAAATTGACAATCGAGAAGTCTTCATCAGAGCTAGAGAAAGCCCTTGATTGCAGTTATTGCCACAAATGCTACAAAATATTAGGTTAGCGAAGCCAATAATTGTGCCCATGCCATTTTAATTAGCTTTTATGATTTACATGAATAGGTTAAGTCATACATTAAAACAAAGTGTTTGCTCTGTGGACTATGGTGGATCCCATTTGGAAGCAGATCCTGACAGAAGTTGTATCATGGCAAATTGGGATTCCTTGGGAAAAAGTGGAGGGGTAACCAATGCTTTTGACCATGTCTGCAGAATATAGAGCTTGGATTCCAAAAGTCAAGTTTGTTCAAGGCTTATTCTCACTGTGATGCCTAGAGTCAACAGGATTTATTTATTTATTATATTTTATTATTTTACTTGATTAGATTTGGAGGCTGCCCAATTCCTAGACAATGCTGGACAGTCAGGGACTGTCACCTGTTGAGACATTTGTTTAGTAAATCACAATAATTGTAATAAAAGTCTCAGCAGCAGCATCTGCTGTCATTATTCATGATGTACTCAGAAGTAGAGAAATAACTAATCCTGCTGTTCTCAGTGCATGTAAATCAGAGGTGGGTTCCTCCTGGTTCGGACCGGTTCGCCCGAACCAGTAGCAACCCGCTGGTGACATCACGTCGGTCGGTGCCAGTTTGTGGGCGCCAACATCTTTTTTTGAATTTTTTTTTATTTTTTTTCATTCTGCGCATGCGCAGAAGCTGAGTTTCTGGCACTGCGCATGCGTCGCCATTTTGTTTTCAGCATTTTTTTTAAAAAATGGGGTTTTTTTGCACTGTGCAGCGTGGGAGGAAGTGAACTGGCAGCAAGGTAAGTTGGAACCCACCCCTGATGTAAGTCCTCCTTTGGACTTCTAATTCAATGTTTGATTTTCTACAGCATGGCTGAATTGCCATTCCATTTGGGATCTTTCACTAAATTTAACTGTATTTTAACTCTCATAAAGTGTCAAGGACTCATATTTTGTCAGGTCCAGGGGAAAAAAAGTCCACATAAAGTGAAATTCCAAGAAATAACATCAAGAAATATAAGAAAAGACAGTAACTGTCTCAGAATGGCATAAAAAAGGTAGTGCTTATGTTTTTTATGTTTTGGTATCTTACAAAAAAGGGAATGTGCTTGAAGGACAGTCCTCAGAGGAGAGAATAACAATTTGTCTGTGAGGAAGAACTTGTAATGATTCTGTGGACAAATGTCCATCATCTCAAGCTGTCTCTGCTATAATCTGGTATGTTATTTGATCTTGTCCATCCATGTTCCTTCTTGTCTCCCCCTTCTTTTATTTGCCTCAGTCTTTCCAAGTATAATTATTTTTTTTTCAGTCTGCTGCTTCCTCAAATACATCAAAGTATTTGAGTTCCTGTTTATGTATGTTGCCTCAGAGACATGGTCTCGGTCCTTATTTGTTTCAGGACCTAATGATTAGTTCTCTCTTTTTTGAAGTCTATGACACCTCCTAGTAAACATCTGCAGATCCATACTTCAAAGATCTCATCTTGTTTTTCCTCAATCTATCTCAGTGTCCCCCTTTCAGAGTGACACATTTTTCAGTAATAAGCTACAAATCTGCACTATGACTCAAGATTCTCTGGAGCTCCTTGTACAGGAAGCTGTTCTCATACAGAATAACCGAATTGGAAAGTCTTCTAGTCCAATCCCCTGCTCAAGCAGGAGATCCTATATCCGTGGTGGCGAACCTATGGCACGCGTGCCACAGGTGGCACGCGGAGCCATTTCGCCTGGCACGCCACGGGTCCATCACTCTACTTCCGGGTTTCTGGCACGCATGCGCAGAGCTACCCGAAACCCGAAACCGAACTTCGGCTTCTTCACTTCGGCTGCTTGCAAAGCTCAAGCGAATCTTTCCCTTCTCCCTTCAGCTGCCACTGCTGCCGCTCTTCTGGGGTGGTGGGGAAGGAGAGAGCCTGCTGCGGAACCGCCCCCTCCTCCTGCTGCTGCCAGCCTCGCAATCCTGCCTGGAGTGCGAGGCTGGCAACAGGAGGAGGGGGGGGCGGTTGCGCAGGCTGGGTGGCTCGCATAACCGCCCCCTCCTCCTTCTGCTGCCAGCCTCATGTTCCGGCTGGTGCCCAGAGTGCGAGGCTTGGAGCAGGAGGAGGGGGCGGTTGCAGAGGCTGGGCAGCTCGCGTAACCGCCCCCTCCTCCTTCTGCTGCCAGCCTCACGTTCCGGCTGGTGCCCGGAGTGCCAGGCTTGGAGCAGGAGGAGGGGGCGGTTGCGCAGGCTGGGCGGCTCGCGTAACCGCCCCCTCCTCCTTCTGCTGCCAGCCTCACGTTCCGGCTGGTGCCCGGAGTGCCAGGCTTGGAGCAGGAGGAGGGGGCGGTTGCGCAGGCTGGGCGGCTCGCGTAACCGCCCCCTCCTCCTTCTGCTGCCAGCCTCACGTTCCGGCTGGTGCCCGGAGTGCGAGGCTTGGAGCAGGAGGAGGAGGGGGCGGTTACGCGTGTGCAGTAGATGTGCGCATGCGCGGTGCGGGCGCGGGCGTGGTGCAGGCGCGTGCATGTGGGTGTGGGTGCGAATCCGCAGGGGGGGTGCGCATTGCATTTTGGGTAGTGGCACGCGGGAGCGCTGGTGGGTGTGCGCGCCCCTATTTTTGGCACGCCGAGAGAAAAAGGTTCGCCACCGCTGTCCTATATCATTCCAGACAAATGACTTTCCAATCGCTTCTTAAAACCTCCAGTGATGGAGGACCCACAACTTCCGAAGGCAAGATGTTCCACTGATTAATTGTTTTCCACTGACAGGAAATTTCTCCTTAGTTCTAAGTTGTATCTCTCCTTGATAAGCTTCCATCTGTTACTTCTTGTCCTGTCCTCAAGTGCTTTGGAGAATAGCAATAGCACTATAGCAATAGCACTTAGTCTTACTGTATAGTTACCACTTCACAGTGCTTTTTACAGCCCACTCTAAGCAGTTTACAGAGTCATCATATTTCCCCCAACAATCTGGGTCCTCATTTTACTGACCTTGGAAGGATGGAAGGCTGAGTCAACCTTGAGCCACTGAGACCCGAACTGCCAAACTGCTGGCAGCCGGTGATCAGCAGAAATAGTCTGCAGTACTGCATTCTAACCACTGCACCACCGTGGCTCTTTAGTTCTGACTCCTTCTCTGTGATAGCCCCTCAAATGTTGGAAGACAAAGATGTCATCCCTAGTCCTTCCCTTTGTTAGACTAGACATAGACTAGACATCCTGCAACCATTCATCATATGTTTTAGCCTCCACCTCCCTAATCATCTTTGTGGCACTTTGCACTCTTTCTAGAGTCTTTTTTGTATCATGGTGACCAAAACTGGCTGCAGAATTCCAAGTGGGGTCTTACCATGGTAGCAGAAAGCAGTTCTAACATTTCACGTGATTTTAATACTATCCCTCTGTTGATATAGCCTAAGACTGCATTGGGGTTTTTGGTAGCTGCAGCGTATTGCTGGCTCATATTTAAGTGATTGTCCACGAGGGTTACTGCTGTTGAGCCAGGTACAAAGTATTCTGTACCTGTGCATTTGGAAGTCTGCTTTAGCAGAACAGGTTTTCTGCGCAAGGAGATTTGGGGTTGTTGATGTAGAACCATTTGGGACCAGATTACCTTCTTCCTATAATGAACTAATTCACAAGAAAGCAGCTTACTGCATCACAGTGGTGTGATGCATTGACTGTTTTTTTCCTTTTAATTTGGAAAAAAATGTTTATCAGAAGGATTAACATTTAACAGTTATGCTAACCTATCCAGTTGCTTGTCAATCATGAGTTACAACTTAGCATATTGTGTGAATCCAGCCACTTGTAGCTTATTCAATGAACTATTGTTGCACAAGTCATAGTTTACTGTAATATGTGGCCATTACACCCTCCCACACATGCACAAAAACTTGTGTAAAAAAAACTTTAGCTGTAGTAGTAGGTATGATGAAGTAAAACTAGGCAGTCCCAAATTTAATATGTTCTCAGGCAAAGAACTTCACCGGATTGATTTGGGTCATTGTGTATCAATTTAAGGTACTTCAGAGGGTTGTTATCAAGATAAATTAGGGGAAGAACTGCTATGAACTCCTGGATGAAAGCCAATCAATCTAATGAACAGAAAAATTGCCAGATCCTGAGAGGGCACATCCCAGAGATTGGGAACCCCACAGAAGAAGGACTGGTCAAGTAGAAGTAGGACTGGACAACACTTAACCAAGAAACCTCTTATGATCAATATTTTAAAATACTACAAGAACCTCAGGAAAATATACCCTGAACCTGCAACTTTAAGTACAAACTTAGTAGTCCTTTAACCCTACTAAAGATGTAATTTATTTTGAAGTGAACATGTATAGATAGTGCAATTCTATTCTTGCTGATTCATGATTCATTGAATTTGATGGGATTTATTCTTAAGTAAATGTAGGTATGGAATCAGAGCCTCAGAGCTTTTGCAACTTTCAGAGTGCAGAAAGGTCTGCAAATAATGTAGTTTTCCAGCTTTTTGTTTCTTGATAAGTAATCTCACCTTTCAGCAATGATAAATAAGCTTGAGAGAGAACAATGGCAGAATATGTTGCACTCTGAAAAGAAGTGGTGAAAACATTATTTTTGTCCTCAATTTTTTTAGCACTTGTAGTTTGAAAACCAATAAAATAAGTTCTCTGTCACAATGCTGCATTTTTTTCTTGCCTTATCCCGCCGAGTTTGATATGGGATATTTAAAAAAAAAAACTTTAAAACTATGGCTACCAGGCTAACAAATGGATTTAGTGTGAAGAATTGTTGCATTATATAAGTCAATTGTAAGGCTAAATTTTAGCCATCTATTTTTTTTTTTCATTTTATGACCCTGTGTAATCCCTTTTTATTGGGGAGGAGATGGAGGGACTGAGTGTTTACTAGCCGGATGCCCTTCCTGACACCTACACAGAGTTCTCAGCAGATATTTTCTCATTGTGCCCTGACAGAGAAACACCCGCCTCTGTCTAGGATTGAACTCTCAACCTCCTGGGTATGAGGTAAGCATCTTCACCTCTAGGTCACCATACTGCTCCCTTTTAGTCTCTAAATGACTGTCTGTTATTTGGCGAAGACAGAATTTCCATTTTCTAAATTAACAGAGGTACAATTTGAAGTGACTTCTTTAGTCTGACATCATCTCAGAATTTAAGGGCATTTCTCCTTAGCCCAGTGATGGCTAACCTTTTCGGCGCCAAATGCCAAAAGCACATGCGTGCAAAAGAGTGTGCGCGTGCACACCCATAATGCAAAGTGCGCGTGACCCCCCGTGTCCTCCACCCCCGTGTATGCATGCATGACTCCCCGTGTGCGCCCTGACCCTCGTGCATGCATGAACAACCCCTGGTGCCCCACACATGTGTGTGCCCCCATGCATACATGCGCCCCCATGCATCTCCTGCATGTGCCCCCCACGCATGTGTGGCAGAGACCCGAAAACCAGTTGGCCAGCAGGAGGCATGCGCGTATGCCCGCATGCGCAGTGGTGCTCAGCTGGGGTGACAGCTCACGTGCCCGTAGAGAGGGCTCCGCATGCCACCTGTGGCACGCGTGCCATAGATTTGCCATCATGGCCTTAGCCTGTTCAAATGAGCAAACGATATGTGTACTTTAATCATAGATTCAACAATATTTACCAAACCTGATGCCTATAGCATTCATTTTATTTTGTTATTTTATTTTTCCCAGTTTTTGAAGATTAGGAGATGGCGCTTCACAGACATGTTCATTTTAATTTAATGTCACTGAATCAACCTTTCTTTTATTTTAAATTTGAAGAAGAAATATGCCTATATGAAACTTGGATGGCAACAGAGATCTTAAACAGCAGGTCAGCAGGAGGATTCATATAGGCATGGCACATTGGTGTCTTCATAAATTTCTCCTCCTGATACTATTCATAACTGAATAGTTCATTGTGGAGGCCAAGTTCATCTCTCAGTAGCACTGAAAAACAATTTCATTATCAATCCTGTTCCTACTCATATAATTAATCCTGAATTAGATGAACCTGTCTGGTCTGCCTCAATATAATGTCACTTCCTAGGTTAAGCCATAGGAATTCCCATATCTGCAACTACAATATTGGTGAATACAAAATCTGGGTATAAACACACTTGAAAATTTCCATTAAATTTGTTGAAAGAGAAATTGAGTGGACAACAATTGAGTGAGTCTGCAGCAATTTCTCAAGTGCTTCTGTCTCATTTACAACAAGTACTATAGAGGAATCTCAGTAGGAGGAATTCTTTCACGGTGTCTTCACCACATTTAGTTGGAACTTAGGAAGGCTCCAGACTTCTGAAGAGATGATTATAAAATGAAATAATGCACTTACATAACACTTGGCTACCTATAATTAAGCAAGTGCAAGAAATATAAATTCCATCTACTAAAAGTTTGAGACTTTTTCCCCCCATCAAACCAATGAGCTATAGAAAAAATTAGCAGGAGACTATCTGCCCAATGGAAGTAATCCTTATTATGTACGATACTGTCAGTACTTCAGAGATTTATGGTCTGAAGGCAATGTTTGCAAATTAAGGCATTCCTCAAAGAGTTATTGGTGAAAATAGGCCTCAATACTCTGATTTATTTATTTATTTATTTATTTATTTATTTATTTATTTATTTATTTATTTATTTATTTATTTATTTATTTATTTATTTATTTATTTATTTATTTTTATTTGTCAAACATGTACAGGATAGTAGTAGTTTGTATAAACATAACATAAATAAAAGTAACGATAAAAGAGGACAATAGGACACTAGGACAGGGATGGTAGGCACAGTGGTGTGCTTATGCACGCCCCTTACAGACCTCTTAGATACGGGGAGAGGTCGACTGTAGACAGTCTAAGGTTAAAGTTTTTGGGGTTTGGGGAAGAGTCGGGTAGTGCATTCCAGGCATTGATCACTCTTTCTTGAATGCTGAGTAATACTCTATCAGAGTAATCTTGAATGCTGAGTAATACTCTGCCAGAATAATCTTGAATGCTGAGTAATACTTTCCAGAGTAATGCTAAGTAATACTCTGCAAGAGTAATCTTGAATGCGGAGTAATATTCTGCAAGAGTACTTTTGGGTACTTTTATTGATTGATTGAGTGAGTGAGTGATTTTATTTATTTATCACATTTTCATACTATCCATCTCACCTACTGTAAGTAACTTTGGGTGGCTTACAGTAGAAATATGTCATAGCACAAAAGCATAATTAAGAACTGAATTAAAAACATAATTACAGTATTCAAGGTTTAAAAGGTTAAAAAGTTGGAGAGAACACCCCACAATGTCAATCATCCCCAGGCTTGCCTAGTACTCTTTTGTCACAGTAATTTTCCCGACACAACATCCAGGCCACATTTCCTCAGCCTAATGGCCTAGTTGAAAATAGAAAATATTGTTTAAAAAAAAAACCCAAGGTAGCAATAGCACTTAGACTTATATACCACTTCACATTGCTTTTTACAGCCCTCTCTAAGCAGTTTACAGAGTCAGCCTATTGCCCCCAACAATCTGGGTCCTCATTTTACTGACCTTGGAGGATGTAAGGCTGAGTCAACCTTGAGCCGGTGAGACCCGAACTGCCAAATGGCAGCACATCTATATTATTTTTATACATAATTCAAAGCAGTGAACATACTAATATTTGTTCCTCCTATTTTCCCTACATGAAGCACTATTGGCCTCACTATAAGTGCCCTTTTAGGAAATCACTATTTCCCAATGAAGTTGAAAATAAAAATACAAAGAAAAGGGGAATTTTTTTTATAAAAAGCCAATCCAGTATTTTAAAAAGAGGGCTGGTGAACTTCCACAGCTGAAATCTGGTTTCCTTGTTTGTCTTCATTAATAAGTGAGACAATCAAGCTCCCATTAAACAGAGAATTCTACTACATTCTTATTTAACTCTGGCAGATTAAGAAGAACTGTACCAGCCGAACCATCAAAACGTTGCTGAACAGGGAAAACAACAGAGATATCTTCAAAAAAGCATCACCATCCTGTGGACAGCAGCTACTTGTCTAGGTAGCTCATCATTTCCAGTGGAAGATGAATGAATGCTCAGAGAGATTCTTAGAAAGTTGTCAAGAACCTTCATCTAGAGTAGGGGTTCACACCGGGAAAAAAATGTCACTATAGGTAGTGTGCCAGCAATTCATTTGCAGATGCTCTTAAGAAATATATTCTGAATTTGTTTTTCACTAAATGGGAGGACACGAGGGATTTGCAGAAGATCATGGGACCAGAAGGTGGAGATTAATTTTGGTATTGGCCTGAATATGTGTCCAATAGTGATGTCATAATAAAAAAGTTGTATCTTATTATTGGTTGGAACCAAGACTAGTACACCCTAAGTAAATTTTCACTTCCTTTTCTCTTTTGCTCCATGCATTCCCTAAATTCACTTCAGATTATATCCACGGTTCTTCAAAGGAGATTTTGGGACTTGCAAGAAACTTCAGAGTAAGAGAGAATATGCTGCGCCATAATGGCTATTTTACTGTTGGATACACAAAATTGAATTTTATGCTTTGTTTCTGCTCAAATATTACACCTAAAGGAATTAGACAAATTAATATTCAACTAGTATATATTACTATGTAAAAGCAAAAAATTGAGACTATATGTTATTACCCTATTCTATCCCACTAAAAAGAGTTGGAAACCAATGTTTTTCTTTCTCCCCCCCCCCTTCCCCTACAACAGTGTTTCTCAACCTATATAAGTATATAAGTCTAAGTGCTATTGCTATTATAATTGGAATTATACACTTGGAATACTGCATCCACTTTTGGTTGCCACAATGTAAAAAGAGGTTGAGACTCTAGAAAGAGTCTTGCAGAGAAGAGCAACAAAGATGATTAGGGGACTGGAGACTAAAATATATAAAGAACGATTGCTGGAATTAAGTATGTCTAGCTTAATGAAAAAGACTAGGGGTGACATGATAGCAGTGTTCCAATATCTCAGGGATTGCCACAAAGAAGAGGGAGTCAAACTATTCTCCAAAGCACCTGAGGGCAGGACAAGAAGCAATGGGTGGAAACTAATCAAGGAGAGAAGCAACCTAGAACTAAGGAGAAAATTCCTGACAGTTAGAACAATTAATCAGTGGAACAACTTGCCTCCAGAAGTTGTGAATGCTCCAACACTGGAAGTTTTTAAGAAGAGATTGGACAACCATTTGTCTGAAGTAGTGTAGGGTTTCCTGCCTGAGCAGGGGGCTGGACTACCCATAGAAGACCTCCAAGGTCCCTTCCAACTCTGTTATTTGATTCTATTATTTTCATTTTCATTTGTATTGTACATATTGATAAACTAATACAAAATTTAAAACTGGAAAGCAAATTAATATTTGGATAAAAATTAGCCACCGGTATACAAAACTATATTCTATTTCTGAAGTGCTTTGCAATCTAGGGATGTATATACAATGCGCTAAAGAGCCAACTCTTTCGGAACAGGCTGTGGTTCTGGGATAAGCTTAGAGCGCATTTGATAGCAAAATGCACATTTATCGTGCATATTTAAAGGATAATTGAAAGGACTGGCAGACTATTCTCATTCAAACTAGCTTTAATTATCATATGCTTTTTGTTAGCAAAATGCACAATAACAGCACTTCAGGGCAATGAAGGCAATAAGAGCACAGCAAGAGAATGCAAGATTACGTGCCACAAAAAAAAAAGTTGAGAGAATTAGATGTCTATTGCCTGCCATGCTTTAAGATGAAACCTTTTGAGAGAGAAGGTGATTCAGAAAAAAAAAATTAGCGGGGGTGGCAGTGTCTTAAAATTAATTTGTCTGGAGATACTAACAATTTGCTTCTTATGCAAAGGCATTCTGGGGGAAAAAAGTAGACAGGGGAATTGAACAAATATGAAATCTCATATAAATGAGGAACAGCAAATTGAGCAAAAGAGGATTTAGAGCTAAATCTTTTGTTCAAAGAGTGATTAAAAAGCATTATGTTGGATGAAGTCGATCAGAAGCTTAGCTAGACAAATTTCCTGTTCTGCTGATTTCCCCGCATCTCTTTGTTTGGTCCCCAAGAAAGGGAGAGAAGAGCAGGGGATTTTGGTGCCTTGAGGCTGGGTAGGAGGCCATTTGTTGTTGTTGTTAGTTGCAAAGTCATGTCCGACCCATCGCGACCCCATGGGCAATGTTCCTCCAGGCCTTCCTGTTCTCTACCATCCCCCAGAGTCTATTTAAGCTCACGCCTACCGCTTCAGTGACTCCATTCAGCCACCTCATTCTCTGTCGTCCCCTTCTTCTTTTGCCCTCAATCAAGATAGATAGATAGATAGATAGATAGATAGATAGATAGATAGATAGATAGATAGATAGATAGATAGATAGATAGATAGATAGATATAGATAGATAGATAGATAGATAGATAGATAGATAGATAGATAGAGATAGCACTTATAAACCTCTTGGCTTCTAGGTGCTCGCTAAGAAAGGATTTTTTGAAATGACCATCAGATCATTAGTGTTTCTTATATTATTATTATTAATACACTCTGATGCTAAGGAGTTAGACATTCTACTACCCCTCCCACACCTGAAAAGAGCTTTGTTCCAACTGCCAGTTGGGCATGGGCGTGGCCAGCGCGTGACTCATCCGGCCTGCAGGCTGGGAGTTTAGACATTCTACTTCCCCTTCCCACCTGAAAAGAACTCTGTTCCAACTGCCAGTTGCCTTATAGGGGGGAGGGAGGGAGGGAGGGAGGGAGGGAGGGAGGGAGGGAAAGAAGGAAGGAAGGAAGGAAGGAGGGAGGGAGGGAGGGAAGGAAGGAAGGAAGGAAGGAAGGAAGGAAGGAAGGAAGGAAGGAAGGAGAGGGAAAGGGAGGGAAAGGGAGGGAGGGAAGGAGGGGGAGGGAAGGAAGGAAGGTAGGGAAAGAGAGGGAGAGGGAGAGGAAGAAGGAGAGGGAGAGGGAAGGAAGGAAGGAAGGAAGGAAGGAAGGGGAAAGAGAGGGAGGGATGGAGAGAGAGAGAGAAGGAAGGTAGCAAAAGAGAGGGAGAGGGAGAGGGAGAGGGAGGGAGGGAGGGAGGGAGGAAGGAAGGAGAGGGAAAAATGGATGGAGGGAGAGGGAAGGAAGGAAGGGAAAGAGGGAGAGGGAGAGGGAGGGAGGAAAGACAGAAGGAGAAAGAGAGGGAGGGAGGGAGGAGAGGGGAGGAAGGAAGGAAGGAAAATATAAAGCAACTGTCAGTTGGAACAGAGTTGGAACATTTTCAAGCTTTAACTGTCAATTTATCAAGCCTGATCACATAGTTTTGTAGCGAAGCACGGGTATCCAGCTACTAGTATGAAATATTAGCAAATGTTGAGAATCAAGAACAAAGCCTGTATAGAGATACATCTTATGAATCTCTCTTACACTAGGGTTCTTTCCTGCTCTGTGTAACAGAGTATTTGATTCTTCTTTTGAGTGGCTAGCTCTTCTGTTTCAATCTGTCATTTCTTTCTATAGCAGTCGGAAAGCAAAGCATCATGGTCTCTCTGCCTTTCCTCTTTGAAGAGAGTTTCTATGTAGTTTCTTGAAGTAGCTTTGAGGAAGTGCTACCTTTGAATTCTCACCAGAGTAATATGTCTGTTTGAGGATGTGCACAGCCCTGTTAGGAGTCCAGCCCAGCTGGTCCCTTGAATAATATCATTGTCTTATGAAAGCTAAGACCTTAAAATTAGCACAGTGATAGGGCCACTGCAGGAAAAGCCAACTTCACTTGTCAAAAACACTTCAAAATTATATTCTGGTTTCCTGTTTGCACAATATCTGCCAGAATTGATTGCACACAATCAAGTCAAAGTCAGAAACATCTGTGAAATAAAGTTAAAGCCATCTTGGATTCTTCTGTTGAAGTAAAATGGTTTCGGGATTATTTGTTTACCATCTATTTCAATATATGAAATATAACTTCTATTGTGAAAGCCAGCCTATATCCAAATTAGCAGCTTCTATTCAGTGGATATTGTGAGCTATTTTACTCTACAGGGTTCTCAGATTTTGGAATTTCCAATAAGATGGTGATGAAGTTCATTTTCCCTTCCTCTTGCTCTGCAAAAGCAACAGTTACGGATTATTTCTGAAGAGTTTTGGAAGGCAGACAATTCCTTTCCTTCTGAAAATGTCACGCAGTGGTTCTCTTTGTGAAAGAAGAGATACAAATATCTGTGTACAAATATTCCAACCCATAGGAATATGGAATTTTTAAAAAGGGAACTAAGATATTCTGTATCCCAAATCCAATATTATAGGCATATTTGTCATCATATTTATGGCACATACTGAACTTGTAGTCAATGAGAAACCCAATGGTCGAACAGCTGTAAATGAATTACAAGTATATACACCACTGTTCATTGTATCATTGTGTACTTCCTATTTCCCCACCTTCTTCAAGTGTATGATTTTGGTCAGTGAAAGAATAAGGGAGGATTGTCATGGTTGTAAAAGCAAAGCATGAATGTAGCAAAATAGGAGCCCACTTGTAACATTACATATCTACTACCATTTGTAGAGCAGCCTCGTATCACCGCTGCCAATTCACAGCTTGTCCTTTCTACATGTCTGTCTGTCTTAAAAACTATCAGCTTGGGGGCATGGGGAATCCTGTTTTTTTCCCCAAGCTTGGATTGGAGTTACAGTTGGGGTAGGCTGAATGAAATCAATTTAGGAAATCAATAGAAAGGTGTGTGACTATCAATCCTAAAAGGCAGAAATTGTCCACCACTTCAGTATCTTCATTGACATTGCTGTAGCTTTCTTCCTCAAATTTAAAACTACTCTCATCTTCCTCTACACAGAAATGTTGTATGCCATGGAACTATGAAGAGGCGTTATTGCTTGGTTCTGGTTTGAATAAAGAAAAGTTTGATAAGAGCCACTTAGTGGTTAAAGTACAGCACTGCAGGCAAACTCTCCCCTGAGCCTAAAGTTCAATCCTGACAGGGCTCAAGGTTTACTCAGCATTCCATCCTTCCAGGATCAGTAAAATGAGGACCCAGATTGGTGGGGGCATTATGTTGACTCTGTAAACTGCTTGGAGAGGGTTGTAAACAGAGGTGGGTTCCTGCCGGTTCGGACCGGTTCTATAGAACCGGTAGCGGGAATTTCCCCGCGCTCGCCGAACCGGCAGCGATGGCCGGCTGGACACGCCCCTGAACCGGCTCATCTTGGTTTTTGCTTCTGCGCATGCGCAGAAGCTGGGTTTTTATCACTGCGCATGCACACGCACGTCCACGCAGCGCATCAGGAAGCGAACCGGCAGCAAGGTAAGCCAGAATCCACCCCTGGTTGTAAAGCCCTGTGGAACAGTATATAATTCTAAGTGCTATTGCTATGAGCATTCAATATGGCAACGTCCATGTGTACACAGAAACTTCAGGAGCAGAGCCTTCTAGGAGCTGAAGTTGCTTCATGGCTGCTGACTCCCTTGGGGGTATAAATTTAAAATTAATAAATGGTTCATAGTGGCCTACGTATCTCCAATTCCTAATATATGTCAGAATATAACAAATGCTGTTGGTCTGTAAGAACAATATGAAAGGGGTTTTTGCTCTTTGACATAACCTACAAAGTTTAGTGAATCCCCATGACCTTTTTAGAAGTACAGAGAAAGAAGAATAAGGAAAAGATAAGGCAGGCAAACTACCTACAGCTTATGCACCTATACAATACTTTATAGATTTTAATGGGGTAGCTACTAGTGTCCCATGCTGGCTCTTTTAAGATTTCACTCCTGTGTTGACTCTTTCCTATTGTAGACCTTGGTTCTGGGTCAAAGAAGGAAAAATAGCATATAAGAGAAGCCCATAATCACATCAAAGTTCTCTGAATCTAATTCTTTGTTTTCTTTCCATCTTTCTCAAAACAGGTGAGTCATTTCAAAATTGTAATTAGTTTTGAAGGAAGACTTAATTAATATGTGGTAGGCAATAGGTATGTAAAGAAAGCAATCAGGAACACTGATTAGCCCATTGATAAGTTCTGTTTCAAATCAGGATCCAAAACTAGACGTTAATTCCAGGTAAGACAGGTGTGCATAACCTGTGTCCCATAATGTTTGAAACTGAATTCCGAGTCTCTGAAAAGGTTTTCTTGAAGATTGAGGTTGATTGATGGGGTATGTTCTCATATGGTGAATAGTTTTCTTTATGAGCCTGTTATTATTTATTTAGTGTATGATGAGAATATGACAGAACAGACTGTGTTGGAGATGACTAGGAAACAGTCTGTGGTACCTGTCACCATTAACTCCTCTCTGTATAAATCTGTATTCCTATGTATTCTTTATGTTGTATGCAGTATGAAGTGGTGTCTTTGCCATTGTTACACAACATCCAGCATCCTCCTATATTACTGCTACCCAATATAGGTGCCTGCTGGCTGTAGCTGGTTACCTGGATTCATGCTTTTGGTAATCTTGCTGGGTATATATACTCTTGCTGTATACTACTGGTATTCTTCATTCAACATTTCCAGGAACCCTTCAATCAGTAAGGTTTGGGCCAGGGGTGGGTTCCTCCCGGTTTGGACCGGATCGCCCAAACCGGTAGCGACCCGCTGGTGACGTCACTGTCAGTGCCAGTCCGTGCACGCCACCCTTTTTTTTGTATTTTTTGCAATTTTTTCCCCTTCCACGTCTTGAAAAAGAGCCCTCATGCCTTCCCGCCCGCCCACGGGTGAATTCTGAGCTTTATTTCTTTGCCCGAATCACAGCTGATGAGCTCCTCAGCTGTGTTTCAGTTAATTCCTGCTTCTGAGCATGCGCTGAAGCCAAATCGTGTGCGTGCACGAGTGAAAAAAGTCATGATGCGAACCGGTGGCGAAGGTAAGTGGAACCCACCCCTGGTTTGGTCCCAAGAGCAAGATCTGGTTAAGCTATGTGTTCTCAAGACTAAAACTCAGCAGATTATGAAGTATTTTGGTCCATCTACCTTGATCAATTTATAGCAATAGCAATAGCACTTAGACTTATATAATACTCCACAGTGCTTTACAGCACTTTCTGATTGGTTTACAATGTCAGCAAATTGCCCCCAACAGTCTGGATCTTCATTTTACTGACCTCGGAAGGATGGAAAGCTGAGTCAACCTTGAGCCCATCAGGATCGAGCTGCAGGCTGTGGGCAGAGCTTGTGGGCATTCTAACCAGTGTATCACTAGGGCTCCTGTGGTTATGCTCTATGGCACTGGTGTCAAACTTGTGGCGTCATGTTGCCGTCATGTAACGTTTCACAATGTTTTCCCCCTTCGTGGAGCTGGGGTGGGAGTGGCCTGCGCGTGACGCATCCGGCCCATGGGCTGCCAGTTTGACACCCCCTGCTCTATGGCTTCGATTTGTAGATTTAGAGCGGAGTTTCATTCCCAAGAGAAGCACTTGATCAAGCCATTTTCCCAAGTCTGTAATTGGTGTTCCGTACAATATTTATCTGGACAGTTTATTACAGAATGTATAGAAGTAAAAGTGCTGCACCACAACTGGAGATACCTAGATTCAGGTCTAGACTCAACCATCAATCTTGTACCTCTACTTTTGAATTGTTTATATTTAGCATGAGGGTAAAATACGTTTTTAGAAGCAATATTGTTTATAGTTTAACAATACTTTCTAGTCAACCACATGCACATATAGTTGTCTCAAAATGTTGTTGGGTTTCATGTTACACTGTAAACCTATTCAACCGTTATTTTAACTTTGCTTTCTGCAGACATTCATTATATACTTGCCATCTAAAAACTTACTTGTCTGTGAGACTGGTGGGCTATATAAATATTACGACTAAACAAAAAGTTAAATCAATAAAACTTTCTGAAGACTGCCTGGGAGAAATTGCTTTGAAAAGTACTATATACATTTTAAAATAATTATAAAAAGAAAAAGAAAACTGATGCTCAGAGAACTTACTAGGCACTTTGGCTCCGTTCACTGGGAATTCTATGATTTATATTCCTAATGTATCCGATGAGTACCAAGTCATAATAGGCTGTGGTAAAGAATATATTTGTAACTATAATGTATTCAAGGCTAAAATTTGCTTTACACTGCAAACTAAGTTAACTAGTTATGTTAACATTTCTTCTACCAAGCCAAGCCAAGCCAAGCCAAGCCAAGCCAAGCCAAGCCAAGCCAAGCCAAGCCAAGCCAAGCCAAGCCAAGCCAAACCAAACCAAACCAAACCAAACCAAACCAAACCAAACCAAACTTGGCTTACTTAGTCTGATGTAAGACTCCAGTCATAAACTCATTCATTTGAACTCTGTGTTGTGAACTATTTGATATAATAATGCTATGACATAGTTCTGCTCATAGATAAAACTACTCCACCAAGTTAACCATGGCTTGTTGAAGTATTAATTAAACTATTATTAGGGATACATACTTCATGACAAACCAAAAACAAATAAACCTTATTATAAATTATGCTTAGTGTTGCCCAAGTACTGGTGTCACATTCTTTCTCAAAAATTATGCAAGTGTAGCATAATGCATAGCATATAAAGTAAACATTTGTAGATTGTGGTTTTTTTAAGTGCTATACTCACTTTCTATCATTTTACAGCTTCCTGAATAACTGCAGGAGTACTGTTTTCTTTTTCAGCAAAACAAATGCTGTGCTGTGTAATTTATTGATTTGTTTTCACAAAGTGCTTTTGCAAAAGGACTCTAGCTTGTGAAGGAGATGACTGTGAGGGTTGTGCTGTCATCTTCATTTTCTTCCCAGGCAGCAATTATATTTGCTAACATGTTTTACTTTCACAGCACACTAATGCTTTTAAAGATTTTTCATGAGCACTGCAACTGGCTTGATAATGCACAGAGGGGTAACTGGGAGGTACTGTAGTAGAAGGGATGATATGACCAGATTGATGGGATGAAGTGGGTTTTTATGTTAGTTGGCCTGGAACTCAGGTATAATCTATGATGAATGACCTCACACTTCAATATGCTGTCTGAACAGTAGGCTACGCCATCTGTGACACTTTGTTGTGCCACCACAGTAGTTTGTTTTCATTCTCTCCCGAACAGACATGGGTGTTTATAAATAAGTTGTACAACTCTGGAACATATGGCAAGAAGGTCCAAGAAGACCTAGGAAACATGAAAAATCATGCTTGGGATGAACTTAAAGACTAGAATGATTGACTATGCCTGATCTGAACTCAGTCAAGCTAGGTAGCAGCCCCTAGCCAATCTTGGCTAATTTTGAAAAGCTTAATCAAACCAAGCTAAATGTTTGGAGTAGAGACCGTGAGGAAATACTAAAAATATAGATATACCAGGAAGTCAAAATTACCTCCTAAAAGCAAGTGATGGCAAATCATTGCCATATAGTTTCGGAAAATTATATGGATGTGCCCATGAAATCAAGATTGGCTTGAAAAATTGCTTATTTAGGATTGGCTCCTTTGGCATCTGTATTTATTTAGTGACACACACGCACACCCATTAATACTCTAGGGGTATTACTCCAGGGGTGTCAAACTCAATTTCATTGAGGGCCTCATCAGGGTTGTGTTTGACTTCAGGGGGCTGGGGTGGGCGTGGCCAGGGTGGGCGTGGCCAGCTCAACATCACTCGTGTCAGGGGCGCCTGTGGTGGCCCGAGAGCTCTGCCAGTGCAAACGGAGCTTGGGAGGGCTGCCTGCGACTCTCCCGAGCTCCATTTTTGCTGGCAGGAGCACTGCGGGCTGGTCCTTTGCTCCTTCCAGGGAGGCCCCGCGGGCCAGATCTAAGCACCCCATTGGCCGGATCTGGCTCCCGGGCCTTGAGTTTGACACCCCTGCTCTAGAGGAGTAGTGCATTATCTGGTGCTCATCTGGGATTGGGGGTAGAAGGAGATGTAAGGGGAATAGAGGAGGGCTTTTTGTGTTATTAAAAGTCAGCATGTCTGCTATAACCAACTTGTTCGATGTATAGTCTTCAAAGAAATTAGAAGCTTGAATCAGCATAGAAAGGATCACAGACACACAAAGAAGCAAGATGCAAGCATACATTTAGTAGAGACCCAGAAATAGAACTACTAGACTAAACCCATGAAGAACAAGACACATCACTGCAATAAATTACATGCTATTGCAGTTAATATTGCTGTGCAGAGTGTACATCTTTTTAAAGGACCACAGTGCTATGAATGTGAGTGGCATGAATATTATTGAAAGTGAAAAGAAACAGACCACTTTTTTTATAATGTTAGCACTGAACATGAATGGTCCTGTGGTATGTTTCTTACTTTTTATTTATATGGCATGTACATTATGGAGTATATATTTATACTCTATGTTATAGCATTATATGTATATATTTATACTCTATGTTACAGTATAAACATACACACACACACACACACTGTGTGTGTGTGTGTGTGTGTGTGTGTGTGTGAGAGAGAGAGAGAGAGAGAGAGAGAGAGAGAGAGAGAGAGAGAGAGAGAGAGAGAGAGAGAGAGAGAGAGAGAGAGAGAGAGCGAGAGAGCTCTTACCTAACATTTTGCTGCTTAGTGTAACCTGAAATCTTGCCATTTAGTGTTCACTAAGCAGAGCAATGGTCTGATTTCACATAGAACAGATTATGTTGTTTTTTAAATGTTTATGTCCTTTCCTCCAAAATTATTCTAAATTGTCCGGTCCTTTGTGCTTTCTGAACTTGGTTGTTTTCTTGTAGATGTTTCATTACCCAACTAGCTAACATTATCAGTGCTAGAAGAGAGTGGGCTTTTGCTCTTCAGAGAGAGTTCCAAGGTCCCAAGGTTCAACCCCAAGTTATAAATATTCTCTTCCATTGATAAAATACATCCTGAAATATTGAAGAAACTGCCTGAATGATTGAGAGAAACTTTATTATTGACCTCTGAGGAGCTGTCATCCATCTTTGGAAAAAAAAGAGAGAATCCCAATAATTATTCAAAAATAAGTATCTAACACCAATACCTGAAAAATATTAGAGCAAATAATAATTCATGTTATTTGTAAGCATTCTGAAGACACAGTCAATATTGCTTAAAGTCAGCATATCTTTGCCAAAAATAGGTTGTGTTGAGAAACAACTGCTGGAACAACTGGAATTCTATAGGTATCATCTATCTTGATTTCAGGAAAACTTTTGACAAGTTTCAACAAAACAATCTTATTGATAAACTCTTAATGTGTAATTGGATGGTACTACAGTAAGGTTGATCCATAACTATACCCAGATCAAATCAAATCTTCATTATGCTCATAAACTAGCATAAACTACAGCATTAATGGCTCTATATTAAGTTGGATAATAGTGTTATAGTGTATTGTATCTCTTTGACATCATCTAGAGGTCATCCAGATTTCTGAGCCCAGATATGGAAATATATAAAGGGTTGTACAATTTAGATTTCCTACTGTTGAGACTGTAGAAAGAGTACAGAGAAGAGCAACAAAGATGATTGGGGGACTGGAGGCTAAAACATATAAAGAATGATTGCTGGAATTGAGCATGTCTAGTTTAATGAAAAGAAGGACTTGGCATGATATGATAGCAGTGTTCCAATATCACAGGGCTTACCACAAAGAAGAAAGAGTCAAGCTATTCTCCAATGCACCTGACGGCAGAATAAGAAGCAATGGATGGAAACTAATCAAGGAGAGAAGCAACCTAGAACTAAAAAGAAATTTCCTGACAGTTAGAACAATTAATCAGTGGAACAACTTGCCTCCAGAAGTTGTGAATGCTCCAACACTGGAGGTTTTTAAGAAGAGATTGGACAACATTTGTCTGAAATGGTATGGGGTTTCCTGCTTAAGCAGGGGGTTGGACTAGAAGACCTCCAAGGTCCCTTCCAACTCTGTTATTCTATATATTCTAATCTCATCCTCTGACGTCTCCTTCTCCTTTTACCTTCAATCTTTCCCAACATCAGGGTTTTTTCCAATAAGTCCTCTCTTCTCATTAGGTGGTCAAAATATTTGAGCTTCAGCTTCAGCATCTGTCCTTCCAAAGAACAGTCAGGGTTGATCTCATTTAGGATTGACTGATTTGATTTCCTTGCAGTCCAAGGGACTCTCAAGAGTCTTCTCCAGAACCACAATAACCCTACTCTTAATATATATGCATTCATTTTCAAAGCATGAGCTTCAACAACCCTCCCTAAGCTAATTACAGTCTCTCTCTCTCTCTCTCTTTTCAGTTTTATCAGAATTAGCTAGTTTTCAGTTCTACTCCCTAACATAAATTGTTGGGTAATAGTGCTGAGGGCTCTTAAACAGCTGTTAGATTTCACTCCAGAGCATGTAGCACCTCTGCGTAAGGTGAAGTGGTTTTCACATTTCAAGACACTGAGGTGTTTTGGGACAATTGGAAATGAAAAATGCAATATATATTCAAACTTCTTATATGACTTGTGGTAAAAATATATTATGCAATCAATGAAAACATCTGCTGTATTTTAAGACTCAGTGCACTTTATAGACATAGAAGCTGAAAAATAGTTAGTTACAGCTGGTGAAGAATTCTGTTAAAAATCTAAGGGTTTTTATATATGTATACATTCTCCCTCACCCTCTCAATAAAATGGTTTTACCTGAGGAAAATTTAATATTTAAATGGCTTCCTAAAGATTGGCAATATTATTAAAATAATATTAAAACATTAAAAAAGCCTTTGCTAATAGAAGCACAACAATAAAAATAAAAATGCCATGTTTGATACGTAGCTGTGGGGAAAAAAATAAAGCAATCCAATAAATGTATCTAGATTTTATGCATTAAAATGTATAAATGGCTAGAGATTGAAGTACTTTGTGTGTGCGTGTGTGTGCACACGTGAATGTTCCTGAGAGCAGGAATCTGATCTGAGAAATTATAAGAGAACCAGGTTTTATAACTATAGGAGAAAAGGGATTTACTGTATTTTTGGAGTATAAGGCGCACTTCCCCCCCCAAAAAAGAGGGTGAAAATTTGGTTGTATCTTATACACCGAATGTAGCCCACCCGCTGAAAATGGGGCGCGCGGAGGCGGCAATTGGCTATGGCATTCCTTGCAGCCTGAAACAGCTGATTGTCGGGAAGCCGATCCAACCAACAATTGTGCTAATCAGGCTGTGCTGAAGCTGAAATGGGCTGTTGTGCTATTTGCTGCAAGGAGGCAAATTGCTGGGAGGCAGAGGCAGATTTTTTCTTCTTGTGCTAATCAGGCTATGCTGAAGCTGAAACAGGCTGTTTTCTGTTTGCTGCAAGGAGGCAAATTGCTGGGAGGCAGAGGCAGAGGCAGATTTTTTTTTCTTGTTTTCCTCCCCAAAAAAGCTAGATGCGTCTTATAGTCCGGAGCGTCTTATACTCTGAAAAATATGGTATATACAGGAGATACATACTAGGTAAAGCCTAATATCTAACTGACTACATCCTACCCAATGGGGTTAGGGTCCAAACAGCATGTACTTTATTGGTGCCTGGAAAAGTAGGTAGGACACGATCTCAGATTAGCATCTTTTAGATGCAGAAGATGTAGAGTGATAAACAAAGAGTATGGACTTTTTGGTCAATAGATCATGAGATGCTAAAAGAGCCACTGCTATCATTGGATTTGGAACTCCAAACATAAATGAATAAATAAATATTTCAAATTCATTTATGTGCCTCATCTATTTATAAAACTCTAAAACCAACATCTAAAACCAGTCTCCAGACTAAGGCCGGGCAATATTTCTATGGGCTGGGATCAGCTATACATTAATAGCTTTTCCATGACAAAATAGTGTTACCCCAAGATGAGCTTGTCTTTTTTCATCCTGTTGCTTGGATATTTGGGGAAATGTTTTAAGGGTAGGGACTTCCCTCATCCTAGAATTTCATCTCTGGGAGGCACTGAACTCCCATTTCAGAATGTAGAATAACAGAGTTGGAAGGGACCGTGGAGGTCTTCTAATCCAATTCCCTGCTCAAGCAGGAGACTCAATACCATTTGAGACAAGTGGTTGTCCAATTTCTTCTTAAAAAACTCTAGTGATGGAGCACTCACAACTTCTGTAGACAATTATTATTCTAACTGTCAGGAAATTTCTCCTTAGTTCTAGGGTGGTTCTCTCCTTGATTAGTTCCCACCCATTGCTTCTTGTTCTACCCTCAGGTGCTTTGGAGAATAGTTTGACTCCCTCTTCTTTGTGGCAACCCCTGAGATATTGGAACACTGCTATCATGTCTCCCCTGGCCCTTCTTTTCATTAAACTAGACATACCCAGTTCCTGCAATCATTCTTCATATGTTTTAGCCTCCAGTCCCCTAAAGAAAGAATTGAGATTTTTTTTCTTCGCTATATTTTAAAGCTTAAATGTCAGCACTAAAATCTAAACCATTTTACCATTTCAGGAATTTAGAGCAGCACTGGTTGGATGGCCATTATGTTCAGTTCAAGAACCACAGAGCCACACTGGCAATAATATGATGAATCAATATAATTGTTTTCTTTATTGCAAATGAAGAGTTACAAGTAATTTTAAGGCAGAAATATAATCCATCCTGCCTTCCTCACTCTAGGATCAGGATGGATTTTGCTTGTCCTTCTCTGATCTTACCTCGCAATACACTATGAAATAATTGTTAATATTTAAACCTAACTATCCAATCATTCTTGCATTATATTAAACTGAATGTTCCTCATTTTTTATCCATGTATTTTCTCACACTTCCTTCTCTCAGCTGTACTCTTTCCCTTTCCCTGATAACCATTACGCTAAGATTTATGCTTGTACAGTCATTACCACAAACCATTTTAACCGAGTCGTTCTCCTATCCTGTGTTTCAAATGAGTTCACAAATCCTACTTAAGTGGAACTGACATTAACCATGGCTGAGATCGATGTAAATATAAAGTCTGTAAAATAATAACTGGAGTACATGTAATGCCACAGAAAATCCGTGTGGACCAGCAGCGGGTTGCTCGCTTACCGGTGCCGGTGCGCTGCGCGCACATTTCCATGCTTCGGGGGCACGCTCACTCGCTTCAGGTGGGTGCTCGCTCACTTCGGCATCCCCTCACGCAATTTTGCTTCTGCGCATGCGCAGAAGCAAAATCGGCCAAAAATTCATGAAAAAAATGGCGACGCGCACGGTGGACTGACAGAGAGGGCTCCGGAGCGGTCGCGCGCAAATTGCACAATTGGCCGCTCCCTACCGGAGCTGCGCATTGGGCAGCTCCAGCAGGAACCCACCTCTGGTGTGGACAGAGGGAGAGACTTAGGAAATACAACACAGGGTTTCCCAGGTGGTTGGTAAACTCTTTAATTATTGTTTAAATACCTAGAATGCTGAGCCTTAAATTCACTGTAATAACGTGTTGTTATTCATTAAATGCTATTTTTAAAACCTAAATGAGTTAAGAGTATGCACTACTGCAAAGCAAAGAGCATCCCTTTCATTTACCAGCCTTCTATTTGTGTAATTTAACTAGGGGTGAATTTAGACTTTCATTGATTTTTTTATATATATATATATATTTCCTTGTCTTTTTTCAATCTCTTTGGCTAAGACCTTATAGGCCAAATTTAAACGGGCTGCAAATTTTTATAGTTGAGTTATAACTCTCTGGAAACCGGGGGTCTTTAAAATGGAAGGGCTGACAAAACCTTAAACTACAGTGTTGCAAATGGCATCACAATAATTTATAATCTACAGGCAGCTCTTGGGTTTATTATCGCAATGACAAATGCACTGTCACTGTTAATAGGATATTCCCAGCAAGGGCTTCTTGTTATGCAAGCCAGGTTCACTATGTCATGCAGCATGATAGCAATAAAGCCTACAAGAATTGGTAATGAACTTCAATTACTAATAGATTATGGTTAATGGGAAATATGTGCAGTAAAGATATGGGTTTTTATATGTGCCTTCTGCTACTCTACAAGGCAAAGATTTATGCTACAATTTATGTTAACATTCTCCAGACCGGAGAGAAGGAGAGCGAAAGGAAGCAGAAGCCTAAATTGGTAGAAAGCTCCTCCATCCATAACAAATATTTAAGACAATTTTGGCACATCGTACAAATGAAGATATAAAATTAGATATTCATCCTTTTCATGAGAACGTGTATATATTCGTATGAAACATTAAAGCTCCACCCTACTAATATATTGATATAGGGTGGAGCCTATGAAAGAAGAACCTTGCTATAATTAAATGGGTGCTGCTAGACTCGGGGGGGGGGAATAGAGAAGCAATGATGTCATTTGAGAAACCTGTTAATTTGCTTGTAAGAATTATTCAGTGGAAGAATAGATGTGATACAGTATGTCAAAGTTTACGATGAGAAACATAACGATTTCCAGTCAAATGAAAGGAGCATAGGGGGAAAATCTTGGATACCACTAAGGACTCTGCGGCTTGATAAATTGAAAATAAAGTTATTTGTTCTACAAACCATGAGGACTAGCTCCAGGGGGAATTGTTGAGATAAAGGGAAAAGGCTGGGATTCAGCTGATGATTTGTCTTGTTTGCCTTCCACTTAACCATCCTGTGGACAGTGGGGTCCACCATTAGGCAAAATTAAGTAGTCACATCAAGTGGGTCCAAGAAAGTGTTATTTGTCCAAATATGGGCTTTTTTAAAAATCAATTTTTATTACAAATTTTTTTTGTCCCCCCCCCCCAAACATACATATTTTTATGAACAAAGTGTTGTCCGGATTGTTCTTGTGTATCCTTGCATATACATAATCCATTTTACATTATATCTCTGTTTCCAATTTCAGCTATAATATTCTCTTTCAATACTTCATTATCTTAATTTATTTTCTTCTTAATACATAAACAATATTACTAATCGCCCTAAATTCCTAATCTCTTACAATACCATCAATTAATTATCTTATTCCTCCATTGCTAAATATATTTCTCAAATTTCCCATCCCACTTTTTAACATTTCAACTTCGTCTCTTGATTTAAATTGTCTTCAAAATTAAACCAAATTGCCATTTCACATTCCATCTGCTGTTCTGTTTTACTATGAGCGATATACATCATCATATTCAATTCTTGCATAAAAACCCTTTAACTTGGTTGACTATCCACAATTAATAATATTAATACAATTCCCTTAAATCTACTAATATGAACCTTATTTTCCTTCCTCCTTTCCACTAACCTTCCCCTCTTTAACCATATTCTCTTGGTCTCTCAAAAATTCCACTTCTTGTTGATTTTCTCCTTTTATCCCATTCCCTTAAATTATTCTTTTTCCTTTTTTTATTTTTATATGTATTGTATCTTTTCTTCTGATTCCTTTTTCTCACTTTTGAATATTGTATTTTTTGGAGTATAAGACGCACCGAAGTATAAGACGCGCCTTAGTTTTGGGGGAGGAAAACAAGGGGAAAAAATCTGCCTCTGCCTCCCAGCAATTTGCCAAACAGCAAACAGCAAACAGTACAGGTGATATACACTGTTTGCTGTGTATTTCTGTGCATGTGTGCCTGACCCATAGAAATAGCAAAGAATTAGAGAAATGTACATTATGGCAGTATATTAATGCCAGAAAGTTTTCTTAAATGTAGTCACACTAACTCCTCCCAATTATTTAAATAGATCTACTCCAAACATGACTAAGGCAGGGTCTAACTCAGCTGCCTTATCTTAATACTACAACAGGACACTGTTACATTTCAGACTATACTTGTACAGATGCTGTTAAAATTGATGTGGCTTTCTGGAAGTATACGTTATTCTCTGCTATTTAAAAGAAGATACAATAGCACTGGACCTCTTCAGATCAAGCATTTATTTTAAAAAGCTTCTTCATTTTGTTAAGTTGTCTAGAACAATAATAAAGCAGTCTTTAAAAAATAAGTCTAATAACTTGAACATTCTATAGGCATTTATAGTTATTGACTTACCTCCTTGCATCAAACAACAAACAGCCAGTTTCAGCAAGCCTAATTAGCACAAGAAAATAAAAATCTGCCTCTGCCTCTACCTCCCAGCAATTTGCCTCCTTGCAGTTTTAGTTTCACTTTCAGTTTTAGCACAAGCAGCTAATAGTTTCAGGCTGCAGGGATTGCCATAGCCTATGGCCGCCTGCCTGCATCCTGAATTAGCTGATGGTCGGGAGGCAGACAAACAGTTGCTTTTGCTAATTAGGCTCTGTGCTGTTTGCTGCAAGGAGGCAAACTGCTGGGAGGCAGAAGCCAAAGGATGCGGGTGGCTGGGTGGGGCTACATTCAGTGTATAAGAAGCACCCAAGTTTTCACCCTCTTTTAAGGGGGGGGGGAGGTGCGTCTTATACTCTGAAAAATACAGTATATTATTCAAGTAGTTCTCCCCAAAATTTCTCCTAGTCTCTTCCCACTATTTCCCTCTTTACCCTTTGATTGATTCTTTTTTGGGGGGACGTTCAGCCCTGTCTACTCTTTTTGTGCCACTGTAAATTCCAGTGAAATCATCTAACTGCTTTTTACTTTCAGTTCCTTTTTCTTCAATGTTAGAGAAACCAGAAGCATCACAATGAGACAGGCTGGAAAAATAGTGGGCTCTGACGAGCTCCATGAAAATCCAGCTAGAGAAACCACTGTCAGGGAGTCTTCAGACCAGAACTGTCCTGTAGGGATGGTGAAGAAGGAGATGCATCTCAGACGACCAAGAGTTCCTTGATAGGTCAGAGACAGCTCTTCGGTCCAGCGGTGGGGGTGGCGGCCATTTCAAAATGACCGCTCTAAAGCTGGGGCAACCAGACTTAGTTTTTGTGCAGGAGCGGTGTTTGAACGGAGTGCTGAAACCTGGTGAGTAATTGGCCAACTCACAGGTAAAAGAAAAATTTGAATTCGGACATTAAAATGTGTCCTGGAGCTGTAATTAGTGGCTAATCAGCATTTGGGAAATTCTATGGAGGGAGAAGGACAAAACGGAGGCTAAAACATCAAAGTCCAAGAAGATTCTTGTTTTTACAATTGGATTTGGAGAAATTAAAAAAGAAAAGAAAAGAACCTGTGGGAAAGCATTTTCTATGTGGATTTAAAGTATTTTAGACAGTTTTGACAAGTAGCTGGCTTGAGAGTATTGTGGATTTGAGAGAGCCATCTGCTGGTGGAAAGAGAGCATTGCAATACTTGGTGGAAGACAGAAGAGAAAGTGCAGCTGTGAAACTTGACCTTGACTACCGGAAAAGATAATTTGGAAACTGTGAGAACTTCTAAGAAGTGTTTGTTTCTCTACATTGCTTGGTTTCAATCTTTTATAACTGTGGAAGATAATAAACTTTTGACTTGGAGTGGATTGGACTAATATTTGAATTGGACATTAGAATTTGAAAATAAAAAGAGACACTATGGATTTCAAGTTCTAATTAAATGTGATATAATATAAAATCTTAAAAATTTGTTAAATTGGCAATATGGAGCTTTGGATGTATGAAGAATTACTTGAGATGTTAAAAAATATGCGTAAAACTCTAAAAGGTAATAAAAAGTTAGAAATTTTGTTGGAATACACAGAGCAGGAAATAGGAGAGAAGGTGGTAAAAGAGAGTATAAATGAGGAGCAACAAATATGGGCTTTTGAGGGCAACTTCTTCAGGGTTAATGAGTTCTCCACTTCCCGATTTAGTCAGGCTTTGTAGAGGGAATAGAAGGAGATCTGTCCTCCTATTCTTTGCCTCAGGCTGTAAAATATCTTAGGCTGCTCTACACCAGTGCTCCCCAACCGGTGTGCCGCAGCACACTGGTGTGCCATGAGGCCATGCCAAGTGTGCCGCGGCAAAAGCTCGCGTCATTCAGGGGTGGCCAAACCATGGCGCATGCACCAAATGTGGCGCATTGGATGATTGCAAGTGGTGCATTGCAATCATCCAATGGCTGACGCCTCTCCCGCCCGCGTGACTTGCTGTCTTTTAAAACTCAAGCCTTGCTGTCTTTTAAAACTCAAGTTTTAAAAAACAGCAAGACGCGGGCGGGAGAGGCAGGTCTGGTCATTAAGCCTGCTGGCCGCTGCAGCAAGGCTTAATGAGCAGACCTGCTGCCCTGGACACAACAGCGAGGAACGCGAGGAGGAGGTACCGGGGCATGTCCCAGGTAGGACACGCGTCTCGCGCTGGGAGTTGGCAGGACGGGTGGGGCAGGACTGGTGGGCGGGATGGCGCGTGCGTCCTACCTGGGACTTTTCCCGGTAGCTCCAGTTGCGTTCCTTGCTAATAGCGTCCAGAGCAGAGCAGCCCCTTCCAAAAGATAACGTCTCGCTGCTCTGCTCTGCTCTGCTCTGGACGCTATTACGGTAGCAAGGAACGCGACTGGAGCTACCGGGAAAAGTCCCAGGTAGGACACGCGTCTCGCGCTGTGGGTTGGCAGGGCGGGCGGGGCAGGATTGGCGGGCGGGACGGGGCATGCGTCCTACCTGGGACTTTTCCCGGTAGCTCCAGTCGCGGGCTGGCTTGATTTGAGGCTTGGCAGGGGGGCATGGCAGGGCAGAGCACGAGTCCTGTTTCTCCAGATTAATTGGATTGAAGATGAGAAAGATCATCCTATTCTACACAGATGTCCCACCAAGGATAGGGCAAAACAAAATATGACTTTTAATGGCTAAAATAAATCTTTGTTTAAGTCTGCAGTATATATTCAACAATTGCATGAAAATATAAAGATGTGTACTTTGTGCTTAAGGGAATGAGGCATACACTATGGAACCGGCAGCACTACACTTTCAGATTTCTATTAATGAGAGAAATGCAGAATGAAAGAGAACTATGAAAGCGACCAACGGAATGTAATTGGAAGCAGAATTATTAATTCTTTCTCTGTGTGCTTTGTGCTCGTGTGTCCACATTCTTTTCCATCCACAGCAATAGCAAAACATTAAAGGTGGGAAATCAGTCATAAGAGATTGTTTTTTAATCCAGAAAAAAGGAGAAATCAGCCTCTCCTCAAGTAGACTGTAAATGTCTTGTCGAAGGAATGCTTATTGTGTGGCTAAACAAATACTTTGCTCCCCACCTCCCTTGAGTTCCTTGCCTGGGAATTTCCAAGAGAGAAAATGTCAGCCACTTAGGAAGCGTCACCTATCAATGAATGGCAGAGCATGCAAATTGGCATACAGTCAAAATTTTCCTTTCTGGAAGAGGAACAACCCCCTCCCCTTTCTTTGTGAACTAATCCATTTTGCCAAATCCTCCAAACAATTGAAGAATTTTGTATGCCCTCTAGGACACAACTGTTTCTACAGGAAGGCTTTCAAAAGTATAAACCTTCCCCTGACGATTTTAAAAATGTATCCTTTGAAGCTAATGTTGACTGCTGCACTGGATGGCCTCGTGATCTCAGATCACAAGATTCACATGTCCCAAGATGAATCTGAACCTGAATGGGTGGTTAGGCATTCTTATCTACCTCAGAACACAACACCCTCCATAAAGGAAGGAATTATTCCTTTGACCAAACATATAAGGAAACAGAATAACTTCAAGGCAGAAAAAAGCAGCCCTAAAAACACTAGAAAATGACAAAACCATCATTGTCCTCCCAACCAGAATGGGACTTTTCGGCTCGTACCCTTGGCTGTGCCTGTTTCTCCTCCAGGGTTTCGCCTCCGCATTATTATCCACCAGCTTTTCTCCTCAGCTGGCCCTCCCCCATCCTTTCACCCCAGACAAATACTCCTTTGGATGAAGCTGGGTTATTTACTCCCCACCCCCACCCCCACTCTTGCCCCCCGCCCCTTCCTTCTCCTAACAAGTGCAGCACCTCCCCCAAAGCAGCACATGGGCAACGGCCCCTCCATCCCAGTCCCTTCGCCGTGGCCTATTCGTCGAAGTACAGTTCGCGTTGGGCATTTGGGTGCCCGGGACAGTTCGCAACCAGCCAATCACTGCAGGGGCTCGGGGGCTTTGGGAGAGGTGCTGCTTTGGGGGAGATGCTGCACTTGTTAGGAGAAGGAAGGGGAGGGGGGCAAGAGTGGGGGTGGGGGTGGGGAGTAAATAACCCAGCTTCATCCAAAGGAGTATTTGTTTCTCGGGTAGGTATCCTAGCCTAAGGAGAGAGGGAATATATATATATTACCCCAATAGAATTAAGAAACCGAGAGATAGCATTAAGAAACCAATAGCAACCACTTTATGACCCACTTTACAACTGGTCTTGCCACCATTGTTAAGCGAGTAGTTGCAGTTCTTAAGCGAGTCACACAGTCACTAAGTGAATCAGGCTTCCCTGAATCTCAGTTGCTAAGAGAGACAGCTATGCAGTTTGGACCGCCACCGCTGTTAAGTGGATCATTCTTTAAGTCAATCAGATGATGATTAAGTGAAACTGGCTCCCCCAGTGACTTTGCTTGTTGCAAAAGGGAGATCACGCCACGTGACCCCAGGATGCTGCGACCGTCATAAATGCAAGTCAGTTGCTACATATTATTTACGTATATAAATATCAAACACAGTGCAACCAGCCTGGCATTCCTCCACCACATGTGATAATATGTGCCTGGTAATTGCTTGCATTTCCAATACTTAGGTGATAAATTTCTAAACATTTTTGCCAGCCTTGCCGGAGGGAGATGCCACCTATACCACTCACTTAAGAGCTGCAACTACTTACTTAACAATGGTGGCAAGACCGGTCGTAAAGTGGGTGAAAGCTCACTAAACAGCTGTCTCTCTTTGCAATAGAGATTCGGGGAAGCCCAATTCACTTAGCGACCATGTGACTTGCTTAAGAGCTGCAACTACTCGCTTAACAATGGTGGCAAGACCCAGTTGTAAAGTGGGTCATAAAGTAGGTGCTATTGGTTTCTTAATGCTATCTCTTGGTTTCTTAATACTATTGGGGTTTTATATATATAGGGAAGAGAACCTTGTGGCCTAGAGGTTAGAACTACTGCCTTACAAGCAGACTGCCCAGGTTCAAATCCCAGTAAGGGCATGGCTATCTGATGAGAGCAAAATAGCTCGAAATAGATCTATAATAGTCTCCCTTTATTTTCATTTATCAGCAAAAAATGTTACACACACACACACAAACACACACACACACTATATATATATATATACCCGAGAAACAAATACTCCTTTGGATGAAGCCGGGTTATTTACTCCCCCCCCCCGCTCTTGCACCCCTCCCCTTCTCCTAACCCACCTCCGCTCTTCCACCCCCTCCCCTTCCTTCTCCTAACAAGTGCAGCACCTCTCCCAAAGCCCCCGAGCACCTGCGAACTGTCCCAGGTGCCAAAAAAACTGTACTTCGATGAATGGGCCGTGACGAAGAGACTGGGACGGAGGGGCCATGGCCCATGTGCCAGGGCAAAAGGATGGGGGAGGGCCAGCCAAGGAGAAAAACTGGTGGATAATAACGCGGAGTCGAAATCCTGGAGAAGAAGCAGGCACGGCCAAGGGTACGAGCCGAAAAGTCCTAGACCCCCTCCCAACAGCCCAATCACAGTTTTCATAAGAAAAAAAAACACATTACATCCCAAAAGTAAAAGAGATGCTGATTGACAAGGAAACCTACAATCTGATAAATATAAACCCTATACAGAAACTAGGCAACCAAATCAGAAAAACCCTCAATGACCTAATCATAATGTAACAAGTCATAAAAGAAGAACAATAGCTCATGAAAAGAGAACAGATCCATGAACATCAACTGATAGTCAAAAGAAAACTCCTTAATTTCACAACACACTGATAATTTCAACCATATTTTCAATTGGGAAGCTAGACATCTTAGACCAAAAATGCAAGAAAATTCCTAGATGTTTTACACTCTGTGAATTAGCCAATAAGAGACACATTGAGATAAGCTGCAACCACAAACCATTCAAGAAAAGAAGTGTAAAAGTCAAGGAAAGAAGCAAACACTTCCTTCCTCATCAGACATCTATTGACCAGCAACCAGACAAGCAGCAACCAGCAATCAGATAAACAAGAACAATCTAAGAAGAAGCAATATTTCACCAAAAAAGCAATCAAAGGAGAAACAATATCCCAAACAAGACTGATAAGACAAGCTACCACATAGAAACAGCCAGAAAACTCCACTCCCCCATGCACTGATAATGTTTCCCAAACTGGCCGTGAAATATCTCTCTACTATGGCAACATGTGCATAATTTTTGTACAGATCTAAGAGTCAACAATCAATATATATATATATATATATATATATATATATATATATATATATATATATATATATATATATATATATATATATATATATATATATATATATATATATATATATATATATATATATATATATTACATGAGGTGGATGGTGATTCACATGTATGTAATAATAAGAGCCATAAGAATCCATTGTCTTTGCTTTAAAGAATAACATAAATATCTTTCAGAGAATACTTCTCTTTTGGCATTCAAAAGTGGCTGACATGCTGCAAACACAGAGGGACTGGTAAGGGGGTAGCCTTACCCCAGCAACCTGCAACCTTCATTGCAGGCTTCTCCATTGACTTTCTGGGGAAGCTGGCAGGAAAAGTTACAAATGGTGATTACATGGAGGTTACAAATGATGTTTACGCATGGTGATTACTCAATTGCAGGGCACTGCAACAAGTCTTAAGTGCAAACTGGTTATCAACCACATTTTCTTCATCAACCAGATGAATATAGACCTGTCTTTTCAAGATCTGATTCATCTCAACATAGGACCTTCACATAGGAATAATGATAGACGTCCCAATAAAGTAAGTTTTAATTTATTAATAAGGTGTCTCTCTGCAACACTGCAAATACATACTGGTATTGATACTCTTAACAATGATAACTCGAGGCACAAAATACTATATCCCACTTGGGTGTTTCAGTCTGTATTTGTCTCAGGTTTCACATACATCCCAGTTATTAAACAAGTTCATAGTGATATTATGTTTGTAAATAAGTCTCTCCATTTTAATGTTCAATCATTATTGCGCTCAGGGTGTTATTAAAAAAATACTTGTCACCTCTCCTTTCACTATATTCAGGCTTTTTAAGATCTTCAATGAGTTCATTTTTTAGATCAAGAGGGGCAGTTTTACTGAAATTACAGGTTTCTGTCAAAAAGTCAAGCAAAAGTTCCCCAGTTTTGCTCCCTTCAGTAAAGCAATCCGTAATGTCCATGTCTGATGGAAGCTCATAAGTCTGATACTTCAGTCCAGAACCATCAAGCATCTCTTCAACATCAGCAGAAGAAATATATAAACACAGATCATTTGGAGGTAAACGAGGACCATATTTCCTCCACAATTTGGCCCAGCCACTGCATCCTGTCAAATAAACAATATCACAAACATGTAAGTGACAAATCATTTGTGTTATACATGTTCCAATAGAAGAGAATGTCTATAGCTCAGGGTTGAACTGTGGGGTCCTTGGTGCTCTCTGAGCTTGATTGTTTTCTTGCAGACATTTCATTACCTAACTAGGTAACATCATCAGTTCTAGCAAAAAGTGGGGGTTTGCTCTGTTTGTATACTAGGAACTTGCCCTGTCAGTGTTGGTGGAAATAATATTGGTGGTTCCTTGATTAAGCTGTTGTTTATTGTTTGTTTGTCTGGGTTATATAATTTGCAATGAATGGATTTCCCATATTTTAAACCCAGGGCTTGAAATAGGACTAAAAACCAAAACAGTGAAATTTCATTCCATCAAATTCAATTTAGGTTCATTTTCCCCATGTTGTTCCCTTCAGATGTATTTGCATTGTCAGTCCCTAAATTGCTGGCAACCTTGTTCAGTGGTCCTGCTCTCTGGAGATATTTAAGAGTTATTACACTCCCACGGAAGAGAGAAAAACTGAGAAGGTAGTGTTAAAGGATTGGATCAAGCAGGTATCTTAATTCTTAACTGGGAAAAAAAATCAATTTTGGGGAGAAATCTGAGGAAAATCAATTCACTGCATGGGTTCAGGAGTGCCAGAGACAGTCTGCACAGATTTAACGTGAGGCAAAAATATGGGCAGAATAACAAGAAAAAGACTTTAGCAACTAGATATCGAGAAAAAGGAATGTGCCAGGCTGAAACCATAGATGGTCACAAATAAGAAAGTTGCCATTGCCTTTTTGACACTTTTGCAGGCCACAAATATCCCAAATCTAGGTCCAAGTTGGTTCAACACGCAAACCGATTAGAGAGGCCATCTTTATGAGCATTATCCGTAGTGAACAGGGGTGGTATTACATATTTTGGAACTGGGGTGGTTATATATTTTCAAGGAGACCTCTTATTCTTTTCAATCTCTCTCAGTGCTGCTGCAGCTTTGTACATAATTTAGAAGCTGAAGATCAGTTCCAACCACGAATGGGAACATCGCTGAGGCCAGAGCTGATCTCATGATTAACTCCTCACCGCCCCATACAAATAAATCAGAAACTGGTTGATAAATCTCCAAATCGTCTAGAAGAGCAGGTTTAGAGCTGGGCTGAACAGCCACTTTGGAAGCAATTGCCCAAGGGGCTAGTGAAATCATTCTAGCAGTGGAAGGCTATGATCACCACACATAACTGTACTGTACATTTAAAATAAAACACTTTTATTGGAAGAGGGAGAAGGATTTGGGTGTTTTCACAGTCCTCTCTCTCTCTCTCTCTCTCTCTCTCTCTCTCTCTCTCTCTCTCTCTCTCTCTCTCTCTCTCTCTCTCTCTCGACTTTGCCAAAGATAAATGACTTTAGTTTACATTTATTCAGGTTTAAAGTCATCCTTTGAATCTGCAATCAGATGTTAGACATTGAGGGAAAGATTTTGAGATAAGTGATTATGTAAATAATAATTGCCTTTTCTTAGTTATCTCGTCATATAGTATCAAAATATATCTTTTCTGAAGGATGGGAAATTAATTTCTTACAATGATGCCTATTTATGTGTCTGGTAGAACAACAAGGACATGTGGAAATGTGTGTGTGTGTGTCTGTGTCTGTTTGTCTCTGTGTGTCTGTGTGTGTCTGTGTCTGTATTACCAAAGATATCCTGAACTTTAAAGCTGCATTCTCATTTCTACCTATAGGAAATACAGATAGTCCTCGACTTACAACCAGTTACTTAGTGACTATTTGAAATTACAATGAAACCTTCCTGAGGGTATTCACAATCCACATTCAAAATTCCAATGTCTCCCCCCCCCCATCAAATAACTGCACCAGTGGTTGGTTGTTACCGGTTCGCACCAGTTCAGGCGAACCGGTAGCGGTGGGCGGAGCCCGGATGTCATCAAAAACGCTTTGCGCATGTGCAGAAGCGTTGCATGCATGCACACGCACTCCCGTTCCCAAACCAGTAGCAAAGGTAAGTGAAACCCACTACTGGACTGTACCTCAGACAATCGGAAACCAGACTGCATTTACAGCTGTTTGTAGCATCTCACAATCACATGATCACATTTTACAATGGTTTTGCCGAAAACCAACATTTACTTCTGTTTTGGGCAAAACTGCACCCATAGTGAACCATTGCTTCACTTAATGATCACTGCAAAAAAGGTCATAAAATTGGGTCAATCCCATGGGTCAGCCACTTTATGACTGTCATGACTTACATCTGTGATGGGCAGGTGCCCTTAGGGTCATAATTCAAGGACCAGCTGTAATCCTTGTTTAACGTAATTTGAATATAGCAGCTTTAAAATGGCATGCAGATATTGTGTACTATCTTTCAAAATCTGAGGCAGTAATCTTATAAACAAATATTTTGATAGAGACGAAGTCAGCTTTCTCCCGCCTGATGTTTTAGACTTTAATTTCCAAAAGTATCAGGCACATCGAAAGTATATTAGATCGGCAAAGGTTCGTGTAAGTCCATTAAAGCAGGAAAATAGTACATTTAGCCTAATCCTGGTTGTTTACTGGAAAGGAGGTCCATTTAGTGCATGTATGCATCTAGGTACAGCTTCAGTCATGATTAATTAAAATCTAATTAACTTTCATATGATTTAGCTGAGAGATCGACTTATATATGCTCCCAACATAGGCAATTGTAATTAATTCAGAAGCGTCCATGGAGACTGAGAAGCAAGAAAATATCAGTCCTCTGACAAAGGATCATCCTGATTTACAGTAGGCCTAAAATAAGCCGGGGCTACATGCGGCTTTAATGTAGTTTCCATAAAGTTGTATAGAATGACAAGTTGACAGGATAGGAGGCCTCCATTAGAATAATGAAATTCTAGTATAAAGATGTCCCAAATTATTCAAAATGTTTGGCAATCTTAGGTCACCTGGCTGGCAACCCTTGCAGTGAGAAAGGAGCTATTTTTATTTAAAAATTGGTCGCATGTTATCCATACAGATATTACCACAGAGAGCGAGAGAGAGAAAAAGAGAGAGAGAAAAAAATATATTAGCAGGAACAGTAGGAAGGGGCACCAGGCTAATTCATTTATTTGGTACCCTTGATGGCATGATTCAGCATTTCTGATGTGAATCATTTATAAAAAGCCAAAGCTCCTGGCCCCTTTGGATAGGAAAGCAATAAATTCAGGACTAATGAGGGCCTGCTGAGAAGTATGACTGCAAATCCCCCATGTTAATAAAGCTACTTGTCTGCCTTTTTTTTTTTTAAGGAAAACAGTCAGTCTTGAAAGAGTTTCTTTCGGAAACATAAACATTGCCAGCTTTAAATGGATGCCGCACAACAAATTTGTGTTATTTATTCTTTCCCTGTCTCTCCCTCCCCCAGTGGTGGGAAATGAATGCCGAGCACTAATTGCAAGGAATGTGCTAGTGTCGGTGTTCTGTGACTCAATGCCATTTCTGAAACGGAGCAATTATACACTACCTGACTGGCACATTATTATAATCACTCCCTGTAGATGGAACATATGGTGCCAGACTGGTGTTTTTTAAGACTTTGTGGCAAACTGGCTGTGAGAGGAGGATATTATCTTTAAAAACAACCCTATATCTTTCTTCATAGCTGGCCTGGTTTCACCGACAACTGAAATATGGGAGGATCTGATGTCCCACGTGTTTCTTATCAGATTCCTACTCTCCATTTCACATGATATACTTTTTTATCAGATGAGGAGGCAAAGGGCACACTGAGCACAACTCACTGAGAATCCCTCCTCAGCAGTGATGGGATTCAAATAATTTAACAACCGGTTCTCTGCCCTAATGACCGGCTGGGTGGGCATGGCCATAGTGGGAGGGGCCATGGGGTGTGACAGGTAGCACCCCTCTGGGAGCAAAAATGGGCCGCGGTGGGAATGCAACATCCCCCGTGCCCCGTTTTGGGCCTAGTAGGCCTCCCTGCAACCTCCTTGGAGCAAAAATGGGCCTGGGGGGTGCACTGCACCCCGTTTTGGGCCTAGGAGGCCTCCCTGCAGCCTACTGGGAGCAAAAATGGGCACTGCACCCCCTGTGCCCCGTTTTGTGCCTAGTAGGCCTCTCTGCAGCCTCTTGGGAGCCAAAATGGGGCACATAGGGACTCCTGGAAGGGGCGGGGAGGGGAGGGGCCAGCCAGCAATATAATGACTGATTCACCCGAAATGGCCCGAAATGGCTGGATCCCACCACTGCTCCTCAGGCAGGCTGCACTGCAAAGAACAGGTATGAGTAGCACCAGAGAGCTTTCGACACAAGACTTGGTACCAACGTGCTAGAGGTTGTTTTATTGACTACGTTCAGGGAAGTCTTATTTTAGCAAAGGCTTCTTCTGTTCCTCCGCTTGTTCACCTCTCTTGATGTTTATCTACTCTATTGTACCTCACACTATTCACTCTGAATGATGGAATCTCACATCTTTTTCTTAACTGATTGTCTTTGGTTGTCTTCTTTCTTTTGTTATCTTTCAGCCAAGTGAGGAATGGCTGGCAAAAAAGAAATTGCACATGGATGTATCTCAGTTCCAATGGATGCCCCAATAAACATTTTTGATAGGTGCCCTAGATTCAGTTAGCTTAGAGCAGGGGTGTCCATGCTGTCTGGGGGATTCTGTGAATTGAAGTCCACAGGTCTTAATGTTGCCAAGGTTGGACATCCCTGACTTAAAGTTTTTGCCTGTTGCATTCCTTGTATCTGCTAAGTATGCTGGAGAAGAGAGAAATAGAATAAGATTCAAAATGGAATAAGAGTGCCAGACTTGGGACAGAAAAATGTGTTGAGTTTTTAAAAAGTCTATAACTAAAAATATGCAAAATTAGGTGAGAGTAAATTTACCCCTTTTTTTTCTTTTCCCTTTTCTAATTTCTTGTAAATGTCCCTTTTCTCTTCAGATGCTTCAAGACAACCAGCAGAAGGTAGACTATCAATATAAAATTTGGCTTGTTGTATACATACTATATGTTTTGCACCCAGGAACTTATAACTAACTATTCTGAAATACAGCTTTAAGATTATATTGCTCTTGTAAGTACAGTAAAGTCAGCACTTGATATCTAATATGGTCTTCTCCCTGATGAACTAGCTTTCAATATGTCCATATTAAGAGAAAAGGGCATTCAATGATGTATCTTCTGTCTACAAAGATATAGCCCAGGCATATATCTGATGCATGAGATGTAATGTTTCTTTAGGGTACCTCTTATGTATACATGTCTCTGTGATTTGAATATAAGAATGCCCTTCATCGTTTCTTATTGTGTGTACATATGTATGTGATTTTTAAAAAAGATTTTAAAAAGATCCTTACTTTAGCAATAGCACTTAGACTTATATACCTCTTCATACTGCTTTACAGCCCTCTCTGAGCAGTTTACAGAGTCAGCATATTGCCCCCAACAATCTGGGTCCTTATTTTACCAACCTCGGAAGGATGGAAGGCTGAGTCAACCTTGAGCCAGTGAGAATCAAACTGCTGAATTGTTAGCAGTCGGCAGTCAGCAGAATTAGCCTGCAATACTGCATTCTAACAACTGTACCTCTAACCATGGCGCCTTGATTTACAAGAATAACCATATGGTTTAGTGAGATGAGATGAGAAATAATCCCTAATTTGGTAATTCCAGGTTTAAAGGGCAATGTTTTGTTACAGGCTAAGCATTTGACAAAAATTTTGTTTTTGTTTTCACTGAAAACATAACCAGATAAATAACTCTTCCAAAAATCTAGAAGAAAGTGTGTATTTGTGTTCATAAGCAGCCTGGAGTCCTATTGAGTTGGGTTATATAGATGCTGCCATGATAATTGCTCTGTATTATTAGGCTGCTATTCTGTGAATGGTATTTGATGAACCTAACTCTCTTTTCCATCCCTCCCCTTGTTCCTGTATACATATTGTTCTATTCACAACATAAACCCGAGAGTAACAAATGCAAACTGTGAAATCAATGAAACCTGAAAGTGCTTAACTTTGGCTGGCTGTATCTATAAGACTTGCATTAGGCACTAATCCTAAAAATGTTATTTGCTTTGCTCACCCGGTATCCAGATTAAAACAAATGCTTCATTATCACAATCTTTGATCTTTCATTTTTCAGATAACCTGAATACATCTTTCTTTTTCAGGTTTCAGACAGAACTCTCCTAGTGTGGACTTTTTACACAGCACCACAATATTGGATGAAATGAGGAGTTGTAGCATGGAAATGAGCCAACCAAATAGCTGGAGAGAACTTTCTAGCTATTTGCTTAATGCCACACGCAGTCAAGTGTTATGGGTGCCATTCTGAAAAATTTGTAAACGCATGAATGAATAAATTAATGGAAATTGGACTCCTCCCTCCCACGAGTTAAAGTGTTTCAGACCCTGTGCTTTTCCTCTTTTTAACATCTGTTCGGATACTCCATAAATATATTTCAAGTTCAATGCGACTAATGAATTATTTGGGGTTATCTTTATATTGATACAGTCACTTTACAATTTTTTTTGGTAGTTCACTCTTTATATCCACAAAATGAAAAATCATCTAATAAGCTCTAATATTTTAATATAATCTGGTGACATATCTGAGTCTTATTTTCAAAGAAATAGCAACATGACTAAACGTACATGGGGAAAAGCTGGCTGATTTCATATGTCAGTTTCTGGATCAAGGTTTAAACAGTTGACAAATAACTACTCTAGTGTTTACATATGTGTGTACGTGCATGCATGCCAATGCACTTTCGCAGGCCTATTAGTTCAGCCCTCCACAACAGTCCCAGTTTCTGATTGCGAAAATTAATTGCCCAACCCTGCCATAGAATAACATCTGGCTATACATATCTGATGATTCCCAAATAGGTTGAAAGTGGTCCTATAGTGCCTCCTGGTGGCCAATGTAATCTTTTTATATGGTAGTCCACATTATGGACCACTTCAATACAGGTGGTTCCCAACTTACAACAGTTCATTTAGTGACTGTTCAAAGTTACAATTGCACTGAAAAAAGTGACTTATGCCCATTTTTCACACTTATGACCATTGTAGCATACCCATGGTCACGTGATCAAACTTCAGACACTTGGCAACTGACTCACATTTATGATGGTTGCAGTGTCCTGAGGTCATGTGATCACTTTTTGCAAGCATCTGAGCCACATTCACTTAACAACCGTGTTACTAACTTAACAACTGCAGTGATTTACCTTAACAACTTTGGCAAGAAAGGTCATAAAAATTGGCCAAAATTCATTTTAAAATGTCTCACTTAGCTACAGAGATGTTAGGCTGAATTATGGTCATAATTTGAAGACTACCTGTGGTACATAAATAATAAAATACTACGAATACACAAATCAGTTGTTTTAGGATTCAGCTTTGAACCTACCTGAAACAACAATAATGAGGAGTTTGGCCCCAGGTTCCAAGAGGCTGTGAAAGAATCTAATGGTAGCTGGCATGTCTTTTACGTAATACAGCATCTAAAAATGAGAAGAATCCTTTCAAGGTGAAATGGGTTGGCAGATTTCTTGGAATGTTTTGTTAAATCATTCAAATATTTTGCATATTTTGGTAATTCAAATATTTGCAAAAACTTCCTCACTGTAAGTTGAGTTATATCTTCCCCCCATCACTACAGAGCAGGATAGCTATCGGGTCGGGAAGGTAAAATTGCAGCGAGAGAAAATAATTTATAAATAAAAAGACCAAATTTGTAATATTGAAGTAATACGCCATGCATGAAAAATAGCCCATTAGTGTAATGTCTCAGTAACAGTGGTCTGGCCATATAATAATGTGCTTTGTTCTACCTGGATCATGTGGATGAAATTCCATTTTCCCATCTCTTTGCTGTCCATAATTCGATTTTCATATTCCAGAGATGTCTCTTTGTGCCAAGTGAACTTTACGTTCTTGAGATCTGATGCTTTTGCAACACATTCTGAAATGGGATAGCTCCACAGTTTATCTCATTTGCAAATATGGAATACATTTTCATTTCAGTCTTTTTAAAGCAGCTGAAAGCCATATATTTTTAATATGATGCTGGTGCCATTGGTGAGACCAGTTCTCGGCTGCTGTCCTTTGTTCACTTTAATATAAGATGAGGTACATTTTGCTACATTTCTGAAATCTGATCTAGATCTCTGATACTTGCAGGACTTCAATATAGACCAACAATGTATTCATATTATCTCATTTTGAAAAACATGATTTATTTAAGTAAGGGGAGGGTGTCCTTGGTGCTCTCTGAGCTTGTTTTTTTTCCTGCAGACTTTCATTACCCTAACTAACTAACTAACATTATCAGTGTTAGTAAGGAGTGCTGTTTGCTGTCAGTTTATATTCTGGTGTCTTGCCTATCTGTGTGGGTGGGGGCGGTCTTAGAGATTCTTTGGTTGAGTTGTTTACTGATGGCTCTTTGGCAGTTTCTTGATTGGGATATTGCTTACAGTACTTGATTGTTGGTCTGAAGTTAATCTTAGAGATAATCTATGCTGATCTAAGTGCTGATTACTGGTGGAGAAGTGCTGGAGTTTTTTTCTCTTTTGGGCTGGTTGATTGTCTCTTTTGCATAGTCTACAGATGTTGTTAATGTCTATGTGTCTATTGATGGCTGATTTGTCACAGAGCCAGTCTCCTAGATCTTTTCTGGCATCTCTCTCTCTCTCTCTCTCTCTCTCTCTCTCTCTCTCTCTCTCTCTCTCTCTCTCTCTCTCTCTCTCTCTCTCTCTCCCTCCCTCCCTCCCTCCCTCCCCCTCCCTCCCCCCATCCCATCCCATCCCATCCCATCCCATCCCATCCCATCCCATCCCATCCCAATCTATCTATCTATCTATCTATCTATCTATCTATCTATCTATCTATCTATCTATCTATCTATCTATCTATCTATCTATCTATCTATCTATCTATCTATCTATCTATCTATCTATCATCATGGAAGTGAAAATGCCCAAAAAGGTTTTACCATAAAACTGCTAATATTTAAGATGAGATAAGATTACTACACGGAACTATGTCTTCAGTATTTTTATATAATCTAAAACTGGTTTTTAATCTAATAGTGGATGTTTGGTTTGACTCCAGAAGGATGGAAATCTGTAGTCTTTGTCTTGTTATGAAATTACAGTACCTAGCACCTTGCACAATTAGCCATCATGGTATAGCTAATAAAAGTTGTAATTTCATAAAAACCAAAAAAGCCACAAGTTTCCCTAATCTTAACCTAGAGCTTAATCCCACTGCGCTATAATTTGACATTTCCTTGGGAAATCAGCTCTGATTTCAGTGTCATCTTGAAAACTAAGGGACATTGAGGCAATAATTGGAATATTTTCTTGATTGCAATATTCTCTTAATTTCCAGTACAAGGAGGCAGTGCCTACTCTGTCACTGAAAACTCATAAAGGATGTGGCTTTCTTCGCTCCCCAAAAGCAATAAAGATCTCCATCAGTGATACTGTAAGATTGTCTCAACCACGATTCCATTATTTTGAGTTCTGTTACGTGATCTGAAATCCTGAGTACATGCACAGAGCATTCAGAATATCACAGACGCTGACTTAATGCAGAAAAGGAAATATTACTTTTCTCAAGGATCAGATTATGATACCTCCCTGCAAAGATGAGAAATGTTCTCTCTTTGCTTATTCCACCCCTCTAACCTATGCTTTTTTAAAAAAAAAATTCCTATTGGACACCAGATTACTGTAGTGTGCTTTACGTGGGCTTGTCTTTGAAGATAGTTGAGAAGGTTATTGCTGCATAAACCAGGTTTTAGAGGTGCTTTATGGGCTTTAATGAGCTTCTGGAGTCAATATAAAATGCTATTTTTTACCTATAAAGGTGGACTTCCAGGTTTCTCCAGGAAACCTCCTTCAGGTAAAAGTAGCCCATTCTATTCACTCATCCCAGGAAAGTTTACTCAAAGTCTCCCATTTGTAAAGGTGGCAAGATGGGATAGTCTAGACCAGGGGTCTCCAACCTTAGCAACTTTAAGACTTGTGGACTTCAACTTCCAGAATTCTGGGAGTTGAAGTCCACAAGTCTTAAAATTGCCAAGGTTGGAGACCCCTGGTCTAGAGAGAATGTTTCTCTATGGCAGGTCCCTTCCTCTCTAATACCGGTAGTCCTCGGCTTAAGACCACAAATTGAGCCCAAAATTGATTTTGGTAAGTGAGACAGCCATTGAGTAAGTTTTACACTATTTAATGACTCTTCTTGCCACAATTGTTAAGTGAGTCACTGCAGTTGTTAAGTTAGTAACAAGGTTGTTAAGTGAATGTGGCTTCCCCCTTGGCTTTGCTTGTCAGAAGGTTGCAAAAGGTGATCACATGATCCCAGGACACTGCCATTGTCGTAAATAAGAATCAGTTGCCAAGTGTCCAAATTTTGATCAGGTGACCATGGGGATATTGCAACTATGTAAGTATGAAATATGGTCATGCTGTACGTCATTTTTTCAGTGCCATGGTCACTTCAAACGTTCACTAAACGAGTAGTTGTAAGTTGAGGACTACCTATGGTCGAAAATAGAATTTTCTCACTCAGAAAGGCTATTGACATTGTATTTGGGACAGCATTAGGGACATTGTCGCCGAGATGGTGCAGTGGTTAAATGCAGCACTGCAGGCTACTGCTAGTTCAGCAGTTCAGCTGTTCAAATCTCACCGGCTCAAGGTTGACTCAGCCTTCCATCCTTCTGAGGTCGGTAAAATGAGGACCCAGATTGTTGGGGGCAATATGCTGAACTCTGTAAACCGCTTAGAGAGGGCTGTAAAGCACTATGAAGCGGTATATAAGTCTAAGTGCTATTGCTATTGTCAAGATTCAGAAACAGGGTGATGATTATTTGTTACGTATTTCTGGTTTCAGTGGTGCCTTATTATTTTTTTCTTGCTCTGTAATAATTACTTTGGATTTAGTAGCACATGTGGTGCGTATTATATACGTGTGTGCTGTCTATGTGTGAGTGTCTGTTTCTCAGCCCTCTTCCATTATCGGTTCCTAGGCTCTATGACCACAGTGAAACTCTGTGTATTTTAAGCCCAGACATCGTTCTGCAAGTACTCCATATCGACAGTGAAGATAACATGCTGCAGGACTGCTTTATATTTCATTATCAGACAGTTGATACACAGTCAATGGGAAAATGAGAAGAAAGCTAATGTCTATCAATATGTCAAAAATTCTGGGCTGTCTACCAAAGACGATTTGAAAACCTACAAGAGAGGAACTCTTTCCCTAAATGGAAATATGAATTTTGCTAAGCATGTAGCCAAACTTAACATCGTGTTATGGATAGCCTTGTAAAATGAAGAGAGAGTTCATAGCAGAATAGGAAATGTGATCCCTACGGGCACCCACTATGTCTGTGGACACCACCTTTGGCATCTACCAGGCTCTGCAGTGCAGAAGCCTTTGCAGAAAATAGCATGTGACAAGGCATATGCCAGCTTTTAGCTTCACTTTATTTCTAAGAAGGTCTTATAGGCATCCTGTCAAGTTAAACAGGGGGCATTTTCCTTTATTTGACTGCTACCTACCTGCTTATAAAAAGTCAGAAATAAGACGGAGTGGAGCTGGGAAGGTATCAAGAATAACCAGCTAATTTGTTTTTCAATAAGCGAGGGTTTTAAGATTGTAGAGAGTATACAATGTCGGAAAGCATAGCAGCTATTTTGAGGCTTTTCAAAATTCCAAGAGCGCCAATAGTCTCAAGAAAGCAGCCTTGTCCTCCCTCGACTCATGGAGGAAAAATCAATATTTGTGTCCTGACTTGAAGTTTCAGAAAGTTAATCCCTAATTTTGTTTTTTCAAATAACAGTGGCAAAATTTCCCCTTTTCATTTCCGTAGCATTAATACTGCATTGTGTTTGCTGTCACATAAGCAGGGATTTGCACCCTCTGGCTTGCCACCATGCTGAGAAACATCAGGCTATATCTCTTCCTCCCTTTCATTGGAAATATGATAAATGGATGTTTCAGAGAAACTTTTCTATAGCACATTGTATCCATAACGAACTCTAGAACACCGAGGGGCAAACAGATCGGTGACGTGGAGCTCAGCAGAAGCTGCAGCATTAAGCATACCTTTGTAACTGTTTATTTGTTCTGCATTTGGTTCTATCACATCGGTATGAATGATCACGCCAGGATATTCCGACTGTAATCTTGCAAGAATCTCAAGGTCAATTTCCCCTAGGACACAAAGAAGAACAAAGGAACCAAAAACAAATATCTTTTTTTTTGCTAGAAGTGTGTGTGGGTTTACATGGTTCATGTGCAAATATCAGATTAGTTTCCAAATGGCAAATATAGCGAATGACAAGATGAAAAGCATTACAGGGGTGTCAAACTTGATTTCATTGAGGGCCGCATCAGGGTTGTGTTTGACCTCAGGGGGGATGGGGTGGGTGTGACCAGGGTGGGCATGGCTAGCTCAACATCATTTGTGTTGGGGGCGCCTGTGGTGGGTCGAGCACTCTGCCAGCGAAAACGGGCGACCAAGCTCTATTTTCAGCTGCGACTGCTTCCTACAACCCTCTGCCAGCAAAAACAGAGCTTGGGAAGGCCACACACGGCCCTCCCAAGCTCTGTTTTCGTTGGCAGAGGCACTGTTGCTGCTTCCAGGGTGGCCCCATTGGCCAGATCTAAGCACTCCATCGGCCCCCCGGCCTTGAGTTTGACACCTCTGCTCTATTATGATCAAGTTACATCCCACCATTATTAGGACCTTGAGACAATTCTACTATGATGGCTGACTATTAGAACAACTACATTGGGCTAGATGTAGCTAGTCATTCTTTTGACAACTTGTATGAATCTCGCGAACAAAACATGAGTAAAATAGTACTCTATCACTGGTGTTACACCAGCAAATGGAATTGATAATCAATCTGCTTCTGAACCTGATGGTGATGAAGAGCCACCATGACTACTACTCATTAGTTTTATACTTAATAGTTTTGTACTCATGAACTTGTTTTAATGTACTTTAAAAACTGTCCCAATTCTGCTGCCACCACATATGCGGCAAATGTATTTTTATTGTATTTTGCGTATAGAAGTATTATCTTTGTTCTACTTTAATCTCTCACCATGTGCTTCATTGAGAGGAGGAGAAAAAAAGAAAGCTGCTTTTTTCAAATCAGATAGAGAATTTTTTTTCCTATCTTGTCCTCGTTTACTTGCTATTTTTATTCCTAGGCAAATTATTTTTCATCATTTTCGCTGACCATCTTACATGTATTTTTAGCTCTATAATATATTTTCCAAAGTATTGGGATCAAATTGTTTATGATATTCCAATCTATACTTGTTACATCAAAGATACCTATAAAGGCTTAACAAAATCTATCTTTTGTATCATTTTGTATCATCATCATATCAAGATACTTTACACTATGATCCTTCCATAAGGATCCATCCGTCCATCCATCTGTCCATCCTCTCAACTTATGTATACGATTCTTTACAAACAAGTAGAATGGATCTATCATACCATACCCAGAGGCTGAAATAGATAGACGGATAGACCTACTCATAATTGGCAGCTATTCAGTGCTAGCCAATTCTAAACAGAGGCTTAAGGTCACAATGCAAAAACAATTCATTATAATAGAAAGGAAAAAGAAACAAAATGCTGATGGTATTGCATGTGATAGCACTGTATTTATGTTGGATTTGATCAAAGAGCCTCTTAAACTTACATGCAGATGATGGAAGCAAATGCCAGATTCAATCATTATTGAACTATCTTAAGGCAGCCTAGTGCTCTTCAGGTGCACCATTCCTAGCCAATATGGCCAGGTTGATTGGGGATAACTGGAGCTGTTATCGACTCATCTGGAGATCTTGTATTTTTATTGATCGAATGGATAATGTATTCATTCCCATTCACAAGAAACCAATCCATTGCCCTCGGTTATTTTAAAAGCTCATCTTCACCTCAAACTCCTGATTTGTAAGTTAATCTTCTACCTTAATTGAGTTCATTTAGTTATTTATATGCAAACAAGGGCTTTGGGGCATTTCAGAACCAGTTCTCTGGCAGCCTGAAAATCAATTGACAACTATCAGGTAAAGCTCTAGAAATACATCTCCACCCCGTCTCAATTCGGGGAAGCCGTAGACGTAATGGGCCGCTGCCTGGACGATGTTAGGGTCTGGATGGGGAAGAACCGGCTAAAACTTAACCCTGACAAGACTGAGTGGCTGTGGATATTGCCTCCTAAGGACTTGACCAACTGTCCCTCCTTGGTTCTTGGGGGGGAAAATTAGCTCCCTCAGAACAGGTTCGCAATTTGGGTGTCCTTCTAGATCCACAGCTAAAATTAGAGCAACATCTTTCAGCTGTGGCTAGGGGGACCTTTGCACAAGTACGTCTTGTGCACCAATTGCGACCCTACTTGGAGAAGGAGGCACTTCTCACAGTCACTCATGCCCTTATCACCTCACGGCTGGATTACTGCAATGCGCTCTACATGGGGCTACCCTTGAAGAGTGTCCGGCGACTGCAATTGGTGCAAAATGCAGCTGCGCGAGCTGTGGTGGGTGCACCCAGATGCACCCACGTAACACCAATTCTCCGCCAGCTGCATTGGCTGCCCATTAGTCTCCGGATCCAATTCAAGGTGTTGGTCGTTACCTTTAAAGCCCTACATGGCTCAGGGCCAGGTTACCTTCGGGACCGCATCCTGCCGCATACCTCCCTACGACCGGTTAGGTCCCACAGAGTGGGTCTCCTCCAGGTCCCATCGACCAAGCAATGCCGGTTGGCGGGGCCGAGGGGGAGAGCCTTCTCTGTGGGAGCCCCCTCCCTTTGGAACCAACTCCCTCCAGAGATCAGGATTATCCCCACCCTGCTGGCCTTCTGTAAAGCAATAAAAACTTGGCTCTTCCGGCAGGCAGGGTATGAATGAAAGTTTTTTAATGGATAGTATTTTAATATGGCTCCTTTTTAAAAATTGTTTTTTTTATGTGTTTCTATATCTGCTGTGAGCCGCCCAGAGTCCCCCGGGAGTTGGGCGGCATAGAAATTTTAATAAATAAATAAATAAATAAATAAATAAATAAATAAATAAATAAATAAATAAATAAATAATAAATTTAAGGACTCTGATACAATTACCTTTAAAGGGCTACCACTATGTTCGCCATTAAATTACCAATTAAACTTTACAAGGAAATAGATTGTTTAGAGTAGAATCACTATTTTACCACACAGTAAATGTCTTCTGTGATTAGAAGGGGATGGAGTTGGCCACATTAATAAGATATAAGCTGTAAGCAGAACACACTTTCTTATAGATGGGAATGACACCACCTCACTGCTCATATGACCATTTAAAGCTAGACCGCCTACCTTCCTAGTTTTGCTAATGTAGCATTTTGCTCTCACAAGCTTTTCCATACCGACTGTCAACACTAGTATAATGAGCAGCTGGGAAGGACTTCTTCAGTAGCAGAATTGAAATGTTTTTAAATAAACCATTCAAATGAATAAGAGATGTGTCAAAACTTTGGAGCACATTGAGCAACTAGCATTCTACATTTGATCCTCAATTTTCTTCTTTGATGCCCAGACACTTCGCCACTAAAAAATAAATGCTGAACAAAGGACCTAGGAACTGGGCTAAATCATCATATGCAGGTCTTGTAACTCTTAGCATGACTTCTGCTGCATACCAGTAGCCTACCACAGACACTAATAGTTGAATGGGGATAAAATTGTTATGTCTCTACATCTACATACTAGGCTGGAAGTTCCCACTCTGGTCCAGCTGATTGTCTCCAACAGGTATCTCCTGATTGGCCCTGGTTCAAGCCAGGGCTATCCTATTTAAACCCCAGCCACACTGGGGTCTTTGCTGTTGTTTCCCACCATGACCTAATAAAGAGCTGAAGCCACTCACTCGCCTCCTGCCTCTTCAGTATGAGAACTTAACACAAATAATGGAGCTCACCTGGTCCTATAAAATAGCCAATTCTGGCCAGGTTCTTAATCATTTGAAATCTTATTATTTACCTCTTACTTTTAAGCTATCGGCTACCAGCCCTATAAATAAATATCACTGTCTTCATGAGTCGTGCAATCTTTCTGCTGGTGGTATCCAGTGTGTAGCATAACAAAATCGAATTGGTATGGTATGGCATGGCAACACTTTGAATGTATTACTTTGCAGAAAGAGTAGTGGAAGCTTGGAATCAACTTCCAGCAGAGGTAGTAGGTCAATCATCAGTAAATGAGTTTAAACATACTTGGGATAAACACGTATCTGTCACCCAACAAAAATTTTAAAAATTAAAATTAAAAAACCCTCAAAGGGCAGATTTGATCAATCAATAGGTCTTTTTCCGTTGTCAGTTTTCTATGTTTTTTTATGTTTCTTGGTATGGTATGGCATGGCATGGCATGGCATGGCATGGCATGGTATAGTTTAGTATAGTTTAGTATGGTATGGTGTTTAAACAGTCCAGTGATTATCATTGATTAAATAACTCTTAAATATTAGAGTTATTGATTTTAAGATTGCAGGCAAATATTTGTTTCATAGCAAGAGAGGTTTGGAGTTTTTCTTCATTATCGATTTACATGGGTGAAAAAAAGAGTGGCCTGTCCTGATCAAGGATTGAGCCCCTTTTTGCACTATTTTGAAGAGGGAGGCTAATGGGCAAAAATCTTACAGAGTCTTCAGGTACCCATTTCACTCCTTAACACACATACATACCTGTGTCCTGGCTCTACCACTTTCAGAATAAGATCATTGATCTATTACACAAAATGTAGTGTAGCTCTTGAGCCAAGAAAATGTATGCATAGAATTATGGTATCCATAGAACAGCAGTTAACAATACATCCCCTCTCCATTTTGCCCCATGCCTTTGCCTCAGCCCTACATTTAAGCATCCTTTCTTGCTCTTTTTAACCACAAAACCCACACCATTCCAAAAACAGAAGAAAAAAAGTCAGGTCCATAAATAAGGATGCCACCAGCTCTTTTTACTGCAACAGCGGAGACTGAGTTCTTCATCATGAGTAAGGGAAGACATTTTAAGGTTTAATTGTTCCTATTCTGGGGTTGTTGTTGTTGTTTTGGTTTTAAATATTTCCATAATAATTTATGACTTAAGTCATAATGACTCGATCACTTGGAAATGAAATAAAGTAAACGTAAAATCTTCTAGTAGTAGATAGCAAACTCAAGCATCCCTGAATTTCCAATAAATCCATAACTTAAATAAATAAATAAATAAAAAGTAATTAAAAACAAAAAAATAAAAAAAACTCACCTGATATCAGTACTGCTCAAACTCCTGTCAGAACAAGAATGTTTACACTGTTTGGAAAGCCTGCAAGATGAGGGCTAAATGAACTTCAGGGAGTATTTTGTTTCAAAGTGTTGGTGCCATCACCAAGAAGATCCGCTTCCAAACTCTATCCCATTTAGTTGGTTAGCTGGTTAGCTGGTTAGCTGGTTAGCTGGTTAGCTGGTTAGTGGGCTTGGGACCCTAAACATTCACTCTTAGGATGATAGTCCTGAATAGGAGAGTTCTAGTTAGAAGAAATGGTCCTGCAGGTAAACAGGAGCTGGGGCATGTAGGTGAATACCAGAAGGTTGCTTAGAGACCTATCGGCAGACAATATCATTGGTGCTATGTACTAAAGTGACTCATCACAATCACTATCTGGATTCTTATCTTTTGTACAACTGCACTTTGCTTTCTAGACTCTGTTCAAAGGCAGCAGCACTGCATAAAGTGTGCTACATTCGTCTAAAGTTACCTGAAGTCATAAGGGCATAAGTCACTGTCATAAAGTTACCCTAAGTCAGAAAGGATTGTAACTATTGTACCGACTGAAGCTGGGCAAAAGCTCCCTTACCCTTGGCCTTCACCAGTGAAAATGTGAGTCCTGGAGAACCTGCAAATCCCACAGAATCTGGTTGGTCATCATGAGAATCAAAATGCTAGACTAAGATGGGTCTTGGCCTTATCCAGAAGGCCTTTCCTAGATGCTTAAAAAGTCATTTGTCACAAAGGAAATGAAACACAGAATAAGAAATTGAAAAGCCCCATCCTATTACTTTTCTTTTTTGGCTAGTCAACATCCCAGTCTTCTGCAGAATTATATGAAACAAACTCAGTGTATTTGAGAGTGTCTGATTCTATATATAGATTTAATTTTCACGTTATTCTCAGTATCTGATTCTTTTTTGCCCATTCATCCCCACATTGCAGAACCTCCCTTTTGCTGGGAGGTATGTTTTAAATTATTTCTAAGTTCCTCCAAGTACATGAATGTAATATATAATATCCTGCATAGGTAACAACATCCATAAATCAGTTTGCTAAATAATACCTTTGTGTTTTGACTCACCTGAACCACCACCGACACTTAGAACATTGATTTCAGGTTTTCCATTACTGATGCTAGGAAGGAAGGACAAATTCATAACTTAAAAAGCTGTTCAAAAGGTCCAGTGACACACATTTCTAGAAAATGTCCTCTAGGCACTTCCCAGTCTTTTATTCCAGTCTGATGTGGCTCATTAAGGGTGGTCAGGATGGGGCTATGTGGATGGACTGCAGACTTGTGGTTAGGAACAAGTTTAAGTCTCAGTGACGTTGGGCTATCAGAGAGAGAGAGAAGCATGTACTGCTTACACCTAAACTGAACTAGGTAGCAGACAAACAAGAGCAGGAAGTCTTTTCAGCTCTTTTAGATGAACATGTCAACCAGCAAAAAAAAAAAAGTAAAATAATAAAATGCTAATAGGATATATTGATGGAAATTTTGAATAGTGCTAGAAAGATCTACTTTTTAAAAAAGGGGGGGGAAAGAAGTGGGTCGGATGAAGTGGAATGAAAAGTTAAGTTGCACACAACTAAATACATTAAAAAGCTCACTCAGATTGATTTTATTTATTTAAAACTTTTATATAGCAATAGCACTTTTCTTATATACCGCTTCATAGTGCTTTTACAGCACTCTCTAAGCGGTTTACAGAGTTCAGCATATTGCCCCCAACAATCTGGGTCCTCATTTTACCGACCTCGGAAGGATGGAAGGCTGAGTCAACCTTGAGCCTAGTGAGATTTGAACAGCTGAACTGTTGAACTAGCAGTCAGCCTGCAATGGCTGCATTTAACCACTGCACCACTTCAGCTCTTCTAGCCAATCACCTTTCAACTAACTCTGGGCAGCTCCAAGTCAAAAATTAAAAGACATATAAAATCATATTTTATTATAAAACTCAGCCATTTGAAAAATTGAAAACAAAAACCTGGAACCAAACCAGTTCTAATCTGGGATTATCTAATCCTGTGATGACGAATTTATGGCACGCATGCCACAGGTGGCATGCGGAGCCATATCTGCCAGCACAGGAGCCATTGCTATAGATCAGTTCCAGCGTGCATGCGTGCGCTGGCCAGCTGATTTTCAGCTGGCGATGCCCCCCTCCCCTCCCAGGAGTCTCCACGCGGCCCGTTTTGAGGTAAGTAAAGGGCTTGTGCGGAGGCTCTGGGAGGACGTTTCTGGCCTCCGGAGGGCCTCTGGGGGGTGGGGAGGCCATTTTCGCCCTCCCCAGCCTCCAGGAAAGCCTCTGGAGGCTGGGGAGGGTGAAAAACAGGCCTTCTGATCCCATCGGAAGTTGGGAAATGGGCTGTTTCTGGCCTCCAGAGGGCCTCTGGGGGGAGGCCCTTTTCACCCTCCCCAGGCTCCTAGAAAGCCTCTGGAGCCTTGGGAGGGTGAAAAACGGGCCTACTGGGCCCACCGTGCCATCGTGTGTCAAAACCGGGGGGTCGCACGTGCATGCACAGGGGGCGGGGCGCATTGAATTATGGGTGTGGGCACGCACGCGCGTGACCCCTGCTTTTGGCACACGACGGCAAAAAGGTTAGCCATCATTGATCTAGTCTTTCCCCAATGATCTCATGTATGAAAGCATCTATCAAATATTTCTAAGGACATGTCTGTCGTGTATTTACCTGGATGTTAATTGGGGCAGCTTCTTGTGAATGAAGTCCAGCATGCACTGATGTTCTGTTGACTTCTTGAGGAAGACTTGAAAAGTTTCAACATAATGACTGTGATTCGAGAACAAACTCCTCATGGTCATGGTAATTGCCAACCTACTTAAACATATAGGTCAAAAAAACAGAAAGTAGACTTATTTGGCTCACGGCAGGAGGCAGGAGACAAGGAAGAGTGATGGGAAAAGTAAGATCAGCCTCAGTCCTTGTCCAACCTCAGAGAGGGTTGCAACCAGGCTTGTTCAACTTAAGGCAAGTAAGGAAAATAAGGAAAGTATTTGCTGAATCAGCATAAATGCATTTTTACCAGATTTTGACACAAGATCTTGGCTGCCTGCAGAACAGAGCGCCCAGCCAGGCTCTTTTGAAAACAAAATCAGAATCTAAGTAATAATAAGGAATTTCTACCCAGAAATCTTTTGGAAGATAGTTCTGCCGTCTCTAAGGGGATATTTTGGGACCAGTTTAAGACTAGTTTAAATTCTGTTTTATCCTGGCAGACCCTTGGGAATTTGAAAAAACACAATAGGTTCAGCTTAGGGGGGCGGAGTTAAATTTACAGTACGGTGTCATCTTCAAACATTTTTTAGAAGGGGGAAAACTCAATTAAAGAGTTTTAGTGGAGCCTGAGGCATTGTTCTGAAGTGATTATTGCTCATCCTATCAGAATATTATACTGTAGACTACTGGAGAGCAGGGGTGTCAAATTAAAAAAGAAACAGGGACCACTAACCCCTGCATGTAGAACCCTGCATGTTGTATTTTAATGTAGAAAACCACACAGGTATATTTGATTATATATCCCGGTTTGGGATAATGAAAATGAAATGAAAGCCAGCTGGGTGATATGAGTCAGACCCTCTTTTTCACCCAGCCCACCTGGCAGGGTTGTTGTTGTTGTGAGGAAAATAGGAGGAGTGTTAGGTATATTGGCTGCCTTGAGTTATATATCTAAGAAAAGGTAGGAGAAAAATCAAATGATAATAATAATCTCTTTTTATATTAATACATCAATACAAGAAGAGATAAGCAATACATTAAAAGAAACATATCATTGCATTTATTAATACAAATTGACTATTTGTTTTCAGTACTTATGTATATTTATAGGCCCTTGAATTTTTATAGTACGTGTCTGTGTGTTCACGTATTCACAAACACAGTTAGATATATAGATTGTCTCCTTCCCACGCTCAGCTTCCTCCCAGCCTACCGTTAAATAATGCAAGCTTCCTCTTCACCTCCTAGCCCCATTTTTCACCTCCCTGAAATGTCCCTTCTAATTTCTAATATCCCATGTATAGGGGGAAAAAAAGACCATCTTATTTGTCTCTTGAGAAACCTATATGCGGATCAAGAAGCAACAGTGAGAACTGGACACGGAACCACTGATTGGTTCAAAATTGAGAAAGGAGTTCAGCAAGGCTGTATACTGTTGCCCTGCCTATTTAACTTATATGCAGAGCACATCATGAGAAAGGCAGGGCTAGATGAATCACAGGTTGGAATTAACATTGAAGGGAGAAATATCAACAACCTCAGATATGCAGATGATACCACTCTAATGGCAGATAGTGAAAAGGAACTAAAGAGCTTTTTTATGCGGGTGAAGGAGGAGAGTGCAAAAGCTGACTTGAAACTCAACATTAAGAAAACTAAGATCATGGCACCCAGCCCTCTCAATTCCTGGCAAATATATGGGGAAGAAATGGAGGTAGTGACAGATTTTATTTTCTTGGGCTCCAAGATCACCGCAGATGGGGACTACAGCCAAAAAATTAAAAGACACTTGCTCCTGGGGAGGAAAGCCATGGCAAAGCTAGACAGCATATTAAAAAGCAGAGACATCACCCTGCCAACAAAAGTGTGTATAGTCAAAACTATGATTTTCCCAGTTGCAATGTATGGCTGTGAAAGTTGGGACCATAAGAAAGGCTGAGCGCCAAAGAATTGAGGCCTTTGAACTATGGTGCTGGAGAAGACTCCTGCGAGTCCCCTGGACTGCAAGGTGATCAAACCAGTCAGTCTTAGAGGAGATCAACCCTGACTGCTCTTTAGAAGGCCAGATGCTGAAGATGAAACTCAAATACTTTGGCCACCTAATGAGAAGGAAGGACTCACTGGAGAAGAGCCTAATGCTGGGAAAGATTGAAGGCAAAAGAAGAAGGGGACGACAGAGAATGAGGTGGCTGGATGGAGTCACTGAAGCAGTAGCCGTGAGCTTAAATGGACTCCGGGGGATGATAGAGAACAGGAAGGCCTGGAGGAACGTTGTCCATGGGGTCGCAATGGGTCGGACACGACTTCGCAACTAACAACAACAAAGGGGTAAAAATGTTTTTTTATGGCTTTTCCCAAACCAAGTTAAAATGTGTGGGCTACAAAACGAGAATAGTTTTAAAAAAAGAAAAGAAAGAAAAGCATTACAGTCAATCCTTAACTTACTCCCACTCATTCAACGTTGTTTTTTTAAAGTGATGACACCACTGAAAAAAATGATGACTGGTCCTCTCACTTATGACCATCATAGTGTCAGCCTTTGCGATTTTCCCAGCCAACTTTGACAAGCAAAGTCCTTGGTGAAGCTGGCAGGAAAAGTCACAAGTCCCAGTCATGTGATGTCTCACTTAATCAATGGTGATTTGCTTAACAACTGCATCAGAAATAGGTTGTAAAATCTAGTGTGATCACATGTTGTCTCACATAACAACTGCAATGCTTAACGATGAATTCCTTGGCACCCATTGTAGTTGTAAGTCAAGGACTACTTTTATAACAAAAGTCATTTGAATCACCCCCTCTTTTTCATTGTCCCCCGTATTTTTTTTTGAATGTATTTCGCACTTATTTAAAGTTTATGAATTATGAATGATTGCGAAACTTTTCAACTTTAGAAAGTTAGTAATGATCATGGACCTTGAGCAGCCTGAAACTCAACAGGTATATAAATTCAGAGGACATTCAATCTTTTTCTTTTTTCTTTTTAAATTTTTTTTTAAAGGAGATGAATTCATTCCACCTGTTTTGGAGAGAGATACCGTATTTCCAAAAAAGACGCACCTTTTTCCTCCCTAAAAGAGGCTGAAAATTGGGTGTGTCTTATACTCTGAATGTAACTTTTCTGAAGCTTTTTTCCCCAGCCCTAAAGAGGTGTTAACGATCTTCCTGGCTTCCTACTCTGTCTTTCCAGGCTTGTTTTCATTCCTACTCCTCTGAAAAAAGGTCTTTTCAGCCCTAACCAGGGGATAAAATAATGTGCTGAAGCTGAACAGACTAAGGACGCTAGCCAGATGAATACCTGGTAGGTAGATTTTTTTCCCTATTTTCCTCCCCCAAAACTAAGGTGTGTCTTATACTCCGAAAAATACGGTAGTCCTTCAAGTGCTGGAAGCTATGAAGTCCGGAGCAAGTCACCTAACAGTGCAAAGCCGCCTGCCTGCTGGTCATCTGGGAAAAAGGTACAGGGAGGTCACAATTAGTGCTAGTTTGAGTAATGCAACATTCAATTTAGTGTGGACTGCTTCTTTCCAATTATCCATGACCTCCTATGCCTGTTCGGATGTCTAATATCTTGCATCTCGTTAGCCCTATCTTTTCTGCTGCAATTTAACTTAGGAAACAAGTTTGTGCAAGACTTTTCCTGAGTCACAAGTCTGAAGTTTGGGAGATTGGTCATTAAATTTATTCTTATTGAGTTTCAAAATGTAATATTATTTCTATTCTGTTGTATTTTTATTTTATTTCCCTAATAAAAATTAGGCATGCATTTCAATCTGGTCTGGGCGACACCTGGGAATGTTGTGGGTTTCACATTTGCACTGGAGTGGGTGCCATCAATATACTGATGATACTTAGATTACTTTATCCTTATTTAACTCTAAGCAAGCAGTCATTACTCTTCATCATTCACTAAGCTTGATGATAGGCTACCAAAAAAAAAAAAACCCAACAAAATGAAGATCCAATAGGAAATCAGGACTGAATGAGATCACTTTCTCATAGCTTGGGAAGACCCCTTAATCCTCAACTATTAATGGATTCACAGTATCCAGAGGGCCACCATAGCAAAGAATCCATTTCCACCATTATAACTACTGGACCAACCGTACATGGGCTCATAGTTACCAATTATTCACACTTCAGCAGAGAGTAGCATCTAGTTGATTTTGAAAAAGGGAAACAGGGTTCAATCTGATGTAGGAAAGCAATTGAATAGTTAATAGTAGGGAACTTTTTTTAATCCAGTACGTTCTATGATACACATTCTTGGTCATCCTTTTATTTCGATCTCAATCTGTCCAGAATATTGTTTCTTTTCTCTGCTTTTACTGATAAAATATATCTATTCATACGGTGTTTTTTGAGATCTTGAGTGAGCTTATCCCTCATCTTCCATCCCCTTGGGCCTTCTGCTACCAGTCCTTTTCAGTCAGCAGGTTCTTTGCTCATCTAACATTTCTAAGACCCATGTCAGCATTTTCCTCTGAACTTTCAACTTAATAATTGCTTTTCCAGCAGATTCTGTCTGAGAAGTCACAAATACTGAACTCAATATTCACAACAGCTTGGACAATGGCTAAGACAGGATCAAAGCAAAAGTGGCAAGATTAATTACATTTCCATTTGCATGCCTGGAATCCCTCATACAGTTTAAACAATACACAGACCAAATGCAACCAAGGAACTCAATATTATTATCTGCCTCAGTCTTCTCTGACTAAATGTCCATCATCTATGTGGGGACTCTAATACAATCTCCTAGATTCCTAGTCACCAATGGCAATGGTGTAACTGGCTGGGAATTTGGAAATCTATACCATTAGTACATCTGAAGGTAGGGTTACCAGATATCCAAACAGGCAAATGAGGACATGGAAAATTGGAATAGAGGACAAAACACGCACTTCCGGCGCGACCCCGAACCGGTAGCAAAGGTAAGTAGAACCCACCCCTGGAATTCACAATGTGAACTCCAGAAGCATATTTAGAGACAGCTGCTCTTGTAACCAAGGTTAGTTCTTCCTTAAATGTTCCTAATTCATGGTGATGCAATCACCAACATGAAGAAATTAAAGGATTAAACCAAACCCAAGAGGAAGAGGACATCTTGTAGAAATTGCAGCTGAGTTAATGCTACTACTTCACAGGATACTTTCTCAGGGATCAGACAGATATATGCAAACCGCAGATCACCAAGTTAGAGATAATTTAATTTTCAAGCTTTATGCAGTTTCCAATGATAGCTACTCTCTAGCTATTGGAAGATCATGAGAATTGCTCTTGGTTAATTTCCACACAGAGGGAAAGTAGCTGGAGAAATGAAATGGGTGAAATGGCATGTGAGAACTTTTGCATGCACACAAAGAGTAGACAAGTTTATACGATAACCTAAGGCAATGTTTCTCAACTTTGGCAACTTTAAGATTTAAGACTTCAATTTCCAAAATTGAAAGTTGGGAGTTGAAGTCTGCATATCTTAAAGTTGCCAGCATTCAGAAACACTGCCCTAAGGAGTTCAAATACATGAAAAGCAAACTTCATAGCTTACAATAATGGCACTTATAAATGGTGTATAAATAGCCCTTCTAAAGAATGATACTGCCCATGTTTGCACATTCTTTTGCTAAGTAGTCTCTGGGAAGAATCAAGTGAATGACATTTGAAATGGTTTTGATTATTTTAATATACGATTCAGAGTTTGAATATTTCTTGATTTCAGGCAAAAAAAAATTGAACAAAGCTCTCTTTTTTGTATATTGTACATCTTTGCACATTTAATCTAGAGAAGCCTGCTGCAGCTTACATTTAAAAATCGGGTTGCGTGTATTATTAATAGCAACAATAATTTTACTTGCAGACTTCTTATCTTTGCTTCCTAACTTTAGCCACATGGAGCACATGTCTGATGTGTTATGTAAATGCAAGGTAATATAGCAATAACACTTAGACTTATATATCACTTCACAGTACTTTACAGCCCTCTCTAAGTAGTTTACAGAGTCAGCATATTTCCTCCAACAATCTGGGTGCTCATTTTACAGACCTCAGAAGGATGGAAGGCTGAGTCAGCCTTGAGCCCCGTCAGGATTGAATTGCTAGCAGTCAGCAGAATTAGCCTGCAATACTACATTCTAACCACTGTGCCACCATGGCTTTTCTGTGCCACCAGGGCTCTTATAAATATAAATGTAAACATGCAGACCAATCTTTAGCAATAATCCCTAATGGCAAGGATGGCAATGCATATTGTATTTTGTTATAATGTATACAAAATATTTTATAGAGTGGTCATATCCAAATTAGCTCAGAACGAAGTCACTGAGTAACTGTAATCCAGTAGTCATGGACTCAAATATGCAACATTGATTATTTGGTCCAAATGAACACTAGGACGGAATCTAATTTAGAAGAATTTTGCAGCTGTTGCTGTGTTACATTTCCCAGCACAGAACTACAGCTCGAAGTACAGAACACAAAATACCGAGTTAGATCTGATTCCCTATTTATAGAAATGTAGGCTAATAATAGCAACAGAGAAAAAAAGAGATAGTTTTAGGAAAAATGCATTGTTGATTTCAGTTTAGGAGTTTTTTTCTTTTAAACCCAACATTTGAAAACATTTGTACTTACCTGTAAAAGTCTCGTCCTTACAGAGCTGCTAGTTTCAATTTGTTGAAACGTCACAATACTTTGCAGGAAATGAATTCTGTGTCAGACAAAGTACATTTTTACAGGCTAAATCTATCTCCACCCACAGAAGCCCTGCTTTGGCAAGTACTGGATTTCTGCTTTGAACAAAACAAGAACAATTGGTGACAAACTGGCCGGTCTTGAATAGAGCTGAACACTGAAAACTCTTGCTCCGCTTTCATTTTTGAATTGGGTTAATCCTGACATTGCTTGTTTTTATGACTATGTGGAGAGAATACAGCTTCGGGCATTTAATTTAAAAAGTAGAATGTGCTTACTTTCACAGCAGAATATGGGTTTATTTTTTTCCACCTTGTAACATTCTGCTGTCCAGGCAAAAAGTAAAATTGAAAAAAAGCAGCATTTCAGAATGGTTAAATAGTTTTAAAAAGTGTAGTTAAACATTAACTTTCTGCTCTGTTGCTTCCATCTACACCCCTTCCCTCTCCCCACTAGCCTTGTTTCAGGTAAGAGTTTACATGATTCAGTGTTTTTCTGGATAAAACAATTAAAAGTACAGTGAAAAATAAAACCCATCTGTATAAATTTATTTATTTATTTATTTATTTATTTATTTATTTATTTATTTATTTATTTATTTATTTATTTATTTATTTATTTATTTATTTATTTATTTATTTATTTATTTATTTATTTATTTATTTATTTGTGAGACTTATATACCGCCTCATAGTACAAGCACTCTCTAAGTAGTTTACACCAGTAAGCAATGTATACTTACATTGCCCCCAACAATCTGGGTCCTCATTTTACCTACCTCGGAAGGATGGAAGGCTGAGTCAACCCTGAGCCGGTGAGATTTGAACAGCTGAACTGCTGATTACAGTCAGCTAAAGTAGCCTGCAGTACTGCACTCTAACTGCTGCGCCACCTCAGCTCATAAATATTTGGATAGTGGTTAAGGCATCAGTCTAGAAACTGGGAGACTGTGAGTTCTAGTCCTGCTTAAGCTACGAAAGCCAACTGAGTGACCTTGGGCAAGTCATTCTCCCTCAGCCTCCAACCCACCTCACAGGGTTGTAATTGTAGGAAAAATAGGAAGAGGAAGGAATATTAGATATGTTCACCACCTTGAGTTATTTGTAAAAATAATGAAGGTGGGATAAAAAAGATCTAAATAAATAAATAAATTTGTTACCTGTCAAGCAGGCTATTACTGAAAGCAAACTACTAGATCCTTAATCCCAAATAGCCCATCTGACAGATCAAAGCAGCAGAGAAAGGGCATGAGATGAAGCAATCAGTAAACAGTGAGAACCATCTTTGTCAAATACTGCAATACCATAGTAAGTGCTAGCAGTGAGTGCCTCCGTCTGGCAGCACACACAAAGATCCCAGGTAGGCCTTATAGGACCTATATTATAGGAAATGTTTAAAAACGTGAAGAGTAAATAAAAACAATAAAAAGTAGGACCAAGCAAGGCCCTTTGTTCTATCTCTGTTGGTAGAAGCAGCAGAAAACGTCTGAAGAACTCATTTGGATATAATACTGGTGATATTCAGCTGTAGGAGTCTGAATCTCTTTTCCTATCTACTTGACATTACACATTGGACTAGTATTCCTACAAGAAGTTTTTCAATCCAAGCTAGTGCTTCTTTAGAAGTAATCACCATAGCTTCCAGTTATTGTGCAAGATCCCTCAAGTACCTCAGAAAGTATAGGCTGGACCAGTGGTGGGTTCCTACCGGTGAGGTCCAGTGCGCCGTTCCGGTAGGGACCCGCCGATTGCGCAATTTGTGCGTAATGGCTCCCGTGCCGTCTTTGGCAGTCCGTTGCGCAGTGCCATCTTTTTTCTGGAATTTTTGGGCTTTTTTGCTTCCTGCGCATGCGCGGAAGCAAAATCTCGTGAGGGGACATGCGTGAGTGTGAGATTTCGGTGATTTTTTGCTTCCGTGCATGCACGGAAGTAAAAAAATCACCAAAATCTCATGTGCGCGCATGTTCCCTTGTGATATTTTGCTTTTGCACATGCACAGAAAGCAAAATCGCACGAGGGGCCGCGCGTGTGCAAAATGAGATGATGCACATGCAGCGCACCAGTAGGTATGTAAGAGGAACCCGCCCCTGGGCTGGACCATGGAAGACAGGACCCAGCGACTGGAAGGGAATATATGTCTACCCAAGCCGAGGTTGACCAAGAGAAATTGAGCAGATTCCAGCCTCTGATCATGTCATTTACCACTTGGTGAATTGTGAAATGTGCTGGATCACCATCTAGAGCAGGGCTGTCAAACTCGCGGCCCACGGGCCAGATGCGTCACGTGCTAGAGCTTCCAATTTTAATGACAGACAGCAGCTACACGTGTATGTTGGCATTATATTCCTGGCACCTCCTCCAGTGTTTTAAAAGAAGCTGGCAATAGAATGAAGTGTTTTTTCCTTCCTTCTCTTTAAATCTGATCTGTGAGACTCTGCTTCAAAAGGTTACTGTAGAAACAACCACTCTCATTTTTTGCAGAGAATAAAAGTGCCAGAAAGGCCTAGTCTTGTGAAACAAAGCAAGCAAGGGAATTCTTTTTCCAGAGTCATTATGTAGGGAAAAAACAGGGAATCGGGAATACATTCAGCTCACATATTCCCTTTATCGCCAATCACAACCAGTTTATATAAGTGATACAGTGGATTCGCAAAAGATAGCATCAGCCATCCAAAATGTCACTCTCAATCTTAAACATGCTGAAATACTGTATACACTGCTGATGAAAACTGTTACCTCAAAACCATCAGTTCACAGAGACAGTTTATATATCATTCTGGTTTTGGTCTTTGGAATCATTTGAGTTGGCTGATATACTCGAAAAGGCAACTGGAAGTGTTTGCATAGTATCTCTATGGAAATCCCATTCACATCAACTACGTTTTACGGCTTTCAACATTGCAGTAATTACTTGAGCTGGAGTTATTTCAAGCTGCAATGGCTTGAATTGCAATGACACTATAGAGCACTGCACACCAGAACAACTAGACACAAGAACAGGTTTTTCCCCAAACGCCATCACTCTGCTAAACAAATAATTCCCTCAACACTGTCAAATTATTTACTAAGTCTGCACTACTATTAATCTTCTCATCGTTCCCATCTCCTCCCACTAATGACTGTATGACTATAACTTTGCTGCTTGTATCCTTACAATTTACATTGACTGGTTCCTAATATGATTTGATTGCTTATTTGTACCCGGACTATCACTAAGTGTTGTACCTTATGATTCTTGACAAACGTATCTTTTCTTTTATGTACACAGAGCATATGCACCAAGACAAATTCCTTGTGTGTCCACTCACACTTGGCCAATAAAGAATTCTATTCTATTCTATTCTATTCTATTCTATTCTATTCTATTCTATTCTATTCTATTCTATTCTATCCTTTACGTGGACAGACTTTTTTTAAAAAGATTGTGTATTGAAATTTACAACTCCAGTCAAATATTTTCAATCATTTTTCTAAAGAGTTCCCAGTCAGTATTCCTAACAAGAAGTGGCATTCTAAGACTTTCTTGGGCATTTTATTAAATCCTAGTAGGTTTGCTACCTATTATGTTTATTAATAATACTGAAACTTAATATGAAATATGGAAACATTGCTCAAAATAGGAAGCAGCCTCATGGATGTTGGAAAATTACTCTGGGCAATTGCTTGCTCTAGTTTACCCAGCAACAAAGAATTTTGACTGATGGGGCCTAGGTAGGAAGCCTTCTCTGACGTTGCCCCTGTTCTGGAAAACATTCTGCCACCAGAGGAGAGAGAAGGAGTTAAAACACGGCCCTGCACCCTTGCTTAGGGTTCAGACAGGGTCACACAGATGTGGGCTTGGCTAATGCCCTGAAGGCCTTACTCCTACAACTTTTAACTAACTTTCATCTAATTTTACCCTGATTTTTAACTTATTCTTGATTTTTAACTTTTATATATTGTTTTGATATTTGATTTTTTTTTCTCTACACCACTGAGGGTCCCTCAAAGAGATGGGTGGTTATAAAAAAAATTGATAAATAATAAATAAGCTCATGCCCCTCTGTATAGCTAGCATAATATAGTTAAATGTTTATTTGCTAAACATCATGAACAAAAAAGCAGAATAAAATGCAGGCCAAAGCAGGGAGAGGGAGATGAGAAGAACAGAGTGGAGAACTTAGTATCACTCTTTTATATCATCTGTATCTCCCTATCTGTATCACAAGGCTCAGAACTTTCCAGAGACCTTACCCACAATACTGTGGCTATATAATTGGCATGGACAGTCTCAAAGGAGGGAGCTTTGGTTATTCTAACTTTAACCCTTTTGTGCAAATAGCAGCAGACAGAGGTGGAAAATAGAACACAAGCAGATTCTATTCTATTCTATTCTATTCTATTCTATTCTATTCTATTCTATTCTATTCTATTCTATTCTATTCTATTCTATTCCATTCCATTCCATTCCATTCCATTCCATTCCATTCCATTCCATTCCACCATGTTTTCCCGAAAATAAGACCTAGCCTGATTTTTAGCAAGCTCCTAATATAATCCCTACCCCAAAAATAAGCCCCAGTTAAGGTCATCATCAGCTGGGGCAGGGTGTGGGTGGGCGTGGCCAGCACAGGAGGCAGTTAGGGCATGGGAGCCGATGGTATCCGGCTGCAGCCCACACTGGGCACGTGAGTTGATTATCTGTCCAAGCAGCAGGCAGAGGCAGAGGTGGGGGGGGGAGGCATATGATCGGGATGCGCCATGCGGGCTGCAGAAAAACCGAGAGTTGGTGGGCTGGAGTGGGCAGCCAGCCATGAGAGGCTCGTCTTCACTCAACTGCACCGGAAGCAGATGGAGGCAGAGGTGTAGGGGGAAGGCAGGCGATCCCAATGCTCCATGCGGGCCACAGGCAAGCCGAGAGATGTTTGGACTCCCCCCACACACACCTCTGCCTCCATCTGCTGCTTGGACATGTAATCAACTCACCTACGCTGCACGGGCTGCACAGCCCCAGAGTGCGCCGAACAAGTGGCCAGCAGGCTGCAGCTGCTACCGGACACCGTAGGCTTCCGCATGCTCTCTGCCCCTTATGTGCATGTCAGCGGGTAGGGTGCCCAGCCGGGCTGATCACCATGATATCTTGTTTTCCTGAAAATAAGCCCTAATGCTTATTTTGGAGCCAAAAAAAATATAAGACCAGGTCTATTCCTCTACTCTACTTCTCTTTCTCGTCTCGTCTCGTCTCGTCTCGCCTCGTCTCGTCTCGTCTCGTCTCTTCTCTCCTCTCCTATCCCCTCCTCTCTTCTCCCCTCCCCCCTTTCATCCCATCCCATCCCATCCCATTCTATTCATTTGGTGGACGGGGTTGATGTCTTCAGCAGTGAAGAGAAGAGCTGCCTACTGGCATGTGAAACCAAGAGGCAGAACTAGTAGGGCTTTTTCCTTCTAACCTTTATTTTTCTCATTTCAATCCATCTCTGTACATTGTAGTATTCTCCATGTATCATTACTTTGTTCAAGCACCATATCCTCCCCTAAGAAACTGCCTGAAGGTATCTCATCATTTTCAAGCACTCCTCTGGGCACGCTTTGAACTGCAGCTAAAGAAATAAACAGCCATTTCTATTTTGCATTAAATAAACCATAGAAGAACAACTTCAAAGTTATCATTGCTCACACTTGTTGGCTTCCTTGGATATGTATTTATCCTTATTGTTTCAAAACAGTATTTTTCACAATGTTTTCTTTAAGTTGCAGTGATTTTTCACCATGATTGCATTTATACTTAGCTCTTTATTCTTCAGATTGCCAGCGAAACTAAAGGAACTTTCACTGAACAGAATTTTTTTAAATAATACTACAATACCGTAATTACAAAATAATGAAATCATCAGCAGATAATGATTTTGTTTTATGCATACTCACACTATTTACTGTCACTGGACTCTGCCCAGAGTCACTTGGAGAATGATCTTTATTTGTTTATTTGAACAAACCTTTATTATATTTGTAAATAACTCAAGGCAGCGTCATATTCAACACACCTTACTCCTCCTATTTTCCCCACAACAACCCTGTGAGGTAGGATGAGCTGGTCTGAGAAAGAAGGGTCTATGACTATTCGCTTCCTCCACTTGGCCGCGCCTGGTTGGTCCCCAGGGTTCTGCCCCCAACCATTCAACACTGCCTTTTCTTCTTGGCTGAAATGGCCCTAGCTCTTCGGCCCAGCCCCTACGCCCCAGCCCCTCCCGGCCCAGCCCCTTCATCCCAGCTCCTTCACCAAATGGGCCCAAAAGCCCGTTCTCCCTGGGCTTTTTTGGGCGCACGGAACACTTCTCCGCCAATCAATCAGAGGAAGGGAAGGGAAGAGAGAGAGAGAGAGGGAGAAAGTGTTCAGTGTTCATCCACTTATGGGAGTTGACTTATGCCAACTCCCAGAGGGAGGGGGAGGGAGAGGGAGAGGGAGAGGGAGAGGGAGAGGGAGAGGGAGAGGGAGAGGGAGAGAGGGAGGGAGGGAGGGAGGGAGGGAGAGAGGGAGGGAGAGAGAGAGAGAGAGGAAGGAGATAGGAAGATCTCCGGTTGACCCCAGCAACCAATATGATTGATTTCACATTAAGAGTTTTTCAGTAAGACTTTCTAATCTTTTATACATATTTTAAAATTTTGAATTTTAATATTTTATTCTCACTTTTAACTGTTTTTATATATAGTTCTTAACATCTATTCATACACTGCCCAGAGCTGCTGTTTTGAGATGGTGGTTTCTAAATATGATATATAAAAATATATTTTGTAAAGTGTAAATGTAAATAAAAATATAAAATGTATATTTTGTAAAATAGCAGCTACTCTCTTTAGATCATATCAGGGTTATAAAACTACAGACATCATTAAATGACAGCTAAGAGACAGAATAAAATACAGAGTAACAGAGTCGGAAGGGACCTTGGAGGTCTTCCAGTCTAACCCACTAATCAAGCAGGACACCCTCTACCATTCCAAACATGTTGCTGGAATATCTGGGCCTTTGCACCACAGTCCCTCCTTCTGCTTAATGGAGTAGCAACTTGGTAATTCCTATAGCTCCCACTATCTGCACTTTGCCTGGCATCTTTCCCCTTAACCTGTTGTGTGAGAGAGATAGGGCTGTATCACCCTGTGATACATTACCTTTTGGAAATGACTAAGAAAAAAATGAACAAAGAGAAATATAAAATCATTGCTACACTGCCACCTTCTGGCCATAACTTGGGTTTGCATTGCTGCTTCCATCAGCTCAAGCCAAAAAGCAAATAGTAGGAGATAGTTGTCCAAAGCATCTGAGAACCCCCATCTAGTCTCATGTGTCCTCGGGTTCTACTGGTGGTGGGGAGCCGACTGGAAATTGAACAAAATATACTTGCTGAGCTTCTGAAGAGAGCCTGGGTCAACAAGGCCCAGAGGACCTTCTATTATTCTATCTCCTGCTGTATATGAATTTAGCAACCACAATCCTAACATGTCCAAAAGACTGGACTGCACTCCTTCACGAAGTTCAATTGCTGAAACCCAATCAGCTTAAAAGGGGATTTAAATGGATTAAACATTTCGGGGTTGTAGTCTAGATTTCCCTCCATCACCACCCCTAACTTTTGTCAGTTGGCCATTTTAAGAAAACAGGATCCCCCCCCCAAGATCAGAAGTATTCATTGCTCTATTTTAAAATCTAACTATTAGTAGAGTGTGCAAAAACATGTAGTCCAACTTTCTGAAGTTATTACTAATTGTGTATTCTTTCCAGAACACTTTCAAACCAAATTACCAGAGAGATATTTCAGGATTACCGTATTTTTCGGAGTATAAAATGCACCAGAGTATAAAACACACCTTAGTTTTGGGGGAGGAAAATAGGTGAAAAAATCTACCTACCAGGTATTCATCTGGCTAGCGTCCTTAGTCTGGTCAGCTTCAGCACATTATTTTATCCCCTGGTTAGGGCTGAAAAAAATCATCTTCGGAGGGAGTAGCAATGAAAAAAAGCCTGCAAAGACTTAGGGCTGGAAAAAAACTTCTTTGGAGAAAGAAGCAATGAAAAAAATCCTGCAAGCCGGAAGATCATTAGCACCTCTTTAGAGCTGAAAAAACCTTTTTCAGAGGGAGTAGCAATGAAAACAAGCCTGCAAGCCGGGAAGAACCGGGGAAGATTGTTAGCACCTCGTTAGGGCTGAAAAAAAAAGATTCAAAAAAGCTACATTCGGAGTATAAGACGCACCCACATTTTCAGCCTCTTTTAGGGGGGGAAAGGGTGTGTCTTATACTCCGAAAAATATGGTTATATAGATTAAGCTCTGTGCAGTGTATTCAGTCTACACTCATTTTTGGGGAATACATTCTAGCTGAAAGATTTGTTTCTAGCAGAGGAGTTACTCAAGGGCAATAATGAAAGTATATTAGTTTCATTTTCCATTCCTCTTCTAAAAAAGAGAAGTCCCCTATTAAATATCTCACAAGTAATTGTTACTGGAGAAAAAGAGGAAATGGGAGAGAAAACACTGCTACGATTTCGGAATAAAGACGGAAGCACATTTTCTGAGTTGAAGATTATTGAATGGTAACGATTTGGGTACAGTTTTGCTTCAGAAAAATTCACTTTACCAAGATTTAATTAAGAGATTTAATTTGACCAAGGAAGGAAGATTAAGAATATCCTAGGAGCTGAATATCTCAGGTATTCTCCTTCCCACTTCTACCACCTGACCCGGTTCTTATTTTTGCTGTGTAACCTATGTCAATAATATTTTATTCCTTATGGAGACAAAAGCCTCCATCTGGTGTGCTCTGGTATAAATTAAAGGGATGCTCAACACCTTCATTCAAGAGAAATTGGATGGAATTTTAATATGATTTGGAAATAAAGATGCCATGGAAAAATTCCTTTCTAGACTACATTTTTAAACAGCTTTGCCAGTTATGTGCATAAAAATAAATAATTTGCAAGAAGCATCTAATCCAGCCTTTTTTTACTACAGCAGCTCCCAACCAGATGTCATAAGAGTAAAGTGGATTTCTTTTTGTTTACCTCAAACTTGTAATTCAGCATTTACATGATGTATTTATTATGAGTAGTGTAAATTATTATTTTACGATAGAATTCTTTCCTAGGCACCATTCCAGCATTTGAAAATTCAGTACGAGACAGTCCAAAAAGGTTAAAACCATAATACAAATATGAATAAAAGCATTCACATTAAAACAATCTTAACAAAAGCCCTAAGATCTGATATATATACCTGTTTAAATGCCCCTAATCCAACTGTATGTTTCAATGAATCTATAAGAGAGCAGAAAGCAACACAATTTCTACGTAGAACAGAGATAAACATATCTTCTGTTTGAATGCATATTTATCAGAGGTGGATTTCAGCAGATTCTGACCAGTTCTGGAGAACAGGTAGCGGAAATTTTGAGTAGTTCGGAGAGCCAGTAAATACCACCTCTGACTAGCCCCGCCCCCATCTATTTTCTGCCTCCCAAGTCCCAGCTGATCAGGAGGAAATGGGGACTTTGCAGTATCCTTCCCCTGGAGTGGGGAGGGAATGGAGATTTTACAGTATCCTTCCCCTGCCACGCCCACCAAGCCAAGCCACGCCCACCAAGCCACACCCACAGAACTGGTAGTAAAAAAAATTGAATCCCACCACTGATATTTATGTTTTATGTGTAGTTGTTTATGATTCAAAATGAGCATATTTTGAAATAAGACAACCATGAATATGGCAGGTGTCAAAGTATGGTCATCCCTGCAGTCAATACTTTGCAATACATCTTTTAGTAGAAATAGCAGTTTCATTTTCTGCTAGTTGTTAACATCTAAGAATCTTTCTAATCTTGCTTTTGGAATGTTCCTCATTGTTCCTGGCAGAAGTCATCTAGCTCACAAATATTCTGAGGGCTCCTTTTACGCACTGAGACCTTCTCACCAATTTTGAACAATAATCAGCTTTGGGCACTGCTAAGGTCAGCCCCAACCCATTGCTTTTCTTTCTCATATGTCTACAGTTATAGGTTGAGAGCAGGGGTGGGTTCTAAATTTTTTTACTATTGGTACTGTGGCCGTGGCTTATTTTGTGGGCATGGCTTGACAGTCATGTGACAGTGGGCATGGCTTTGTGGTCATGTGACTGGGTGGGAGTAGTTTGGCTGTCATGTGACTGAGTGAGGGTTGCTGGGTGGTCATGTGACTGGGTGGGCGTGGCCAACTTGACGTCACTCATGTCAAGAGTTAGGGTTAAAGTGCCTGGCTCTCCTCGCCTCAAAGGCCTCAACGAGACACAATTTCCCTGTCTATTTACTACTATTGAACATCCAAAATATACTATTTAATCCTATGTATATATGCCATATATGTACATACATATTACACACAGGCACACAAAAAGATACATTATCTACTATATATACTGTATGTGTATGTACACACACACACAGCTCTTCTAAAACTACACATTCAACCTCACTTACTGCATTTGGAAAAACTCACCCAGAGTCCACTTTCTGCCACACATTTAACCATAACTTCTGTACATTACACATGCCTTCAGATGTTCTTCCCTAGCTTGCACATGACTGTTAGAGCCAGGAAATGTCTTGGATTGAGTAAAATGTGGTGAAACTGACTTAACAACACTCTTGCTTAGGAACCAAAATTTTGGGCTCAATTGTGGTCATAAGTCAAGGACTGTCTCTGCCTTCTTCTGCATGGCAGCCTTGTCCTAGTAAACTCCTTCTCCTTTCTGGCAATTTTCCTCTCTGTTAGAGGAACCAAAATAATCCAGACAATGTAAGGTTGCTGTGCTGTTTCAAAGTGTTTTCTGAAGCCAAGTCTAGTGGCAGGGTTTGTGGTGCTTCCTACCTTCCCCTCCCTCCCTCCCTCTCTCTCTCTCTCTCTCTCTCCTCTCCCTTCCTTCCTTCCTTCCTTCCTTCCTTCCTTCCTTCCTTCCTTCCTTCCTTCCTTCCTTCCTTCCTTCCTTCCTCTTTCTTTTCTCTTTCTTTCTCTCTTTCTCTGTCTTTCTCTTTCTTTCTTTCTTTCTTTCTTTCTCTCTCTCTTTCTTTCTTTCTTTCTTTCTCTTTCTTTCTTTTTCTTTCTTGTCTTTCTCCCCTTCCTCTTTTTCTTTTTCTTTTTCTTTTTCTCTCTCTCTCTCTCTCTCTCTCTCTCTCTCTCTCTCTCTCTCTCTCTCTCTCTCTCTCTCTCTCTCTCTCTCTCTCTCTCTCTCTCTCTCTCTCTCTCTCTCTTTCTTTCTTTCTTTCTCTCTCTTTCTCCCTCCCTCCCTTTCTCCTTTCCTGTGAAGAACCCCAGAAGGTCTTTGGTAGCAGGAAGAAAGCCAGACGTTTTGAAACTGAGAACACGTCCATTGATCATCTGTCATTCTTAGCACTCCACTGTTGATTAGCTTAGCCTGAGCAAGGATAGGTTAGCAGCCACTTACAATAAGCTCTCAACTCAAACTCAGCGCACATGGGGATCCCCAAACAGTGAGGTTGAAGTGTGAGTAAAAGAGTTTACCCTTCTCTCCCTCCCTCCCTCCCTTTCTCCCTTCCTGTGAAGAACCCCAGAAGGTCTTTGGTAGCAGGAAGAAAAACCAGATGTTTCAAAACTGAGAACACGCCCATTGATCATCTGGCATTCTTAGAGCTCCACTGTTGATTAGCTTAGCCTGAGGATAGCTTAGCAGCCACTTACAATAAGGTCTCAACTCAAACTCAGTGCACATGGGGATCCCCAAACAGTGAGGGTTTCTTTCTTTCTTTCTTTCTTTCTTTCTTTCTTTCTTTCTTTCTTTCTTTCTTTCTTTCTTTCTTTCTTTCTTTCTTTCTTTCTTTCTTTCTTTCTTTCTTTCTTTCTTTCTTTCTTTCTTGAAGGCCCCCTGCACAACCCTTTTGGGTCTAGCAAGCCTCCCTACAGCCCCCTGTGAGCCAAAAGGGGCATGGGGGCATGCCACACTCCCCGTGCCCCATTTTGGGCCTAGCAAGCCTCCCTACAGCCCCCTGGAAGCCGAAAGGGGCATGGGGGGACCCTGGAAGCAGGGGTGGGTTCTAACTTACCTTGCTTCCGGTTCGCTTTCTCCCACACCACGTGGCAAAAAAAACAAAGCAAAAAAAAAGATGGCAACTGCATGCACAGTGCCGGAACTTGGCTTCTGCGCATGCTCAGAAGGGAATTTTTTTAAAAAAATGTAAAAAAAATTCAAAAAAAGATGGTGGTGCCCACGGACTGGCACCTACCAATCCGGTTCGGTGACGTCATTGTGATGTCACCAGTGGGTCACTACCGGTTCGGGCGAACCGGTCCGAACTGAGAGAAACCTACCCCTGGTGAGGCCTGTTTCCCTTCTACTCAGAAAACAGGATAAAAAGGGAGAGAGAAAAGCAACATAATAGTGACATCAGAGCCAAATAATAAGGGAAAGAGTAGGAAATGAGTGCACAGGCAAATCTACCACAGATCAGAGATTAAATCCCAAAATTCTAAAAACTGGCATCAAGACTGGAGCATTAGTAACCATTTCATGCTTAGATTTTATAGGTGAGGAGTATCAAAATGGAACAAGGTAGTAAATTCTATAACCCCAAAAAAGTTTTCAGTTTTATGAAACAGAGCATTGCGCCAGCACTCTGAAACATCAAGCTTAATTTAACAGTTCAGGAATATAAAATTTACCCAGGAACTAGATGCAAAAAATTGCCATAAGACTGCAGTTGCTTTACTATTTGATACTCTTAAACAATCAGCATTCAGCCTCTTGCTGACTTATGGCAAATCATTTTGTAATATCTGATCTCTCTTCTGTCAGCCCCCACCTTGGAGAGTATCAATTTGTGCGCACTGTTAGAGTACTGTAGTTATCAAATATCATTGGAAAGGGTTTTTAACCAAGCCATTTGGATAACGGCTTCACAGATGTGATTTTTTTTCTTGCAAAGACTCAAATAGTTGTTGTGCTCCCAAGGGTGGGTGGGTGGGAGCTACTGTAGATTAGCTCTTGCTAATTCTAAATAGGAGTCTAACAGCAGTGCAGATAAATTGTTGCCTGGATTCACATACCATTAAATCCTAAATTTGGGATTACAATGCACAATTCTTTTGTTCTGCTAATATACCCCACCCCCCTCAAAAAACCTCATCAAACCACAAAGTGCTCACAGTGATAGCATGCTAACACAGCATTCTCAAGCTCTTATTATATGGTGAACCACAGACTACCCAACCGTATTTTAACCTAGTTTAGCATATTGTGTGTTTGAGATATCACCCAGCACAGAAAGCAGTCATCCATGCAGGGCTAGCAGGAACTGTTGATTCCTTTTGTTCTCCAGGGCAGAGTGATTTTGTTTTTCTTTCCCAAATCCTTTTCATTTAGCATAATTAATCTGCCTTCCATGGCAGGAAAGTGGTGGGGGGAGGGAAACAGAACCATCTAGAATTATTACAAAAACAAACTAATAACTCGTGCCAACTTGGATTTTGGAAAGGGTAAGCAATGTGCCGCTTTGTATTTTTCTCACTCTTAATTCAGACTGTATAGTTATTTATCCAGGAGTCAGTACCTGTGTCAAAATATACGTGCCTTGATTTCTTTCATTGTGGAATCTCACTGTTTATACACTGTTTGACAGCATCAGGAACGCTCTATGCACGAAGAAAGAGCCCTTAATTCCCCCAGTGGCTAATTGGCTGCAAAAGCTGATGGAGTTAGCCGAGATGGCTACATTGACTGCTTTAATTAAAGAAAAGATTACAACCAACTTTGTTTCTACTTGGAAACCACTTCTGGACTTTGTGCTTGAGGTGGAAAAATAATAATGAAACATTGACTTTGGGTTTTGCTGATTAGATAGGTTTGTTGTTATAGAAATGGCTAGTATATATTACTATGTAAAGGTAAAAAGTTGAGGCTCTATATTACCACCTTATTCTACTGCACTAAAAAGAGTCAGAAATCAATGCTTTTCTTTCTCCCCCCCCTTTAACTTCCCCTTTTTCCTCTTCCTTTTTTTCCTTCCTTCCTCTCTCATTATTTTCATTTCTCATAATGAATTCATAAATAATAATAATGTGAAATCAATCATATTGGTGCTGGGGTCAACCGGAGATCTTTCTCCCTCTCTCTCTCCCTCCCTCTCTCTCTCTCTCTCTCTCTCTCTCTCCCTCTCTCCCCCCCCCCTCTCTCTCCTAATTTATATAGTAACAAGTTGCTACTTCAATGGGCAGAAGGTGGAGTCAGGGTGCAAAAACCCAGATGGTTGGACTTCAGCAATTACATCAACATTTTAGTATGTTATTGAAACTGCTATAAAAACAGAGTATGCATCACAAGATTTCCTTTATCTCTAGGTCTAGATTATAGAGTTCATATTCATATGAAGTTTATATTTCTCCCACTCGGCTTTCATACAATAATGCCAGACATTCCTTAGACTTCTTATCTTGTTCTCTTTGAACCTCTAAGTGAGTTGATAGCCACTAATATTTTACCAATTGAGATATTTTCTTACTGGGATTCAAATTCATTTCTCTTTGTATTTTATACTTCGATAAACTAATAAAAATTTGTTAACCGAATCTCACTGTTGGGGGCTCAGTCCACAGTTAACTGGGACATCAACCAGACAATCCTGCGACTTCTTATGACAGTTTCTTGGTTTGGCCAACTCTGAATGAAAACCTCGCTGCCTTTGAGTAATAGTGGAAGTGTTCTCCAAGGCCTGGTTCTGCTGCAGGGACAAAGGTTGACTGCTTTGTCCAAAGCTGTGTGACATTGTGGGTGTGGGCTACCTCCTCCCTAACTCTTTCCCACTGAGAACAAATATCATTTAAACACCCCATCATTGCACAGCTAGATTAAATCAGTTGCAGCCCATTACTTTAAATAATCAGTACCGGTAAGTATCAGGCTGCCATCTCTCACTTCAGTGGTAAAAGCTGGAAAGTTATAGGAGGAGACATGTAATTACAGACATTTTCAAGGTTCATTTTTGGGGAAATTAAAATCTAACATTATGACATTTGACAGGCTGTTTCTTTCAACAGTGTTGGCTCATCCGTACAAATATAGACTGAGCCCAGAGAACAAGGCACAGAAAAGAATTTTTTCACTGATGCCTTGTACTTTGCCGGGAAACTGAACATAATATTGAAGGCACAAATATAATCCTTATTTTAAAAGATCAAATTATATTTGGACAACTTGCATGCAGATTACATTACATTTGGGAAACCATGTGTCTTGTCTTTTTATTTTCACTCAATTCTATTGTGCTGATGATTCACCAAAGTCAACATGTAAAAAAGAAGCACTATACTGGCTGGGAATAATGGAATTTACCCACCTGGAGTGGATCAAAATGAAAATAAATGTATCTGTGATGCTAAATGTATCTTTTTGGTCTACTATGTTTAAGTTACCCTTTAAATTTCAAAGTTGACACACATACAGGAGCTGAGATGGTGCAGTGGTTAAATGCAGCCCTGCAGGCTGCAGGCTACTGCTAGTTCAGCAGTTCAGCTGTTCAAATCCCACCGGCTCAAGGTTGACTCAGCCTTCCATCCTTCTGAGGTCGGTAAAATGAGGACCCAGATTGTTGGGGGCAATAGGCTGAACTCTGTAAACCACTTAGAGAGGGCTGTAAAGCACAATGAAGTGGTATATAAGTCTAAGTGCTATTGCTATTGCTATACATAAAATGCAAGAGGCATCAGCAGAAAGATGTTTACTTCCTCTCTAGAGTATCAAACCATGCTCTCAACCAGGGGTAGGTTGCTCCCTGTTCGGACCTGTTCGCCCGAACCGGTAGCAACCTGCTGGTGATGTCACGATGACGTCACCAAACAGGATCAGTCAGTGCCGGTCCGTGGGCGCCGCCATCTTTCTTTTTTAAAAAATTGATTTTTTTAAAAAAAAATTTCCTTCTGAGCATGCGCAGAAGCCAAGTTCCAGCACTGTGCATGCGGTTGCCATCTTTTTTTCAGCTTTGTTTTTTTGCCATGTGGTGCAGGAGGAAGTGAACTGGCAGCGAGGTAAGTTAGAACACACCCCTGTTTCCAGGGTCCCCCTGCGCCCCTTTTGGCTCCCAGGGGGATGTAGGGAGGCTTGCCAGGCCCAAAATGGGGCATGGTGGGTGCGGCGGCCCCCCCACCCCTTTTGGCTCCCAGGGGGCTGTAGGGAGGCTTGCTAGGCCCAAAACAGGGAATGAGGGGTGCGGCACCCCCTGTGCCCCCTTTTGACTCCCAGGGGGTTGTAGGGAGGCTTGCCAGGCCCAAAAGGGGTGCGGGGAGGCCTTCAAGGGAGAAAGAAAGAAAGAAACCCTCACTGTTTGGGGATCCCCATGTGCACTGAGTTTGAGTTGAGAGCTTATTGTAAGTGGCTGCTAAGCTACCCTTGCTCAGGCTAAGCTAATCAACAGTGGAGCTCTAAGAATGCCAGATGATCAATGGGCATGTTCTCGGTTTCAAAAATCTGGCTTTTCTTCCTGCTACCAAAGACCTTCTGGGGTTCTTCACAGGAAGGGAGGAAGGGAGAAAGGGAGGGAGAAAGAGAGAGAGAGAGACAAGAAAGAAAGAAAGAAAGAAAGAAAGAAAGAAAGAAAGAAAGAAAGAAAGAAAGAAAGAAAGAAAGAAAGAAAGAAAGAAAGAAAGAGAAAAAGAAAAAAAAAGAAAAAGAAAAAGAAAAAGAAAAAGAAAAAGAAAAAGAAAAAGAAAAAGAAAAAGAAAAAGAAAAAGAAAAAGAAAAAGAAAAAGAAAAAGAAAAAGAAAAAGAAAAGGGAAGGGAGAGAGAGAGAGAGAGAAAGGCAAGAAAGAGAAAGAAAGAAAAATGAAAGAGAGAGAGAGAGAAAGAGAGAAAGAAGGAAGGAAGGAAGGAAAGAAAGAAAGAAAGAGAAAGACAGAGAAAGAGAGAAAGAAAGAGGAAGGAAGGGAGAGAAGAGAGAGAGAGAGAAAGAGGAAGGAAGAAGAGGAAGGAAGCACCATAAACCCTGCCACTTCAGAAGACACTTTGAGACAGCACAGCAATTTAGGGCTGGAAGATATCTCAGAGGTCATCCAGTCCAACTCCCTGCTGCAGCAGGAAACCTTACCTTGTCTGGATTACTTTGGTGCCTCTAACAGAGAGGAAAATTGCCAGAAAGGAGAAGGAGTTTACTAGGATAAGGCTGCCATGCAGAGGAAGGCAAAAGTCCTTGACTTTTGACCACAATTGAGCCCAAAATTTTGGTTGCTAAGCAAGAGTGTTGTTAAGTGAGTTTCACCACATTTTACTCAATCCATGACATTTCCCGGCTCTAACAGTGATGTGCAAGCTAGGGAAGAACATCTGAAGGCATGTGTAATGTTCTAATGTACAGAAGTTATGGTTAAATGTGTGGCAGAAAGTGGACTCTGGGTGTGTTTTTCCAAATGCAGTAAGTGAGGTTGAATGTGTAGTTTTAGAAGAGCTGTGTGTGTGTGTGTGTGTGTGTGTGTGTGTGTGTGTAGATACACATACAGTATATATAGTAGAAATGTATCTTTTTGTGTGCCTGTGTGTAACATGTATGTACACATATGGCATATATACATAGGATTAAATAGTATATTTTGGATGTTCAGTAGTAGTAAATATACAGGGAAATTGTATCTCGTTGAGGCCTTTGAGGCGAGGAGAGGCCAGACACCCTAACCCTAACCCTTGACGTGAGTGACGTCAAGTTGGCCATGCCCACCCAGTCACATGACCACCCAGTCACATGATCACCCAGCAATCCCCACCCAGTCACATGACTGCAAAGCCACTCTCACCCAGTCACATGACTGCAAAGCCACTCTCACCCAGTCACATGACTGCCAAACCACTCCCACAAAATCACATGACCATGAAGCCACACCCACTGTCACATGACCATCAAGCCATGCCCACAGAACCGGTAGTAAAAAATTTAGAACCCACCCCTAGGCCTCACCTATTTCTGCCCTAAAGATTGTTTCCCCCCTTAACATTCTTATTAGAGTAAACTTGTTAAATTATTTTATGCTACAACATAGTACAAAAACTCTTGCATTCTAAATGGCTGGTTTTGTTTTCATGTGCTAATTAGCCACAATACTTAACGCAGGAAAGGATTCCTGAGTTATCCACATTGCTTCATTATCCTGTCACCAGAATGAGCTACAGCCATCTTTTGAGAGGCTGAAATGGACAAACCTATCTTCCCTCCCTCCCATTATAAAGATGGCCTCCAGGAACTTTTTCCAGCTGTGATTTGAAAGTACTCATTTCCCAGTCATGATTTGGAAACCACAATGACAAGATTCAAATAAGCCGACCGTTTCTTCAGCGCCATCTGTGAAGTTTCTGCAATGTTTCCTTCTTGATGTGAAGAATGTTTTTCAACTTTCCTTAGTTAGCATTGGTAGCAGATGAAGCTACCTATTTACTACAGATGTTTTGATACTTGTGGGATTCAGAAGAAGCCACTTCTATTGGCTTTTCTTGTACTAAACTTCCCACAGGTATTTATGGCTTCGGGGAGAAGACAAATGAGCATTATTGCTTCTGACAAGCCAATCTATAATCCTGCTGACAGTTGGAAAGGCAGACGAATGATTTAGAGGGAGACAGGAAGTGAAGGATTGCAACCTCTCATAAAGGCATAATCATGTGTGCTCCAAACTAGTTCTCTCAGTCATTTATATTTTGTCACGTTCCAAGCCCAAATGCTTTCAGGAATTCTAAGTTCTACCAAGGTTTTAGTGAGCAACTGCAGCTTCAACATTCTTCTTGTGTGAACTGGATACTGTTTATTTATTTATTTTTATTTATTTATTTATTTTTGTCAAGTACGTGTTGGTAATATACATAGATATAACATTGTTTATATGCATAAGATGAGTACTGATAAGAGGGAACATTAGGACAGGGACGGTAGGCACGCTGGTGCACTTATGCACGCCCCTTACTGACCACTTAGGGTAAAGTTTTGGGGTTTTGGTGACGAAACCACAATGTCAGGTAGTGAGTTCCAGGCATTTACCACTCTGTTGCTAAAGTCGTATTTTCTACAGTCAAGTTTGGAGCGGTTCATTTTGAGTTTGTATGTGTTGTGTGCTCGTGTATTGTTGTGGTTGAAGCTGAAGTAGTCGTTGACAGGAAGGACGTTGTAGCAGATAATTTTATGAGCTATGCTTAGGTCGTGCCGAAGGCAACGTAGTTCTAAGCTTTCTAAGCCCAGGATTTCAAGTCTGGTTGCGTAAGGTATTCTGTTGCGAGTAGAGGAGTGGAGGACTCTTCTTGTAAAGTATCTCTGGACACTTTCTAATGTATTTATGTCCGATATGTGGTGTGAGTTCCAGACAGATGAGCTGTATTCAAGGATTGGTCTGGTGAATGTTTTGTATGCTCTGGTTAGTAGTGTGATATTACCGGAGAAGAAGCTACGTAAGATTAGGTTAACAGTTCTTGAAGCCTTTTTGGCGATGTTGTTGCAGTGGGCTTTGGCATTTAGATCATTTGAGATGAGTATTCCAAGGTCTTTGACAGGGTGAGGGTCATCTGCAAGGTCTTGTCTGTTCAGCTTGTATTTGGTGTTCTGATTTTTTTTGCCAATGTGTAGGACAGAGCATTTGTTGGTTGAGATTTGGAGTTGCCAGATGTTTGACCATTCTGACACAAAATCTAGGTCTTTTTGGAGGATAGCAGTGTTGTTGGTGGTGTTGAAGAGTTTTACATCATCAGCGAAGCGAACGCATTCGCTTGTAATGTGATCGCAAAGGTCATTTATATAAAGTATAAAGAGTGTTGGTCCTAGTATGCTGCCTTAGGGAACACCGCTGTTAACAGGTATGGGATTTGATAGGGCACTCCCTATTTTGACCACTTGTTATCTGTTTGACAGGAACGCAGTTATCCAGTCATGAAGGGGTCCAGAGATGCTGTAAGATTTCAGTTTCAGAAATAGTTTATCGTGAACCACTGAGTCGAAGGCTTTACAGAAGTCTATGTAAATTGCATCTATTGTTTTGCCCTAGTCAAGTTTTGAGGTCCATATGTTTTTGCAGTGTAGTAGTTGTAGATTGCTGGATAATTTTTTTTCTGAAACTGAATTGCTTGTTTGAGAGTAGGTTGTTAGTTTCTAGGTGGTGGGTAATGGATTGGTTTATGATTGATTCCATGACTTTGCATGTGACGCAGCATAGAGAGATTGGTCTGTAGTTTTCTACTAGACTGGGATCTCCCTTTTTGAAGATGGGGATGACCATGGCTAGTGACCATAGTTTTGGTAGGGAACTGGTCCTGAAGGATTTTTCAAAGATTGTGCTTAGTGGTTCAGCTATGGCTGTGGAGAGCTTTTTTAGGAAGTATGCACATAGTCCATCAGGTCCGATTGACAGGGAAGGTTTTTGGTTGCATAACCAGTGCTTTTTCAACATTGTCTTCTGTGAAGTCTATTTGTATTAAATCGTTGTGATTATTTGCGGTACGACTGGGGAATTTTGGGCATGAGCCGTTGCTGTTTACAAAGACTGAGCCAAAGAATTTGTTGAAGAGGTTTGCTTTGACTGTTTCATCATAGTATTCTTTGTTGTTGGGTCCTTTTAGTGGTGGGAGGGTTCTTGAGTCCTTGAGTTTGTTATTTACGAAGTTGTAGAAGGTGCGGTTGGATTTTGTCCGCAGGAGGTTTTCCTCTTGTTTGCTGTGATAGTTGGAGCATTCCATCTTTATTTGGTGGCATATATTTTTGTAGCGGTTTTTGAAGTTAGCTGTATAGCCTGCTTTGTTTTTTCGCCAGAGGGATTTTTTTTTTGTAACTTCCTTATTGATATGGGTAGTTTGTTTTTCTTGGTTATGGTGGTTATTAGTGGTACGTATAATCTGATAGTTTCAGATTACACGTACCTTCACTGTCTCAGTGAAGACTTTGAAACTGATTTTTGGAAGCATTATTACCACCTCTTGTAGTATTATGTAGAGACTAACAGAACGCCCTGTACTTTTTTGGAGAACACTGTTGGTTTGGTGTTTATGGGATGGGTTGAAGTCCTATTGGTTGTGATTCCTGTTATAGGGAATGAATTTATTTGGACTCTTGGAATTTTAAAAATTGTTTTCTGCTTTTAAGGTAAGCTGCTCAGAGTCATTCTGGAGCCAGGTGGCCTCTAAATTTCATTGCTAAATCAAATAACCCTGCCTTCATTTGTTTAAGACAGGGTGGAAAGAAACTCTGACGGCTTTCAAGATTCTGTTGTCCTATCCTGCAACATTTCTGGATGGAAAGGAGAGTTTGTGGGGATTTTTTTCTTGCTATTATCTCTTCTTGAAAACAAACACAGACTTAATGAGAGACTAAATGTGGATCACAGAAGTAGTGTTGGTGACATGGTGAGCCTTAAATCCTGGTTAAAGTACAAGGTGATGTCAATATGTCAATGATCCAAGGTAGATCAAACTTGGAAACCAAACACACAAAAATCAACGCAATCTGAAAGTGCTTCCTCCCTCCCTTTATCTTTATGAGAACAAAGGGGGGGGGGTCCTGTTTGAGATAGTTTCTCAAATTACGGTACATTTCTGCCCCAGACTTATATACCTTTTATATGTCCACTGCCTTGAGTGTGGCTCTTCTTTCTGTTCCTCAAGGTTATTCCTCTTTCCCATTATGGTCCATGTGCTTTCTGCCTAAGCCTTTCCACCTCTGTATTAAAATCATTTTGTCAAGTCCTCAAGTTACGACCGGCAAAGTCCTCAACTTACGACCCGACCTTGCTGGCCCAGACTGGAACCTGATTGGTTGAAGCCTGGGCCAGCAGGAGCGCGGGAGAAACAAATAGCTCCCATTGGACACTTACTTTGACAGCCCCCTATAAATAGGAGCTGTCATTCCCTCAGTTTGAGTTCGTTCTATTCAGTTGTTTGGTGCTGAATAAACAGTTCCTTAACGAAAAAAGCCTCTGTCTTTTTTTCTTCTAAGCCGAAGCTGCCGGCTATTTAACACATTTGGTTCACTCATTTTCTCAATCATGGTTTGATGAATAAATCACAAGTGGGTAGACTGATGTAATCCTCTGAGGCATAAGTCATGACTTTACAAGTCATCATTTATACTAGGCTGACCATTATGGCGTCATGTTTTGTACAAACCTGGTGCAAAATGCAGGTGCAGTTAGAATTACAAGATCTGGGCAGCAAAAATCAGACCATTATTGCGTCATATTTTGTACAAATCTGGACGCAAATTGTTCCTTCCTGTTACTTCAAGAAAAGAGCCTCCACTTCTTCTCATGTGCTGAAACAGAAGGCATAGAAAATGCTTGTTTTGCTGCAGTCTCTAGTTCTTCTCTATTAACATTTCATATCCTAGCACTAATTTCTCCTCTTATTTAGGGACTTTTAACAAGCAGCTAGGAACGTAGCAAGCACACAGTTTGTTCGAACTTAGTTTAATCAATAACCAACTAATAACTGGCTTAGTAGTGGATACACACATCACCATCTCCTCTCAAACGGGATCCGCTATCAGCTGCACGGGCTGCTGGCGGGCCACAACAGCCTTGTGTTCTTTTTTTAAAAGCTTACCCTTCCCAAAACAACGGCTAGGATGTCTTGTTGAGCCAGTTTTGGAGACTTCTGCACAGTCTTTGGCCAGATGGGCTTTTAACAGTCAGCAACCACGCACCCACAGTTCCAGTGCTAATTAAGCAAAGCAGCTCATTTATTTGCAATCCTTTCTACTAATACTACCCTGAAAAAAAGCGGAAGTCTCTGTAATGCAGACCCATTAATTTCGAAGAGTCATTCCATTCCAGAGCATTCAAAGAATGGCTTCCCTTTCCCATGCTGCAATTTAGCATCATACAACTTTTTTTAAAAAAAGTATTCTTTGAAGGAAAAGTTTACAGATGGGGTGCGAACTGCTAAAACAAAACCTAGCAAGGCAACGCAACAGAACGATGTCTTAATGAGGGTATTGCCTTATGGTTACATTCTGGAAGTGCACTAATGTGTAAACATTATTTGGAAAGCAAGCAGGTTTTTTTTTTAATTTTGGGGGGGTAGGGTTTTTTTAAGCAAAAAAAAGGAAATTACTTAAACGAAATCCCTCTTCAGGCATCCATTTAACCTTTTTAGAGCAAATTAATGTAAGGCAGTATAACTGCATATGGTGAGGTCAGTCCCCAGGTCCTTGTTTGTATACCCACTGTCTCTATTCACTCCTTGGATAGGAGTCAGTTTTTGTAGAATAGTAGCTGACCGTTAGTAGAGAGACATGGAATAAATAAAGGGACATGGAATAAAATGAATGAGTTTAGCATCGTAGTTATGGTAGCCCAATGTTTAAGGTAGTCTTTTGTCATGCAATCAATTATAATGAAATTACACTGTGACTTCAGAGTGAACATAAGGCACCTCAACCAAAATTGCCTATTGACCCTATGTTTCTTTGGAAAATTATGTTGACATGCTGGCTTATCATCCGCTCTGAAAAACCACAATTCTTTGGCTTTAATAACAATGCACAGTGACTTATGGGCGGCAGCCTAATCGCTTAATCCATTAAAAATTACTGTATACTGATATGGGTTACTCCCTCACCACCTCCTTGATTATATTCGGGCGAGCACTGTTCATTAACAGATGGATCATTGAGTAGGTGGAATCATGTCCTTACTAGATGCCCTGGCACCATTCCAAAATGCAGGTGCAATTAGAATCACAAGATCTGGACAGCAAAACCCCAGCTAACCACAGGAGGACAGCGAAGAAGTACAAGAAGCCCCTTAATGCTTTAGTACCGTCTTCTGATCTTCCTCCATTTTGCAGAGAGAGGATAAGGCAATCCTAAAGTACAGCGTTTACAACAATGCCTTCAGCAAACTCCCTTCCCTAGTGGGCATCTCTGATTAAAATTCCACAGCTGGAATTTTATATACATCCACCAAATCAACCTAAGCTACTGAATATCCAGACGGTACATAAAACAGCTGAGAGAGCCCTCTAATTCAGGAGCGTTTTAATGGCAGTGTTGCATTAAACCTGTGCTGTGCAGGTATATCACCCGCTATAACTTCAAGGCATGGAGAATCATCTTAATCAACTGTTCTCCTCCCCCCCCCTTTTTTTTTAACTTAACATTCGTAAAGAAAGGAGGCAATCTCTGAGAAAGGGTTGTTGGCACAATAACACATGGTGGGTGATGAGATTCCTTTTCCCACCAGACCATAAACCTTCAGAGCATCTTCAAAAATTGGACTGTATCGTCACATTTAATGTGACAAAAGAGGACAATTAACAAAGTCCACAGGGAGCAATATTATCTACACTCGGTGCTTTTAATTTAATCTGCACCGCATTCCAACGTGCAAGTTTACAATCGTGTGTTGCTTCACAACCATCATACGCCACCAACTCCATTAGGAGGCAGGCAGTGCTATAATAATGAAGATGGCTGTGTTGCTTTTGCTGCTGCGTTTGGAATGCTCCCGCGAGGGAATAATTTGGCTAAAGTCTGTGTTGGAATAAGTCTGGGAAGGAAGCTTTGTCTATAATGTGACGACTGATCTGAAGAATAGCCAACCTCTTCTGTAGTTCATCCATCTGGGTAAGTATTGGCAGAAATTTTGGGACTTCAAAATTTAGAACTCTGCCGCCTTCGATCTGACCTAAGTGTAGCTCATAAAATTATCTGCCTCAATGTCCTACCTGTTAACAACTACTTCAGCTTCAACCGCAATAATACTCGAGCTCACAATAGATACAAACTTAATGTAAACTGTTATAAGGAAATATCCTTTTAGGTTCAGTTCCAAGTGGGGAAAAAGACACTGGATTCATGAAGGTTGCTTGGAAGGAAGGTTTAATGGTGGACAGGAGCACATGGCAGGAGCCCCTATACAGAAAAGGTAACTTACATGGTTCCAGATATGGTGAAGAGAAAAAACAGAGAAAGGAATGCTGAGTTCCTGGTTTTTATAGTCTAAGTTGGGTCCCACCTCTTAGATTTCCTTTTCCTGTATAGAAATGTATCCCATTGGCTCTCAGACCCCCCAGGGGCATGCTGGGGTGGCTCTTGGCTTTTGTCTAATCCAGCTTTGGCTGAAATGAAAGGGCCTTGGGCAAATCCTATTATGGTTTTGTTATGCAGAAGACTTTCAGCCAGGTGAGAGGAATGTGTGTGCTGGGCCCAGTCCTTAATGACCCATTTGCAAGGCGTGGGGGTTTTCCAAGAGGAGTCTTTTGTTTGTTTAAAAGCATGTTTCCAGATGTGTTCCACAGAATATTTCCTACATTTTAATATCTCCTAGGATATCTCATTTCCTAGGAGAGGGGTGGGTGCTAACTTTCTACAATCCCTCATTTTTTTTTCAAAACATGTGAGTGCAACACATGTTTTGACACAAGCTTCAAATTGATCAGGTCAGGGAGATTTTATGGGTGCTTTCAATTTTCTCTGATGCAGAGGGGAAGACGTTGAAAGAGGCAGTTGAAAGAGGCAGCAGCAGGATTCCTTCAGTGGCTCCCAAAAGGAGAGCTTTCAACCATGATGGTCAATGGCCAGGGCAAAAGTTCTGGCAATAAATTTACAGTATCCAATTTTCCATGCCAATTATGTTCAGATGTTTGATAACACTTTCGATGAGCTCCCAGACAGGTTTCAAGCAAGCACAGGCCCCACAATATTCCCACAGCCATGGTTTACCTTGAAATCACAGGCTGCCCATTTCCAAGGGATGGTTCTTGAATCTGCCCTAGCTCTTACTTTAGTGCATCTAGGATTTGTGAGTCCAAATTGAAATTAGCCAGTGTGCAATCTAGGCTTTTCCTTTTTTTTTTTTTTTTTTTTTTTTTAGAATGAGCCCTGGGACTCTTACTCCTGAGACCACCAGTGCAAAATACCCTGCTTTACTGGGCAGCAGTCAGGCCTTGGGTTTTCGAAGATCCTTTCTGCTAGCTCTTCAAGTGGGGAAATTGCCTGAGGGGACCTGTCCCCTTCCCCCATGGAATTAGCAGGGAGATATGACTGCCTGGGCTTTAATGCCACAAAGCAGGAGTCAAAACAACAACAACAAAAAAAAACAGCAAGCTAAAAGCAGCTTTGGGTGGAGGTAGGTGAAAAAGGGATAACCTCAGTCTAATTCTGAATGGCGTGTCTCTGTGTGTTTGTGTATGCAGCTACAAATTTACCTTCCACTAGACAGAAATCTAAAGTGTACAGAACTCACTGTGGCAACCACTCCCAATACAATTCTTACATGAGTACATTAAACTGATTACAATATAGATGAGACAAGAAAGAGAAACGTTACAATGAATTTCAGTGAATGAAGCAAGGAAAGAAAGAAAACAAAGAAAAAAACTTTACAATGAATTTCTGTGACTGAAGCAAAGAAAGAAAGAAAAACTTTACAATGAATTTCTGTGACTGAAGCAAAGAAGGAAAGAAAAACTTTACAATGAAGTTCCCCCCTCCCCCCTAGTCTTTTCAGCTGTCTGCTGGGGATTGAAAATAGATGTTTGGTCTTTATTTGTCCATCTCAGGGTCCTTTCATTCATGTCTGCTGGGTGGCCTTAGGTGTTGGTGGTAAGGCTGGTCAGTCAGGCTTGGAAAGATCTGCTCCACTCTGGTTGCTGTGATGACTAGAGGACTAGATTCAAACCCACTTCTGGCTCAAATGGATGGAATGTCTTTACTGGAGGCAATGTCTGAGCCCATTTGCTCTGCTTCCATAGGCTTCAGGATCATGTGTGCAGGGCTGAAAGACATAAGAACAGGGTCCCTTCCCCCTTTTGCTGGTAATTCTACCACGAGAGGCATTGTAAAAGGATTAGAGATTGGGGGGGGGGGGGTAGATAGCTTGCAGGCAGGGTTTGAGGAAAACAATCAACACATCAGTATCGCAGTTAAATCAATTATAACAAAATGGAGACATCACCGGGGGGGGGGGGAAATGAACAGACATTTCCATCTTAGCAGAGAATTGGCATCCATTAAACATCACAGAAGAGCAATATTAAAACTGTTTGCATGTACATACAGTAAATGTAAAAATGAAATTTTCCTGTAAATTAACTTAAAACATTGTCCCTTAAATTTTGGCTTTTCTTAAAAACACCGAGAGGAATAGGAAAATTGAACTCTGTTCCTTGTCCCAGATCAGGTTGGCCAGTCCTAACTGGGCAAAGACATTTTCCTTTCTTTTCAGTGCTTTTAATTTTCTAACAATTTGAAATTCATATCTCTAGGAAACAGAGATATTTTACAGTTGCAATTACCTCGAGTGCGCACAAGACAAGACAATGATGTACACAGACACAAAACATGGACAAAGAGGATGACAGGACACACACACAAGTCCTTCCTGCCATAAATCTCAGTTAAAATTAGGGAAGGCACAAGTCTTAACAAACAAACCACGTGGTTACATATAAGAGAGAGAGAAGAAGAGAGAGAGAAGAAACAACAAACACCTCAACATTTTTCCTTTTCTGTTTTCTTAAGTACCTTTATTTAGCCAAATTGGCTGTTTTGTTTTGTTTTGTTTCTCTGTGTCATCCCTCAGCAAAGCCCATTTTCTACACAAGTTTCCTGCTTTTACTTTTGCACATTCCTGTCATACAGATATATTCCTGGCATCCCAGGTTCCAAGCCCACACAAGGGTCTCCGCCACCCTCGAACTAGAGCTTCCCATGATCCTTTAAATGTAAGGTTCACTTTGGCTTAGCTAGTGACGCGCTCAACAGTTTCAGAGACTAAAAAAAACTCTGGGAAGGACTTCCGATTCTCTCGTAGAAGTAAGGCCCCCTTCCTGTAGGGAATCTCTCTAGGTTTATCAGATCCAAAAAGGGGATCTGCGAGGACTAGCCGCCCCTGTACAGCTAGTACTAGGACCTCCACACTCACGGGCTTCACATTTAGAACTGAAAAATTCTGGGGTTTGCTTTTGGGATGTGCACATAAAAACGACAACAACAACAACAAAATTTGCTTTCCCACCCTTCAATAACATACATACACACACACACACACACAGACAGACATTCTTCCTCCTTCCCTAACAGAAGGTCCTGTGCTCTGTAAACGCTAAACAGAACTTACACAAATCAAAACAGAGAAAGAGAAGACATTGACACATAGGCTGGTAGATGAGAAAGAAACTCTATACTACCAAATGAGGATAAACAAAAATAATTCAATATTATGAAAAGCTGTATGAGCAAGAAGTTTCAGAAAAATAAAATTAAAGAATATTTGGAAAAAAATGGAATTGCCTAAAGTACCAGAAAAGGACAAAAACTATTAAATGAATGAATATCAATGATGGAATTATCAGAAGCAGATCAAGAGACAAAAGAACAACCAAACACCAGGACCAGGTGGGCCAGTGGCAGAATTTTACAAAGATTTTACATAATGAGGTATTGATTGATGTAAAAGGTACCACATTCCTGAATGGGAGCAAATATTACTTTGATTCCAAAATAAGATTCAGATTTAATGCAGATAAAACTATAGGCCCATCTCTTCACTGAATGCTGACTATAAAATATATACTTCAATAATGGCAGCAAACTAAAAGGTTCCTAAATGAATTTATACATTCAGCTCTCTTAAGCTTTTTCTAAGAGACAGATTAAAAACAAAATGAGAATGATTTTAAATACATAAAAAAGGCACAAGAAAAGGATGCTATTCATTTTGATACTGGAAGTGCTAAATATAAATATTATGGCAGACACAGAAATTAAAGGCATGGAAACTTTGAAAACTAATTTTGCACCAAGTGAGAAATAAAATATGTTAATAACCAACCTTACTGACAATTTTGTTGTCCAAAAGGTAGAGAAGAGAACTAGAGGAGATAATTAAGTCCATACTTGACTTAATACTTACAAACAAAGAAGAAGTTGTAGAAGGATTTGAAACTGCATCATTAACATAACAAAAACGATTCAACACAATTGAACACACTAAAGTCTTAGATTTTAAAATAAAGCTGACCTTAATAAACTCAAGAGAAACTTGAGAAAGATTCCTTGGATGAAAGTCCTAAAGGAAAGAAGCAACTCAAGAAGCTTTGTAAACTCTGAAAAAACTTGATTATAAAAGCCAATTGCACAAAAGCAATCAGGAAAAAAAAACCAGAAATCCAAGAAACCAGCATGGCTGCACAAAGACCTCACTGACAAATTGAATGAATGAAGGACAGATACAAAAATGGAAACAGGGACACATAACTAAAGCAAAATATCAGCAGATAGCAAGAATCTGTAAAGAAAAATCAGGAAACAAAAGCCTTGAATGAACAACGACTTGCAACAAAGTGAAAGATAATATAAAAGATTCTTCCAATACATAAAAAAAAAACAAGAAGAAAAATCAAGGAAACAGTTGGACCACTAAGGAGAGAAGGCAACACAGAGAAAGCCATGAGTTGCTTAACTCATTCTTTGCATGTCTTCTTGCAAAAAAGAAATGCAACCCAACTAACCAGAAATATAACTGGAAAGGAAAAATAAAACAGACTGTAAACTAAAGTTAAAATAAGCAAAAACAGTAAGAGAACACCAGGTCCCAGAGTCCTAAAGGAGCTGGTAAATGAAATCTCAGAACCACTGCACATCTTTTAAAAAAAATCTTGGGACACGGGGACCACCTGAGAAACTGGGAAAAAGCTAATGTGGTTCCCATCTTCAAAAAGAAAGAAAAAAAAACAACTAGACTGAGCCCTATCTAATGCAAAGAAAAGTAAAATCCTACCCCTAGGTAAGGAAAACCAAAAATATAGATAACTATTATAAATTGGTGCAACAAATTAAAACAGATTTGGAGAAGTGGAAAAGAACCACCATAAAATGAGTATCCTGCAATGGCTAGCAGACAAAACAGGGCTGGGGGGGGAGAAGGGGGGGAGAAGGGGGGGAAGGAAATATCAAAGGATTTAGGAAGATACATTAACTTGGTTAAACAAAAAGCATGATTATTTTTTCCCTAAAATGATTTGTACCCAGACAACACACTATTCAATTGAAATTGGAATTTATATATGCCATAAAGTAAAATTAAAAAGCAAAAATTACCCCCACACACACATACACACATGCAAACACACATTTCCCAGTTTTCTATGGTTTAAAGTAAAATTTAGAGGTAGGTACTCACCTTCTTTCCAAGCAGCCCTTGAATCAAAACCCCTTTAAAACCTACTTCCCAATGGCCAAGGCCTAATAAATTTATTTAGGCCAGGATCATTGAAGAGGTTACTTGGAATCCATCTGGCTCGCCAATTGTTATAAGGAAATATCCTTTTAGGTTCAGTTCCAAGTGGGGAAAAAGACACTGGATTCATGAAGGTTGCTTGGAAGGAAGGTTTAATGGTGGACAGGAGCACATGGCAGGAGCCCCTGTACAGAAAAGGTAACTTACATGGTTCCAGGTGTGGTGAAGAGAAAAAACAGAGAAAGGAATGCTGAGTTCCTGGTTTTTATAGTCTAAGTTGGGTCCCACCTCTTAGATTTCCTTTTCCTGTATAGAAATGTATCCCATTGGCTCTCAGACCCCCCAGGGGCATGCTGGGGTGGCTCTTGGCTTTTGTCTAATCCAGCTTTGGCTGAAATGAAAGGGCCTTGGGCAAATCCTATTATGGTTTTGTTATGCAGAAGACTTTCAGCCAGGTGAGAGGAATGTGTGTGCTGGGCCCAGTCCTTAATGACCCATTTGCAAGGCGTGGGGGTTTTCCAAGAGGAGTCTTTTGTTTGTTTAAAAGCATGTTTCCAGATGTGTTCCACAGAATATTTCCTACATTTTAATATCTCCTAGGATATCTCATTTCCTAGGAGAGGGGTGGGTGCTAACTTCCTACAAAACCGCTCCAGACTTGATTGCAAAAAATTCGACTTCAACAACAGAGTTGTCAACGCCTGGAACACTTTACCTGACTCAGTAGTTTCTTCCCCCAAAACTTCATCCTCAGATTGTCTACCATCGACCTCACCCCATTCCTAAGAGGTCGGTAAGGGGCGTGCATAAGCGCACAATCGTGCCTACCGTTCCTGTCCTAATGTACCCATATATTCTTACCTCTTTTACTCTTATTCATGCTTGTACTATTACATATATATTCAATCATGTTTTACTGTTTATACTTTGCTTATAATCATATATGCTTGACAAATAAATAAATATAAATAAATAAATAAAGTGTGAGGAGTAAACTCTTTGGGTGACATGGTATTTGAGAAGACCAAATGCAGATTCTGAAATAATAACAAGAGGCCATACCAAAAGTTTTGCACTGTTTGCGTTTGTGGCCTATGTTGATCCATATCCATCTTTAGTTTCCTTCTGAGGAGGCTGATTTATTTTTATTTTAGTGGAATACTCATTCCAAGTACATCGTATAATTATTACTACAGCAATAGGTTTCATTTGCAGCTTATCACACCAGGATGTTTGTGTTGTTTCACTGAGCAGAACAATGCTGACCTCTGCTGCCTGTTGGTGGAACTGCTACATGGTCCCAATAGGAATCTGCTGTTCAACTTCAAAAAAGAACAGAATGTCCAAGACCATTGCCCCTAATCTCTCGAAGAATTTTAACTGAGGTAGGGTGAGCAAATCTAATAAGAAGAGGTTGAAGAAAATAAATATCCAAAGCAAGGCAAGATAAGAAACAATGGATGGAAACTAATCAAGGAGAGAAACAATCTAGAAGGAGAAAGTCCCTAACAGTGAGTATAGTTAACTAGTAGAACAGCTTGCCTTTGGAAGTTGTAAATGTTTCATTACTGGAGGTTTTTAAGAAAATCTCATGTTTGAGTGTGTGTGGACTAAAGCAGGGGTCTCCAACTTTGGCAACTTTAAGTTGGACTAGTTCAGGGGTCTCCAACCTTGGCAACTTTAAGACTTGTGGACTTCAACTCCCAGAGTTCCTCAGCCAGCTTTGCTGGGAGTTGAAGTCCACAAGTCTTAAAGTTGCCAAGGTTGGAGACCCCTGAACTAGAGGACCTCCAAGGTCCCTTCCAGCTCTATTCTGATTGAAAGATGACATGTATCATAATGAATGATATTTCAGGATCAGCAGCAACCACACAGTCAGATCTCTCCTAACATTAGACACAAGCGAGTTATCTCAAACATTTAAGCGTAACACCTTTAAATAATTAAATAGTTGATATTTTAAGTGAATTAAATCTGTATTGTTTTGCCAGGAGAGAGAAACGTACAGGATTTTCTTTTTCAAATTAAGTGGAGCAGTTTTTTTTTTTTTACTGTCGAGCTGGTACTTCATGTGCACATGATGGGAGTGAGGCAATTTGCAGCTCGTTTTAGGCAGTCTTGCCTTTTGGAAAACAGACCATTGAGTGAAATGGGTGTATATCTCTCCTCACTTGATAAAATCACCTTCCTTTACATAGTGCTCTCCTCACATCTTGGATGATCACGCCTATAATTTTGAATAAGCATGAACTCTATCGGTTGGGTTACAGGTAGTCCTCGACTAACGACCGTTCGTTCTGAGACCGTTCAAAGTTCTGGCAACACTGAAGGCAGAGAAGGTCAGCTGAGATGGAGTGGAGTGCAGAGCACCAGGGGCCTCAGAATGCAGAATGTCCAGAGTCACTATGGCTGGGGCTTCCCTGGACACAGCAGCTCTGCACCACGCTGTTAGGGTTTCCTGGGATAGGACACCTTTGCACTTTGCCAAACTGGGGCTGGGTTTTGGGTGGTGCAAAGGGGGTTCCATTTATTTTTGAGACTTCGTAGCATAGCATAGCATAGCATAGCATAGCATAGCATAGCATAGCGTAGCATAGCATAGCATAGCATAGCATAGCATAGCATAGCATAGCAGGAAAAAGGAGAAGGGAAGGGACGCTCTGCGCATGCACAGAAGGTTCACTGAGAGCATATGCACCAAAGACAAATTCCTTGTGTGTCCAATCACACTTGGCCAATAAAGAATTCTATTCTATTCTATTCTATTCTATTCTATTCTATTCTATTCTATTCTATTCTATTCTATTCTATTCTATTCTATTCTATTAAGGTTGCAGACCCCTGCATTAGAGTCTGTAAATGATTAGGGAGTCAATTCAATCATCAGTCCGGTTTCAAAATAACTTTTCAAATTGAATTTCTTACAGAGAACAAGATTAGAATTTTCCGATTCATCTGAATGAAAAATAAACTCTTTCTCTTACTAAATGCCCAAACCCTACACCTGTTAATATATACAGGTAGTCTTGGACATACGGCCACAATTGAGCCCAAAATTTCTGTTGTTAAGAGAGATAGTTGTTAAGTGAGCTTTGCCCCATTTTACAACCTTTCTTGCCACCGTTGTTAAGTGAATCACTGCCATTGGTAAGCTAGTAGCACGTTTCTTAAGTGAATCTGGCTTCCTCATCTACTTTGCTTGTCAGAAGGTCACAAAAGGTGATCACGTGACCCCAGAAAACTGCAACCATCATAAATACATGCCAGTTGCCAAGCATCTGAATTTTGATCTTGTAATCATAGAGATACTCCAACAGTTGTAAATGTTATAAGTCACTTTTTTCAGTGCTTTGAAAGGTCACTAAATGAATGCTTTTAAGTTGAGGACTACCTGTATTGCCTTTGTTTCAATACTGGTTGCTGCTTTTCCAGCACTCTTACCTCTTTGTTAAGGAATTACCACATCATCTCTGTTTCCCACTTCCCTATCCTTTAAAAATACTTTGAAAATATACAACCATTTTCTCTTTCCTGGTATCACAATGTTGAGAAAGAAAGAAGCATTCCCTGTTGTTGTTGGATACATCATCCCCAGCCGCCCTACTCTTCTTTATGGAGCAGATTAGAAGGAGGATCACCTGGTGTCCTACTTTCCATCCCAATTCTGTTGCTATTATGCAGATGGAATAGCCAAAGACCATTATAATCATGTTTAATAAGTATTTTTGAGTGAATGTGTGAGCAATTAGATTGGTTTAAGATTGCATAAACATTCTACAGTATATGCTGTCAAGCTTAAGAATTAGATATTGGTTATGGTATGCTTAGCTAAGAGTGAGAAATTATCTGATCATACATTTGCATCTGTACTGAGAAAAGCCAGAAGTCTTTCTTTTTCTATAATTCTTGGTTTATCCCTGTGGTGTCCACATACAGGTACTGAATGTAAAAGAGTTAACTTGTTGTATAAAGTTAAAGTGTGGTTAAAAGGAATTGTATACACAAGTAAGTAAGGAGCCAAACAGCTTTTAAATGTATGGTAAGTAGAAAGGGGGAGGTGTTTATCCCAGTTCTCCAGAAGGGAGGGGGGATAGATTACATCATAAGGAGCCAGCCAATCGGATCATAGATAGCAGGGCCAGGAACTATAAAAGGCCTAGGTGGAAGAGCTGAGGAGAGCTCTGTTTGTGGTAACTTCCAAGAGGGAATGTTTATAGTGATTCTCTGCCTGAGTTTAACTGTCCAAGAGTAAGGTGACCAGACGTCCCGATTTTGGCGGGACAGACCCGCTTTTTCACCATTTGTCCCGCGTCCCGCCCGCCTTCTAAAAAGTCCCGATTTTTTCAAAGTTTGCCCTACTAGGGCATTCTTTCAAAAAATCGGCCTGAAAGGCAGCAGGCCTCTCAGCTCGGGCTGGCCGTGGGCGGCGTTGGCGGCGGGCGGGCGTCTCACGTTGTTGACTCCTCCGGCGGTGGCTGGAAGCTGGGAGGAGGGGGAAGGGAGGCTGCTCCTCCTCTCCTTCCCCCGCCCCATCCCTAGCCCCACCCTCGGAGGCGCCGCTGCTGTTGGGAGGGGTGAGGGACGAGGAGCCGTCGCCGCTTTGAGTTTACGAGTGGCGCAAACAGCCCTTCTTCGTCCCCCTCCCCTTTCTTCCCCCCATCGCCTCGCTGCCGCCGTTGCCCTGGGGCCGGGCGGGCGACCGGGAGACCGCGGCGCTTGGATGCTTGGAGCAGGTAAGCTGCCGGCTGCCTCCTTTCCCCATCTCCCGCCTCCTGTTCGTTGCTTGCCAGCCCGGCCGAAGGGAAGGCGGGAGGCGAGGAAAGGCCTCCCGAAAGGAGGGGAGGCTTCGGGAGCCCGCCTCCCTTTTGGGAGGCCTTTCCTCGCCTCCCGCCTTCCCTTCGGCCGGGCTGGCAAGCAACAAACGGGAGGCAGGAGACGGGGAAAGGAGGCAGCCGGCAGCTTACCTGTCGCGAGCTGCAGGTATCCAAGCACCCTCCCGCTTCCCCCCTCCCCCCCCCACCTCACCTGGACGCCGACATTTGCTGTTTTGCCCTCTGCGCATGCGCAGCGTTCTGCGCATGCGCAGAGGGTAAAACAAATGGCGGCGCCCAGGCGGCCCCCCCCCCCCGTCCCGCTTAAAAAAAAATATCTGGTCACTTTATCCAAGAGGGAAGTTAACAGGAGAGAAAATAGGCTCTAGGCAGTTCTGTGGGAAGCAGGTGCCAGGGTCAGGGGACTTTATAGATTGATATATTGTGTTATTTGTAGATAGAGATCATCGGTGAAACATGTTCTAATCTATAGGCCTTAATCCAAAGAAGAACTGGGTTTTCTTAGATTTAGTCAGGAAAGCTAGGAAAGTTCTCTGAGGGGAAGAAAGGTGTAAAGGAATTGAATAGCTGGTTGTGGCTGCAAGAAATTTACTTGGCATTTACTGAGAAGTTTGTATTCAAATAAACTGTTCTCTTGTTTGTTTAAAAAACGTGTCAAAATCTTTCTATTTCTCACATAAAGTATATCTTAAGCAATTCTGCAGAGCATAGGGATATTGTAAAAGTAAAATCAAACCTCTAAGGAGAGAGAGAAGTGAAACAGAGGGTGTTACCTTTGGTCAGGGAGATATAAAAAGAAAATTAAGCATAAATCTATTAAGAGCACTATTTTACGCTACCAAGACATATAAAACAATAAACCTGACTGGAGGAGAGACAGGCGACGCGCCCTCGCAACCCCTTTCCTCCCTCCCCTTTTTTTCTTTTTCCCCTCACTTTTTACGTTTCCCCCCTTTTGATTCATTTTATTTTTGTTATTTTATATTTGATCCTTTTTTGAAATTTAATAAAGTTATCTAAAAAAAAAGCAATAACCAAAGGCCACTCTTTTTGGGACTGAGTGTGTTACCCACAATATTATTTCCAGTAGCTCTTGAAAATTCCATGTCATATTAATATAGATATAGAAATTCCTTCTTGTGGCTTTTGCTTGACTCTTTGTCCCATTTTGCCAGTTAACATTTTTGGTTTCAAAATTTTTTTACTACTGGTTCTGTGGGCATGGCTTGGTGGGCGTGGCGTGGCTTGGTGGGCATGGCAGGGGAAGGATACTGTAAAATCTCCATTCCCTCCTGATCAGCCGGGACTCGGGAGGCAGAGAATAGATGGGGGTGGGGCCAGTCAGAGGTGGTATTTACCGGTTCTCCAAACTACTCAAAACTCTCCAGAACTGGTCAGAACCTGCTGAAACCCAGGTTCTGCTTACATCAATATAAAAGATAATATAAAATGATAAGAACATTAAAAATATTTAACATTAAGAATTAAAACATTAAAATCAACCAAGAACTAGATAAAAGGGAACCAATCCATATATGGTTTCAACATATCACTATATAGGGATTGACTGGAACTGGATGCAAACAAAACTGGAAATTACCCACCGTGTTTATCTGAATTCTGAGTTTGGCATAGGCCATGTAGCGACAAACATGCCCTCTTGACATCCCCCAAGAGAAAAGGGACTAAAATAAATATTTTGTACAGTCTCGTCCAGTGCATTTGTTTGCTTTAGCTTTTGAGGATTTGTTTGGTTAAAGAATAAAACAAAAGCAAAAATCAAAGTGGCTCCTATCCCAGGAGTTGTAAAGGCATCAAACCCTCTTTTTTCTCAATGGACCTGCTAGGGTGGCTGATGTTCAGCAGAATGAGATGGAATGGCACCGGAGTTCCTTTTCAATGGGGAAACAGGCGGCTCAGAAGCTCCACAGAACACTGTCACATTTGAAATATGCCGCAGCTGAGCACAAATAAATCATCTCAACTTTTGAACACGGTCAACAGTATGAGATCACAGAAGCACAGGGTTCGGTTTGAACTGGTGCAGAGTCCTAGTGTGGAAGGCTTTTTACTTATTCTGTGTTAAGCTTGCAACAAAATATTTTTCAATTCTCATCTTCTTTTCTTGTACTTTCATATTTTTACAGATGCATATTTAACTGAGAATAGTTTCTATTGATGTTCAAATCATTTTCCTCTGTGGAATAACATCAATCCTGAATGTGTCCTTCCTTCCTTCCTTCCTTCCTTCCTTCCTTCCTTCCTTCCTTCCTTCCTTCCTTCCTTCCTTCCTTCCTTCCTTCCTGTCAATGCTGTATAGAGGAAATTAAGTGTGAGCTTATAGTATTGAAATAACTCACTGGTTTTGTAACCCTGAATGAAAACATCAATCTTATCAGAACCACCCTCTTTGGTGTTGGACCTGGGGCAATTGGTCCTGTTGTGTCATCTCTTCAAAAACCTCCTGCCTTTAAGGATCCAAGACACGTCAGAGAAATGACCCTCTGCGCATGCGCAGAAGCCTTTGCGGATGTGCATAGGTTCTTTGCCAGCCGCTTTCAAGGAGAGGCATCCGGAGGACTGGTTCGGGGGCGTGGCCAGCCAGCCATCGCTGCCAGTTCGGTGAGCGGGGGCAAATTTCTGGTTCGGGCGAACCGGTCCGAACCACCAGCAACCCACCACTGCTTTGAGGACTTCCAACAGTTCAAGCAGTTAATAACAGGCATATATTCCAAGCCATGTAAAATTTGCACTGAAATGAAAACGAAGACATTCTTTGTCAAAGAATAGGAAGAAGATAATTTCAAGTCAAAGAAACAGTCCGTATAATCTGGATCTCAGCTGACATTTAATACCCCAGAACCACTCTTCTGCATTTTTATGCTAACAGTATGATTTATTACAGAAAGTCTGTGTGATGGAGGGCAGCATATGGAGGTCCCAGGATGAGAATGGTGAAATTGCAACTAGCAGTGGGCACTATCAAGATGGAGCTGCCAGCTGAGTTGCACATGGGCCACTTCAAGGTTCTGCTAGACCGCCATGTACTCTCCCTGCTGCTGGCACCACTGTCTTCATAGCCCTTGCCTTGCTGTCTGCCCTCTGCAGTATTCACAATTCCCTCCTGTCTAAGCCCCAGCTCTTTCTGGCTGAACAGCAGATGGCCGGCCTGCTGCGGCATGCCTTGAGCATGCATAGCTGTTTCACAGTCCCCAGCTGGATGGGACCCGGGGGTGGGGGTGGGAAGAAGTTCAGAGTGGCCACTTCCTAAAATCTCTCAGGATAGATCTAGTAGCTTAGAAGATTATAGCTTTAGTCTGGCAAGAATCTGTCCATTCAGTCTAAGCAAATAAAGGATTGATTTTGATTGAGATTCGCTGTATTTTGTCTCTAGGCTTGAGCCTGGCTCAACATTTTTAAATTAAATTTTTTTTAAAGAAAGTCTGAAAGATTTTAACCAAGACTTTTGACTATTTCAGGCAAAGCATTTTGCATGACTCAGAACAGAGAAGTCAAAAGCTACTACTGGCACATACCGTGTTTCCCCGAAAATAAGACCTCCCCCTGAAAATAAACCCTTCCCCCAAAATAAGCCCTCCCCCAAAAGTAAGCCTTCCCTCCAAAATAAGCCCTCCCCCAAAAATAAGCCCTCCCCCAAAAAAAAGCCCTCCCCCAAAAATACAATTTCCTCTGGTTAAGGTTAGGGAGAAAGAGCTGGAAAACAGGTAAGACAGCAAGAGGAGCCCCGTCTTGCTCCACATGCCCCAAAATAATAAGACCTCCCCGAAAATAAGGCCAAGTGCTTATTTCAGGGTTCAAAAAATATAAGACAGGGTCTTATTTTTGGGGAAACACGGTAGTGACTGTCAAAACTTTCCTTGAAGTGATCCTTTTCCTCCAATTCACATCATAATTTCATAATGTGATTGGCCAAAAAAATAAATTGCCATAAAAGATAGCCCTTTCCAATACTCTAAAGAAATAAAAGATGAAAACAGAACAAACCACCAGGTAGAAAAGAGATGCAACACTGATCAAAAATCTCATGTTTCATATCCATCTTCTCCTTCAAATCCTCCTTGGAGATGAAGCAACTCCTCGACTCCCCCAAACACAGAGGGAAAACTATGTGGGTGGTGCATATTCATTCCACTTCGGTTGCTTTTCTCCATTTCCCAGTTGGCACCTATTATATTCGTGAGGAACGACGCTGAGGCTTGAGTCGGACTAATGCTTTATTAACTTCTGAACCTCCTAACTAGAGTCGTCTGACAGGAGCAGGCCCCGATCTGACAGCTCTGTATTTATACTGAACACAACATAACATCAACCAATCACAACGCTTAGAATTCCCGCTCCTTTTGGAGCCCCCTGGTGGAGCCCCAGGACATTACACCCCTTACCCTTTAGTTGGAGCATGCGTACTCAGCGAGGTACGCTGGGCGCCGTCTGATCCGACTAGATCGTCTTAGCTCTTGGGGTTGTTCTCCCAGACTGCGGTCTCCGTCTGCATGGTCTATTGCTGGACTTGTCTCCTCCCCGGGGAGAGGGGTGAACTCCTCTACGACTGCTTCTTCCCGCCCCGGTAAGTCAGCGAGAGCGGTTTGGCTCGCGGCTCGTCGCGCCCCCTCCTCCCCTAGTCGGAGTCCCTCTATAGGGTTGGGGGACTCTGCCAGTTGTGGCTTGGCTCCTGCCGTTTCCCCCCACCGAGATCGCAGTTGGTCAATGTGGCGGTGCCACTCCTGGCCGTTGTCTAACAGGACACGATAGGAGCACGGGCCGCTTGAGCCGACTACCACCCCTGGGAGCCAAAGTGGGCTGCCGGCATAGTTGCGTGCATACACAGGGCTGCCTACTTGGAACGAGCGCCCTGGCCGGGAGGAGTCTAGAGGCTTTTCTGTGGAATAATGGGGGTGTAGTCTATCGAGCTGCGTTCTCAAACGCCTCCCCATGAGCAACTCAGCCGGTGTTTTATTCGTGGCTGTACATGGCGTAGTGTGCTGTGTGAACAGGAGCTCAGCTACTTTATCTCGCCAATCCCCCGGGCCTAGTTTGCGAAGTGTTTCTTTCGTTGTGCGAACCATGCGTTCCGCCATGCCATTACCTGCAGGGTGCCATGGCGCAATGAGACCATGCCGTATGCCTAAGTTGGCGAGGAACCCCTCAAATCGGGCCGCTGTCAGCTGAGGCCCATTATCCGAGATCAATACGTCGGGGTACCCATGTGTCGCAAACAATGACTCCAAACACCTAATCAGGGAGTCAGTGGTGGTCGTGGACATTAAGCGGACTTCCAACCATTTAGAAAAAGCGTCCACGACCACCAAGAACATCTGGCCTTGTACTGGGCCGGCAAAATCCACGTGGATGCGGGACCAGGGGCCTGCTGGGGTTTCCCAAACCTGCAGGGTTGCCTTAGGCGGGGATGCCCTATTCTCCTGACAGATGGAGCACTTGGCCACCCTTTCTTTGATGGCCTTATCCATCCCCGGCCACCACACGTAACCCCTGGCTAGGGCCTTCATTCGGACCACCCCGGGATGGCCCCTATGCAACAAGTTGAGGGTGGCTCGCCTAAAAACCGTGGGGATTACAACCCGCTCACCCCACAATAAACAGCCCCGTAAAACAGACAGTTCACATTGGCGCGTTTTGAATGGGGCAAATTCGGAAGTCACAGTGTCCCCAGGCCAGCCCCTCAGCACCCAAGTCAGTACTCTTGACAGGACGGGGTCTCGAGCCGTAGACTTGGCGATGTCGCTTGCTGCGATGGGTAGGTTGATGTCGTTCAAGTGGAAGACCGTAGATGCAGGTGCTGGGTCCTCCAGCAGGATAGGCAGGGGGCAGCGGCTTAAGGCATTGGCGTGCGCGATGTTGCGGCCAGGTCGGTAGATCAGGTGGTACTCGTAGTTGGCGAGGAAAACGCTCCAACGGGTCATTCTTGGGGATATCATCTGGGGTGTCGGACGGTTGCTGGAGAGTAACCCCAGAAGTGGCTGGTGGTCAGTCACGAGGTCGAAACGGCGCCCATACAGATAGTGATGGAACTTGCGAACCCCCGCGATGAGAGCCAGGGCCTCCTTGTCGATTTGGCCGTAGTTCCTTTCCGGCCCAGCTAAGGTTCTGGAAAAAAATGCAATCGGGGCTTCCTCTCCGTTCGGCAAGCGGTGGCTAAGGACAGCGCCCACACCGTAGGGTGACGCGTCGCAGGCTAGCACTAGTGGCAGTTGGGTGCTGTATTGAGCCAGCACCGTGTTTGCTGTCAAAAGTCCTTTCACAGCGGCAAATGAGTGTGCCTCACGGGGGCCCCATTTCCACGGTGCCCTGGCGTCCAGCAATCTGTGCAGCGGTTCTGCCACTGTGGCTTTGTGAGGCAGGAAAATTGCATAAAAGTTCAAGAGGCCAAGAAAGGCTTGCAGCTCCGCCTTACAATTTGGCCTGGGTGCGTCCACAATGGCTTGGATCTTAGAGGCTGTGGGGTGTATTCCAGTGGAGTCCACCAAGAACCCGAGGAATTCTACGCTGCTAGCCCCAAACACACATTTAGATTTCTTAATTCGTAGCCCCACATCCTGGAATTTGGTGAGGACAGCACGCACTCGAGAGATTAATTCCTCACGTGATGACGCAGTGACCAAAACGTCATCGAAATAAGGCACTGTGCCCGGAATTCCGTGTAACAGGCGTTCCATCAACCCTTGGAAAATGCCCGGGGCAGTGCTTATGCCAAATTGGAGGCGGCGGCAGCGGAAAGTGCCTCGATGTGTAATAATAGTCTGAGCTTTGGCTGCTTGGTCGTCCACAGGCAGCTGTTGGTAAGCCTGGGACAGATCTAACTTCGCGAAGACTTTTCCCCCTCCCAGGGAATGCAGCAGGTGGTGCACGATGGGCACAGGGTATGCGTGGGACTGTAATGCGCGGTTCACTGTGCACTTATAGTCTGCACATAGCCTGATTGAGCCATCTGGCTTAACAGGGGTCACTATGGGGGTCTCCCAACGCACCTGATCTACAGCTTCTAATATGCCCTGTGCAAGGAGGCGGTCTAGTTCAGCGTCCACCTTTGGCAGTAGTGCCAAGGGCACTCTCCGTGGTTTGAGGCGGACAGGGGCAACCATAGGGTCAAGATTAAAAGTCACAGGTGTTCCAGTATACTTCCCTAGCTGCCCGTCAAATACTGCGGGGAATTCCTGTTCCAATGTGGCCCCCATGTCTTCCCCTTTCACTGCGTTAATGCCCTCCAGGGAAAACCCCAGAGCTGGAAACCAGTCTAGTCCCAGAAGACTGGTAAGGGGGCCATCTACAATTACAAGGGGCAGGCGGCCAGCAAAAGTTTTGAACCTGACTGGAAACAGTCCCCTGCCCAGGATAGGGATGGAGGACCCCTGGTAAGCCCTAAGGAATAATGGGCATGGCTCTAGGCGGCTCTTTGACATGCCAGAGAAAATGCGTTTCAAGGTGCTCCATGAGACTATGGACACAGCTGAGCCCGTGTCCACTTCCATTGGACACGGCTTGTGGCCAAGCGTCACAGTAACTGTGAATTTCTCACCCGCGGGCACCTGAGTTTTCTGAATGACAGCAAGATTCCCCCTAGTGGAGGGGAAAATCGCATTACAGCTGCCTCTTCTTGGCTGACCCCCCCCAGGGCTGTCTCCGTGGGCCTGCAGGTGGTGCCTCTCTATAACTCTGAATGGGGGCGGCTCTACCCATCCGGCAAACCCTTGCTAGGTGGCCCCTGCGGCCGCAACGACGGCAAATGGCGTCCTGGAAATTGCATTGGGCCCTCAAATGGTCCCCCCCACAGCCCCTGCATGGAGAGAGCAATGGAGGCGGTCTTTGCCTCACGTCCCCCTTATTCTGACCCTCAGAAATGCAGCAAACGTCCTCTTCAATTTTGAGCTCCCTCTCTAATGCTTCTGGGAGAGCGGCGATGGCATTGGTCACAGAGGCATTGGGGACGGGCGTTGGGTTAATGCTAATGTCCATCTCAGCGAGGGATTGGTTGGACAGTTCAGCAGCACGAGCCTCATCAAGTGCAACTTGGAATGTGAGGTTGTGCATGGCGAGCAATCGCCTCTTCAGTCGGCAGTCCCTGACTCCAAAAACAAGCCTATCCAAAAGGTAGTCTTCTAAATTGCTGAACTCACAATTTAAGGAAGCCCTCCTGAGGGCAGCCACGAATTGATTCACTGTCTCACCCTCCTTCTGATTCCGATGGTAAAAAGCATAACGTCTAGCACATCTAGAAGGAGGGGGTGCGTAATGATCTTTAAGTTTCTCCATAAATTCATCCCAAGGCACGCTATGAATCGAGCGAGGGGCGAAAAGGGCTAGGGCAGTCTCGAACATGTCAGGCCCACAAAATCCGAGAAAATATGCCCGCTTTCTGTCTCCTGACAGCTCGGTGAACTCATTTGCGATGAGGAAACATTCGAACCGGGCTACATAGGAGGCCCAGGTCTCCCTCGGCGGGTTAAAGGGAGCGAATGTATGTTGGGTGGCCATTACTCGTCCCTGACAGTGCTTCCACAATTTTCCTTACGTTCAGGTGTGCTGGAGTCACTCAATGTGGATTCGACCTCCTTCTTCGTCGCCAGTATTATATTCGTGAGGAACGACGCTGAGGCTTGAGTCGGACTAATGCTTTATTAACTTCTGAACCTCCTAACTAGAGTCGTCTGACAGGAGCAGGCCCCGATCTGACAGCTCTGTATTTATACTGAACACAACATAACATCAACCAATCACAACGCTTAGAATTCCCGCTCCTTTTGGAGCCCCCTGGTGGAGCCCCAGGACATTACAGCACCGATTGTGTGTTTTGTGTATTTTGTAGGAATCAGAGTCTGTCTTATGAATGGCATGTGTTTGTGGTAAATGTCACAAGTTATTTACTCCGGTATAACAAAGTTCCTATAGAAACAATGACTTTTTTGTGAATGATTGACCACGGATAAAATCCAATTACTTTCTTAATTGATGACTTGTGTCAGTGTTGTTCACCCTGATATCGATCTGTTCCCACTCTATATTTGCCAAATACTTAACCAAATACTTATAGTAATGCAAATATTTAACTAAAAAGACAAGATTAACACAGTGAGATCATCACTCTCATCTTGATATAATGAACATCTCCACAAATGTATTTCACTCACTTCCCCCTTGTTCAATTATTTTTCCAAATGAAGAGCTAAATAGTCTGCATTGCACCAAGCTTAATGTTTACAGCACAGCCCAATAGGACAAGAAATATTAGTCAGAAGAAAGGTTGGCTTACTGTTTTATAGTAAAGTTTGCTTGGCATCAGCTTGCCAATGAGCAGTATGTGTTTTTGTGTTACTTCTAAAGTCAATACTAACAATAGTAAGTTAAGAGTGTTCTGTTTAGGATTCTAGCCAATTATGATGATCTTTTCCATATTACTCTGTTTCATTTCATTCCCAAGTTCCACATCCAGTTTTAAATGGATATTTTCTATGGATGTTTAATTCTCATTGGGTTGTTTAGCTCCAGCCACAGTAATTATCTAAGGATTTTCTCTCCCCCCCCCCCCCTCTCTTTATTTTTAATGTCTGCAGACCTCAAGATTTCCCCGAGGATTTAGTAGGCCGTTTTGTCTAAATAAGAATAAGGATACATATTCGGAGTATGAGAATAAGCTAAAATCTACAACTGTAATTTCAGTGTATGTCTTCTTGGCCTTGTTGTAACTAATCAAACATGCTCGAGATTTAATTTAGAGTTATTTCCCCACAGTCCTTGTAACATTACAAGTTATTGTTTAAGGGTGTAAATTGGTGTGTTCTTTAAAAAATATACCATATTTTCAAATCTTCAAGAAATATAAAGATTGAGTCAAAACTATACATAACTTTTTGTGAATATTTTCAGTAATGTGGAAAAAATATCCCATCTTCACACCTTGGGGCATTGAACAGTTTTGTTTGGGGGAAATGTCTGCATTTTTGTGTATAGTGAAATAATTTGCTATATATCCTAGTTGACTTTATCCGAGCTGAGGTGGCACAGCAGTTAGAGGCAGGTACTGCAATCCACTTTAGCTGACACTGATCCGCAGGTCAGCGGTTCAAATCTCACCGGCTCAAGGTTGACTCAGCCTTCCATCCTTCCAAGGTAGGTAAAATGAGGACCCAGATTGTTGGGGGCAATATAAATATACATTGCTTACTGGTGTAAACCGCTTAGAGAGTGCTTGCACTGTGAGGCGGTATATAAATCTCACAAACAAACAAATAAACAAATAAATAAATAAATAAATAAATAAATAAATAAATAAATAAATAAATAAATAAATAAATAAATAAATAAATAAATAAATAAATAAATAAATAAATAAATAAATAAATAAATAAATAGTCTTCTATGATTTAATCACATCTCTACTTCTGACTAGCTGTGAAGCTTTGTGATATTGTCCTGTTCACTACATCATTCAGTAGAGTGCACTGCCTTTCTTCTGACCCCAACCCCAAGACCAAGGTCACACCCTTCCCTGGTTGAAGGATCCTTGAAGAGAATAACACAAATGGCCACCACCATAGAAGTCAACTGAGTGTTTGGGTTCATTCTCTCTTTTCTCTCTCTCTTTCCTCCATATCCCCAGCCAATACCTCACCATTTCACAATATGAAAATATTAGGATCCAAAAATAACATTGAGCTTTAATAAACATCTTATTTCCTTAAATAGCATTCTCTATTTTACTTTTCCCTTTGCTCTGACTTTTTGGGACAAAATTCTCCATTCAAGTTGATAATGCCTAGCTGTGATTGTACAACAATTAAATAAATGTTCAAGATCAAGAACCTTTATATTTCCATTTCTACGTTGACAGACAGAAATAGTGAAGTCAACATTTTAGAGTTTGGAAACAGTCTTTAATTCCAGATGATCCCAGCAGTATTTCCAGAGCAGAATGACTCCAACACTGAGCTCCTTTAAGGCTGGCTAACTAACACATTCAAAATAAAAGTGTTTAAAAAACACAACTTAACATGGAAGGGAGGGTAAGAGTGGCTTTAAGATGTTAAAAGTTCACTGGAGTCAAGTTAGACTCCATTTCAGCTTTAGCTTAACGTAACTTCCAATAGAGTGTCGGGCTGCTTATTCCATTCTGTGTTGAATGATACCAACTGCAGCAGCTTCAAAAGAATTCTCAATCCACTCATAAAATTAAAATGTAAATTAGGATGCGAACACTATAAATAACAGTTCAGCAATGGTGGAGAACACAAACAAACAGATTTGCCAGATGTTAGCAGAAAACATTTTCAATGTCATAGCGAAGAGATTGGTTTTTGCTTTCCCCAAAGAATTAAAACTTCCCATAAAATGAACTCCTGATGACTTTTCCCTAGCTTTGTAAACATCCCAAGTGGCACAAGCTCAGAATCGATGGGAAAATAGAATTCTGATGAATTTTGTGTTCTTTATTCTGCACGAACTGCTCCACAGAATGATGCTCAACCTAAAGCTGAAATAAATTCTTTCAGAGGCTTTCGGAACTCCATCAGGGAGTATGCAATGAACTGAAAGAAGTGAAGAAGTGAAAAAGCCAGGAAGGGAGAGTGGGAGAGAGGGAGGGAGGGAGGGAGGGAGGGAGGGAGGGAGGGAGGGAGGGAGAAGGTGAAGGAGTAAAGAAATGAAGGAATGGGGAAGAAAGGATGGAAAGAGGAGGAAGGGTGGGAGGGAATAACAAAAAGGGTGAAGGAGTGAAGGAACATGTAGGGTTTCCTACCTAAGCAGGGGGTTGGACTAGAAGACCTCCAAGGTCCCTTCCAACTCTGTTATTCAATTCTATTCTATCAGGGAAGAAAGGAGAGAGGTGGGATGGATTCTTATGCTACCTACCTTCCTATGTGGTAGAAAATTGAAAGCTACTTTGACTTCCGTTGATTTTGTTCATTCTCAGTTATTTTATTTTTCTGGTTATTTAAGAAAATACTTTGATGATGACTCAAGGGGGCATGGAAGACCCAGTGATTTATCAAACATTGGTTGCATCAGATTCTCTCTCTCTCCTCTCTCCTCTCTCTCTTCACAAGGTGATTACATTAATAGACCATGGGAATGCTGTACATTTACTACTACTACAATTAGGCATTTGATAAAGTTCACCATAGCCTCTTTCTTGATTAAATGCAATACTTTGTGATGATTGGTCCTATTTGTAGAAAGATTCATAGTTTGTCAATTGTTTTGCCTTTGTCATATGCCGCTCAGAGTTCCTTGCTTGGTGAGATGGACAGCTATATAAATTGGACAGATGAACAAATAAACTATGTCCAACATGTGGTCTTTAACAGATCTAAAACAACATGAAGGGAAATATGCACTGGGGTCCCTCAATGATCTGTTCTCCTGCCAGTGCTCTCATCATCATCATCATCATCATCATCATCATCATCATCATCATCATCATCATCATCATCATCATCATCTATTAAACTTGTATGCCACCCAACTCAGAAGAAATCTAGGTGGCTCACAACAATCAAGCAAAGAAGTTACAATAAAACCAATAAAAGACAAAAAGCAGAAGTACAACAAAGCAGATGGAATGAAGTGAAGGTTTTCACTTTCCCTTGCCAAGGGCCTCAGTGAAGACATACATCTTTATGCCTCTCTATCATTCTTTATAAATGCATCTTTATGCATCTTACGAATGACTTAAACAAGGGGGTTGAAGGGGTGCTCCTCAAATCTATAACTGACATGGAATTGGGGTGGGAGAGGTAGCTAAAACATCAGAAGGCAGACTCATGTTTCAAAAGGATGTTGGTAGACTTGAACAGCGGGTCATATCTAATAAAATGCTGCTCAATGGTAAGAAATATAAAGTTTCACACTTAAGCAGGAAAAACCAGATGCAAGATACCTGGTCTGGCAATAGAACTTGTGAGAAGATTCTGAGTGTTTCATAAAGAAGACCATATGCATGAGGCAATAATGTGCTGCAGCTGCCATTTCAAAGATAGCAATAGCAATAGCACTTAGACTTATATACTGCTTCATAGTGCTTTACAGCCCTCTCTAAGCAGTTTACAGAGTTCAGCATATTGCCCCCAACAATCTGGGTCCTCATTTTACCCACCTCGGAAGGATGGAAGTCTGAGTCAACCTTGAGCCGATGAGATTTGAACAGCTGAACTGCAGCTAGCAGTCAGCTGAAGTAGCCTGCAGTGTGCCAAGATATTACAGCCAGGCCAAGTCTCTCAAGAACTAAATAATTATATGGGAAAAAATGTCTGACTTGGCCTTCTCATTTCTTTGAGATTATTTCCTATGGTTCCGGCTATCACGAAGGTTTGATAAATAACTCAGATGAACACCTGAAGTTAACAACCTACACCTGAGAGCACACCTGAGATGATACAGGTGCAGTCTGAGTCAGCTGAACCAGACCCAGATCTAGTCAAAGTCTGCCTGAAAGAAGGAAGGATGGGTTGGGAACTTAATCAAGCTGGTAATGTTTGCACAAAGGCATTGCTGACTTCACTGCCTCTTTGTGGAAATTAATACAGCCCACGCCTGTGTGTGACCCCATCTGTACCCCATTCCTTGGATTACACAGCTGAAGTTTGGGCTGCAATTTGACCACTCCTGAATTATTCCTCAAAATGTGTGTGTTTTCTCTCTGTATTATCTGAAAGGTAACTTTTCGTGTTACCTTTTCTCTAAGCAGAAAGCCTGCAGTCTGTGATGTGTTTATGTTATTGCCGTTACCAATTTACAACTGCAATACATATCCTGAGTTTGTATCAAAAGTTTGCCATCTGTGTGTAATTAACAGCACCTCACAGTTTTTAGCACACCGTCAAAATAAATAAAAGCTTAATACAACTTTTTTTAAAAAAAACCTGCCCACCGAGGAAGCTAGATTCATTTAACAAACACAATAAAAATTGACATAAAATAGGGTATGGCTCAGCTTATGACTGCAATGACTTACAACAGAAATTTGGGTTCCAGGTGTGGTCATAAACCAAGGATTACATGTACCTGTTCCAGGGGTGGGTTCCTACCGGTGTGGTCCAGTGCGTAGCTCCGGTAGGGACCCGCCAATAACCCAATTTGTGCATGACTGCTCCGGTACCGTCTCCACCGAGCAGTCGCGTGCGTCGACATCTCTTTTTTTTTGAATTTTTGGGCGATTTTGCTTCTGCGTATGCGCAGAAGCAAAATCGTGCCAAAATCTCACGAGGGGACGCGTGAGAGAGAGAGATTTCGGTGAGATTTTGCTTCTGTGCATGTGCAGAAGCAAAATCTCTCTGAAATCTTGTGCGCGTATCCCCTTGTGAGATTTTGGTGAGATTTTGCTTCCACGCATGCGCAGAAGCAAAATCGCACACGTGCGCACAAAGCATAAAGAAACGCAGAGCAGTGCACCGGTCTTGGTAAGTGAGCAACTCACCCCTGACCTGTTCGTTAGTGGAAACCTAAAGCCCTTGGCTTCTTTCTCCTTGATTCTCTCCAGGCTTCCAGCTGTTGTATTCCAGCTGTTGTCAGAGCTGTTGGAAAGATAGTAGATCCCAGTTCGGCTACAGCACTTCTTACTTCATGTCTCTGGACTTTTCTGATTTAAAAAGAAAAAGAAAAAAATTGTTTTTCCTATCCAGGAGATGGGGGAACCAAAGATACCTTTGCTTTACATAATAGTCTTCCTATCTCTTCCAGAGTTGAAATGAGAAGTTAAGTTGCTGTTCTGACCCAGCCTTAGCAGAACCAAGAAACAGACTCCTTGTCCCAAAAAACCTCTCTTCATTTAGCTACTGTGAATTCATGGCATTCACACCCAGAAAAGTCCAGGCAATAAACTTTCCAAGGGTTAATTGCAATAACAGACCTTATCAGTCCTTGGATAATTGCCAGGCCGAGAGCTTCCAGTCGCAAAGCTGTAAATTAATTCCTGCCACGAAGTCTCTGAGGCACGAACCACGATAAGCAAATCTTCCAAAAGAAATACGAACAGTTGTCTCATGCAATCACCACTCCCCTTTTGCTTCTATTTATTCCCCAGCCAAGGAGGGGCCATTCAGCATCCACGTGTGCCTTTCTTCCCAAGTTGGCCCCTGTTCCTCAGTTGTTCTCCTCTCCTGACAGCTCTGCACATATGCCCATCTGGAACAGGCCCCAGCTGTTGTTCTTCCCCACTTAACTCTGACTATGAAGGCAGCTGGGAAATGTCAGATGGTCCTGGCTCTATCTCTGCTTCTGATGCAGAGCATCCATCAGAGCCTTCCCCAGATTCCAGGACTGGCCCAAGATCCTACATAACCTCATCATCATCTGAGTCTACCGTCAGCTCCACTGGCAGCTGGCGGGCCACAACAGTTACTTCTTTCCAAACAACCCTGTTCTTTCATCCCAAACTTAATAGGGGAAACACACAGGACAATCATCCCGCCATGTATTTATGAAGAACAAGAAATCATTTCGGCATTGCTGTACATAATGCATTAGTAAAGTTTCCCAAATTTAGCAACTTTAAGATGTGTGGACTTCAGCTCCCAACTTCCCTGGCTAGCTGGGGAAAATTTGGAAGTTGAAGTCGTCCACACATCTTAAAAATTGCTAAGGTCGAGAAACACTGCATTAGGGATTTGTTCCAACACCGGCAAGTGTTAATGCACAATATTCATAATATTTTTTTTTGGGGGGGGGGTTACATATATTCTGAATATCTTTGTTCATCCATTTCGCAAATTAGCAAAAAGTGAATAACAATGTACACTTGTGGCATAATTTTACAATTCAAATCGCAAGTGAATTTTTTTTTAAACTAACACTATAACTGGTGTAGGGTTGTTGTTTTTAGAAAATGGAGATGATGCAAGATGAAATGTGCAGTTTCCTTACAATATTAATTGTATAATTGATTACTGCCAACCTGCCTTCCATTGAGGACCTGTATACTGCACAAGTCAAAAAGAGGACCGTGAAAATATTTACTGACCCCTCGCATCCTGGACATAAATTGTTTCAACTCCTACCCTCAAAACGACGCTATAGAGCACTCCACACCAAGACAACTAGACACAAGAACAGTTTTCCCCCGAACACCATCATTCTGCTAAACAAATAATTCCCTCACCATTGTCAAACTATTCACTAAGGCTGCATTACTATTATTATTAGTCTTCTCATCTTCCTATCACCCATCTCCTCCCACTTAGGACTGTATGACTGTAACTTGTTGCTTGTATCCTTATGATTTATATTAATATTGATTGTTTCCTGATTGCTTATTTGTACCCTATGACAATCATTAAGTGTTGTACCTCATGATTCTTGACAAATGTATCTTTTAATTAAAAAAATTAATTTAATTAAAAGTACTTATAGGCTGCCCAATCCCATAGGACTCAGGGCGGAGTACAACAGAGATAAGAATGATACAATAAAATAATTTTTAAAAAATTACATTACATTTAAAAACCATTCATACATGGGGGAATCCTCTCTTCACCCCGCCTGCCAGAAGAGCCATGTTTTCACGGCTTTACGGAAGGCCAGTAGGGTGGGGATCTCTGGTGGGAGTTGGTTCCAGAGGGACGGGGCTCCCACAGAGAAGGCCTTCCCCCACGGTCCCACCAACCGACATTGTTTAGCCCAGTGTTTCCCAACCTTGGCAACTTGAAGATGTCTGGACTTCAACTTCCAGAATTCCCCAGCCAGCTTTGCTGGCTGGGGAATTCTGGGAGTTGAAGTCCAGACATCTTCACATTGCCAAGGTTGGGAAACACTGGTTTAGCCGATGGGACCCGGAGGAGGCCCACTCTGTGGGACCTCACTGGTCGTAGGGAGGTATGTGGTAGGATGCGGTGCCAAGGTATGTGGTAGGATGCGGTGCCAAGGTTGGGAAACACTGGTTTAGCCGATGGGACCCAGAGGAGGCCCACTCTGTGGGACCTCACTGGTCATAGGGAGGTATGTGGTAGGATGCGGTCCCAAAGATAACCTGGCCCTGAGCCATATAGGGCTTTAAAGGTCAAAACCAACACCTTAAATTGTGACCGGAGACTAATAGGCAACCAATGCAGCTGGCGAAGAATGGGTGTTACGTGGGTGTATCTCGGTACACCCACCACAGCTCGCGCAGCTGCATTCTGTACCAATTGCAGTCTCCGGATGCTCTTTGAGGGTAGCCCCATGTAGAGCGTGTTACAGTAGTCTAGCCGTGAGGTGACAAGGGCATGAGTAACTGTGAGCAAAGCCTCCCTCTCCAAGTAGGGTCACAATTGGTGCACGAGACGGACCTGTGCAAAGGTCCCCCTAGCCACAGCTGACAGATGTTGCTCCAATTTTAGCTGTGGGTCTAGGAGAACACCCAAATTGCGAGCCCGTTCCGAGGGAGTCAATTTTTCTCCCCCAAGAACCAAGGAGGGGCAGTCGACATAATCCCTGGGGGGGCAATATCCATAGGCACTCAGTCTTGTCAGGGTTGAGCTTGAGTCTATTCATTCCCATCCAGACCCTCACATCGTCCAGGCAGTGGCACATTACATTCTATTTTCTTTTATGTACACTGAGAGCATATGCACCAAAGACAAATTCCTTGTGTGTCCAATCACACTTGGCCAATAAAGAATTCTATTCTATTCTATTCTATTCTATTCTATTCTATTCTATTCTGTTCTGTTCTGTTCTGTTCTGTTCTGTTCTGTTCTATTGTATTCTGTATTATTGTAGGCCCTTCCCAAATGCTAACTTTGCAGGTGAATTCCTGCAGAATGAAATATTAAAACTGTGTATGGACTCCTGTTTTGGGCAGGCAGTTTAACTTGAAGACCTCCAAGGTCCCTTCCAGTCCTATGACTCTATGTCTCTACATTCAGCATGTAATACTCGTAGAATCTGAACTAAAAATCAAAGGTGTATCTAAATCAAACAAAGGATACAGAAGTGACTACACAGCACAATCTTACTTGGGAAAATAACCTCATTAGCTTTATTTAACAAGGAGCATACCAGCCTGCTTCAAAATCCTAGCTGCTTAATCTATAGGTGGGAATCACACTGTGTTTGATAAATAATACATTGTAATTAACAACAAAGCACCGCAAAAATGCCTAAGGAAATCTATTGTTTGAAGTTAAAACTGTCTTCTTAACCTCCTACCTTTCTAAATCAGTTTTCCAATTCTTTTAATTCACAGCCTGAGGGCACCTAATTGGAGATGGGCAAAATTGAGAAATTGAACTGAAACTTCTAGGAAGTTATAAATTACGCAGAAATCTGTTCTTTTGTTTGTTTGTTTTTTGTTTTTGACTTGCATGCAATTAATCTTCATATTTTCGGAATCGACGTATGGCAAACCTGTTCATCTACTTTTCCTGTTTTACAGGAACTTACCAGGTAACCTTCTGATATTGTAGCTAAAATGGAATTTCAATTCAGTTCTTTGCCAAAACACAATCTGAGAGATGCTGTTTTATTAACATCTAGCTGGCAAGGTGCCAAAATATGGGGGCGGGTGGGGGGGAATGTAGAATATCAGAAGTAACCCTTGTTGCCTTCCAAATTATTCTGTCATAAACATACAAATGGATACAGATCTATTAAGTAATTGATCGATAAAATAAAACTGTTAGGATTTACCAATTGAGATTATAATCGTATGATCCTTAGGGAAATGCATTTTTCAGATCTCCCTATTTAGTATCCCTGACATAGAAGTGATCCTTGATTTATGACTGGATTTGAGAATTTCAGTCATAGGTCATGGTGATCATATGTTGATGCACTCGGGCAATCAGATTTGATTTCATGATCGTTTTTATGGCAGTTGCTATGAGAACCATGTGGTCATAAGTCCGAATCCATTCTCCAAAATGGACATTTTTGCCAGCATCACAAATCCTGGTTATACAACTGCAGGACACTGCAAGCCGTTGTGAATGTAAGCTGGTTGCCAGGAGCTCAAAATGTGGTCATTGACCTCTGAAAGGGCAGTGCAACATTTTATAATGGCCAGAAGTGATTTACTGGTCAAAAAGCACCCTTTCCACTGTAACTCTGAATGGTCATTAAATGACCAATCATAAATCAAGAGCTAGCTGGTTACATGGTAATGTTTCCTTTAAGTTCATTTTGACTCCTGGAGACTTCCTGGAGATGTTCTCATAGAGCAGGGGTGTCAAACTCACTTTGTCACAGCGGCGTCACTTCCCCCCCCCCCCTTTGTTAAAGCAGGCATTGGCATGGCCAGCGTGTGACGCATCCGGCCCGTGGGCTGTGAGTTTGACAGCCCTGTCATAGAGGTTTTCTTGACAACAATATGCCTTTTTCTCTAGATGTTTTTCTCAACTTTTCACTTCCAGATAGAATTTTGAGATGGTCTCCCATTCAAATACCATCAGCTGGGCATTGCTTAACTTCTAGGCTCAGACAAGGTTGGCCAAGAAAAAACAATTGCTACCAACCTGCCTTCTATTGAGGACCTGTATAGTGCATGAGTCAAAAAGAGGGCTGGGAAAATATTTACATCCTGGACACAAACTATTTCAACTCCTACCCTCAAAACGACGCTATAGAGCACTGCACACCAGAACAACTAGACATAAGAACAGTTTTTCCCCGAACGCCATCACTCTGCTAAACAAATAATTCCCTCAACACTGTCAAACTATTTACTAAGTCTGCATTACTATTAATCTTCTCATCGTTCCCATCACCCATCTCCTCCCACTAATGACTGTATGAATGTAACTTTGTTGCTTGTATCCTTATGATTTATATTGACTGGTTCCTAATATGATTTAATTGCTTATTTGTACCCAGACTATCATTAAGTGTTGTACCTTATGATTCCTGATGAATGTATCTTTTCTTTTATGTACACTGAGAGCATATGCACCAAGACAAATTCCTTGTGTGTCCAATTACACTTGGCCAATATTTTTTTTATTCTATTCTATTCTATTCTATTCTATTCTATTCTATTCTATTCTATTCTATTCTATTCTATTTACTTTCATCTGCTGAGACAGATCTCCATCATCAGGAGGAGTGAAAGTAAACGAATTGGGGTCACCATCAAGATATGCCGGGACAGGCCACAATGCCACACTTCATCATAATTCTGGCATAGGTGGTAGATGGTGCTGTTCTGGGGATTGTATAGCACATTTCTCAACTGGTTTGTTCTTTTATAAACACTTTGTTAGATTCTACTTAGGATAAGATGTTGGGAATAGCCAAATAATGAATTTAGATAGTGAACTTCCAGGGCTGAGGGTAGATTTTTGCACCAAGATCGCCCTGGATCTATTTCAACACTTTAATCAATGTATTTAGAAGGAGAACAATTGAACGGCAGTGAGAAGAGAAAGGAACAACCCAATAAAGGGGAAAATAAATGCCTTTCTTCCTTTCGTTTTCAGCGGGACTCCCCAAAAGTTTATTGGATTTTACAGAGGGTTCTGCCATTGAAGCTGTTTTTTGCCCTGAGTGTTAGATTGGTGGCTCTGCCAACCTTTGAATGAAAGTTCTGCTTCACATAATTCATCAGAGCCTACGAATTCCCATTTTAATTTCAATCAGATCTCAGATTATACCAATGGAAATAGGAAAAAAAAAGCCAAATAGTTTAGCAGCTTTCTGTAATAATTACGATCAAGGCAATCACCAAAGTCTGGGATAGCTCAGCTTTTTCTTTGGAGCAGCTGAGGTCTCAAGCGCTCCCATCCACAAAATAAGTTTTCACCTTCTTTTCATTCAGCTGCTAAACCTTAATCCTTTTGTGAAATTAAAAGGAACAAAAATGTTGAGTTACACCGCCCTCTAGTGGTCATAGTAATTCCACTGCACTATAGTGAAAAATAGAAAACAATCTCTATTAATTTTCAAGGCAGAGACAATAATCTTTTTAGCCTGTATTGTAATATCTGACTCACTCACCTGGCAAGCAAAACACACATACACGCACATATATACACACACCAATCTATTCTTCTAATGTTATTTCTTTCAATATTCTATGAGTGTGTGTGGGAGGGGTTCTCCCTCAGGCTATTTATGAGTTTTGAAGAGAGTGATGGTAGCTTCGGTTATGCTGCCAAATTATATTCCTTCCACTCTAACACTCCATTAACCCTTATTGTTGATAATAAAGCATTTCTTTTTTTGATTTCAGATCGGAGGGGGAAAATCAAAGGCGACATCTGACTGCTCTCTGAGGAAATGAAGAAGCAAAAGCTCAACATAAGGAAAACAAAGATTTGGATGGAGAAAAACAAAAAGACGAAGCCACAGAGGGGCCGAAATATTCTCAGCCATGCCAAAACTGGTAGAAGAAGAGTTCTTGCCACTATCTTATGCACGTCCCCTTTACGGACCTCTTAGGAATGGGGTGAGGTCCACGGTGGACAGTTTTAGGTTAAAGTTTTGGGGGTTTGAGGATGTAACAACAGAGTCAGGTAGAGCATTCCAGGCGTTGACCACTCTGTTGCTGAAGTCGTATTTTCTGCAATTGAGTTTGGAGCGGTTTACTTTGAGTTTGTATCTATTGTTTGCCCGTGTATTATTGTTTGCCCATGTATTATTGTGGTTGAAGCTGAAGTAGTCATTAACAGGTAGGACGTTGTAGCAGACAATTTTGCGTACTAAGCTTAAGTCAGACCGTAGGTGGCATAGTTGCAGGATGTCCAGGTTCAAACTTTCAAGCCTGGTGACATAAGGTATTCTATTGCGAGCAGAGGAGTAGTGTACTCTTCTCGTGAAATACCTCTGGATTTGCTCAATTGTATTACCATATTTTTCGGAGTATAAGACGCACCTTTTTACCCCCAAAAAGAGGGTGAAAAGTTGGGTGCGTCTTATACACCGAATGCAGCCCCACCCACTCAGCCACCCCCACCCTTTGGCCTCTGTCTTCCAGCAATTTACCTGCTTGCAGAAAAGAGGGAAGAGCCTGAAAAGCCAAGCAAGTCAGTAGCAGTTTCCCCGATCTACAGCTGATTAGGTTTGCCACGTGGAAAAATGAAAGTGAAACTAACTACAAAGAGGCAATTAGCTGGCAGAGACACGCAGATTTTTATTTTTTGCTGAACTGGATGGAAGGAAGGGGGTAAGTGTATAACTAAATGTCTGTAGAATGTTCAAATTATTAGACTTACTTTTTAAAGACTGCTTTATTATTGTTCTAGAGCCAGGGATCTCCAACTTTGGCAACTTTAAGACTTGTGGACTTCAACTCCCAGAATTCAGCAGCCAACTTTGTTAGCTTTGCTGGCTGTGGAATTCTGGGAGTTGAAGTCCACAAGTCTTAAAGTTGTCAAGGTTGGAGATCCCTGTAAATCTAGACAACTTAACAAAATAAAGAAGCTTTTTAAAATAAATGTTTGCTCTGAAGAGGCCCAGTGCTATTGTATCTTCTTTTAAATAATAGAGAATAATGTATACATCCAGAAATTTTAATTAATTTTAACAGCTCTGTACAAGTATAGTCTGAAATGTAACAGTGTCCTGTTTAGTATTAGAGTTTAGTTACCTTGGAGTAGATTTATTTAAATAATTGGGAGGAGTTAGTGTGACTACATTTAAGAAAACTTTCTGGCATAATGTACATTTCTCCAATTTTTTGCTATTTCTATGGGTCAAGCACACATGCACAGAAATAGACAGCAAACAGTGTATATCATCTGTGCTGTTTGCTGTTTGGCAAATTGCTTGGAGGCAGAGGCCTTTTTTCCTTGTTTTCCTCCCCCAAAACTAAGGTGCGTCTTATACTTCGGTGCGTCTTATACTCTGAAAAATACGGTAATGTCCGATATACAGTGTGGATTCCAGGCAGATGAGCTGTATTCGAAAATTGGTCTGGCAAAGATTTTGTATGCCCTGGTTTGTAGTACAATGTTACCAGAGAAGAATTTTGAATTTTGCTTGTTAAGTGAATGCTGCAATTGTTAAGCGAACCCATCATCCGCAATGGATTTTTTTTGTCAGAAACCTGAAGCAAATGCCTGCAAATGACCACAGGACTCTGCAAAGGGTTTTAAATGTGGGCTGGTTGCCCACATGGAGGGCTGCCATCAGAACTTCGAATCCTGGCCATAAGTACCTTTTTTGAGGTCCATCAAAAAAAAACTTTGAATGGTCGCTAAGCACTAAGTGTCCGGCTCTTCTCTGTGGACTTGCAAATCTTTTCAAACATAACCAAAATTGTACTGTACGTAAAGTTGGGAAACTCTCAAAAGCAGCATGGGAAGGACGGAGGCCTGCGTTTCCCCTTACCTCTCCTGGGTCAAAAATAATAATAATAGAATATCATGAATTGAAAACAATATTGCATACCATCCCAACTTCAGCAATGAAGTGTTACAGGACAATGTATTTCACACTTTCTTTTGAAGCTTCTAAATTTCAATAAGTGACAGCTGATGCAAGTGTAGAAAGTTAGCACCCACCCCTCTCCTAGAAGAATGAAATATTCTAGGAAATATTAAAAAGGCAAAATATTATATTTCTCTGGATGAGAAAAGGAGAAACATGTTTTTAAAGACAAAGAGCAGCTCCCTGCCCCCAGCAGATATTTGGTGCACATTAAGACTGGGCCAGCCTATCTACAAAACAAAAGACCTCAGCTCCAGGGTGATGGGATTAAGACATGACCCTCTAGGACATAATAGGGTTATCTATCAGCAGAGCTCACCACATGGCACAATCAAGTCCCTTCATTACATCACCCAGCAAGGTTCGACCAAACTTGATTCAGAAAAACATGACTTCACATGGGAGTCTAACTGCAACCAATAGAATACATGCTCTTCTTGCCACAGAAACAGGAAGCTCAAGGGAAGGCCCAAGAGAGGGTATAAATCAGTGGTGGGTTCCTACCGGTGCCGTCCACTCTATCGCACCAGTAGTGGCGGGCTGGTGATGTCATCAAGAGGCTACCGACCCGGTGCAGTTGGTTGCTGGTGCCTAGGAGCCGCCATCTTTTTTCGTGAATTTTTCGGTGATTTTTTGCTTCTGCGCATGCGCGGAAGCAAAATCGTGCTGAAATCTTGTGAGGGGCCACGTGCGCGCAAGATTTCAGTGAGATTTGACTTCCCCGCACGCAGCGCACTGGTAGCAACATAAGTGAGCAACCCGCCCCTGGTATAAATACCACTCACTCTCCACTCCATGTGGTCAGCTACCCAGAATCACACATGTTTGGTGGTTCTGCTTCACCATTAAATCATCTTTCCAATCAGACTCCATGTTTCCAGTGTCTTTCTCCCCACTTGGAACTGAACCCAGATGGACATTTCTTCCAACACAAGGTTTCAAAAGAATGCGAGGAGCAACAAATTAGATTTTTGTTTGTTCACAGAAGCAGCATGAAATCATAATTACTGCCCCCTTTTTTTCTTTAATTGTTTTATTGTTAGCTTTAAAAGAGTGGTTAGAGTTAGAGAGGCAAGATTCCATTATGTAGTTCAGAGGTCTTCAAACTTGGCAACTTTAAGACTTGTGGACTTCGACTCCCAGAATTTTCCAGCCAGGCTGGAGAATTCTGGGAGTTGAAGTCCACAAGTCTTAAAGTTGTCAAGTTTGAGGACCCCTGATGTAGTTTAATAGAAAGAACTCAATAGATGCACGAGAATTATAAGTTTTTAGTTTTGATTGTGATCCGTGATGATCCCAGAGAAAGGGGCTAGTAACAAAAGAAGTTAGGAAGCCCAAAATCAAAGTCACTCCTTTGCCTTGATCATTTTACATTCCGTTATTTATAGAAATTGTAAGTAATGGTTTTTGTTTTAGATACACACCTCCTTAAACACGTATGAAAACATGCTGGAGAGTTACAGAAGATGGCATGGCCCTGATTTCATTGCTAAAGAACACTTGGAGAAGGTCTCTCTATGTTATAGTAAGTATCAAAACACCCATTTTAATGGCAACTAATCAATAACCATTCCTAATTAATGGGACAAAATATTTAGACCATCTAGTGTTCTGTTTTTGTTTCATTTCAGTCTTAAATTCAAGGACATTGACTAAAACAATTGCTGTTTCTAAATCGTGCATTTATGTTCTAAAACTCATTTATTTATTTATTTATTTATTTATTTATTTATTTATTTATTTATTTATTTATTTATTTATTTATTTATTTATTTATTTATTTATTTATTTATGCGTTCTTATAGGCCGCCCAACTCCCGCAGGACTCAGGGCGGCGTACAACACAAGGTAAGAACAACTTATAAAAAACAATAATAACAGTTAAATGAGTACAAAAATTAAAACAAACCATCATTTGTACATGGAGGATTGATCTCTATTTCACCCTGCCTGCAGGAAGAGCCATGTTTTAACGGCTTTACAGAAGGCCAGCAGGGTGGGGATAGTCCGGATCTCTGGGGGAAGTTGGTTCCAGAGAGATGGAGCCCCCACAGAGAAAGCTCTCCCCTGAGGTCCCACCAACTGGCATTGCTTGGTTGATGGGACCTGGAGGAGCCCAACTCTGTGGGACCTAACCTGTCGTAGGGAGGTATGCGGTAGGATGCGGTCCCGGAGGTATATATAATAATATTATGAGCCAAGGGCACAGTTTTCAGACTTATTATTCAGCCTTTGCAAAGACAAATATGGAGATGATATTTGTTCTCTATTCAAAAATAAAATAAAAATTCATTCCAACTAACAAGGAAGAGATGTTTTTTCTGACTAATTTTGTTTGGCTGCTTGCTCTGCTTTGTAATAAATTTCTTTCCCTGATTTGTATTTATTTTATTTTTATAGACGACTATATCTGATACTTGTACCTTCTATTCTGTTAAATTAGTTATCTATTGGAGTGGATTTTGTCTTTTTCTTTGGAAAGTTTAATTAAAAAGAGAGAGAAGAGAGAGAAAAGCGTACCTCTCCTCCATTAAAAAGGTGCATGCCAAATCAAACAGTATCACATCCAGAATAAAAATTAACCTAGTTTGGCAATGTTTGAAAGCAATATAAGCAAATAAAGCATTTTCTTTAGCCGCTAAAAATAGGGGGAGGATAGAATTCAAAATATAACCAGAAATCTTTTTCTAACATGTTAGAAGTTACCTATTTTTAGATCAAGTTCTGCATAGTTCTATATTATCTTTTGCATCAGATTTCCCTGGTATGAGCAATTTTACACACGTCTAGATCCTGAATCGCCCCAATCACTTCACCAATAAATGCTGATATTAGCATTGATCCAACACTTCAGTCTTATGATACATTCTTATGATAATTTTCCAGGACTATAACAACAAATTCAGTATATTCTACTCAAGTAGAATGAGTTTGAGGTGTCAAACTCAAGCCTTGGGGGCCGGATCCGGCCCACAGGGTACTTAGATCTGGCCTGTGGGGCCGCTTTAGAAACAGCAAAGGACCAGCCCGAGGTGCCTCTGTCAGCGAAAATGGAGCTCTCGAGGGCCACATGAGGCCCTCCCAAGCTCTGTTTTCACTGGCAGATGGTTGCAGGATGCCGTTGCAGCCGAAAAAGGAGCTTGGGAGCCTGTTTTCACTGGCAGAGTGCTCAGGCTGCCACAGACACCTCCAACGTGATTGATGTCGAGCTGGCCACACCCATCCTGTCCATGCCCCCCCAGACACCCCCCCCCAAGGTCAAACCCAACCCTGATGCAGCCCTCAATGAAATCGAGTTTGACACCCTGTTCTACAGAATAGTAAATCAAATCACATTGGCCCTTATTTTATTTTATTGTTTTGATGTTTACAGTTTTTATTAGCTTATAATATAAAATACAAAATACTGGCCTTATTGATGTGGACTGACATTTAGAGGTATCCAGTATTTATATATTAACACTTGGTTATTTTAGAGAGGAAGGGATTTGCATTTCTAATCTGTATTAAAATACAAAGAGGAGACCTAGTTATGTAAACATGCTTTAACATTGTAGTTGCTGCTCTGAGGTTTGGCCTTTGAGGGATAAAGATATATACATAGTAACTACATTGCGAGATAAACATTTTTAGGCCTACAAACAATTTCAAATTGATCATTAAAAAGTTTGGATTTGAGATACAGTAATATCATTGATAAAGCATATAATGTGACTATTTTATATCATATACATTCTAGAAATCAGGGACCAGTAGATTTATTTGAATCAGGTATATTAAGTCATATTTGTCAAGTGCCAGGGAAATCAGGAGATTCAGGCATTTCAAATGAGCATAAAGATTTATTGCAAGCTTAAACTCTTAAACTTGACATCTAGGGATGTCAAACTCCTGGCCCGCGGGCCAGATGCGTCATGTGCTGGCCACGCCCATGCCCGATTTAGTTAATGGGGGAAAAGTCCTGATATGTCATGTGACACTGCCGTGACGATGTGAGTTTGACACCCCTGCTCTACACAATCTGAACTACTAACAGTCAAGAGAAATGCATGGGAATTAAGAGGCATTCAAAATGGGCTGGACTTAGATCTCTTGCAGGCATGCAGGGACTCATGACATATGACTCATTTGACCCTTCACTCTAATTCAGCCTGGTCATCTCCTTCAGTATTTATTTTATACATTTGGTTCTTTGACCTCCATATTCCATAGCCACCCAGAGTCATTCTGAATAGTGAGATGGGTGGCATATAAATGTAATCAACAAAGAAACAAATAAATGAAATATTCAATGGATGTTAACTGTTGCCAAATGCATAATATACTCTTAATATCAGAAGAACTGTTGAGTAAGGATGCTACATTAACCTCATGTAGGAAGAATGCAGTTATGTACCAAATATTCTAGAATAGGTTGAGGGTTAGCCTCTATACATTCATTTTTAATAAAGGTTCCCAAATAATTAGCCTGAATGATCCTAATTCTTTTCATGTCCTACTCACCAATAATATAACCATAATGTGATTTTTAAAAAATCCTACTTCTGCTGTGAACTTGGTTGATGGTTGTCATATTTACTTTTGTTTTATTATTGTTGATGCTTTAATTTGTTGTTAGCCATCGAGAATAATATGTTTAGATGTGTTACCATATAAATTGTTTGAATTTTTAAAAACCACTATTTTTTTGCAGGAGGTGATTTATAATAAGTTTACTATTAATACTAAAATTCCAGGTATATTTATCTAGTGAACTTAACAGGCTTAAAGTTGTGGTGGTACATTTTAGATGCTACACACACACACACACACACACACACACACATACAAATCAGCATTGTTACCCACATACTAGAAGATATACCGCATTTTTCGCACTATAAGGCACAGTGGACCATAAGAAGCACATTAGCTTTAGAGGAGGAAAACAAGAAAAAAAATTGCGGCGGCGGCGAACGGCGGTGGTGACGAACGGCGGTGGTGGCAAACGGCAGTGGCGGCGAATGGCGGTGGTGAACAGCGGTGGCGGCAAATGGCGGTGGTGGCGAATGGCGGTGGCAAATGGTGGTGGCAAGCCCTGCCACCTAGAACAGCTGATTGGTAGTATTCTTGGAGGCCAATCCAACCACTGATCAGCTGCTTGGCAGCGAAGGCTCCAGCATTCTCTGGCGGCAGCAAGTGGCGGCAGTGGTGACAGGTGGCGGTGAGAGGCGGTGGTGACAGGCAGTGGCAGTGGCAGTGAATGCCACCATTGCACAAACCCCCCTCCCCCCACTACAATATTCGCTCTATAAGATGCACAGACATTTCCACCCACTTTGGGGGGGGGGGGAAATATGTCTTATAGTGCAAAAAATACAGTAAATGAGTAAGCACCATCAGATACTAATTGAAGAGCCTATGCAAGTGAACTAAACAACTGTTGTATGACACTTTGCTAATTCACCAATAAATTTCATATAGTAGCTGGTAAAAAGGTAAAGGTAAAGATTTACCTGTCAGTGGTGTCCTACTCTAGGGCATGGTGCTTATATCTGTTTCTTGACCGAGGGAGCCAGTATTGGCCAAAGACAATTTCCATGGTCATGTGGCCAGCATGGTTATGTGCCAAAGGTGCACAGAACACTGTTACCTTCTCACTGGAGTGGTACCTATTTATCTACTCACATTTGCATGCTTTCGAACTGCTAGGTGGGTAGGAGCTGGGGCAAGTAATGGGAGCTCACCCCATTGAGTGGAACTCTTGTCTTGAATCCGGGCTTTCAGCTCTCCAGCTGGCAAGCTCGGCAGGGTCTTTAACCAGTGAGCCATAGTAGCTGGACAGCCATAGAATCCTCCAGCAACTAATATCATTCTGTTTCATTCATCCTCATGCATGTGAAGATTCAACAGTGAGTGAAACGCATTACCTCACAATTCTCATAGGATAACTATCCCGCCATGAAATAAATTTAATGTGCAATAATGGTGTCACTTTACAGGGTCATTTAAACTGTTGTTCAGATAAGAAAAGAGAACATCTATTAGATTATATATAAGAGAAAGAGAGAAGAGATTGCATTCAAGGGAATATAATCTCTTGAAAAGGATTGTGCTTCAGTCCCAAGGCAGAAAAATCAAAGGGATCATGAATGATTCAAACATCCAATCGATGCTAATGTTTCATTCTTAAGATGAAAAGTTATAATAATGGGATGACAAGCTGAAATCTTCTGATATGCTATCTAATATGAGAGTTTGCCCATAGTGCTTTTATCTTTTATTTCATACTTGTGATGCATCCACGTGCAAAAGAAATTGCCCGTTAGCTTCAGGAACAGATTGCAACAGCCTTAGCTGAAATAACTGAGATTAAAGGCTTCCCGTAATAGATGATCAGTTTCTCACACCACTGGATAAGAATTTATACATTCCTTCATGGTGAATGGCTTCAACTCAGTAACATTGGAGGGTTTTCTAGCATGAACTGATCATTTCAGGTCCTGCCAAAGATTCCTATGAGATTTCAGTCTGGGTATCTCATAGCACTGAGTATGTTGTTCTTATTTCATTCTGTCATGAATTCACTTCTAAGTTAGGAAACAATATCTTGATGCAGGAGTCACTTATTTATACTTCAAATTTGGCAAGAAACACATGGTCTTATTGTCTCCTGTAGCTGTCCCAAAACAGAATTGATGCTTCCTCAATGATGTTAAAGTTTATCTGCCAGGTTCCAAAATGGAAAGAAAAAGAAAGGAACACAAACAAACACAAACCTGGTTTGCTAATGTCTGCTTTACTTCTTTCCTGGCACTCACTGACAATCTCAAAGAGAAACTCTTGTTAGGGCTGCTCACCTGTGCTCCCCATCACCTTATATTCATTAATCACCACCCACCCACTCACGCATGCATGTCGTCCCTCCCCCGTGGTCCGGAAATGAGCCGTGGTACTCCATAAGCCAGCTTTAGTCTTCAGTTGCCTGCAGTTCTTAAAGGAGAATCACTTCTTTCATTAGTGTCCAAGCTGCTCAAAGACTGTTGGTTCCATGCAGCCTCTCCCCATTGAATGGCAGCTCCCAGAAGGCCAGTATGCAGGAGCTGACATGCAGCCCCCTCTACCACTGAGCCGATGTCTGCAACGAAAAGAACATGGCGAGTCTAGAGTTGTTGGGACATAGTTCCCCTAGGCTTACTAGGATGTTTTCTATAAAACCTAGCGACTAGCCTGGGGGCTCGTACGTCCCTTTCTGACACCCATGAGGCTTCCAAGAGGGGATACCCCTTCCACAAAATAAGGTACTGCAGTTTCCTCCTGCACCACCTGGCGTCAAGTATTTTGTCCACCTCATAGTATCGCTCCCCGTCCACCATGAGTGGCAGAGGTGGCATAGGGGTTGGGTCCCTGAAAGGGGATGAATGGGCAGGGTGCAGGAGGCTGCAGTGGAAAACAGGGTGTTTTCCCCACAAACGAGGCAATTGAAGCTGCACCGAAATGGGGTTGATCACCCGTACTACTGGAAAAGGCCCAATATACTTAGGACCCAGCTTCTTACTTGGGAGGCATAGGTTCCAGTCCCCTGGGAGTTAGGCAGCATATAAATCCATTTAAATAAATAAATAAATAAATAAATAAATAAATAAATAAATAAATAAATAAATAAATAAATAAATAAATAAATAAATAAATAAATAAATAAATAAATAAATAAATAAATAAATAAATAAATAAATAAATAAATAAATAAATAAATAAATAAATAAATATTTAGTAGATAAGAATACCAGTTGGCCCACATAAAAGGGAGCCTGCATCCTCTGGGTTTTGTCAGCTTGCCACTTATACTTGTCAGTGGCTAGCTGCAAAGCCGTTTTGATGGTTTTCCACACCTGCTGCGTTTGGGCCATCCACTCCCCACATCCGAGTCGCCATCCATGGTATTTTGGGGACACTCGGGTATTGGCACGAACTCCCATCCAGTAGCCACCTTGAACAGGGTGAAACTGGTACTAGCATGTACTGCTTTGTTGTACACCACCTCTGCGAATGGTAGTAGGTTGGCCCAATCCATTTGTTGATGGTTTACGTAACAACGCAAGTACCTTTCTACCATCGAGTTGGCTCTCTCAACTGCCCCGTTGGTGGCTGGATGGAATGCAGAGGTCAATCTCTGTTTGGATCCCACCCTTTCCAAGAATTTCCTCCAGAATTTGGGGGTAAACTGAACCCCCCTGTCCGATATTATCCTTTGTGGAATACCATGGAGGCAGTAGGTTTGTACAATGAACAACTTTGGCCTCCTAGTTCTAAGACAGCAAATTATTCCAAACCATGACTCTACCATTTCATTGTTTGACAATGACTTGAACTCATGTTTTCTGTTTTCTAGCCTGGTGTCTTAACCACTAACACAAACTGATTCTCTCTAAATTCCTGCTTATTTAAAAGTTGGTAACTGTAGTGATACAGAAAATGGCAAAACATGGTTGTTTAGTGAGAAGACATTATATCTTATTGGAACACTTAGTAAATGACCACACTAATTGACAAAAAAATTAACATGTTCAAGAAGCAAAAATATACAAACATGCTTTTCAATATTTTATGGTATTTGCATATGTTCAATTAAAACATAACAGTGTCAAGATGTAGAACACAATTAATATGGTAATTGTATTATTGTGTTCTTTTGAAATCATATTAAATATTTCACAATCCAGAGTTTCATTAAAAAAATTAAAATAGTACATGACATACATTATGGAGGGCATTGTTCTCACGCAGAGCAGTGTGGAAAGTAATGAACTGGTCCAACTTTGAGAAAATTGAAAATAAGATTAGCTAACATAAAAGTACTGTAAAATTAACAATTTAGTTAAAATGTGGCTGTAACATTTTAAAAGAGGGTGTTATAAATTAGAGTAAGAATTGTTTTGTGATGAGAAACCCAGGTTAAAAGGATCAGCATTCACAATGTATTATTGCAAAGAAAACCTCTGAGACCCTTTGAACTGGAGATATTCCAGCTAAAATATCTAGATGAAAAATATTTTCTTAATTCTGTTTTATAAAATGTATTGATTATCACACCATATTTCAGTAATGGAGGGCTGATTACTGCCATTATTTGTGGAGTTAGGACGGGGTGGGTTCTAACTTACCTCGCCGCTAGTTCACTTCCTCCCGCGCCATGTGGCTGTGTGTGCATTGCGTGCCATGTGGGCGCGCGCATGCACATGCGCAATGCCAAAAACTCTGCTTCTGCGCATGCACAGAAGCAAAAACTAGCAAAAAATAAGAGGGGGGAGCCAAAAACAAGATGGTGGCGCATGCGCAGTGCCAAAAACTCAGCTTCTGCGCATGCACAGAAGCAAAAACCAGAAGGAAAAAATGGCCAAAAAAAAGATGATGGCGTCCACGGACCGGCACTGACAGAACCGGCTCCATGACATCACCACCGGTTTATTACCTGTTCTATAGAACCAGTGTGAACCGGGAGGAACCCACCTCTGAGTTAGGATGATTGTTGTTATTTAACTGGAAATATATTCAAAATGCCTGGAAGGCTTTTACTTTTCAGTCTGACCTTGTGAACAACACACAGAAGCTATGTCCGCATAGATCAGGTAAAGTTGGCTTGTTTGAGATATATGAAGACATCTGAAAGGGTTGATATGTTTCTATTCTCATTTCAAAGACTTTATGCCTTTTTGTACTGTCTCTGTATTTTTGAAATCATGTAAACATTTGCAGGATAGTAAATAATTATGATATATGTATTTATAGATGAAGGAGTTCCCCCTGAAGTTTTTACTCCACAAGTTGTTGTTGACTGTATGGGGCGGTGTTTATCTCATTGAGCCAGCACTGTCTGAAGATGCTTTATTTATTTTATTTATTTTTATTTATTTATTTATTTTGTCAAAGATATATAAGATTACAGAAAAAGTATAAACATGATTGTGAATACAAAAAATGTATAAACATGGTTATGAATACATGAGATGGTTACAAATACATGGGGACATTAGGAAAGGGATGTTAGGCACGTTGGTGCGCTTATGCACGCCCCTTACAGACCTCTTAGGAATGGGGTGAGGTCAACGGTAGACAGTCTAAGGTTAAAGTTCTGGGGGTTTGGAGAGGAATCATGTGGCCAGCATGATGTCATAGAGCACTATCTTCCCACTGAAGTGGTACCTATTTATCTACTTGCATGCTATTTGCATGCTTTCAAACTGCTCGGTTGGCAAGAGCTGTAGTGAGCAAGGGAGCTCACATGGAACTCGGATCTCGAACCTGGGCTTTCCAGCCGATAAGCCCAGAGTCTTAACCACTGAGCCATTGTACCACCTCCTTTATAGATGAAGAAGAAACATAATTGCAAATTGCACAGGCTGCATATTTGCATTTTTTGGTACTGTAGCGCTAGTATGCTGATCAAGGACAGGCTAAGTTACACTGAGAAAATTGCTGTCTGGATCACTGATGAAGACAGCCAATTTGGTGTAGTGATGAAGGTACCAGGCTAGAAAATGGGAGACTGAGAGTTCCCATCTTAGGCACAAACCCAGCATTCCTGAGGAAATAGGCAAAGGCAAATCACATCCCCCCAAAAAAATCTTGCCAAGAAAACTGCAGGGACATGTTCAGTCATCAGGAGTCAAAATGTAACCTAAAGGCACGCGCACACACAAACATTACTGATGAAGACATCCTGTCAGTACTTGAAATAAATACAGAGTTTATGTGCATTAAAAAAAACATAAAATATATTAAAACAGCCTTGGTATGTTGAATATACAGGTGGTCCTCAACTTACAACCACAATTGAGCCCAAAATTTCTGTTGCTAAATGAGACAATGAAGTTTGCCTCATTTTACAAACTTTCTTGACACACTTGTTAAGTGAATCAATACAGTTGTTAAGTCAGTAACACAGTTGTTAAGTGAATCTGGCTTCCCCATTGACTTTTTGTTCATCAGAAGGTCTCAAAAAGTGATCACATGACCCCAGACACTACAGCCGTTATAAATACGAGCCAGTTGCCAAGCGTCTGAATTCTGATCACATGACTGCAACAGTCATGTGTGAAAAATGGTCATAAGTCATTTTTTTCAGTGCCATTATAACGTCAAACATTTACTAAATGAATTGTTGTAAGTGGCGGACTACCTGTATTAACTTCTTGGCAATTAATACGGAATGTTTTCTATACAATTGCATTACTCTATCACAGGGGTGGGCAAACTATGGTTCTTTGAGGACCTGTGGACTTCAACTCCCAGAATTCCTGAGCCACAGGTCTTCAAAGAGCCATAGTTTGCCCCCCCCCCTGCTCTATCACATTCTTCTTCTATATCTTTATTAAAATAGATAGTAAAGATAGAAGACCTGAATGTCTTGTGCATATTTGTTTAGTTCAATTTAATTAATCTATGGATTACTCTACATCCATGCTGCATAGGTATAGGTTTCATTTGGTTTTTTCTTTAAAGATCTCTCCTTAATCCTAGTTTCTCTTATTTGAAGCTAATACAGTGGGACATTCAAATCATAATTATTATTAAAGAAATGTACTTTGCTATGTTTCTTTTCTTTTACTCTCTTGAGTGTTAAGCTGAATTTCCATATTCTTTTTGGAAATTTGCCAAATATGTCCTTGACACACAGCCCAGCTTATATTATGATAGACAAACACAGCTCTTGAAGAACTTTTCAATTTACCACATTTAGTAGACTGTGATATACTAAGTAATGTAGCTGTTGGTTCTGGTATAATGAATGAACAGGGCAGATCTATATATAGGGGAGTATATAAAAATGACTGTAACCTTTGGCAGGCCAATATAACAGATGTATGTTCTAATGGCTGGGCATCTTGCAATCTGTCTCTTAGATCAAATTTGGTGTTTTTCAAAATCCTACAAAAACCCTTCAATCTCTCAAAATCTTTCAATTCAGTTACATAAATTCTAAAATCTGGACTCATCCATCGTCCTGAAAAAAAATAGTCTGGGTGTTGAAACTCATTTTACAGCACTTTTTCTGCAATATTTGAGGGTCTCAGTAAAGTCAGCTCAAAGGGCACAGGACATTGGATTATTTATCAGTTCTGCTTCTTGATTTATCAAATTTTCCCAGTTCTCTTATGGAATGACTCTTTCTGTCTCTATCTTCAAAAATCATAATTCATCGCCAATAGCACTTTATCATATATACGATTATCTACAGGCAGGCAGCCCAGATGATTAAAAAAGGAATGTTTATTTTAAAAAAAAAATCGTGTAAGCAAAGCATCACTCTTCAAAGCATTAAAGGAGCATCCACTGAAAGACTCAGTATGGCTTCTGCAAAGTTTTTCTCAGGTCCTTTCCACATGTGCTTCCCGGTGGTCCCAATGATCTCAGTGCTTCCTAAATTAGGCAACAACTAGTTTCCAACAACAATCCATCAAAGTACTCTGTTTTTTCTCCTCTTCTCTCCCCCCCCCCATCGCAGCCCACAGCACTAGCTACAGAGCCCTTTCCCTCCCTTCTCTCCCACACATAACTGTAACACAGCGGTGAAATCTACTTACCTTCCCTACCGGTTCGGAAGTGCGTGCTTTGTGTGCCACCGTCGTGCATGTTTTTTCATCCTCTGCACATGCGCAGAAGGCTTTGCGCATGCGCAGAGGGTTAAAAACAAGAAAATGGCGATGTCTGGGTGGGTGGGCAGAGCCTCACACTGCCGCCCTACCAGTTCTCCGAACCACTGGCGGTCGCCGCTACCAGTACGCCCGAACTGGGACAAACCGGTAGCATTTCACCCCTGCTGTAACAGTATGAAAGCTCTTTTGCAGCCAAATAAAAGTTACAGAATATACTTTCTTCTCATTATGAAGTGACATCACTCTGCAAGAAGTAGAAGAGCAAAAGAAGACACAACACTTGAGCCTGCTGCAGTGGGCAGGGGTGAAATGCTCCCGGTTCGCTTTTACCTGTCTGTCGTCAGTGAGCCGATCGCGCAGGTAGTGCGGCACTCCGCCCACCCGCCAGGACACCACCATTTGAGTTCTTTTATCCTCTGTGCATGCACAAAGCATTCTGTGCATGCACAGAGGGTAAAAGAACTCAAATGGAGGTGTCCCGGCGGGTGGGCGGAGCGCCGCACTATCTGCGTGATCAGCTCACCGACAACAGACAGGTAAAAGCGAACCAGGAGCATTTCATTCCTGGTATAGGGGCTCCGTGAAGGACCCAGCATAAGAAGGCTCAAGAAGAGGGCCACGAAGAGCCAGTAACACATAATAATTGTGGAGTTTACTTGCCAGAACAGAGTTATACCAGCAAAATCACTCTGCCAGTAAAACCTCAATTTAACACAATGTTGATAAAGATTCTCAATCATCCAGGTAGAGTTGTCTAGAAGATGAGTCATCACCACTGAACCTTTGGGGTTTTTTGTTTGAAAGGTTTTACTCTTTATCCAAGTAGCTTCTTCAGTAGAAGAAGCCAGAGTTCTGAAAGAGGTGTTCAGGCTCCTTAATTGCTTATCAACTTTCCTTCATAACATTTATGGCAAATGTTTAGAGAAGTTAGACGCCATATGACCTGCTGTTCTACCAAATAGACCAGAGGTCTTCAAACTTGGCAACTTTAAGACCTATGGACTTCAACTCCCAGAATTCTCCAGCCAGCATAGCTTAGTAATTGAAGAGAGGAGGAGGAGAAAAATGCCCTGGTAACTAAAAAGTAGGGGCTACCACCTTTCCTGAGAACTCCTGAGAACTCCCTCCAAGTGGGTGGGGCTAAGAGGCAACATTTAGGCCAACTACCCAATCAATCTTGCCCCGTCCAGTTTGAGGGTATGGCCCATTTTTGCATGTGGTGTAGAAATAAGTCCAGGGGTGACCCTAGAGCTAACAGAGATGGCATACAGATAGTCCTCATTTAGTGACCACAATCGGGACTGGCAACTCACTTGTTAAGCAGTCACTAAGGGAAATCACAACTGTGTTTACAATCTCAATTCAGCTTTCTTTTGTTGAGATCTGCAAAATTCATGAATGTGAGGATTAGTTCCACAATTACTTCGTCATCACCACTCTAACTGAGAATGGTCATTAAACAAGGACTACATGTACTCCTTACCTAAATAATGTGATACAAAAAGTGGAGAGATTAAGTGTAGAATCTATGCTCTGCCTAGTCAGTAGTAATTATGTGTGCACATGGATAATATGTAAAGATCAACTTTTCTGAGCTACGTTATACTTTCAAAAACTGCACTTCCGTTACCTCTAAGCCATCAAAAGTAATCAATGAATCCTTTATCTTGCTCAGTTCTATACTTCCCAACTTTTATATTTTGGAAAGAAAGAGAGTCATAATTGAGTGTTCAGAGTAACACCAGGAAGCCTTCTCATCCACCTCAGTAGGGGGCAATCATACTGAGTTATTTGATTTAATCCATTATTATTGCTTTTTTTTAGTTGGGCCAAAGTAAAATTGCAAAAAGAGATGACCTATCTGTAAATCTGATATATAATTACTATATCCTGAAAGTTCAGTTATAATAGTTAGACTATTATTATCTTCCTGGTCAAAGAGACAGATTTTGGTACTACTTGGGAACATTTGTTTGTATGCCTGTTATTTTCAGCCATGGTCTAGATTGGTTGGGGCCATTAATGGGGCAAAATTCTCTGGAGATCACTTCAACTCACTGTAAGCATTTCCAAAAAGTTTACCAGGATGCAATTCTAAAGAATCCAAATAAAAAAATAATAATCACAAGTTTGATTTGCACATTCCTGTTTTAGGGCCAACTATTCAACATGTTGCCCTCTGCTAAACTAATCTGACCCCCAAAAGTGTAGATGTAAATAATGACGCATCCACAGGACTACACATTAACCATATCCTGAGCGAAAGGCACTTGTAATTTATTTTGGAGGGTAGCAGAAGAAGCAGACAGAAGAGACCCTGAAACCAGGTCAGTTGGCAGCAGAAGATCCATGGTACAGAAAGTCCCCAAGGAGATTGTCCCACCTCTACATCTGTGGTCCTTTCCCACCAGCTTTCTCAATGTGGTTACTACTTTATTTAGTTAGTCAGTTTCATTTAGTGGCTGGCTTGCTCCTTCCTTCCGTCCTTCCTTCATTTTTTATCCTTCCTTTATTACTTTAGAAGAAACCCAAGGCAGTGAATCTACTTAATATTCCTTCCTCCTCCTGTTTTCCCTACAACAACCATCCTGTGAGATGAGTTGGGCTGAGAGAGAATGACTGGCCCAAGGTTACCTAGCCAGCTTTCATGCCTAAGGCTGGACTAGAACTCACTGTCTCCTGGTTTCTAGTCTGGTGCCTTCACAACTAGACCAAACTGGTTCTACATATACTTAAAGAAATAGAAATGTATGTTTACAAATATATGCAGTGATTTCACAGAACAGGAGGCAGCTGTTAAAAGCTTACCTTTTTCTATGCAATGGGTCTTGTATATCATTCTTTCTCAGGCTTTTTATATTGACTACTGCTGTTTTCTTTTAGCTATATAGATATACTGTATATATGATTAAGATATAGATAACTTTAATTGAGAATTTTAACTTCAATAAAAGAAAAAGAATAAATATGTAAACTGTTGTAAGGAATATCCTTCTGGGTTCAGTTCCAAGTGGATAAAAAGACACTGGATTCATGGAAGTTGCTTGGAAAGAAGGTTTAATATGGTGGACAGGAGCACATGGCATGAGCCCCTGAACAGAAAAGGTGGATCACATGTTTCTAGATGTAGGTGAAGAGAAAAAGGGGAGGAAAGATGCTGAGTCCCTTAGTTTTATGACCTCTGTTGGGCCCCACCTCTTAGTTTCCTGTTCCTGTGTATGTAATGCACTCCAATTGGTGGTCAGACCCCCAGGGGCATGCTGGGGCAACTCTTGTGGGCTGTCCTAAATCCCAGGCTGATGTAATCTTCCCAGGTCCCATGTGGTGTAATGAAAGGGCTTTGGGCAATTCCTAATATGGTTATTTGTTATGTAGAAGACTGTTGCTGGGCCCAGTCCTTAATGGCCCATTGACAAAAGTGGGGGCTACTAAGAGGAGTCTTTTGTCTGCTTAAAAGCATGTTTCCAGGGATATTCTATAGAATATTTATTTATTTATTTATTTATTTATTTATTTATTTATTTATTTATTTATTTATTTATTAGACGCTCTTATATGCCGCCCAATCCCGTGGGACTCAGGGCGGCATACAGCATGAGTAAGAAGCGTACATTTAAAAACAATAATCATAATTTAAGTTAAAATATAGTTAAAAAGAAAACATTATAAACACAACATTCAGGGGGAATTTGATTATCCTATTCACCCCATCTGCCGGAAGAGCCATGTTTTTAAGGCTTTACGGAAGGCCAGAAGGGTGGGGATAGTCCGGATCTCTGGTGGAAGTTGGTTCCAGAGGGACGGGGCTCCCACAGAGAAGGCCCTCCCCCGTGGCCCCGCCAGTCGGCATTGTTTGGCCGACGGGACCCGGAGGAGGCCCTCTCTGTGGGACCTAACCGGTCTTAGGGAGGTATGTGGTAGGATGCGGTCCCGCAGGTAACCTGGCCCTGAGCCATGTAGGGCTTTAAAGGTAACGACCAACACCTTAAATTGCAACCGGAGACTAATTGGTAGCCAATGCAGCTGGCGAAGGAGTATAAGAATATATATAAGAATATATTCTGCCTTTTAATATTTCCTAGGATATTTCATTTTTCTAGGAGAGGGGTGGGTGCTAACTTCCTACAAAACAAAGGGAAAGAAGGGGGGAAGTGCAGGATATAGTTAATATAGTTAAAGGAAAAGAATGGGGAGGGGAGAGAAGATAATTAAATGACTCCTGACCTTCATTGCAAAAAGTTACAATCAAAATTATTAACCCTCCTTCCTCTTAAACATAACAATAAGTCCTTCATCAGTTTTTTCAACGTGACTTCTGCCGTTTCCTTCACCTTAAAGTACAGTTTTAGTGCTGTTCCTACTACTGTGGCACAGACATGAGAATCTCAAGATATAGTTGAGATCAGGTTATAAAAGGACACAATGCCACCTACCACCTTGAAGCCATCAGCAACTTGAGGTTGCAAAGCCTTTGGTAGTACTTTTTAAAGCTGGCATTGTCTTTTGATTAAAGTGGATCGCTGCATTTTAGCCCTGCCACTTGGAAGAGACCTAAGATGTGCCTTAGCCTGGTCCAGCAGAGCTATTTTTACATTTCTATTTCTAGCTTAAATATAATACTGCACATCTCTAGATATAAATATGATGCATTCACAATATGAATCTCTGTGACATCAATGGGACAGCAGATAGCAACTCCTTTCCTCTTTACATATTGGGCTATGACTAACACCATTCACCAAAACACCAACCCATTCGTGTTACACCCCTGTATTACATCATTCAGTCACCAGATCTATTGTTTTTTTTAATTAGAATAAAAAGTTCCAAGCTGCTATCTTTTGAAGATAGAAAGTATTCTCAAGCTTTCTCGCTCATCTCAGAGCTGCTTTTAGTGAAACCCAAAACTTCTCCCAACCTATGTCAATTTAGATATTAGCCTACATGTGATAGCCATGAGGTATCCTACTGCATACCTCCCTATGACCGGTTAGATCCCACAGAGTTGGTCTCCTCCAGGTCCCATCAACCAAGCAGTGCCGGCTGGTGGGACCACGGGGGAGGGCCTTCTCTGTGGGAGCTCCATCTCTTTGGAACCAGCTCCCTCCAGAGATACGGATTATCCCCACCCTGCTGGCCTTCCATAAAGCTGTGAAAACATGGCTCTTCCTGCAGGCGGGGGGAAATTAAGATCAACTCCCCATATTTGAATGATGGCTTGTTTTTAAATTTTAAATTTTTGTATTTTTAATTATTGGTATCGTTTTTATAAATTGTTGTTGTATTATGTTGTACGCCGCCCTGAGTCCTACGGGAGTTGGGCGGCATATAAAAACGACCAAATAAATAAATAAATAAATAAATGACGAAAACAAGAAACTAGGTCAGTTGCTGAAATCTCACATAGTCTAGGATTATATTCTGCAACTTCAGTAGCTGTTCTCAGATTTCAGATCTAAGAATTGATAATTTTATTCAAACTCGGAAACAGATTCAATATTATAATCTGAACAAAATTGTAGAGTGTGCTACACTTCCTCCTAGCAACATAGTGGAATACAAGATTCCAGCTAGACTGTTGCAAACAGATAAATCATGAGTGTCATCAATGACATTGTTCCATCCCCCTGGTTTTAAATATAACTTTAAAACACCATACCTGAGGATCTACCTCAAAGTTCTAGTGTAACAAAATATTTTTCTTGATTTTGATTCTAAGTATGTGAACGGGGTCTGACCATCAGAACAACCATCATCACTATTATAACTTCGGAACAAGTAGGGCTATCTCATGACAAAGATAACTATTATGCTTTACTAATCTCTTTAATCAACATATGATCAGTATGCTGTGCTTTCCGTCATTCCCATAGAAGCTCTTTGTGTCTTTCTTACCTCTTCACCTTTGCCTTTGGTCCTTGTTTTCTGTGGACTTTCTCCAGCCTGTCCTTCTCCTTTTTATATGCTAGTTGGACTCTAGTGAATAAATATGGAACAGATGATCTAAGATTATGTCTCCCTCTTTTGTCTCTGCAGTGCTCCATCTGTTACTGTCACTATGTTCCTGGCACTCAAAAAAAAATTTCTGTCACTTGTGGTATCTCAGAATAATCTTCTTCACACCTGTTATTGTACTTCCTACCCAAGCTGCCTAAATTAGCATGGCTTTTTAAGATATTCCATCCTCCATTGGTCAGATATGTATCATAGAGTGCATAGAGAGCTGGCATAAAAAATGTTTGGAAAATGGTGGTAGTATTTACAGTAAATAAAGCAGGAAACATGACATCGATCTGTTGTATATAGCAGCTAGCACACTGATAGCATGAAATACATTGAAAATTACAGCACAATAAGCACTTATTGTAAGCTTTATTACTATTTGCAGGAGGCCAGGAGCACTTGGTTTGTATAATTGATGGTTCTTATTATTTAATCAACCAGTTATTGTTGTTGTTTTTGTTGTTATTGTTTTTTGTTATATTGTATTATCAAGGTGGCCTGAGATACATGCCCATTAGAAAATACAAGATTATTAACAGGAATTCTATTCTATTTTTTTGTCTGAAGACAAAAGACAATTTATTTCAGACCACTGAGTTTAAGAAGGTCATTTCTGTCCTAACTTGGCCAGCTGCCTTATTCTTTAAGGAGCTAGCTATATATGAACTACGAATCTCCATCAGGAGCTGAGAAACAGTACAGGCACAAAAAAAGAGAAGTGCGTCAAACTTTTTGTTCATGTCAGGTCTTCACTTCAACTCTTAGTTTTGTAATTGACTTCTTTTTTTAACAGAAGACTACCGTTGGATCAATTATTTTGCTGTTTTCAATGATGGATTGTAATATAGCCTTGGTTTGTCTGAAACCTGTCTCAATTATACTTTAAGGAATAGAAAAAACTGAAAGGAATGAAGATACTAATAAAAACTGATGTTAGAAGCATTGTTAGTCTGGTATGTTGGCATTTGTTGCATCAACATCCATAAATTAAAAAAAAAACCATCTACCAGCATTGCCCAACTGTGGATTCACTAAGTCTGCCATGCCCCAGATTTTGTCAGTCCGAAGCCATTTTACTTGGGGTCTTTGGCTGCCACACTTTATGCTATTTTAAAATGTATTCCTTGCTATGGGAATTTGGGAGGGGTCATTGCATGAGGGATGTCTGCATGTAGCCATAACAAATTCCTTCTAGATTGTCAAGGTCATCCTTTGTCTTTGCACTATTGCACCTGCAAGGAAGGAGATGGGAGATGCTGCCAAGTTGGCAGATGAAGATTGGTCAACGTGATGGACTTGTGGGTGTGGGGGCAAGGGCTTGAACTTTCAACCGGGTGGAGAAACCCCTGAGATTTCAGATTCGGGTTTCTCCCAGATGTGCCAACATGGCTCTGCTAATAAATTGGAACTTTGAGGGATGCTTTGCCTCGGACTCTGATTTAATTTTCGATGCTATTTGGAACCCTGACATATTTCTCTAAAAACCAAGCTGGAATTTTGAGGGAATGAAAGTTAATGAATCTATTTGAAACATTCTCTTTTGTAAAAACATTCTTTATGAGCTGGCCATAAAAGGTCACTTCACGATCCAGGTCTCCTGACGTGAAGCCACCAGGACTCAAATTTTCTTGTCAGTAGAAATGTTATCCATCAGTTATTTCTTGCTCTTCAAGATGATGGACGTCTATCCTTCTCTGCACTTTAATTCCAGAGAACAAGGTCTATTGTCTCCTCTGCTGGTCAGATGTATATTTACAATCAGTATAATTCTAGTTGAAGACTATTCAACTACCATATTTTTTCAGAGTATAAGATACACCGGAGAATAAGACACACCTTAGTTTTGGGGGAGGAAAATAGGAGAAAAAAATCTACCTACCAGGTATTCATCTGGCTAGCGTCCTTAGTCTGTTCAGATTCAGCACATTATTTTATCCCCTGGTTAGAGCTGAAAAAATTATTCTTTGAAGGGAGTAGGAATGAAAACAAGCCTGCAAAGACTTAGGGCTGGAAAAAACTACTTCTGAGGGAGTAGGAATAAAAAAATGCTTCAAGCCGGTAAGATCGTTAGCATCTCGTTAGGGCTGAAAAAAACTTTTTCAGAGAGAGTAGGAATGAAAACAAGCCTGCAAAGACTTAGGGCTGGAAAAAAACTTCTTCGGAGGGAGTAGGAAGCCGGGGAAGATCGTTTGTACCTCGTTAGAGCTGAAAAAAAAGCTTCAAAAAGACGCACCCAAATTTTCAGCTTCTTTTAGGGAGGAAAAAGGTGCGTCTTATACTCCGAAAAATGCGGTATATGATTAAGCTCAATGTTCATACTGGCTATTGATAATAAAAGTTATAGTCCGAATTGTAACCATTTCTCTCTAGATTCCAGCTCCTAATAAATTGATATTTTATATAACACCTAGCAATACACTACCGTACCACCCAGCACGCTCATGAATTTATTGAAGCCTTGCACTCCACAAGCAATTCCATCAACAGACACATTGACCTACAACCAGCTTATGAACCCCTCAGAATCCAAATCAACCCACAGTCAACCATAGAAAGCACCGACCTTCAGCCACCTCATGCAATTTCCCACCCACCCCACTCACACACACCAGCAGTTCACCTCCAAATGACCCTGCCCTAAGGTAATCTCCTTATCACAAGACCCATCACAAGACTCACAGAGGACTCATCACAAGACCTGTCACAAGACCCTCACTTGACACACCCACACCTGAAGCCCTTATAAACAGAAGAACATTGACACTGACATCCCCTAAACTCTACTGAAGATGTTACCTAGCCTGGTAATGAAACGTTCGGAAGCCAACCCACAAGCTTGGAGAATGAACCTTTACCCTCATCCTATATCCAAGCTACAGATATTTGCCATTATTGCAAATCTAGCATCCCACCTGATTGGACTATTTTTTAAAAATAATTGAATATGTAAAGAATTGTTTCTTTTTTCTTCAGAGAGTGGTATAGTGGTGCCATACCAGTAGAATCAAGTTGAGCACACCAAGCCCCAAAGGTTCAGCATCATTGGTTTAAGGTCTGCCATTCGCTGTCCATCAGATTCAAGTCTTCCTGTGGAATCACTTTAATCAGGTGAAAGAAAGCAGCCAAAAATGAAGCAATTGTGCTGTTCACCCAGGCCCAAGCATATTGAAAGAGGAACAGCTAAAATTCCCAAATGGTATTCACTGTGTCTGTGACTAATGAAATAAAATCATGTTGATCCCTTGTAGAGGACAGCAGCATTTTTAACAAGCTGAGTTCCTTGGCCCATTTACTGTATTTGCTGCTGGATTAGCTGTTAAAAATGCTGAGCTTGTCAGCTGGAAAGCTGACAGGTCATGTTCAAGAGCATGTTCACCCCATTGAGCAGCGCACAATGGGGTGAGTTCAAAAGCATGCAAATGTTAGTAGATAAATAGGTACCACTTCAGTGGGAAGATAACAGCTTTCCATGCGCCTTGGCATATAGTCATGGTAGCCACATGAAACACGGAAGCATCTTCAGACAACACTGGCCTCCTTGGCTAGGAAACGGAGATGAGCACAGCCCCCTAGGGGACTGGAAACGATAACATACTAAGAGCGGTTGCAGGAACTGTGCATGGCCAGTCTAGCGAAGAGAAGGACCAGGGGAGACATGATAGCAGTGTTCCAATACTTGAGGGGATGCCACAGAGAGGAAGGGGTCAGGCTGTTTTCCAAGGCACCAGAAGGCCAGACAAGGAATAATGGATGGAAACTGACCAAGGAGAGATTCAACCTGGAAATAAGGAGAAACTTTCTGACAGTGAGAGCGATCAACCAGTGGAACAGCTTGCCTACAGAGGTTGTTAGATCTCCAACACTTGAGACTTTCAAAAGGAGATTGGACTGCCATTTGTCTGAAACGGTGTAGGGACTCCTGCTTGAGCGGGGGGTTGGACTAGATGACCTACAAGGTCCCTTCCAACTCTAGTAATCTGTAAAGCCTCTGTAAACCCTAGAGTCAAACATGGCTGGACAGGGGAAACCTTTACCAGTTATGAACGACACGAAAGGGCATAAGTCAGATTTGTGACTGCATTGTCTGATGCATCACAAGAGTTGACCATTTCTTGGACTTGGACAACATAAATCTCAAAAAATTCCTGGATTCGTGTCATCAGCCCTCGTTGGAGGAATTTGCCATTTTGCTCACACTAATTGGATTAGGTGAAATATCATCTTCTGGCTTGAGGTTTGAGTCTCTGCTGCATCTGGTGGAGATTTATGAAATTAAAGAGGCTCAGGAGAAGCTCAGGTCTAGACGGTATTGAAATTTAGGTCAAATGCCAACAGGTAATCTTGATGTTCATTTAGCAACATATTATCATCTTTTAATTAACAGGATGGTAGTAATTTGATATGACAGATAAAATTGCTGGCTTACACATTGCTCTAAGAAGAGAAAAATTATAACGTGATGGTATTATTTATCGTTCTTTAGCTTACCTATGTTTTGTTTAAATTTTATTTAATTTAAATGACAGTAATGCCAATTTAGCAGCCGAGTGAATTGTTTTGAGGCCTTTATAGATGATCTCAGACAATTCAGCTGGCTCGCCAGGGAACATCTTGAGTAAGGGGTTGCAATAAATTAGTAGTATCTACAGTATGTATTAAAGTTTGTTGCAAAAAAATCAATTTCCAGAATACATGTATGTGTATGTGTATGTGTATGTGTGTATGTATGTATGTATATATATGTATATATACATATATGTATATGTATATGTATATGTATATGTATATGTATATGTATATGTATATCTATATATGTATGTATATACATATACATACATACATACATATATATATATATATATATATATATATATATATATATATATATATATATATATATATATATATATATATATATATATATATATATATATATATATATATATATATATATATATATATATATATATATATATATATATATATATATATATATATATATATATATATATATATATATATATATATATATATATATATATATATATATATTTATATTTGTTTTCTGAGGTTTTCGCGGGTGTTTGTATGTAGGTCTTTGGGTATTCGGGTTTTCTCCCGCGTGAAATTGGAAGTGTCTTTGCGACGTTTCGATGAAGTCTCATTCATCATCTTCAGGCTGGTGTCTTCTGCTTCCTGCTTCTAGGAGCAAATATATATATATATTCAATACCATTAGCAGAGTTCTTCTTCAATCAGTTACAAGTAAACACAAGCAGGAGGGTTAGTTTCATTACAGCAAAGTTTATTTTTATTTTTATTTTATTTATTTATTTATTTTTGTCAAGTACGTGTTGGTAATATACATAGATATAACATTGTTTATATACATAAAATGATTACTCATAAGAGGGAACATTAGGACAGGGACGGTAGGCACGCTGATGCACTTATGCATGCCCCTTACTGACCTCTTAGGAATCGGGTGAGGTCAACAGTGGACAGTCTAAGGGTAAAGTTTTGGGGGTTTGGTAACGAAACCACAATATCAGGTAGTGAGTTCTAGGCATTTACCACTCTGTTGCTAAAGTCGTATTTTCTACAGTCAAGTTCAGAGTGGAAGAGTACAGAGTGGAGACTGGAGCCACACCCAGCCTTAAGCTTAAGTATTCAGTTTCGATTCTCTGCACAGACTCAGAAGTGGTTAGCTCCCATTGGCTGACTTAGTTGCTATGCCTATTCATTGGCTAACCTTGTTAACACTGGCTCTCCCCGTCATGAATATTCTAACTGTATGACAGGGTGTGGATCAAAGATTCAGTAGCCCCTGGTTGTGTATAGGGGGCATTCCTGTGTTTGGGCACTAGTGATGGAAAGATGTTAAATCTCAGCTCAGCTGCAGTCTTGGGCTGCCCTTCATAATAGAGACAGTCATTCATAATGGAGGCAGACTGCATAAAATGTTATTTATTAATTGTGTATGTCCCAATTTGTCACATTACATGCAAATTGGCTGACAGAACTCATATTTAGTACCAAAAGATATCCTAAGGCAAGGGATGCCATTGTATTGCTGGAATTAATCAACTGTGGGCATTGGATGTGCCTACTCCCAGGGGTATAGACTACTTCCAAGCCGAGGATTGTACTTTTTCACAGATGAGGTCTTGTCCCATTCCAAAATGTAATGGGTGAGATCAGGACAAACTCCATTGTTTCATTTCATTTGTAATTAAAATTAAACATTGCCCCAAGCTATAACTTGGGGCAGTCGAAAGACTCTGCCAGCTGGAACAGGTAGGCCATGGAAAAGCAGGGGGTGGATTTTGGCCGGGAGGCAACAGTCAGCAGATGGGCACAGCAACCCAGAGAGAAACTCTGGTGTCACACACGGACCTTCTTTGGACTGTTTTGCTCAACAGCTCAGCTGGGTCACTGTGGCAGTTGGCACACAGAGAGAGGCAGGTGGACTGAGCGGTACCAGAATTGACATTTTGGCACAAGACTGCAAGAAAAATGTTGTGACTCAATTAATGAAATGGAGAGCTGTGTTTTCAAAGTTTGCCCCTAAGCTACGTTAGCTTTCTATACATCCCGTGCAAGCTTGTAGGCTTCCTAAAAACAAATTTCACTTAATAAATTATCCCTCACCCCTGATGCTAACCTTACAGGAAAGCGTTAATATAGCTTTTATATTATTTATTATTATACTTATTAATTATAGTTAATATAATTCCTCCTCTCCTTATTAAAAACCCATAGCTATGCCTGTCCCCTCCCCTGCTCATCCCCTGCTCTCCTCTAATCTTAAAGCAATGCAGATGTGCCCAAAGGGACAGCATAAGCTGCTTCTGATACTGGCTGGTTTCTGTTCTACATATAGCTGACATTTGGCCTTGGACAGATTAACAGAGTCTCATCTGAAACAGAAATGGGACTTTGAGGAGGAAAACCAGAAGACATAAGTGGGTGTCCATGTGTTCAACCTTTATTGCAACTGGACGCACAGTTTCTTCTGTTTTCTGCAACCTCATCTGCCTCTTCAACACCACCGACAACACTGCTATCCTCCAAAAAGACCTAGACTTTGTGTCAGAATGGTCAAACATCTGGCAACTCCAAATCTCAACCAACAAATGCTCTGTCCTACACATTGGCAAAAAAAATCAGAACACCAAACACAAGCTGAACAGTCAAGACCTTGCAGACGACCCTCACCCTGTCAAAGACCGTGGAATACTCATCTCAAATGACCTAAGTGCCAAAGCCCACTGCAACAACATCGCCAAAAAGGCTTCAAGAACTGTTAACCTAATCTTACGTAGCTTCTTCTCCGGTAATATCACACTACTAACCAGAGCATACAAAACATTCGTCAGACCAATCCTTGAATACAGCTCATCTGTCTGGAACCCACACCGCATATCGGACATAAATACATTAGAAAGTGTCCAGAGATACTTTACAAGAAGAGTCCTCCACTCCTCTACTCGCAACAGAATACCTTATGCAACCAGACTTGAAATCCTGGGCTTAGAAAGCTTAGAACTACGTCGTCTTCGGCACGACCTAAGCATAGCTCATACAATTATCTGCTACAACGTCCTTCCTGTCAACGACTACTTCAGCTTCAACCACAACAATACACGAGCACACAACAGATACAAACTCAAAGTGAACCGCTCCAAACTTGACTATAGAAAATACGACTTTAGCAACAGAGTGGTAAATGCCTGGAACTCACTACCTGACATTGTGATTTCGTCACCAAACCCCCAAAACTTTACCCTTAGACTGTCCACTGTTGACCCCACCCGATTCCTAAGAGGTCAGTAAGGGGCGTGCATAAGTGCACCAGCGTGCCTACCGTCCCTGTCCTAATGTTCCCTCTTATCAGTACTCATTTTATGTATATAAACAATGTTATATCTATGTATATTACCAACACATACTTGACAAAAATAAATAAATAAAATAAAATAAATAAATAAAATATCCCAAGTCCTTGAGAAGGACTTGATAGATGGATAAAAATGCCAAATCCAGTCTAAACACCTGGCAGACCATGCAATGAACCATAACAATAAGCAAAAGACCACTTTAAGCTTTACAGTTATTGAAAGAAATCTCTGAAGGATCAGAAACAAACACTGGAGTATTTTACTGTCTGAGATCATATCCAGGCATTAAGCTATGCTACCCAAGTGGGGTTTTATTGTTTTGCTTCTCTTGGACATCATAGCTCCAACAAACAATGGTTTGTTTGTTTTTAATTTAAAGAAAAAGAAGAGGAAGCATCATTTCTTTGTTTGGTTTTACCAGCAGTCCAAGAAAGAAACTAGTCTCAATCTGAAATCATGCCAACATCTGACTGATTTTACTTTGAAAATTGGCAAATTCCTCCCAAGTTCTTTTTCAAATTTATAAATGCAAATGCCATGCCCTCAAATTATCAGCTATTATCTTGAGGTTTTGTTGTTGCTGCGGATGTTTGGGAGGCAGAGTGTTGTGCACCATTTTGCCTAACAATTTTTTTTCTATACAATTCAAAAGCTTGCATGCTATTTTATGACTTCAGGTTGACCTAAAAAAAGACAGTGGTCTAATTAAGAGTCAAGAAAATGGTGATTTTACAAGGAATGGGCACAATGTCAGGAGTAGAGATGATTATTTGGGGCCCTGCCAGTCTAATTTCCATTATTTTTCTTCCTTTCATTCAGATTTACCTTCGAGTGGCTTCATGAGAATTTCATCTCTCAATCAAAATCCAATATATCTCTCTCAAATGAAAGCAAAGACAGTAACTTGGTGGCTGTCTCCCAATTTCAGAAACGTTCTCAATACCTAAGTATGAATAAGCATGGTGCATCAGCTTTCTTGGTCAAGGTCAGTCTGTTTTATGTTAATTTACATTTTATGTAGGTGTTTGAATGCTTCTTTTTAAATCTCCCCAGTCATGATCAAAAGCTGACTCCATTGTTTCCGTTCCAATTACTTCATCACAAGAGCTTGCAAAGTATGCTGGTGTGAATCAGCTGTCACTTGATTGGAATTGGAATTTTAATAGTCAAGATTGCAGAATTCAAGTTGATGTCTCAAGATCCCAAGAGAAATCAGTATGGTTTTTTTTTTAAAAAAACATATCTTATGGGTAAGCATTAGAACACCTATAGCTGCCATAGGAAGCACCCCCAGTTTGCAATATTGGAAGGAAAATGAAAGGGTGTTAGAATAGCTTTCCATTTGCCTAGCAAACAACCTGTGTGGAAATTGTGTTGAACCTGTGTGGAATGTATCCTGGTGCATTCTATTTTTCCCCCCTAAAAAAAACCAAAAACCTGGTCACTTATTTTTCTAGGGTGTGTCTTTTTGCACCTGGCAATCCTGACTTCTGTGGGATGCTAGGGAAATGGCAAATTTAGCCCTGCCTGGGAAGAAGTTAACTGTCCCTGGCTTTGGTGGGTGCTCAGCTGGATTGATTGTCAAGTTGTTGTTTTCTGGCAATGCTCTATATCAGGATGGGAGAACTTGTCCGTTGTAGACAGATGCCAGCCCTACTGATACAGGGGCAATGGCCAGCGGGGGAAGCAGGTGGGTTGGTCAGAAAAAGGGAGTAAGCTGGCAGAGACTGGTCACCAAGGAAGAAACTGGCAGAGAGAACCGGGCAATGTAACCTTTGCCATAACACAGAAGCTGTTTGTGAGTTTCGGAGTTGGTTTCTTTCCAAAACGGCCAGACACAATCTTTTTCAGCTCCCATAAATATTATTTTCATCAAGCTGCTGCCAAAACTTCTACCAGGGGCAGCTGAAGGTTTTAAGAGTCAATTTCTTTTCTTCCTTGGGCATCCAGCAAGGCAAAAAGAAACACCGCCTCTAACTATAAGCTGTTTAAAAAGTTTTTACTTATGCCAGGTGGGAGCGGGGCCTCCAAACTTGGCAACTTTAAAGACTTGTGGACTTCAAATCCCAGAATTCCTCAGCCAGCCATGCTGACTGAGAAATACTGAGAGTTGAAGTCCACAAGTCTTAAAGTTGTTAAGTTTGGAGAGCCCTGGTTTAGGCTGTTAGGAGACAACAGCCAGACATATGAATGGCCTAACAGAGAGGAACATCTATAACTACAGTCACTGGCTTCAAAATGACTGTTATGGCCAGGGGAGTAAAACCCCACCCTTTTTAAACATGTGAGGTTTAAAGTGTGCATTGCACACTTGTAGAAAGGGGCAGGGCTTTGATTGCCCAAGATTTCAAGGTGGAAGTCCACTCTTTTACCTTCCCACCATTTGATTTTTGGTTCTTTGACCTAGCATGCCTTCCTTACACTTGGCAGACATCCGTCTTTGTGGGACTGTGTCAGTGGTGAAATCCAAATTTTTTTTACTACCGGTTCTGTGGGCATGGCTTGGTGGGCATGGTGTGGCTTGGTGGGTGTGGCTTGGTGAGCGTGGCAGGGGAAGGATACTGCAAAATCTCCATTCCCACCCCACGCCAGGGGAAGGATACTGCAAAATCTCCATTTCCTCCCCACTCCTGGGGGAAGGATAGTGCAAAATCTCCATTCCCACACCACTCTGGGGACAGCCAGAGGTGGTATTTGCCGGTTCTCCAAACTACTCAAAATTTCCGCTACCGGTTCTCTGAACTACTCAAAATTTCTGCTACCGGTTCTCCAGAAGTGGTCAGAACCTGCTGGATTTCACCCCTGGACTGTCTTCTGGTAAACTATTCTCTGACACCAATTTGCTTATGTTAGTGATAGAAAGAGTTGCCTCTTTGGGAGGTCTTATCCCCAACATCCTTGTTTGGCCAAGCAAGCGGTCTACCACAGCGAGCCAAAGTCCTATTTATCAATATCAGAAGAGTGTGCCAGTGGATAGAGAAGGATCAGACATGATGTGGTGGGCAGACAATGGCTGGCAGAGAGGCAGGGTCTGCCAATCAGTGGGGAGATGTGGCCGTGTGGAACAGGTTTGCAAACAGAGAATGGCAGCAGGCACAGAAAGTGCCAGTCAGACAAAAGACTGTGCCAGTGTAGCAGATGGGCCTGTGGACAGGAAGAAGGATGCAGGTTGTGGCAGGCAGCAGCTGGCAGATGGGCACAGAAGAGGAACTGCAGTGTCAGGGTAAAAGGAATTGACACCTTGTACCTTGTTGGGACTAACAGCCTAGCTGCGTCTTTGTGACAGCTGGCACATGCGGGTGGCAGGCAGGCTGACTGAAACTGTAACGTTGACACAAGCCAGCAAGATAAATATAGTGACCAATATTAAGCTTCTTCTCATCACATGTCACTTCCTGCTTTCCGAAAAGCGCCTTTCACACAACAAAGACCCATTTCCCACATCCCCCGTCTCTAATCTTAAAGGAAAGAAACAATCAACGAAGAAATATTCATTTTTGCCTGTTCCTCTTAATGCCTACTTGTCCCCTAACTCTAAAAGCAATACATATTTAAAGGGAAAGGGGGCTGTTGTAATGGTTGCGTGCTCAATCGCTCAGTGTTAAGATTTAAATTTTATCCAAGCAAAACAAAAATAATGGATCCAAACAAAGCAGAGCAGCCTGGCTCGTTCGGTCAAATCTTGTTCTGTGTTCTCCTAAATAGCAATACCCGATTTAGAGAGAAAACCTCTTAGCCTTTTATTCCCATTTGCTCAGTGCAGAGACTAAAATCTGTCCTAGACAATACAGCTTGTTTTAAAGGGCTTAGAAGCATTAGTGTTGGCAAATGATTGCCGATACTTTTGAATTTAGTTTACACCCAACACGTTTCCAATCAATCCCTAAATCCAGATCCATTCAGTTCAACATATAGCAAAACTATAACCTGATGTTGATTAAACATCAGCAAACATCACAATTCAATACGTGCTTACCACCTGTTCCACACGTTTACTCAAAATAAAGCTAAGATGTAAGTCCCGTATCACTCTTAGGTCAATACACAAAGAAATTGTTATTGTATACAAAACAGTCTAACTTCAAATGCATTAGACTCAGTAAAGATGCATTTATCCATCTGAGATGGATAAGCAAAAAGCAAAGGATAAAATTTGTAGATTTGGAAAGAAAAGAGAAGAGAAGAGAAGAGAAGAGAAGAGAAGAGAAGAGAAGAGAAGAGAAGAGAAGAGAAGAGAAGAGAAGAGAAAAAGGAAGGAAGGAAGGAAGGAAGGAAGGAAGGAAGGAAGGAAGGAAGGAAGGAAGGAAGGAAGGAAGGAAGAAGAGATATGAGATGAAATACCAAACAGGGATTTCAGTCATTAAAATACAAGGATTAATAATATATATAATCTAGGAATGGTAGAAAGGATTGTCTGGACAAAGCAACAAGCAACTGTCCTGCAGAACAAAAACAACTGAAATCTTGTTTCTTTCAGCCACTCTCCACATAAAGCTGCAGTGCCTAAAGGCCAAGAAACTCTTGTTGGTGGTTTGAATTCTTCAGGCCTCCTTTTTTAGAGGCTGTGCTCCTGAGCATATGAAGATTGCAAACAGAACAGCCGAAGTAGCAAGAGGTCCTATTTAATGGAATAGAATTCTTTATTGGCCAAGTGTGATTGGACACACAAGGAATTTGTCTTTGGTGCATATGCTCTCAGTGTACATAAAAGAAAAGATACATTTGTCAAGAATCATGAAGTACAACACTTAATGATTGTCATAGGGTACAAATAAGCAATCAGGAAACAATCAATATTAATATAAATCATAAGGATACAAGCAAAAAGTTACAGTCATACAGTCATAAGTGGGAGGAGATGGGTGATAGGAACGATGAGAAGACTAATAGTAATAGTAATGCAGCCTTAGTGAATAGTTTGACAGTGGTGAGGGAATTATTTGTTTAGCAGAGGGATGGCGTTTGGGAAAAAACTGTTCTTGTGTCTAGTTGTCTTGGTGTGCAGTGCTCTATAGCATCGTTTTGAAGGTAGGAGTTGAAACAATTTATGTCCAGGATGCGATCAGTATTTAAAGTGAATTGATAAAGCCTCGTAATACTTGGATGCAGAGTGTGACCTTAACCCAACTATTAAGAAATGATACAATGTTTCATTATATTTAAATCAAAAGTTATATTTATTAAGAAATATATAAGAAGGGGAGAAGAAAGGGAAAAGGAAGAGAGAGGGGGGGAGGGAGGGAGGGAGGGAGGGAGAGAGAGAGAGAGAGAGAGAGAGAGAGAGAGAGAGAGAGAGAGAGAGAGAGAGAGAGAGAGAGAGAGAGCGCATCAGGAATTTCTCTATTTTTTATTTTATTTATTTTATTTTACTTTATAGGAAGAGTTTTAACAGATGCAACTGAACTTTTTCAGCATTGTTGACATAAAATAAAGTCCATCTGATTTCAATGTTGTCCATTTGGATATGGTTTATATGTCTATTTATTTTTGATAGTTTTTAGATTGTTACAGAGTTTTTAACTTTAACCACTGCCCAGAATCACATGTTTGTGAGATGGATAGCTATATAACTGTGAAAAAATAAAACAAAATATAAAATATAAATAAAATAATAAAATAATAAAATAAAATAATATATAAAAATAAAAATTCTGTGGACTTTTCTATAGTTCCTCTACTGGGCTTCTCAGCTCTTGATTGAAAATATCTTGTCCCTTATTCTATGCTCTATGTTCCTACTGAGTGAACCATTCCAAATTCTAGAGGCCCGGTCATTCTGCATGTAAATATTAACAATAATTCAAGTTGATATCCCATGTAAAAAAATGGCAATCCTCAGGCAAAAAGGAACAAAAGGGGAAATGTTAAGTTGCATTAAAAAAATTAAACCTTAATACATAGAAAAGAAAGAACAAAGAAAACTATTGAAAAGCTGGGGAATAGTTAAGAAATATTCCACAGAGGGATATATCGTTCAGAAAAAAATGTATAAACAGATCACTAAAGCTTGACCATATAGAGTAATATTGATTGATTTTTCCATTACACAACAGAGAGAAAGTTCATAAATGGAAAATGATCACACATCCTCCTGTATTTCCATAGAGAAATATTTCTTTTATTTTTGCTGTATTTCATGCTCATTTAATCCATAATTCTTGATATCATGATAAATTGCAAAAAAAAAGACCTTTCAGATTTTTAAATGACATTGATCAGTGTAAGAGCACATTAACAATCTTATAGACATTAAAATAAAATAAAACGAGACTGAGACCAGTCCATGATAATGTATTACCCATTTTACACCTTCAGTGTATTTAAACCCTTTTTAAGCATTGTCTGAAATATCCAATAAGCCTGGGATTTTTGGCTGAATTAATCCCATTTTAAGATAATTAGAAAAATACCTCATATTCTTTTAATCCCTTAACCATTGATTTATTAATACGGGGAATGCCAGCTCTTTATTCCAGAGCTCTTGCAAATACCCTCATAAAAATCTTTACAACTGTTTATAAAAGTCTTAAATCCATTCCATTTCTCTTCCCCCCCCCCCTCAGATTTCATTAACTCAATCCACAACTTCATTGGTTTTTGCCTTGCTCTTCACCCATTCACTCCATATACTGTAGAGCGGAAATCTCTCTCACATTTATTCTCTCTGTCCTTTCAAATCTTCTTTTGCACTGGTGATTCCCCTTCCTGTTCACTTCATATTTTCACTTCATATTTTTCAGGAAGTGTGACACTTCCTGTCACACTTCAGTGTTCATTCATTCTTGTGGGCTTCATCTGTTCTTTGTCCTACCACACATCATTGTCGAGTACATTATTCCCACTGCACTCAATTTGTTTTTATAGCAATAGCAATAGCACTTACACTTATATACTGCTTCATAGTGCTTTACAGCCCTCTCTAAGCGGTTTACAGAGTTCAGCATATTGCCCCCAACAATCTGGGTCCTCATTTTACCGACCTCAGAAGGATGGAAGGCTGAGTCAACCTTGAGCCGGTGAGATTTGAACAGCTGAACTGCTGAACTAGCAGTCAGCTGAAGTAGGTTGCAGTGCTGCTTTTAACCACTACGCCACCTCGGCTCCTTGTTTATGTTTCTTCTCCAGTGCTCAACTCACACAATACTGCAATCTCTCTCTCTCTCTCTCTCTCTCTCTCTCTCTCTCTCTCTCTCTCTCTCTCTCTCTCTCTCTCTCTCTCTCTCTCTCTCTCTCTCTCTCTCTCTCTCTCTCTCTCCCTGTAATCCCTTAATTTGGGGTAGAGTCGGGGCAACTGGATAGAGCTAAGAGTTTACTGAACGGATCCCCTTCCTGATGCCACGTGAAGTTCATAGCAGATTTTTTTTCTTTGAGCCCTAGGAGAAAAACATCTGCTGCTATCTAGGATTGAACTCTTAAGCTTCCAAGTGGGAGGCGAGAACCTTCACCACTAGGCCATTACGCTATTCTCTCTCTCTCTCTCTCTCTCTCTCTCTCTCTCTCTCTCTCTCTCTCTCTCTCTCTCTCTCTCTCTCTCTCTCTCTCTCACACACACACACACACACACACACACACACACACACACACACACACACTTTCACTTTTTCAGACAAATATTTATTCCTTACAACAGACCACATATTAACCACTACCATTTTCAGATCCATGCTCTTTGTTGTACCATATAGTTTACATTTCAGCCAAGAAGATGGCATCAGTGGCATATCTTAGAATAGTCTAGTCTGGTCTAGTCTTTGTGTTTTCCATGTAATCTTCTTGCACTAGAAGGCACGACTCTATTTCTATGTTGAAAGATTCAACTGCTATGGGATAGATAGGATTGCCATTTTATAGCAATAGCACTTTTCTTATATACCACTTCATAGTGCTTTACAGCACTCTCTAAGCGGTTTATAGAGTTCAGCATATTGCCCCCAACAATCTGGGTCCTCATTTTACCCACCTCGGAAGGATGGAAGGCTGAGTCAACCTTGAGCCTAGTGAGATTTGAACAGCTGAACTGTTGAACTAGCAGTCAGCCTGCAATGGCTGCATTTAACCGCCAACTATTAGGGTGAAGAGTATTGAATCCCAGACAACAAGAAAATGCCTGAATGGGATCTGAATGGGCAACTGAAATATCCAACGATTTATGAGATGCACGTCTCTCCTAGTGGAATAGGGAAGAGTTCATTTCAGTGCCTGTTTTTTTTTTTCTCTTTATCATCCCTGCCAAAACTTTAATATCAAAAATAAATGGTTTTCGGGCAGCTTGATCAATATGGTTCTACCACATTTGTATGCCACTTTCTTTTTTCTGATATAATGACCAATGCAGACCCAGTGGCAGTAAAGTGTATGCTAACTTGGCGCTGAATGAGAGAGGCGAGGCTCGGAAACATTCAATTCTTTTTTGGGGGCTGCAGCCCTGCTAACATGACTTGCTCCTGGCTAACTGAGGGAACAAGCAAAACCCTTCGACATGACAGCTCTTATATAGTCCCAGTTGTCAACGTCTTAACCAATCGCTGGCCCGTATTTGTCCCGCTTCAGCTGGGGTGGCCTTCGGCCAATCACAGGCTTCTCTGATGCCACGTGGTCTCGCCGGATGCAACAGGCAGAGAATATTTTCCAGCATGAACTAAGAGGTTTTGAAAACAATCATGCCCAGTTGTGATGCCATTTTATGTTTCCTGGCCTTTCTTGGTCTGTGCAAAATGTTTCTATAAGAAGCAGCCTCAAAGTCTATGTAAATCAGCAGGAAAGACAGTGAGGTGTCTTTGGTAAAGGCGGAGACGTCTTCAATCCTCCTCATAAGCAGTCTTTAGTTGCTTAGTTTCAGAGATCAACTTTGTTGATTTGCTCCTTGGATGAGAGTATCTTTCTGTTTTCCACATAATCTTCTTGCCAGTGGTGGAATTCATTTTTTTTTATTACCGGTTCTGTGGCAGTGGCTTGGTGGGCGTGGCTTGGTGGGGTGGCAGGGGAAGGATACTGAAAAATCCCCATTTCCTCCCAATTAGCTGGGAAGCAGAGAATAGATGGGGGCGGGGCCAGTCAGAGGTGGTATTTACTGGTTCTCCAAACTACTCAAAATTTCCGCTACCGGTTCTCCAGAACTGGTCAGAACATGCTGAAACCCACCTCTGCTTCTTGCCCTAAATTGCTTTCTCAATGGAAGTAGAGGGATCTGAATGCACATGCTGTGTGAAAGGCTTTTGTTCTGTTCAATACGTCTTTTGGAAAAGGATAGAAATTGGTGTAAAATTAATGATGAGTTTTCCATCAGAAACTTCAAGCATTTGTTCTGAAATGCATTTTTGAAATGACTTTGGATTCATTCATTCTCATTGCCCCATCTACTTGAAAAATCTCTCTTTCTTATATATTTTTTTTCAAAATACATAATAAAATAAAAATGTGATCTTGCTAATAATATGAGGAAAATGTTCATGCAATTCATGGGGCACTCTGAAAAAGAAATAGGTCAACTTGACATATTTATCATAATTATTTAATCCACCTGAAAGGAAGATGACACTAAATATTGGGATTAGACAATTTAGAACTACGTCGCCTTCAATCTGATCTAAATGTAGTTCATAAAATCATATACCAAAATGTCCTTCCTGTCAATGAATACTTCAGCTTCAACTGCAACAATACACACGCACACAATAGATTTAAACTCAATGTAAACCGCTCAAAACTCGACTGCAGAAATTACGACTTCAGCAACAGAGTGATCAATGCCTGGAATGCACTACCTGACTCTGTGGTTTCTTCCCCAAACCCCAAAAACTTTAACCTTAGACTGTCTACAGTCGACCTCACCCCATTCCTAAGAGGTCTGTAAGGGGCGTGCATAAGTGCACCATCGTGCCTACCGTCCCTGTCTTATTGTCCTATTGTCCTCATTTATCTGTACTTTTTTGCTTTTGTTATGTTTATACAAACACCTACTATCCTGTACATGTTTGACAAATAAATAAATAAATAAATAAATAAATAAATAAATAAATAAATAAATAAATAAATAAATAAATAAATAAATAAATAAATAAATAAATAAATTTAAGACCATTCCACCAAAGGAAGGGTATAATTTACTAGTATGGAAAGAAAGAAAGATCAAAGTTTTGCAGCACATCAGGCTTTCCTGTCTTGTCATCTTAAAGCTGCCATCTCTAACTGAAATTTATCCTTGATATTTTCTCTCAGGGTATATACAGTACATTACACATTTGTATATATGTATGCAATAGGGCAGTGCAAACTTTGAAGGAGTGGTTCAGTTTGATGAAACTTTGAATGAAGCAGTTCCTTGAAGGTTGTTTGGAAAGCAACACAGCCTTCTTGCTTCTAAGAATAAAGCAACCATGTTGTCTCAAAGGTGCTTTTTCAAAAAGCAGCTGGACCTTCTGGTTTTTCTTTGAAGACATTTCGCTTCTCATCCAAGAAGCTTCTTCAGCTCTTCTTGAATGAGAAGCGAAACGTCTTCAAAGAAAACCCAGAAAGTCTAGTTGCCTCTTGAAAAAGCACCTTTGGGACAACCATGACCTGGAGACTGAGAATCTCCAAACAACAAACAACTATGTTGTTTCCTCTCTGTCTTCTTTGGAGCCCTCAAAACCATTATTCACAGATCCCATGCTCATCCTTTCCAGGTTGAGGGAAGCCTTCTTTGGTAAGTGCTGGAGGAGAAGGTTGAATAGTGTCTTCTCCTGCAGTCCTGGCTGAAAGGCTTCTCCAGTTAGACAGGTCCAGTATAGATTATGGGCAGTTTCTCAGAGTGTGCTGAATCTTTTCAGCCTGCAAAGTTCCCTGGACCATTCACCAAAGCGTTGCAGTATAGCTAATACTTGAAAAAGTGGTATCCCACCTGACAAGCTGTTATGATTCCAGCAATCTGACATGATTGTAATACTCTGGTCCTCTTTCTCTTGCTGGTAAGTAGATGAGACACATCAGGAGTATGCAAAAGCTTCTTTTAGCACCACTTGCATTCATCCAATAACTGATAAATGATTCATAATGCTGTCTTCTCTCAACCATTCACCAAGCATCAGAACAAGGCAAGTGGAATGGAAGGAATTTTTCTGCATCTTGTCTGCTGGAAGGGCCAAAAGATTTTACTTGGAAAATCCAGGAGAAGGTTCCAAGGTAACTTTTTCCTGCAGTACTGACCAGTCATTCCAGGTGTGAGTGACTTTGGTAAACTCTAAAGGATTGCCTGAAGTTCAACAGCTTTTAGCTATACAATTTGGGATGGACACCCTTCGAATGGTGTGGGAGTATGAACAGATTTCCAGAGAAAGAAAAAATTGCAGACTACAGGAACCAGGAGCACTACTCAGGTGACCCTGAGGACACACATAAACCTCCAAGTGCTTCAACCACCCTCTAAAAGGATGCAAATGACCAGCTGTCTGCAAGAAGTATAAATCCTTCCATTCCCCACTATCCTGTCAGAGCTGAAGAAGCTTCTTGGATGAGAAGCGAAAAGTCTTCAAAGAAAAAACAAGAAAGTCCAGTTGCCTCCTGGAAAAAAAAGCACCTTTGGGACAACCATGACCTGGATGACTGAGAATCTCTACAGACTCCTGAAGTTCAAAAGTTGCTGGCAATCTTTCAGCCTTTACCGAAGACACCCAAGCCTGGAGCCATTGGCTAGGTGACTTTGCTAAAGACAGCGGGCTCAGAGGCTTTTCAATGAACACAACATATGTGAACACATTAAGACAGAAGCTAGACAAGACAAAACATCCAAACAGAGCAGTATCGTATATGCAGTGCAATGCAGCGAGGCATGTACAGACTTGTACTTTGGGTAAACAAAACAACCACTACACAATGCATGGCACATCACAAGAGAACCAAAGCATCAGGACAGAATTCAGCAGTCCATCTGTATCTGAAAGACTAAGGCCACTCTTTTGAAGACAGCAAAGTCCACATTCTGGACAGAGAGGACTATTGGTTTGAAAGAGGGGTCAAAAAGGCCATTTGTGTTAAAATTGAACAGCCCTCTCTCAACAGAGGGGGAGGGATATGACACCAACCATCTCCTGTTTATAATACAGCCCTTTTAGAAGTTCCAAGAAGGCACCAAACCCATTTGCACTCTGATTCACGTGCCCCTGAGGACACAAATTAATCTCCAGGTGTTTCAGCAACCCTCAGAGTGTTAATGACTGGTGACTGAAAAGAGTATAAATCCTTCCATTCCCCACCAGTTAGTTAGAACGGAAGAAACTTCTTGGATTGGACATGAAATGTCTTCAAGAAAAATAAAAAAAGTCCAGTTGCCTTTCTAAAGCATCCATGGGACAACCATGACCTGGATGAGTGAGAATCACCATAGACAAAGGCAATGGGCAACCCAAAGTCACTTAGTCTGGATGTTTCTTGGCCAGAGATAAAAGAAACCACAGCACCGGTTCAAACTGATTGGAAATCCTCCACACTGTGAACCAGGTGGCTACTTCACTGTCATCAAAGTGAGTCAGATCACTAAGGTTTGAATTATTTTGTTGAAGTGAATATCTGTTTTTATTGGCACAACTCTAGTATGGAGTCTAGATCTGTGCTACCTGAAAAAGAGAGGGAGAGGGAGGGAGGGAGAGAGAGAAAGAAAGAGAGAGTTATCTACTATACATTTTACAAAAAGAAGTAAATTCACCAAGGAAATAAACCCAGATGAGATTTATTTTCAAAGGCAAGACATGATTGTTAACAGTGGTATTTGTAACTCTTCATATTGCTTTTTTTTAATCAATGTAAAATGAAACCCCTCCCCCATAGGTTATTTGTTGGAATAAAACAGTATAAACCTGTTGAATAAGCTATATATAAACTGTACTTTTATTTTGGTCAATATTTATATTGACTGTTTTCATTTACCTTAAGCAATATTGTAATAAGGGGTGCCTCTATTTCTTTTATTAAGCCTAATATTCTCTTCATTTATATATTGCCAAGCTAATGAGCCTTTCAATAATTCAAAAGTTACAACACTAACAGGTCATCTGATGTAGGCTAAAAAATCAATAGATGGCAGCAAAGAACTGGAGAAAGTTCTAATTTTTGCTGCTATCTTGTATTATCTTCAGCCATGTGGTCCTAACTAGATATTTTGGACTTCAAATCCCATAATGCTCCTTGGGAATTTTGGAAATTGAAACCCAACACATTTGAGAAGCACAGAATCAGGGCAAAGTGGGATAGATCATCAAGAACCAATAGTTCTGCAGGTGAAGACACAGTATTTCCAGAAGCACACTCCAAGATATGCCTACTAAGCATTAAGCAGCCAAGCATGGGATGTTCCATGCTTTCGGTTCTATGCCAGTCATTGAAAAATACGCCTGAAATACACTTGTGTGACTGTCTCTCTCTCCACGTATTGCTCCAAATTTTGCCACCAGATGGTGCTATCAAGCAGTACTTCCTTTTTTTTCTCCAAAATTTTTCTCACCTACATTATTCTGTTGCTATTTATAACAATTTTCCCCCCACAGCTTCAGCATTCTCAATTCTGGCTTATTTTGGACAACCTAAAAGCAGGAACATTTGTCCCAATGCTTATTTGAAGGAATGCTTTTATTTTCAAAGTTACTCCATTAGCAAGCTCAAACAAATGCAGACGGTGGCTGGGTGGGGTGGGGAGTGTCAAAAAAGTCACAATGGCAGCCACAACTGTACAAAGCCCTGTCGGCTTTTAATGTAGAAAAGGTCAGTTTTGATCACAGGGTTGCAGTTGCCATCATAACAATCTTGACACACAGACACAGGCATTTCTGCATGCAGTGGTCCCTCATTATCTTTCTTCTGATGGTAGCATGGCTGAAGGAGAGAGAGAGTCTGAAAGATGCTTTTTCAAGAGGCAACTGGACTTTTCAGATAGTCCAGTTGCCTCTTGAAAAAGCACCTTTGGGACAACCATGACCTGGATGACTGAGAATCTCCATAGGCATTTAGAGAGAGAAAGGAGAGGGGCCAAGAAGTTGCTTCTTCCGAATCTACTTATGTCCCATTAACCAAGATTTTCAAATATGAAAATAAAAGTAAGATCTGGCTTACTGTCTTACATTTATAAGCTAGCAATATCTGTCACAGATTATTAAAATCCATATTTGGCTTCTTATCTTATTGCTCACTGAACACTGACAAACTGTCATTCTTTGCTGTTCATTTTAATTACTTGTTCATTTCAATATATGTTTGATTTTCTGTTACACTGAAACTATGCTGGAACTGCCACTGTTCGGAACAATTTTCCTCAAAACATAATATTTCAGCAGCTGCAAAAAGGCAGCTGAAAACTAGATCCTTAGCTCAGTTGCAGCTGCTGATATGATCCTGGTCCAGAATGAAAACATAGCCCATTTACTTTATTTTACTGACACTAAAGTCTCTATTACTTCCACCAAATCAAATCACAGTGGCCAAAGTATTGTGTGGATGGTTTGCCTTGGCCAGGAGAGTCCATTTGGTGCTCCACTGCAAAATAAAATATAGAAAAAGCTACAACTCAGTGAAGCAGCTTTGAAGGCCTTTGCTTGGGACTCGGGACACAATTCTGGATGATGATGATGATGATGATGATGATGATGATGATGATGATGATGATGATGATGATGATGATGATGATGATGATCATCATCATCATCATCATCATCATCATCATTATTATTATTATTATTATTATTAGTATTATTATTATTATTATTATTATTATTATTATTATTATTATTATTATTATTATTATTATTTTACTACTGCTCCTTAAGTTATGAGTCAGTTTGCAAAACCATTTGGTAGAATTGATGGGTGGGGAAAAAAGAGGATCCGTCTTATGATCTTTATAATCTATATTATTTATTAATTTATATTTTATAATCTATATTTATTAGTTTATTTAAGCTGTTCTACTTTTTAGCAGCAAAGATGGATCCAAGGGATTCACCCATCATTTTGCTTTCCAACAATCATCTTTGAAGGGAAGTTATTGACTCAGAGGCACTCGGTCTGCTCCATGGTCTGGAAGGAACTAGAACTTCCATCAAGTCCATCTGCTTCATCATCTGTAGGAAACTGGATTGGAAGAAGATGATGACCATGGTTGTAAAACTGGAGGAGGAAATATCAATAACCTGTTTTGTGCTGATGATACTACCTTGATAACCGAAAATGCAAAAGATCTGCAAACTCCAGTAATAAAAGTCAAAGGGCACAATCAGGGGTGGGTTCCTCCCAGTTCAGACCAGATCGCCTGAACCGGTAGCGACCCGCTGGTGACATCATTGTCTGTGCCTGTCCGTGCGCGCCACCATCTTTTTTTCATGGTTTTTTTGCGTATTTTTCCCCTTCCGCGGCTTGAAAAGGGACCGCCCACCCGCGGGTGAAAGCTGACCTCTATTTCTTTGCCCGAAGCACAGCTGATGAGCTCCTCAACTGTGTTTCGGGCTAATCCCTGTTTCTGAGCATGCGCGGAAGCCAAATCGCACGAGGGGACGAATCATCACGATGCGAGCTGGTGGTGAAGGTAAGTGGAACCCACTCCTGGGCACGGTGAAAAATGGGACTAAAATTAAATACAGAGAAGATCAAATTAATGCCAATAGGTAGAATGACTGCCTTAGAATTTAGAATGAAGACATTGATGTGATGGGTAGCTTCTGCCTTTTGTGAACAACCATCAACACTAAAGGGGCAAGCAGTCAAGAAATATGCTGCAGACTCCCCTAGCTAAAGAAGCCATGAAGTCCTTGGAAAATATATTTAAATGCTGAAATGTGTCTATACCTGCAAAAATCAGACTTGTGCAAGCCACATAACAGTCGATGGAAATGAAAGTTGGACTTTGAGAGCAAGGGGAAAAAAAGAATACTGATGCTTTTGAATGTTGATACTCGAGAAGGCTCCTGAGAATACGCTGGATGGCCAAGTAAATAAACAAGTAGATCTTTGAAGAAATCAATCTAGAGTTCTCATTCAAGGCACAAATGACCAGACTCAAATTATCCTACTTCAGAAACATTATGTGATGACCTTGTTCTTTGGAGAAGAGCTATAATGCTGGGGAAAATGGAAGAACAGAAGAAGAGCAGCAAAATGGATGAACTCAGTTAAAGTGTCAACGGGTCCGCCTTTGGAAGATTTGAAAGACCAGGTTAAGAATAGATAGTCATGGAGAAATTCTTGTGTTCAATAAGAGTAACAATGACTTTATAGCACATAATCAACCAATCAATCTATCAATCAATAATTACAGCTTCTTGAAAACCATTTCTCCTTGCTGAAACTTCCAGTTACAGTAGTTGCCAGATGGATTATCCGAAGAAAATGTTAACTATTTCCTTCATTAACAACTGTAAGTTCTTTTCATATACTGAGGTGATGACATCAATATACAAATCACACAACCTTTCAATCTGCATCTGTCATCTTAGGCCTCTGATGTCCACTGAATCCATAAGCCATGTCCTGTTGCTTCCAAAGATTTACCTCACACCAGCAGCATTGTCTTTAGTGCCAAATTGCTGCTTTTAGTGCCAACCTGGAGAGAGCCCTGTGTGTGTTTCTCCCTTATTTCAACACTGCTTGGAGGCTTTATACGACTTTCCATAAAAATGAAGACTGGCAGCAACAGGAGTCAGATTCACGATGAAAATTAGTGCACATTTGTAAGTATCAACGGCCTTGGCATAAAGTGGTTAGATATAGCTTTTGGCCTGGAAAAGAGCATTAGAAGCTAAAAATCTGAAATGGGTGTAGTGATGATGTTATTTTCAAATTGTTTCATTAAAATATTGTTTCATTTATATTAATATAATTTATAGCCCACTTGTGCACCTCATAACAATCTGACTGGTGCATACAGCACCCAAATAGTAAAGGAAGTTAATGACCAAACTGGAAACTCTTCACCTTTCAACGGAGAAACTGCATTTTCAGAGGAAATGTACCCTCTTCCTATTTTGGTTGTAAATCCAAATTACTTCTGTATTTCCCAACTGCCCTGTTCTGTTTGAAATTAATCCAATATTTTAGCCCTGTTCCAGCCCGCTACTGACATCACACATTATATGGGCATTAGACTTCTGCATTATTGCATGTCAGAGAATGTATGCATCTGTTGTTCGGAGATGGTTGAATAGCTTTTGCATTTATACTTCTGCAAACATTAACATTCTGGCTAGGGGCGCTAAAACAACAAAGCACAAAACCTTCCCAACAGGGAGTCAGATCAACCAATCTCTCAGACCAGCTAAGCCAAACCTGTGCGGTAAATGACTCCAAGGCACTTTCAAAAGTATAGACTTCAGCTTTAATCACGCTACAGGTAAGAGCTCAGAACCAATTCAGGTCAAAGTCAGCGCTGAGAGCATCCGCCTCTCAGCGCTATTATATGCAATTCCCCACCATCACCCCCACCAAACCACCATCTGGCGCTGTCAGCCCTCCCCCTCTCAGCTATTCAGAAGCTTCACATGGTTTCAAACTGTCTTTTTTCCGGCTTCAGCTCGGGTTTTCCTGCATCTCAGTTAACGGGACGTCATCTACCGGCACCAGGCATCTGTACTACTGAGAATAGTCCATTGTTTAGGCCCGCTTTCAGTGTCTCTCCCTCCCCCCAAAGGGCATGTGTTGAGCCCTGGCACGACAGGCGGCTCCCCTCTACCAGGCACGACACAATCAACATGCAGGACATGCATCTTCACACAACATGCAGTTGAGATTTGGGAGGTGTGCACATCAGCCCACTTGCAACCATCTGCCACCTAGGCTTACCCATCAACCACTTTGCAGCATAGGGATGCGTCAACGCCAACACACAGTTGCAGACAAGTCTAAATCAAGTATAGGACATCTCCAGTCTCCCAAAAACCTGGGTAAAGTAGAGATTTTAAAGCATGTACTGCAGAATTCAGTCTCAGGATCTCTCCAGCCAAATGGATAGAGTCCCAAGCAACATCATCTTCAGGAAACATTCCTATACTGTAACCATTGCAAAGTAATACTTCCATTTTCCAAAACTGAGTTGAAGAGAGTCCAGAAGAAGCATCATCAGTAATAAAACAGTACTGAATATTCTTGAGGAATCCAGCAGAATTATTAGGGATACAATCCTTTTAATTCTGAGTAAAAGCCCTCTACCAAGCTGGCCAAATCTATTTCAAATGCCTACCCATGATTGTAGTCAGGCTAAAATGGGGTGAGCAAATCAAAATCATCTAGCAAACTTGGAGTCTAGGTGTACTCGCTCATCCCAGGAATACATTAGCTTGTCAGGGCCAGGAGGCCCATTTGGCATTTGGAGAACTTGTCATGGGCACTCTGACAGCAATTATTACAATGAGAAGGGGATACTATTCAGCAAACAACTATCCCTGGGGTATTGCCCAAGCATGCAATTGCAATTTGCCAGAATCAGACTGGTGAGCTTATTTTCCACCTCCACTTCTCAGACTACAATAGCTCTCCCAGCCTCCTTCTCCTTCTCCTTCTCCTTCTCCTCCTCCTCCTCCTCCTCCTCCTTTTTTTGGGAAGGAAAGTTCTTCCGCACAAAAGACTAGGCTTCAGAGTCCCTGAATTTTTTAACAATGCTAATGGAATCATTGCCAGAATATATCTATAAATAAAAATAATGCTATAGAAAGGCACTGTCCTTGGTAGCTTGTTGTTGGTTTCCTGTGTTTTTTTAAGTAGAATCTACTTTAAAAGAATTAAATCATGTAAAAATAGAACCCTGCAGACAATTAAAGAAGTACCTATCAGAGCCCTTACACATGAAAATTTTCTACCTCTCACTTGCTCTGTTACTGGGACCAGACATGATTGGCACATCTCATTTTCCACTTTTTGATGTTGCTGGTGATCAAATGAATTGAGGTTCAGATACTACTAGGAGTTGGAAAACTACCTCTTTGATAATAAGACAAGTAATAGAAGACTATCAAAGAGTTTCTCAGAAACTTAAAAGACTCCAAGGGTTCTTTGGTCTCTTTCAGGATGATGTTATGGGTGAGAAATATTTTGCATCTATTCAAGAACAAGGATGACTCTTCACATCACAGATAAGGCATCCTGCAACCCACATTCCCCTGACAATATTGGAAGAATAACTTTTGGGAGCCTCTTCAGACATTACAATTTCCCAGTGCCGGCCATCGTTGGGGATAGCAAACAATATAAAACCACCATCTTAACTGCTTCCTGGTAGACAGTTGTTATTTTCATGGCATTAGGGTTCCCATGTGTATCTGGAAGTGAATCAGATCAAGTACAATTGCCTAAATAATCTGTTAGTCTTTTTCTCCATGGGTTAAAGTTTAGAGTTGCTAAAACTCACCAAAGCTTGAGCTTTGAATTTATTCTTTATAATCCATCTTTTTGCTTCCAGACTGGGGGAGGGGAGGAGGAGGAGGAGGAGGAGGAGGAGGAGGAGGAGGAGGAGGAGGAGGAGGAGGAGGAGGAAGAGGAGGAGGAGGAGGAGGAGGAGATCTTGAAACTAAGCAACACAACTTAATCATTATGCACGTTTTAATTTACAAATGCAACCTTGTATTTTTCAGGGAAGTTGGAAAAGGTGGAAGTTGTAAGCTAAATAGGTAGACTGGATACAGGTTCTTCTAACATGGTTAGGCTAACCAGAGATACAGATGTGTGAGAGAGATAGGAAGGCTCCTGCAAGATACGTTGATGCCATAATATAGTTCAAGTCATCCCAGCTCCAAAAGTCAGGTAATGGGCAGAGGAATAGAACGGAGGAATCAGAGGAGGCAGAAGGAAAAGTAACTCAGGAACACAGGTACAATTCTAAATGGGGGTGGGGCAAAAAGGAAGAGAAGGGAATATGGTGGAAACAAGGGAGGTAAGATGAGAAAGAGGAAAAAAAAGAATAGTGGAAGCTAACACTAGCATCATATTACCCACTTATATTTTTTTGCTGGCTTACTGTATAAGATTAGAACCCACTCTGGAGACTGAGAGCTGCCCCACTATCAATGAAGCTGGAGACATGGGAAAGCAAAAACTATTTTCTTGGTGCTAGATCTCCATGAAAGAATTGGCAGTTGAGCTGATGTGAGGTGGAGAGCTAGAAGTTCACCAATGAGGAAAAATTGAGAAGTAGTCTAGAGATTTGACCCAAGAAAAGAAAGAGGTAAGGATAAGAAGAATAGGAGAAACATAAATTGAAAACCAGCAGCTAAGGAACATTGACCAGAAGTGGTGATAGAGACAACTTCAAGTAGATGTAGAAGAAAATCCTTTGATTAATGTCGCAATAGCACTTAAACATATACTTATATACTGCTTCACAGTGCTTTACAGCCCTCTCTAAGCAATTTACAGAATCAGCATATTGCCCCCAACAATCTGGGACCTCATTTTACTGACCTCGAAAGAATGGAAAGCTGAATCAACCTTGAGACGGTGAGACTCGAACTGCCGAACTGCTGACAGCTGGCAGCAGAAATAGCCTGCAGTACTACATTCTAACCACTGTGTCACCACGGCTCTTATAATTGTAAGAATAAAAGCTGTAAAAAAGAATCTCAATTGGAGATGGGCTGTTCTTTTTCTTATTGGATGTCTCAGGAAGATTCCCTCACCACCCGAAGTAGCAAGCAGTGTCCCTGGCTTGATGAGAATAAACTCTACAGGATCTAGAAAAAAATCTACCAAATCTAAACAAATCACTGCAGACAATGAAGAGCAGTGGTGGTACAGTGGTTAGAATGCAGTATTGCAGGCTAACTCTGCTGACTGCCAGCAGTTCGATTCTGACTGGCTCAAGATTGACTCAACCTTATAAGGTCAGTAAAATGAGGACCCAGATTGTTGGGAGCAATATGCTGACTCTGTAAACCACTTAGGAAGTGCTGTAAAACACTATGAAGCGGTATATAAGTCTAAGGACCATTGCTAGTTCTATCAGCTCTTAAACCCAGGGCCAACTTTAGTGTGTTCTAGCTGAGGCTATCCAAACAAGGCAAAGTACAAATTAATACATTTTCCCCTGGTGCCATGAAAAATGCAAGATTCTGTTTCTTTTTTTAATTTTTTTAATTTTTAATTTTTATTAAACACACATAAAAATACAACATACAACAATAACAACACAAAACAGACAGTTGGGGGCAATCTATCCCCCTGAATACAGTAAGCTTTCATCAGCTAGTATCAACATTCATCTTATCCATATACAAATATATTTACATTCCTACTATTTACTTGGTCTTAATTATATACAATCTTCTGAGTATTTCTGTACATAATGAATTTAAGTGATAAAGATCTGTCTTAATTAATTTGATAAGTAGCAATTACACTTCATCCTCTATTTATTCTTTCTCTCTCTCAACCAATCATAAAATTTATTCCATAGTATATAATATTCAGATTCTTCTTTTTCTTTTATTTCCTTAGTTAATTTATCCATCTTGGCACAATCCATTATCTTTCTAATTATGTCTTCGTCTTTAGGTATTTCTCCACTCTTCCAAAATTGCGCGTAACTAATTCTTGCTGCTGTAAGAATATGTATAATAAGATATTGTATTTCCTTTTTATGCTTTTCATCCAATATGCCTAATAAGAATAACTCAGGTTTTTTCTCAATATCTTCATTTATTATTTCTCTGAGCCAGATACCTATATTGTTCCAATATTTTTTTTGCTTTTGAACAGGTCCACCAAAGATGGTAAAAAGTACTTCCTTCTTTTTTGCATTTCCAACAGAGTGATGATAAATTTGGAAACATCTTTGCAATTCTTACTGGTGGCAAGTGCCATCTATAAAACATCTTGTACTGGTTTTCCTTGTACGCCACCACAAGATTGCATTTCTATGGGGGCGGCCATTCCAGAGATGGGATAGCATTGGCTCTCTGTCTTTTCCCACTTTTGGTCACCAAGATGGAGTCAGCTGAAGAAGAGCCTTTAACTGCAGTTCCACACAGGAGCTGTATGTCAGCTGGGCAGTTGAACACAGCTCCCTTTAAAAAAAAACAATGAACTTTTGAGTAGAGACTATAGTCAGATGCCTGTAGTTGTTATGTATGCTTGGGGACACCGTGTGTTAATAGAATTCCTACGCAGTTCGTGTAGTTCAAAAGACCTCAATCTGTTGGGTGGACCTTTTCTCAGCATTCTTAAACAGTCCTTCATAACAAATAGCCATGTTGGTTCACTTCTTTCTGCCACAATTCAGCAGTGGTCTTGTGAATAAATCCATTCCAAAAAGGAAATGGAGCCAGGAGAAAATTGCTTATCCCAGGAAGCTCTGTGATTTTGGAAAATGATAATTGAGAACTTTCTTCAGTCATACGGCAGAGGGAAGACTTTATTAACCCAGGAGCTACTTCATAAAGCAGAACTGAGATGGGGGGAGAAAAGGAAAACAAGCCATTTATTTATTTATTTATTTATTTATTTATTTATTTATTTATTTATTTATTTATTTATTTATTTATTTATTTATTTATTATTATTATTATTATTTATTTATTATTTTTTATTATTTTTTATTTTTATTTTTTATTTATTTATTTATTATTTATTATTTTTTATTTTTATTTTTATTTTTTATTTATCATTAAGAAAATGAAGTGGAGTACATAGCTTCTTTGTAAAGGAATTTTATTAAAATTATCATAATATAAACTACAAATGAAAATGAAGGGGGAAGGGGGAGGGAAAAAGATATAGGTACAAGGGGAAAGAAAACGAATGTATGAACTTCCAACTTTTTTCAGCACAGTAAAATACACAACAATATTACAACCTCAACTTTTTGTTTCATTAACAAATACTAGCCATTTCTACAACAACACACTATATGAATCAGCAAAACCCAACATCGAAAGTTCATTTTTTTTCTTGTTTCAATAATAAAGTCCAGAAGTGGTTCCCAAGTAGAAACAAAGCTTGATATCTTCTTTTATCTAATTAAAGCAGTCAATTTTTGCAATTTCTACTAGCTCCATCATGTTTTCGAACCCTTCTTCTGTTGTGGGGATTGAATATAGCAGCTTCTTTGTTATTTTAGTGGAATTTTACTGTTTTTAAGAGAAAACCCCCTTATTAAATAAGCAAAATTAAGGTTTTTTTAAAAAAATACACATCCTTAAAAAAATAAAGTAGATTTAAAGTAGATCTGTTTGCTATGATATGCTTGCTCTTTGCTATGATAGTTTGATGGGTGGCTCCTCCACCAGAGGTGGGAAGCCCTGTTGAGCTTGGGAAAGCACCCAGATGGGTGGCTCCTCCACCAGAGGTGGGAAGCCCTGTTGAGGTTGGGAAAGCACCCAGATGGCAGGGTGCGCCTGGTGCCAGCTTCTTCATTTGGTCATTTGGCAAGGGGGATGATGGCCAATGCCATGGCTGGGTTGATTAAGGAAATAAATTGTTATAGCAATAATTTGCAATAGAACTTAGACTTATATACCGCTTCACAGTGCTTCGTAGCCCTTTCTAAGTGGTTTACAGAGTCAACATATTTCCCTCAACAATCTGGATCCTCATTTTATTGACCTAATAAGGATGGAAGGCTGAGTCAACCTTGAGCCGGTCAGAATCAAACTGCTGAACTGCTGGGAGCCGGCAATCAGCAGAAGTAGCATGCAATACTGCATTCTAACCACTGAACCACCACGGCTCTTAATTACAAGATAAGACAAGTAGAAACATCATTATTGTTTCTTATTAACATTATGATAAAACATTATCAAATTTAGATATTGCCCACCACACAGAGTGATTCTTGGTGGTGTACAATTAAAAACATAAAAACCATATAAAAATATTATATCTCAATAAAAGGAAGCAGTGAAAACAAGGATAGAAAAATTAAAACTTAAAAAGGCAGAGGGAGGGGCCTTCAGGACGCTAAGCAACCCTGAGGTTACTATTTATTGTATAGCATTGGTGAAATATATTAAAAGTGGAGCTAGACTCTTTCCACAAATAGTGGCCACTATAGAAAGTGATTGAAAAAGTTGAATCATAAGCCCTAGAAAATTCGGACTATGACACCAGACAGATTGAAGGCAGCAAGGACAGATAGAATGTGCTTTTTGACAGATCTGCTTTCCTGGCACTAGGCTGTATCAGAAAAAGAAAAGAAAACGAACTTCTACTAATGCCTGCCATATGTTTTTGCAATGCAGCCTTCCTGTCCTAAGCATACAGGAGCCATCTCAGTGTCATTGACATTAATTTGCTGGAGCAAGTGCTGACATTTTATTGGCAAACAATGCTGTTCTCTTATGCAATGACCCACAGGCTACTTCCTAGCGGTGCTGTTATCTTGTCCTATTAAAAACAAATAGTGTTGTAGGGATGATGGACATTGTGAGGCTCTATAGTCTCCATCCTGGACTGAGCTATATAAATGGATGAGCTAAATTTCTTGAAATGAAGTATAGGAGGCAGACTGGCATTTTGTAATTTATGGTTTATTTGCACCCACATATACAGGTTTGTAAATGGAGGCTCATGACATTAACTGATGTCTACTCTTCACCCAGAGCATTTCTGTGGTCATAAATATGCTACCGGGATTGTTATAGGAAGCAACTTGGCTCTTGTGTGTTTTTCTAACCTCCCACCAAAATTGCGAGTTTCTTCTCTTTTCTTTTTTTAACTCAGCTTTTGCGCAGACAACAATGCTGGTCTACACTATTCTAATTATAGTCATTGGTTCTTCCCTCAAGCATAGCAGAAAATAGACGTCAGACAGGGTAACATTTTATGGCTAATATCATACAAACTTGAGACACAGCTTGTTCCTTTTGAAAACAGGAAAAGGGGTTATTTTTAATTTTTTTTAAATTTTACTTTCTTTGGCTTGGTCCAAGAGAAATAAGCATGAATCTGTCTGGAGGATCTGCTAAGAAAACCACAGTTAAAGCAATCCACGACTTTTTTTCACCCTGCTCATGGGAGATGTTGTGAACTCCAAGAACTGCATACATTCACTCTGCTCAAATTTAAATTTACCGACAAGGAAATAAAGGGAGATTAGTATAGTTATTTCAAGCTTTTTAGCTCTCATCAGCTAGCCACACCCGTTCTGGGTTTTGTTCAAATCCCAGAAGGGTATGGCTAGCTGATGATAGCTAAAAAGCTTGAAATAGCTATACTAGTCTCACTTTATTTCCTTGTCAGTAAATTTAACACAAAATAGTTTGTTCTGGAAGCGACTGCCTGCGAAGGCTCATGGATTGGAGCTGAAAGGCGAAAGGGGAAGCAGTGTGCTCCATCTCACATTTGGGTAGACCAGGTTGCTCTGATAGACCGGTCTCACCTGAAAAACATTCACTCTGCTCATTCCTCAGTATGCCAAAAATGGCATGTGTTGCCCTATGCAGCAGCAGATCACTGCTTCTCCTGGTCTAAAAGGAAGAATAAACTAAGATATTCAGTACATGCCCATTATTGGGGCTGTTGGGATCATCTTGTCTTCTGAGGCACATCATCTGAAAGTTATTAACATTCAATTATCTGTTTGTCAGAGCCAAAGAAGAAATGGTTAGGATAGTCTACCAGACCCACAGAATCTTAAAATTAAGCATCGTAGAGTCAAGATCACCCCAAAGAGTCATCTTGATGAACAGTAAGCTCATGCAATAGTATTACAGCCATCATCCTTTTGATAGGTCAAGTGTTGGTTATTAATCCAGCATAGTTCCCCATCAGAAACAGTAAATGCACCAATTGATGGGAGGAGAAAACTGTATGTGGAGCACAGCTGAACATTTGGAAGAGATATATCAAGCACAAACTAAGATCACCAAACAGCCTTTTAGCATTGAGCATTTTATTATGAGTAGTTCCTTGCTTTCAAATGTTTTTATTTATTTTTTATTTGTAGGCATTTTATCAAAGAAGCATTAAGAATGTGATTCTATTGAAACTTAGGTAAAGTCTCCCTTGAGTTACTATTAGTATGAAGAGCTGAGGTGGTGCAGTGGTTAAATGCTGCGACTGCAGGCTGACTGCTAATTCAGCAGTTCAGCTGTTCAAATCTCACCAGGCTCAAGGTTGACTCAGCCTTCCATCCTTCCGAGGTGGGTAAAATGAGGACCCAGATTGTTGGGGGCAATATGCTGAACTCTGTAAACCGCTTAGAGAGGGCTGTAAAGCACTATGAAGCGGTATATAAGTAAAGTGCTATTGCTATATAGAACAAGTTCATGGATCTTCATGGATCTATCCAGCTGCTGTGGCCTAGAGGTGGAGCTCTTGCCTCACAATCAGGAGGTTGTGAGTTCAATCCTAGATAGAGGCAGATGTAGTGTCTCCTGCTTGGGCAGGGGGTTTGACTAGATGACCTGCAAGATCCCTTCCAACTCTGTTAATCTGTTAAATCTCTCCCAGCAATAGTCTGAAAATGATTTATTTTGGTTTTCCCCACAATGTTTTCTTAACTTCTCAGTCTAATCTATAACCTGGAATTTAATTAAGAACAATCCTACTAACCTTTTTTTGTGACTCCAGTCAGGAGTACTATTTGGTCTGACTCTTACGCAGTGTGGGATTTATGCCTGCATAAATATGTTGTTTGTTTTCTAATGGTCTTTCCTTTGATTGAAAACAAAACAAAAACAAAACAAAACCCCATAAAACTCTACGTGGAACTTTTGGGTTAAATGCATTCAACACTGCTGGAATCTGTCTTCTAATTTCCTGAAGGAAAATGCCCTGTGATAAAAGCTTTTGTTTTTCTATCATACTCCCAGGCTAATTTAGATTTCCTTTTTCATTTATTTTAGAAGTGATTTTTGAGCTTACTTTATTGTTATAAGGTGGCCTTAGATGCCATTCTTGTTTTGCTCTGTTAACAGATCTCTGCAGCAATTGTGACCTCCTGACAGTTTGGATGTCCTCATGGGAGAAATAAAAACATGGCAGGTTCCTTCATGATGCTGTTCTGGGGATTTAATTGATTCATGGGAACACAAGGGGGGGTGTCTCAGATTGTTGGATAGAGAGTTGGCAATGAAAGCCATGGACACGTGTATTAGGACGCCAGTAGTGGGTTCCACTTACCTTTGCTACCAGTTCCGGAATGGGAGCGCGCAGGCGCACATGCAATGCTTCTGCGCAGAGCATTTTTGATGACGTCTGGGCGGGTGGGTGGAGCCTCCCGCCACCACTACCGGTTCACCCGAACAGTTGCGAACCGGTAGCAACCCACTGTAGGATGTCCATATCAACATCAGAGAATTCCACCACCGTTTTTCCCTTTAAGGAACAGAATGGGAAGAATTTTGATTCTATTTCATGGAATAAGAATGGATATTTTGAAAAATTAGTAATTTCCAATCACAAAGTGAGAGAATTGGGGCTGAAGGGTGGGAACAGAGAAAGAGTGTAGCATTGTTTGAAGTTAGACCTGGATGGAAGAGACCAGGGTTAATTCCACCTTTAGCCAGAAGATAGCTTTAGCAAATTCCTATCTTCCAGCCTACAGCGTTGCTGTCATGAGACCAAAAATAAATAAATAAAAATAGAGGAGGAAGAGCTAAGCAAACTTTTTTTTTCGGAACTCCTGACAAAAAGGATATAAACAGAGCAAATAGAAAAAGAAAAAATGAATCAAAAGCCAATGCTTCTCTTTTTATCTTTCTGGGTTGCATCCTAAAGGACGTATCTTCAAAAGAACTTTTGTGCTGCTTCTTGCCAGTACCACCATCCAATTCTACCTTTCCACATGGTCTGACTGCACAAATTGGAGAAATGTCTACTTCTGACAACTTGTCTTGTAGAAAGTATTGATAAGTAAGCCTTGTTCTTTCAGGGGCAAGATAGCGTCGAATGAGCATTTCTATTTCTAATGGTTGATCCTTGGCTGTAGAACAATCAGGCTGAAAGGGCCATTTCATGCCTTCACAGGTGGGTTATGCACTGTACCAAAAACTATTTCTCAGGGATAGGGTTAGAATATGCTAGCTCTTGGGCAAATTGAGCCGTCCTGGGAAGTTGCTGGGATAATCCTCCCAGGGGTTAGCACTTCTCCAGCTGTCCCTTCATTATTTGTACAATATATTGTAGGAAGTTAAAACCCACCCCTCTCCTAGAAAATAAAATATTTTAGAAAATATTAAAAGGGCAGAATATTTCCCCCTAAAAGGGAGGCAGAAACTCAGCCCCCACTCCTTTGTCAATGGACCATGAAGGCCTCAGCTAGCTCACCTGCAACACAAAAGACGTGGCCTCCAGGACACAATAGGACCCATCTAGCAACAGAAACTCACCACATGGCACCTGGGAAGATTACATCACCCAGCAAACCTACAAAGTTAGCTAAGTCCCCCCGCCCCCTGGGAGTCTGACAGCCAATGGGATACATTTCTTGTACAGGAACAGGAAACTCTAAGGTGGGGTCCAACAGAGGGCATAAAACCAAGGCACTCCCAGCATCTCTTCCCTTTTCTGCCCAGGAACTCAAGCCATGTGATCCTGTTTATCATTAAACCATCTTTCCAAGCAATCTAAATGTTTCCTGTGTCTTTCCCCCCCACTTGGAACTGAACCCAGATGGACATTTCTTCCAACAATATAAAATAGCATTGGTGGGTCAGATGGAACATCATTTCTCTGCCCAAGGAAAAAACATGTCTCAGGGGCTGAGAAACATTTTTTTAATCAGCTGTATTGTGTGATTGCCAAAAAGCTTTTTGGATAACGAGCCTGGCTCCGGTTGAAGGGGACGGGGCAGTAACATTTCCCGGTCAATTCTGTTGCTGTTCTCAAGATTGAAATGGCAGATCAGATTATTTTGAACATTCTCATCATGGATGAAACCCTGAGATTTTGCCTCCTCCTGTTCAGAAACTGCTGGATCTTTTTCTCAGGTATGCACAGATCTGTTTGACCTGTCTCTTAGTTCTCATTCTAAATGAGATGCATGTTTTCATCTTAAGAGTTTAGGCATGAAGGAGACTCTTCAAAGGAATGCAGAAAGAGAGACTTTTATTCACCCCCCCCCCCTTCTAGATGGAGACAAAGGGTTATAGCTTTTTGGATTGCTAGTTACCCCACTTAATATAGCTCACAGGGGATTGTGTTTTATTAAGCAAGTAAAAAAAATCACCAGATAGTTTCTGGAGTTTGCCACCTTCAAGAGCTCATCTGTAAGCCAAACGGTAATGAAAAGCAGGGGGGGGGGATAGAAGCAAAAACAATGAGCCAAGACTGCGGTTAGTTATTTTATTCATTTATTTATCAAATTGGTACAGCCATCCATGTCCACAGAAGATTCTGGCTCACAACCATTAGTGTTGGTAGAATATTGGAGTAAGCAACACACATCAAATTGCTTTAGATCAGATTCTTGAGATACTAAGCAATAACAATGAAAGCATTTGGAAGGTTGGGATGGGTCTTCAGTCAAGGGTCCCCAGTCTTCCACCCAAATCAGTGGTATCCACAGGATGGTAACAAAAAAACCACAGTGGGTGTGACAGTGTAAGTGAAGTATACCTTTCCCCATTTTTCTTCCATTTGGAATGCTCACCTCACTGCTGGGATCATTAACAAGAAGGTAATGTTTGTATTTACATTTAATGGAGACCCACTCTGAAGTCTTGTCTGTAGGAGCATCCATGCTGTGTGCAGGTCAAAATGGGCAAGACAGTGGATATAGTGTTGCGATATAAGCCTTTCCCTTTGGTAAATGCGTTACAATGCCGAGTTAGATATTTTGCCTGCTTGGAGCCTTCCTTCCTGCCAGCCCTGCCGACACAGCTGCTTATCTGAGTTAGAAGCAGAAGAACCAAAATGACAACATACTAAAGTAAGTGTGAAAAAGGATCCTGGCTTGTGATAGGCCTTATCTCTTCTGGCTTAACACTACAGCCCCCAAAATGCCATCCAGAGGCAAAAAAAAAAAAAAAAAAAGAACCAAGATCAACCCTAGTAATGATATCGGGATCCATGAATCCAAGAAAGCAGAGATACAGATGAGGATCGACTGCTATCTCCCCACTGCAGAGGCAACAAAAAATGTGAGTAACACATCCACTGCTTCAGGTTCCCTTTCACCTTCAAAGATTATAACAACCCTGAACCCAGCCACAAGAGCGATCTCCTCCCCAACGTTCAAAGACTCAGTCCATGTCACTCCCCAGAGCAAGGGAATAACCTCCTGGAACACCCACAGCTCCATCACTCCACATTTCCATGAGCTTTGCTTTCTGTCTGTAGAAATGTTGAACTTTATAGACATGTAAACAATGCAGCAATACTCTCAACAATTAAAGGATATGACAGCCAAGGTAATGCAGACAATGCAGCAATACTCTCAACAATACCAGTTTGCCTTCTTCTACTTAGCATGAGATATGATCAGGCCAAAGCTCTAACTGTCATGGCCCCATTGGAGCCTGAGTCTGTGGAGGAAGATGAGCCGGAGCTGGGGCAACTTTGTTGGCTCCAGAGGAATGTGGGGAAGACCAGGATGAGGCAGCCCCAGGTCCCTTGGGTCTGGGACGGCTTGCCAGCAGGGAAGAATGGGGGCAGGATGACTGAGAGAGGGAGGAAGAGAGGGCAGGCAGTGGAGATGAGGAGCGACGGAGCTCAGGTGACAAGCAATGACCGCCCCCCCTCCTGATCCTCCCCGAGCACGGAGAGTGGAGAGAAGGTGGGAGCAGCACAGGCCGACCCAATGACTTGGGAGGAGAGTGCTCCGCCCCTCTTCACAAGGCATACATGGGGACTGAGACTTAAGGAGACACTGTAGGGAGGGCACTTGTCAGGAACAAGCGCTGAATTCGTGGAGTTTTGTGTGCCGTTGCCGATGTCTGGATTTTGCTGGACTTCTTGCCTTATTGCTGCTTTGGTTTTTTGCCTTGCTAGACTTCTTGCCTTGAAGCCATTGTGCTAACAGCATTTTGCTGGACTACTTGCAACCAAAGGCTGCTGGAGGTGTGTGTCAGCGCTTTGCTCTGGGACTTGCCATAAATGTGGGAGTGTTTGGTGGAACGTTGGAGCAATAAAGGAGAGTTCGAACTATCAGCTGGCTGTGTTGCCCTGGGTCACCACACTAACTGAACAGCGTGTAGTAGATATACTGAGGGCCAATTCAACCTAACCAGGTCCCAACCTTTATTGTCAGTGAACTTGGACTTCTGGGCTTCTCCAATGCCTGTACTAAAGATACATTTTTTCATTTCACCATTATTGCATAAATATCCGGGATGCACAAATATCCTACACCTCCCTGCTGCTTTCAGATACCAAGCCTGCTACAACACAAATGTTGCCAGCGCAGTAGCACTTAAAATCTGTCAAAAAGGGGAGCTGTGCCATGAACCAGCTCCTTATTTTAAGAGTTCTTTATATTGTGATAGTTTGCCATGCTCCCCTATACTGATCTACTGCTTCTGCCTCTTTTAGATGCTTTTTAGATTTTTTCTTTTATGTTTGTTTATATATTTAGCTTTCTGTATGTAATTTTCTATTCTAATGTAGCCTTTGTGCTTTTTAAATTTTGTGTCCTGTCCTCTTTATGTTGGTCTTTGAATGTAATAAAAATTTGATTTCATTTGATTTGAGTTAGAAGCATTCTTAATTCAGATTCTTATGGTTGGGTTGCCATCAAAGAATATGTGTATATGGATTCAAAAATTCCAGTCTTTCCCTTCACTATCATTGTAGGCTTTTTTAGACTGGGACGTGTTGAGTAGCTGCAGATCCTTAGGTCAGTGCAAAATGTTTGTGTGTGATAGAAAACCCAACATCTGAATTAGCATTTTCCTCCATGACCTCTGAGAAATTTGGACAAGTGCTAGATGGCAATAGAAATATGTGAATCCTCTCTTTATTGCCATCTACTGGTCCTCTGGATTTTTATAGCCCTGATCTGAGACCTCTGCCAGAAGCACCAAGAGAATTTTGAAAGGCTAAAATTGAAAAGCAGATGCCTTTTTCCCAGGGAACAAATCTCAACCGTTGCAAAGGAAAGTTCAGCAGATGATTATCCAGGGGTTTTCGGAGTTAAGCTGGCAACATGTGGTCCTTTTCTGTGTTATGCTTGAATCTGAAGCTAAAGATGGGTCCCACATCTTACCAGGTTTTCAAAATCAGCTTTTCTCTGACGCTCAAATTAGCAGGCATGTTTCCTTTACAATCAACTTTTTGTTCCCATCCATCATGCCTTGTCAACCACCCCCTTAAGAAAGCATGGAAGTGGCACATCCAAATGAGTTAATTATTTAAGTGGTACTACTACCCTACGTGGCAGGCGCATCTGGCCGATTGATTAGCTCACGCATTTGCGAGAAGCGCTGAAAACAAAAAGCTGCAACTGAGCAATAAATTGCAGGTCACAAAGTCCTTAGTCAGCTTCTCTGAGATCAATGGAAGCCATTTAATGGCTTCGGTGTAGAGAGTCTGAAAATGCCAAATGAACATGTAGGTCCCTGCTATTAGCATGCTAACTGCCAATACGTATGAGCCAGATGTATGCAAATTTATGTCAGCCTGAACTTTGTGGAACTTCTGCAACAGGCACTGAAAGAAAATACCGTGGGGTTCTTTACTGAGGGAATGAAAAATGGATTCAAATGGAAAATGCTTTCCTGTGATTTGAGTCCTGCATCCGCTGAGATACATACAGGATTGATTGTCTAACTTGCATAAGCCAAGTGGATAAAATGCAAATATTCAAGCAGCATTTTTTAGATAACATAAAAAAAGCGTTATTTTTAAAAATCTTAAAATTCACGGTTGCTGGATGAATTAATGCAGAAACAGGAACTGAATTCAGACATTTTGCCAGATTTTTCATCCTACAATCTAAGTGGATTATATGATATGACAGTGGTTGTCAACTTTGGCAACTTTTAGATGGGTGGATTTCAATTCCTAGAATTTGTCCACTCATCTTAATGTTGCTAAAGTAGAAAAAACACACTGCAAAATGACAGTCTTAGGTTCCCTCTCTCTCGTTGCATATTCTGTCACTTCCGAGAATTGTTCATGCTGGCTAGGAATGATAGAGGTTTGCTTGCAACAACATTTGGAGAGCCATATTTTTTGATGTGATTTACAGGAAGATTTTTAAAATTGTAGGGGAGCATTTAAGTGGTAACACAGTTCTATAATATGTACACTCCATTTTACTATCTTACATTGAAGAAAACAATTGCATATAAGGGTAATGATATGTGACTGTAAGTTTAGGAATAACTAATTTATAGTGTACGTATTTGCACGCATAACTGGGTGTGTTTGATTTGTATCCCACCTTTCCTATTTGAATGAACACTCAAGATTGCTGGCAAAAAGTAAAACATAAGAAATGCACTTTTACAATTCCAATTTAAAACCAGTGCTAACATCATTATTAGTGAGAGGTGTGTTTGCGCTAATTTTTGAAACGCAGAAATCCAAACACCAAATAGCTTGGGAATCATACAAGAGAAAATTCAAACAGGTTCATAATTGTACAGCTATCCCCTAAAATATTTGGACCCTAAGTTCTTTAGGGCTTCAAAAGTTAACACAAACATCTTATTTTCTGACCAGAAAAATGGTTGGTAATTGATACTTTCAACATGTGCATCAGATGCTCCCAGTGGTGCATATAGCTCAGCAGTTTATCGGTTAGGGCTTTGAAACATGGACACTTGTTTGTAGGAACCCCACTTGGATACATTAATCTTCAAAGTCATGTTGAAGTAAAGCAAGACATGGATACATGCTGCCAGTTTTGACTAGTACAGGAATAAACACACTAAATGCTACTGTGTAGATGTTCTTCATGCCACAGCCACAACATGAGATTCCCATGTTCCTCAAGAAACAGGAAATGTACTCAGATTGAGGAACCGATCTTTGGGGATGATCTTGCAACTCTATCCAAGACAGGATGAATCCCAGTTTCTGAGTCCAATTTCTTGGTAGCACCTTGGTGTTGTCTAGATTTAATTTCAGTTAGTTCTCAATCATTCAGCTCATAGTTTTGTTGAAATAATATTGAAAGGTACTATCAGCTGCCTTGGAGTTGGATTATAATTCACATTTTGAAAAACAGATATGATCTCTTCTGTGTGGACACAACAGTGGCAGAGAAACATCATTCTTCACTGCCATGGAGTAGAGATACTAATGAGTCAGTTTGATTTATCTAGAGATTGCCTCCATTGCACTCAAGCTGTTGTCCCAGATGCTACATTGCTCCCTGCTCTCTAATAAATCCAAGGGGCTGATTTGGCTTTGCAAGAGAAAGAGGACACTAAGGAATTACAGCATCAATGCCTGGACTGACTGAATTCCAGAATCCATCCTAGGTTTTGACATGCCACAATAGCATTCCTCAAACCATATGGTAAATTGATTCCACACAGAGTGGCCTAAATAAATGGAATTCGTTCTTCTCTTTTCCTAAACATCTCTACCATATAAGGCACATGCAAAAATGCTGCATCGTTATAATTCCACTAAAGTTCCCAAGGAAACTGAGCTAAGCCAGTAAATTATTTCTGGTTATACTGAGGAGATCCAGAGAACTATTTGCTTGATTGGGGGAAAAATAGTTTGCCTTTCTCCATGTTCTATGAAGCAGAGGATAATGTTCAAAAGGTAAGGAGGGCCTGCCTGACAACATACATACAGGAGGCTTAGATAATTTCTCTCCAACCATCCTTTATGCAATGAACCCTGAAGATGCACTATAACCTGAATAAAATCTTGTGCAACCAGGACTATTAATTTCACTTGGCGTTTGTGAATGTGAAGTTGTCCTACACTTCCTCTTTCTGCATAAAATTATTTTTATAGTCTGGATTTAATTTCATTTCCTTAGATAAGGAATTTCTCTTTGAAAACTTTTTCATATACAAATTTGATTGGTTGCACAACTACCTGCTATGTTTTAGGAGTGGCATAAAACAATCACATTCTGTATTTTTAGGCTTTAGGCGGGAAGTTCCGTTTTTCAGAAGAATGGCGCCTCTTCTCCTCTCATAATGTTCTTAAGAGTACTTTTCAGTTTCTACACAGCAAAAGCTCAAATTCCAGCTCTTCAACAACACTTCTTTAGTAGTTGCATCTTAGCTGCACAGTTCAGACAATGACCAGATGGAAGAAAAGAAGAAAATCGACTAAATATTTGCCATTGTCTGCAGAATGTATAGCTAAATGCCAACCCTAGTTAGAGGGATTTTTTAAAAAAGAAATGTAATCAGTTGATGGTATGACAGGTAAGGGAGAGAAAAAAAGGACTCTATGGAATAAACAGACCATTGTGCACGGCAACTGGGGAAGACTTTTTATATGTTTGATGACATTGGGTAGGGCCAATATTCCAGCTGAAGGAACTATCATCTTGTTATGCGTTCTCCCCATCAGAGCATTACTGTGATATCTGATTTAAACTTGGAAAAGCAGAAGGAAGGATGAGTTTGAATTACAATTGTATTCTTCCGGGGGACAGGTTGCAAATAGCCTTAACACCCCTTTCATTGTGAACAGCCCCATAGAAGGCAACCCCTTCCATCCCCATAGTGTTAACTCTTCCATTTTGGAAAAAAAAATGCTTTATATAGTTATCTGCATCTTTTATTTATTTCTTTTTCCTACTTTAGACTTTTCTCCTGAGGCTGGAATCATTTGGAAAATCGACAGAAATATTTTTAGCTGATTTTAAAATGGGCATTCCATAATTTGGCCTTAGTTGCTTATATATACAATACAGTATTCAGTTACTTTACCTGCAGATATGTCCAATGATGGAAAGGTGCTGCTTGGAGAGATCTGATATATTTTTATTCAGAAACAATGTGTGCTCAATGAACAATAATTTCAGCTGGAAACATGTTGGGATTTCCTTAATGAATTTATAATGTGTAATTACTTCAGGAATCCATTCTGAGTCTCCCTTTCTCAGAGTTTGCTCATAATTATAGTTTGATTAGGCTATGATCTCCAAGGACGAAATGCAAAATCTTTTTTAATAACAGACATTGCAATGCATTTGCATCAACATCCCCACACCCTTTAGGGTTTTTTTATTTATGTATAAATACATGTCAATACCACAAGATGGCACTTTTGTACTTGCAACATTTACTACTACATATACGTATCTTCTTCAAGATGTTCCAAATGTAGACTTGTAAACTTTTTTAAAAAGCAAGATCTTGTACAAACAGCTTGTTTGTGTGTATCTGTGTGTGTAATAAAGTCAGAGAACATTTTTTTAAAAAAGAATCATAAATAATTGCAGGTAATAAAATTTAAATTACAAAATCAGCATGTATATTAACCGACTGAATTAAAGTTCTCAATAGTTAAAATGTACCTAAATGGCTTGATACCAATTTAAAATAACACTCTTCTCACTTCCTTAATCATTAATACGTTTGTCCAACAAGGAAGGAAGAAAAACCTTATCATGAATTTAAAAAATGGCCTAGATTATATGCTGCAAAATTTCTGGTTTATTGTTATGTCCTTTGGCAGAAGGAAAATCAGATTATTTTGTGATCTAAGAAACTGAGTCAGTCTGGAAATCAAGGAATTCTAGATCTTTCAATAGTTTCAAATGTAACTCAAATATAAACTCTAGAAAAATCATTGTTGAAAGTGGTGAAGAAGAAAGAAACTCTGCACTAATATAGTGCATAATGACGTAGCGTCCAGTTTGTCCTTTACAGTAAATGTAATTTTATCTCCCCCCGCACAGGATTGTCATGCTTTCAAAAAATAAAAAAAAAAAAATCAGTAGAAGACTGTAGAACTTCTCATTTGTCCTTATTCCTATGGTTAAAAAGGAAGAGATGTAATTCTGAGGTCCCCTCTGGGGAAGAGTCATAAAGATATACCATGTTTCAGATATGCTAAAAGGTAAAACCGGTCAAGTCTGGAAGTTATATTCTGCCCAATTACCGGTATATCAGATGCCAGATTCTCCCAAAGAAAAATAAAACAAAACCCAAACTCATCAGCTGGAATCTTGTATCAAAAGAGGCGGGGGTGAGGGGTGGGGACAGCGGTTAAGGCAGTCAATGTCTACATTTGGGTGGTGGTTTCCATCTTACATATCAACATCTCCATCGTAGGCTAAAGTCAGACACTTCGGCGGAGGAGGAGTATGTTGTGGCTGTTTTGGTTTTTTGCTGAAAAGAAAGAAAAACATTCATTTCTTTAAGGAAACCAAACAGGTGAACTGAATCCTTCATTTGGGGCACAATCCAGGCAAACTTAAACCCCAAAGTTAAACCTTTGAAAAGGTTTTCCCTTTTCAAAACTGGAAGGCTAAACTGAAGTTATTTTAATCCCCTCTCCACACACAAAGGCCATAGGTAGAAAAAGCAGAAATCACAGAATTGTGGGGTACTTGAGAAACACATACAGGCAGTCCTTGACTTATAACCATTCATTTAGTCACCGTCTGAAGTTACAACGTCACTGAAAAAATGACTTATGACTGTTTTTCACACTTATGACTATTGCAGACATGAAACAAACAAAATGTAAAAAAGTTATGATATTTATGTAGTTACTTACCAAGCACATCTAAATTATAGCAATAGCAATAAGACTTTTATACTGTTTCATCGTGCTTTTACAGCCCTCTCTGAATGGTTTAGAGAGTCAGCATATTGCCCTCAACAATCTGGGTCCTCATTTTACCGACCTCAGAAGGAGAGAAGGCTGAGTCAACCTTGAGCCAGTGAGAATCGAACTGCTGAACTGCTGGCAGTCGGCAGTCAGCAGAAGTAGCCTGCAGTACTGCATTCTAACCACTGCGCCACCAAATTATATTAAAGTAACCAAAATATCTGTACAATCCACAAGGCATGTCACAACTTTTGAGCAACCCTGATGTTTGGAAATTGAAACTTGAAAAATTTGACACGCCCATTGGTCACGCGATCAAAATTCAGATGTTTGGCAACAGGCTCATATTTATGACGGTTGCCGTGTCCTAGGGGCTTGTGATCAACTTTTGTGGTCTTCTGACAAACCAAGTGAATGGGAAAGCCAGATTCACTTAACACTGGTGGAAAGAAAGGTAGTAAAATAGGACAAAACTGTCTTGCTTAGCAACATAAATTTTGGGGTCAATTGTGGTGGTACGTTATGACATTTTTGGTGTCATAAATAAATAAATAAATAAATAAATAAATAAATAAATAAATAAATAAATAAATAAATAAATAAATAAATAAATAAATAAATAAATAAATAAATATAAATATATTTATTTATAAAATATAACTATAAGTATAAGTATAATTATAAATATAAATATAAATAAATAAATAAAATGTCATAAGCCTTTGGATAGTCTAAAAGCCCCTAAAACAGCATCTCTCCCTGAACCACCATTAAAAAAAAATACCCTCAGAAAAATTAACCCTATTCACTAAAGTAAAATCATGATACAACTAACTAAGAGCTGAAGTGGTGCAGTGGTTAAATGCTGCGACTGCAGGTTGACTGTTAGTTCAGCAGTTCAGCTGTTCAAATCTCACTAGGCTCAAGGTTGACTCAGCCTTCCATCCTTCCGAGGTCGGTAAAATGAGGACCCAGATTGTTGGGGGCAATATGCTGAACTCTGTAAACCGCTTAGAGAGGGCTGTAAAGCACTATGAAGCGGTATATAAGTAAAGTGCTATTGCTATTGCTATTATCTTCCCCGTAGCTCTTAAAATATTTGAATAAGTGGGATTACAGTTTCCCTGAATCAAAGAATATTGGCCCAACCTTTTATTAACATATCTGTGGGGAAAACAGGAGGAGGAAGGTGTGTTGGAAATGTTCACTGTCTTGAGTTATTTGTAAAAATAATAAAGATGCGAAATAAATAAATAAATATTTGCTGCTGAAGGATAAATTCAGCAATGTGGTTGCAATCTTAAAAAAAGAAAAGAAGATCTGTATGTGTATTTGAGAATCAAAATGCTATGCAAAAGACTTCTTTTTTTAATTAAATCAAGTTTTAAAATATAAATTAAAATAAGCAAAGTTTTAGCTATATAACAGTGAAAATAACTAATAATAATATTTTTATTAATAGGAACTTCCCAGAGTCACTTAGACATTGAGAATGGGGGGGGGGGGGCTGTATAAATTTGAAAAATAAATAAATGTTGCTCCACATTATGTTGGTATTTGTTATAGTAAAATACAATATATCCAATTCTCTAGTCTTCCACAAGCCCATTTTCCCAGAGCCATTTCATAATAGTTCCTACAAAAGAAGAAGCAAACTACTACTAAAATGAAAAACTTTTTGTCAGTTAAGAACTAATATGGTGATATCATTGAATAAAACTCTATCTGCACACCTTATCCTCTCTTGGACATGAATGAATATGAATATATTTGTCTGTCTATATGTATGTATACAGTGTCATGTATACAGCGGTGAAGATGCTTGCCTCCCACTTGGAAGGTTAAGAGTTCAATCCTAGGGAGTAGCAGATGTTTCTCTATATGGGCACAAAGAGAAAATATCTGCTGTGAATTCCACATAGGCATCAGGAAGGGCATCTGGCCAGTAAACGCTCAACTCCATTCAGTCACACTGACTCCACCCCGAATAAAGGGATTAAAGGGTCATAAAAAGAATATACACATACATACATACATACATACAACCTAAATAACATGCGTATGGAGATTCTCAGTCATCCAGGTCATAGTTGTCTCAAAGGTGCTTTTTCAAGAGACAACTGGACTTTCTTGTTTTTCTTTGAAGAAGTTTCACTTCTCATCCAAGAAGCTTCTCCAGCTCTGACTGGATGGTAGGGAATAGAAGGATTTATACTCCTTGCAGACAGTTGGTCATTTGCATTCTTTTAGAGAGGCTGTCTATGTCAAAATTGAACAACCCTCTCTCAACAGAGGGGGAGGGATACATCTATCACCAGTCTACAGCACAGTCCTTTCAACAGTTCCAAGAAGGCTCCACTCAAGTGCACCACTCAAGTGACCCTGAGGACACAGATAATCCTCCAGGTGGCCTTAATGACTTGCTAAAAGAAGGCAAATGACCAGCTGTCTGAAGGATTATAAATCCTTCCATTCCCCACATCCAGTCAGAGCTGAAGAAGCTTCTTGGATGAGAAGTGAAACATCTTCAAAACCAGAAAGTTGAGTTGCCTCTTAAAAAAGCACCTTTGAGACAACCTAAATAAAAGGGTTGGAGCATCCTTTCAGAATGATAGGCTAAACTAAACCTGTAAATAATGTGAACAGATGAAAAGGTTTTCAAGTGATACTTAGCTTTCTAATTACAGAGAATATAAAGTAACCTTGGAATTTTAATCTCTGAAAGCTATTTGTAACTTTGATACCAATCAATTTCAGTCATTCTAATTTATTTCTAAATGACTGAATCTGAATCCAACATCTTGAAACAGAATTAACAGGGTTAGAAGCAAGCACAGAATACATACCAAAGAAGATAGGAGGTGAAGATTAGGAAAACTATAATGAGAAACCCGCCAGCTGATACTCCATATACCCAGATTTTAAGTTTTCCATCTGAGAAAGGGGAACAAAATAATACATTTGACGCGAGGTGTAAATTTTGCTTATTTTCTGTCAGTTAAAAATAGGAAACCCTTGTAACCATTACTTCCTGAATTTGCCTACCCTGAAGGGCTGGCAAAACTCATCTACGAACCATGCCAATCTGTATAGAAACAACTGAAGAATCATGCTAAATCACAGAGCTACCAGGGAAGTTGCATTTTATGAGAAAAGGAGTAAGGAGGCCAAATATGGCCTTTGTGCACATTTAAGTATATTGCTTACAGTTTTGTGGGATTGTACATTTTAATTAGGGTGGGTTTTTTTTGAAAAATGGGATTGTATTTTCCTAGAGCGAGATATCCTGAAAAATGCTAATAGGTATGGCTGTTATCGGTGTTCAAAGCTTCTCCCTCTTGAAAATAACCCTTGTGCATATACAGGTAGTTCTCTACTTCCAACCATTCATTTATTGACTGTTTGAAGTTACAACGGCACTGTAAAAAGAAATTTATGACTGTTTTTCACACTTATAACTGTAGCAGCCTCCCCATGGTAACACGATCAAACTTTGAATGCTTGGCAGCTGGTATGTATTCATGATGGTTGCCGTGGCCCAGGGTCATGTGATCACCTGTTGCGATCTTCTGACAAGCGAAGTCAATAGTGAATCTGGATTCACTTAACAACCCTGTTACTAACAATTGTAGTGATTCACTTAGCAACCGTGGCAAGAAAGGTCATAAAATGGGGCAAAACTGACTTAACTGTTTTGCTTAGCAGCAGAAATTTTGGGCTCAATTGTGGTCGCACGTCGAGGACTTATCTGTAGCTGTGCGTGTTCCTTTTACACTGATTCTGTCCTCGTCTCACATGATATCCTCCAGGCATCTTGGGATTTCTAAAAATTCCTACCAAGCAAAGAGTCCCTGAATGTGTTTAAGTATCGCGACGTTTTTTGCCTTTGCGGAGCCGGGATGGGCATGGCCTGCGTGTGACACCTCCGGCCCGTGGGCCGTCAGTTTGACACCCCTGCTCTATTTCATCTCCATGTAATCAAAAGAATAACAGCTCACCATCCAAGGCTACAGGTGTTGTGGCCCGCCAGCAGCCTGTGCAGCTGGTAGTGGATCCCGCCAGAGAAGAGGCTGATGTGGTGATTCGCCAGTGGCCTGTGCAGCTGGCACCCGAGTCGGACAGTGAGGAGGCTGGAGAGGACTCGGTGCCAGAGGCAGAGATTCAGCCAGGGCCTTCAGAACCTCCAGAACCTCCCATCAGTGATGAGGAAGAAGAGAAGGAGCCTATTCTTAATGCACGGGCACGCAGAGCTGCCAAAAGGCAGGAGTGGTTCCTCAGGAGGAGATCTCCTCGAGTGTAGGCTTGGGGCTAATTGGCCACTCCCCTAGCCTATTTAAGAGATGACAACGCAGGCAGCAATTTGCAGGGAACAACGTTCGTTCATATGCCTTCATGTTTTGAATTCAGAAACGTCTGCTCGGCTCTTGTTCTTTCTCTTGGCATTCTTCCTGTAAATTGCTTCGGGGCATTTTGCCAACCATTGTAAGCTTCCTGATATTTCCAAGACTGTTTGCCCAGACTTCTGTTTGCTCAGAAATAATAAATCAGACTTGATTTATTATTTCATGGACTCGTGCTGGCTGTTAATGAAGTTGAATTAACAGCCGGTGTTCAGCAAAGACTGTTTTACACTGTATTTGTGTTTGCCGACTACTAAGAAAGTCATTAGTAGTCTTTAATTTAGTAATCTCTCTCTCTCTCTCTCTCTCTCTCTCTCTCTCTCTCTCTCTCTCTCTCTCTCTCTCTCTCTCTCTCTCTCTCTCTCTCTCATTCTCTCTCTCTCCCTCCCTCCCCCTCTCTCTCTCTCCATGCCAGTTCCTACTGAGAAGGTCTCACCTTAGGAGAACGGTTGACAGCTTCATCTGCAAAGCAGCAGATAAGCAACCTTCTTCTGCATTTACAGTCCTTGTAACCATCATGAATAATGGAAAATATACTGAACAGCGGGTATCCTGCAACTGTAGGATTCCAACTTGTGATTGGATTATAACTGCCATGTAACATTGCAGTGTTTGGTAGCTACGTTTGGAGTTGAACACAGATCACAGGTATGGAGAAAGTCTCATGGTTTACATTGACCTTTTATGTTTTTTCTCTCTCCTCCTTGTAGGAGAATCTCTCCTACTTATATTTCTGATTAATCAGTGAAGGGAATGTCATTAGCTTCAGCATTGTAAACTGAAATCCCAGGTCATTCTACAGAATAATGCTCTTGCACAATTTTATGCTAATGATATTCATATGATTATATTACAAATGAGAGTCTGTATATCCTCTAGTGTAGTTTCTGGTTATGTGATTCACTGAGCATGAAGCTTACTTTTCAAATTAAGAGAGGAAAAAGAGAGAGAGAGAGAGAGAGAGGCAGAACATCATGCCACAATTTGTTATTTTTTACCTGGGTTAAAAGGCTGAATTGACCATCCTTTGAAAATGTCATGCATTTTGGAATTGATAGGTTTATGCTTGGCAGCATTTGTTTTAACATCAGCTTTCTTATCTGCTAAACCAGGTATCTTCATGCAGTAATCCAGGAAACCATTCGATCTCATGATTTCAGTGTAGCCTCTCTCACAGCCACAGATGCCACCCTAGATAACAAGGAGAAGGATAGTTCAGAAATTAGTTCATCCCCATTTCCGCTGGGGGGCTGCTGGGTGCACCCCAGTTAACCTAATGCCAGGTGCTTTTATTATCTTAACTGAAAGCCCAGCCTAGACCAAGGACTTACTGTAAATTGCCAATATCTTTCAAAGCTTTTTGAGTCATACTAAGTATAACAGAACAATGGAGTGCCTGTTCCTTATTTTAATGAGCCTGGATAAATGGGTTGCAACAGAAACACTGAAGACAAAAATCCATCTTGCCGAAAGAAACCAAGTCAAAACCCTGCAACGATGAAAGTAAAACGTTTCCCCTCTCAAATAAGATGTTTGTTCATTTAAGGCTGCAATTCTGTGTGGAAGGACTGGTGTCCAGCTTGATCTGATATCTATTTAGAGTAAACGCATAGGACTTGCATTGTGTTATGCATCAAAATTTAATTATTTCAGATCTGATGGTAAGGCTGTATGGATTTAAAAGTAAAAGCAGAGTTTCTGTGTTTCAACATACTAATGTATTGATTGATAGGAAATAATAAAGATGGGATACAAATAGAGGGATGGGGATGGGGATGGAGAGAGAGAGGGGAGAGAGAGAGAGAGAGAGAGAGAGAGAGAGAGAGAGAGAGAGAGAGAGAGAGAGAGAGAATTATTTCAATTGATCTCATCTCAAATTCACAATTCTGGGCAACTAACAATATAAAAAGAACAAGATGTTATTTCAGGCAACAACTGGAGGCACATCAACATACTTTTCCTTTCCTCCATATAGCGATGTGAGATTTGAGGGAAAACACCGTTTGGAGAGTGTAAAACCTTCAGCTGTCCTCAGCTGCAGAAGGATACTGAGATATAGGCAGAGGAGTGTGGTTGTGTGTTTGGAAAATGGTTAATGGGTGGTCTTCTTGTGTGGAGGTTGTATGGATTTGTCCTTAGCATGAAATCAAACCAGGTAACAGTCCCCCAAAAGGCTACTCATTTTAACTGTGTTTGATATACTGTAGTGGATGAGGCAACAGGCTAGAAGCCAGGAGATAGCGAGTTCTAGTTCTGACTGAGAACTAAACTTAGGCATGAAAGCGAACTCGGTGACCTTTTACTCTCTCTCAGCCCAGCCCATCTCACAGGGTTCTTATTGTGGGGAAAATAGGAGGATTATTAAGTATGTTCACTGCCTTGTAAAAATAATAAAGGCAGGATTAAAATCTAAAAAAATACCCAAGCAAATTCTCAGAAGGGTTAAAAATACTTCTCTTTTTCTACTATACATTTTAGATCCTTGGAATTCCCTCCCCCCTTCATATTTATCTGGGAGTTTTTGAATCTATTTGATGCTGAGGTGTATTGTTATATCGCCATCTGGAAAAAAAATCCATGGCAGGAGTTTCTATATGGATGGATGATGTGAGAAAGCACATATGTCCTCTCATGCGGAACCGGAAAGGTTCTATATGAACATACGTGACACAGCTTCACCTCTGTGAAGACATTGTGAAGCAGCAGCCATTGTCCCACCATTAACTTTTCAAGGAGTTTATATAATGATACGGGAAACCTATCAATTATAGCAGCTGTCAAAGGACAAATGCAATTTTATTGTGCTTCTGCCTCCCCAAATATAGGAACAGGTGTGAATACCAAACTGTCTGTCAAGATATGGGGCAGGATAGGTTCCCCATGGACTGATTGAAAGCTTGAAGGTACATTGTGCCTGATCTTTGGGTGGGTGGGTGGGTTGGTTGTTTATTTATTTATTTATTTATTTATTTATTCATTCATTCATTCATTCATTCATTCATTCATTCATTCATTCATTCATTCATTCATTTATATTTCCCACCTATGTCAGTCAATGACCCTTTTCTTTGCTTATAATCATTGGAGGAAGTAATTTGGATTGCTCCCTTTTCCCTTAAGCTCAGAATTAAAAGGCAGAGAAGAGAGCCACCCTGGTCTAGCTCTTAAGGCACCAAGTTAAAAACCAGGAGACTGAGTTCTAGTCCCACCTTAGAAATGAAATCTGCCTAATTTAATTTAATTTAATTTAATTTAATTTAATTTAATAGATTTGTATGCCGCCCAACTCCCGGGGGACTCTGGGCGGCTCACAACATGTCCAAATCTATTACAATAAAACATCACAGTTAAAAATATATAAAAAATTAAAAGAAAATCTCCAACATTCTAAACAAGGGGGGAGACCCGGAGATAATCTGCTCGGTCTCACTTTCACCCCGCCTGCCGGAAGAGCCACGTTTTTATTGCTTTACGGAAGGCCAGCAGGGTGGGGATGGCTCTGATCTCCGGAGGAAGTTGGTTCGATAGGGAGGGAGCTTCCACAGAGAAGGCTCTCCCCCTAGGCCCCGCCAACCGACATTGTTTGGTTGATGGGACCTGGAGGAGACCCACTCTGTGGGACCTAACTGGTCGTAGGGAGGTATGCGGCAGGATGCGGTCCCGAAGGTAACCTGGCCCTGAGCCATGTAGGGCTTTAAAGGTAACGACCAACACCTTAAATTGGATCCGGAGACTAATGGGCAGCCAATGCAGCTGGCGGAGAACAGGTGTTACGTGGGTGTACCTGGGCACACCCACCACGGCACGAGCAGCTGCATTTTGCACCAATTGTAGTCTCCGGATACTCTTCAAGGGTAGCCCCATGTAGAGCGCATTGCAGTAATCCAGCCGGGAGGTGATAAGGGCGTGGGTGACTGTGAGTAGCGCCTCCCTCTCCAAGAAGGGTCGCAATTGGTGCACTAGGCGAACCTGTGCAAAGGTCCCCCTAGCCACAGCTGAAAGATGTTGCTCCAATTTTAGCTGTGGGTCTAGGAGGACACCCAAATTGCGAACCCGTTCTGAGGGAGTTAATTTCTCTCCCCCAAGAACCAAGGAGGGACAATTGACATAATACTTGGGAGGCAATATCCATAGCCACTCGGTCTTGTCAGGGTTGAGCTTTAGCCGGTTCTTCCCCATCCAGACCCTAACATCGTCCAGGCAGCGGCACATTACGTCGACGGCTTCCCTGAATTGAGACGGGGTGGAGATGTACAACTGGGTATCATCAGCATATTGCTGATACCTCACCCCGTGTCGTCGGATGATCTCACCCAGTGGTTTCATGTAGATGTTAAACAGGATGGGCGAGAGGACTGAGCCCTGCGGCACCCCACAAAGTAGGGGCCTAGGGCTCGACATCTGCCCCCCTGTCAACACCGACTGCGTCCTGTCAGAGAGGTAGGAGGAGAACCACTGTAGCACAGTGCCGCCCACTCCCACCTCGCCGAGACGACGCAGAAGGATACCATGGTCAATGGTATCGAAAGCCGCTGAGAGGTCAAGTAGCACCAGGATGGAGGAATGACCATCATCCCGGGCTCGCCAGAGGTCATCCATCAGAGTGACCAAAGCCGTTTCCATACTGTAGCTGCGCCTGAAACCCGATTGAAAGGGATCCAGAAAATCAGTGTCATCCAACAGCCGTAGGAGTTGGAGTGCCACCACTTTCTCTACAACCTTCCCCGTGAAGGGAAGGTTGGAGACCGGACGGAAGTTCTTTAAATCCGCTGGGTCCAGGGAAGGCTTCTTGAGGAGGGGTCTCACCACCGCGACTTTTAAGGGTCGCGGGACGGACCCCTCTCTCAGAGAAGCGTTGACCAACGTCTGGAGCCTAGATGACTTTGGGGCAGTTGCTCTTTTTCAGCCCAACTCACTCATGGGGTTGTTATTGTTGTGGGGAAAATATGAGGAGAAAGGAATATTAGGTATGTTGGCTGCCTTGAGTTACTTATAAAACAATAATGGCAGGATACAGATAAGTTTAAAAACAACAACAACATTGCAGGAGTTCTGTTGTTTCATTTCAGTGTTCCAAAGAAATCCCAAAGGACTATAAGAACACAAATGGTTATGCTTCACATGGGAAGGGATTGAGTTCTTCATATCACTGGAGGTGAACATTTATATGTTTCGTTCACAGCTTCTATATATCTATATTTACAACCTGTCTTTCATATTCCAAGCTGAATTTCTGTGAAAACAAGGAAGTATTTACTCGCAGTTTCCCACATATATGTTTTCTTCACACATCCCCTTTTGTCTGTAAGGCTATATATTCAATTTACTGAATGGATAGTGCATGCCCGAATAGATCTCTAGTCTGTTGGGAGCTTTTTGATTTTGCTTTGTTTTACATTCTAGAAATAATTGGTTCTTTCTAATGAAGTAAAGGGCACCATCTGAATTACCTGTGTGCAGAATGAGAAGGGTTTCTTGCAGGCTGGATTGCAATGCCTGGTTGTAGCTGGCTGTAACTGCATAGAGCAGCCCCCTGCAAGAACAATTGTCAAGAGAAATCATCAAAGATACAATTCAAAAATGAGTTAGGAATATCCGTTGGTTATTTGCTGTGGTGCAACGCTGCTTTTGAAAACAGTACATTTACATTATTCCCAAGACACGCTGGCAGAGGACGTTTTAGCATCCATTCTGCCCTGTGAAAAGTCTCGCGCTTGGAGTCTCTGTATTTTTAAGGTATACAACCAATATTCTACAATTTTTATATATAGAGAGATAAAATATGAGTATGACAAATGAGCATTTCAAAACACAAATAATAAAAGTATTATAATCATAAAACAGGCAAAAGATTTAATAACTTAAGCTGCTGGTTTTTGATTCAGAAATATTTTTTTCTGCATGTATTAACCATACTTATCTTTTTTTCCAGATATATATATATATATATATATATATATATATATATATATATATATATATATATATATATATATATATATATGTATGTATGTATGTATGTATGTATGTATGTATGTATGGATGGATGGATGGATGGATGGATGGATGGATGGATGGATGGATGGATGGATGGATGGATGGATGCACACACATACACACATATATACATACATACATACATATATATATATATATACATACACATATACATATACATTCATACATATACTGTATATATATATATATATATATACTGTATATGCAATTTTCTTCTGGAAAAAAATAAGAGTATGGTTATTTTTTTTAAAGTGCATAATGTAGTACATGGTCTTGAAGCAAGTTTTTTTATCAATATATCAACAACAAGAATTTGTGGCAAAAAACATGCAGCATAATAATAAGTTTATAGTGGGCACTTGACAGCTGATGGCATTTATTCATATAATACACATGAGAAGTTGAAGGGAGGTGGGGAGTAGAATTAAAAATTAAAACATCCCAAGTGCATCCTTTTAAGTTTATAAAGACTCAGCCCACTTCCACTTAGATGGCATATGGAGCAAGCACAGAGCTTGTCATTCTGCTAAGAAATGCCCCAATGTCAGGGGAGGGTTGCTTGCTTACCGATACTGGTGCGCTGCGTGTGCATCTCCATGTTTTGTGCGTGTGTGCATTCGCTACGTGCACACGCCCTCTCGCACGATTTTGGCAAAGTTTTGCTTCTGCACATGTGTGGAAGCAAAATCTCACCGAAATCTTGTGAGGGGATGTGCGCTTTTGCCGAAATCTCTCGTGCGCGCGTTCCCTCACAAGATTTTGGCAAGATTTTGCTTCCGCGCATGCGCAGAAGCAAAAAAGCTGAAAAATTCTTTAAAAAAGGTGGCGATGCGCGTGACTGTCTGGTGAAGATGGCATCGGAGCAGTCACATGCAAATTGTGTAATCGGCAGGTCCCTACCGGAGCTGCGCACTGGACCGCACCGGTAGGAACCCACCCCTGCCCTATGTTGATCAGATGAGATTCAACATACACAATTGTATGTTGAGTACACTGAGATTGAAATGGCAAAGATTGGAAGCCCCTATAAAAGAGAAGGTGAAGTCTAACCATTTCCACCTTTCCTTTCTCTCAAGGGCAAGTTCCTAACAAATATGTAATTTTTTAATGTTTGCCCAAAAACAGAAGTGTGAGGCTCAGGGCATGAAACTGATGCAGTGGAAACTTCTTTGTCACGCTTCAGTATTATAATGTTAGAGAGGTTAGAAACTGACATAGTTATTTTTGATGAATCTTGTGAGAAAAAAGGTATTTGCTACCATATTAAAATTTAAATAAAGGGCTAATAGGCTACTTTCTGGGAAGAAAAGCAGCCAGGAAGTGAAGGACACAGAAAAAAGAGCTAGGGCTACTGCATTTGGACTGCACAAATCTGGATGACCATCATACGACATCAATGGCATTAGAATTTTCTACCTCTCTTTGCTGTCTTTGATTCACTGTTTCAGTCTGCAATAAAGCATGAAGAGCTTTGTTGATAAACCTCTTTAGAGATAAATAATTGCTCATATTCTATTGTATGCTATCTGTTTATAGAACATTACTATTAAATAAAGTTTTAATTATCTGTAATCAACTTGAACTGTAGACAGAATATAATATGCAGTTTCCCTAAGTCTAAGATATTATTGGTATCAGGAGAAGAACAGATAAGAGAGGTGACAGTTTTATTATAAGATCAGCACAGAGTGTGCTGGTTGAAATAAATATAACATTAGATGTTGGTTAAAAATGCATATCCAAAGGAAGCTCAGCTGCTATAAACTCCAATTCTAAGCATAATGCCTTCTACCAAATACACATAAAACAGATCACAAAATTTAGACTGGACTAGTGCCAGGACTGCAAATTTTCCATGTGTACATAGATAATTTGTGTCCCATTCAACAACTGAAGTACTTTTTTTCCCCTTCAAAAATCTTTAGGGCCTCTGGATCTAAAATAACTTTTAAGCTAAAAAAAACCCCAAATCTAATTGGAGCTAAACTTTTGAGTGTTTTCAGGCAGTCTATTTGACCTGAGCTTTCCAAACTGTTGTACCTTTAAAGGTACTATCCAAACATTTACTTGTTCAATTAAATTCCCATTTGCCACCTATGTGGTTTTCAGCATCACAAGGCAATATCTATATGCATGTCTGGGCTCCTTTCCCACCAGTCCTGCACTCCTACATGCCCTCTCCATCTGGAGGTGCATGGAGGTGTGCAAGTGGTACCCGGGGGAGGGAGGTTGCATGGGTGTGTGTGGGCAACGCAGGTCTGTGGGGGTGCATGAGTCCTTGGTAAGGAAATATCTTGGAAAAGATTATAAAATAGGTCACAAGTTATCTAATGCAGTGGTTACCAACCTTTCAGACCTCAGGGACCACTAAATTCATCATTTTAAATCCCGCGAACCACTAATATGATCTGCCTACTGACTGGCTGGTTGGGCGTGGCTAGTTGGTCATGTGACTGGGTGGGTGTGATCAACTCAATGTCACTCATGTCAAGGGGTGCCTCGCCAGCCTCTACTCACCCCTCCCCTCCCAGCCCCTCCTCGCCTGCCCGCCCGGGCTCCTTAGGGCCCCAACAGGAAGCAGTTGTTGGAGCTAAGCAGCCACCATGAGAAAGAGTTGGCAAAACAGCTGGCTCAGTTCAAATTGGATCTGACCGAGAAGGAGGCTCAGCAGAAGCACCTCACTGATGACTACGAGCATAGGCGTTCTAAGCAGAAGAAAGACCTGTGGGAGTGCAAAGCCAGGTACCGGTGCCTGAAGGCTCAGTGGGCTGAGATGGTCAGCCAGTTCCAGGCCATGATGCAGTCCCACTGGAACACGGCCCTCCAGCTCTTTGCCACCAGTGGCACTTCCCTCCAGCCTTTGCCCAAAGCCCCGCACCAGGAGGCTGGAGCAGACCCCAAGTCGGAATTTCTCCCCCACTCTGACCCGCACAAAAAGACCCCAAAGGGGGAGACTCTCTGCAGCAACACAAGCGTTCATTGCGCGTATCCAGCCCAGGGGCCATAGTTTGAGGACCCCTGATTTAGTGCAATATAAAAAATGCAAAAAAAATTTCTGCGGACCACCAAAATTTTCTCACGGACCACCCGTGGTTCATGGACCACCAATTGATCACTGCTGATCCAATGTGCTTCTAAAGCTTTTCCCAATTCCACAAAGAACAGTGATAAAACACCTGTATCATCTTCAGACAACACAACAGGTGGCAGATTTTGGTCAACCTGTGGGGAAGATGATCTCAATTGAGAGACATTTAAGAAACATACATACTTACTTCTCCTTGGTGGGGACAGCCCATAACATTGTCTCTGCTGGTTACATTTAACACACATATATTATCAAATGACTATAATTATTACCAAATATTTATCAATGGGGACTCTGGAAATTAGGTCAAACAGATTTAAAAACTATGAAGATTGCATAACATGTCCTTTTAGAAGATGTAACATACCTTCCTGTTGGTTGACCTAAAATTAAATATTGGCTAATAATGCTTGACCTGCCCTAAAGCTCTCTACAAAAATATTCTCTTTTCAAATTTCCAGTACAAATGTTTAGTGCAAAATCACATCAATAGTTGACTGGTATAAAACAATGCTGACAGTAATATTGCATTACCTTTTCCCCAGCCATAGCATATTATTTAGAGGAGTTATGAAAAAAAAGTCACCCATACCAACAAAAGAGGAAGCTAAATTCAATAACTATTTAATCTCATCAGGATGGACTGCTTCAGTAGGAAAGTGATGGCCCCAGCTTCATTCTTTAGCATGGATTCATGGCATTCCTCTAAATTTTCTATATCTACCTTTATTTTCTCTCTCTCTCTTTACCTCCATTTCTCTCTCTCTCTCTCTCTCTCTCTCTCTCTCTCTCTCTCTCTCTCTCTCTCTCTCTCTCTCACTCACTCACTCACTCACTCACTCACTCACTCACTCCCTGAAACCTTGTCCATCCTTACTGAAAAGATCATGGACAAGACATTTATATTACAGTGTGGCTCTTGGTGGCTTAATTTTCATTCCTATTAAATTTATAACACTATAATGGAGAAATAAACTAAATGATGTGATATTTTTTTCACAATTGTCTTGCTGAAAAATTGCAGAGTCCCCAAATATACGACAGTCTCTCATTAAAATTCCATAAATAAATTCTCTTCTCCCCAGCTGTGCCAGGTTCTACTCACTTACAGACTACAGATATTTGAACACTCCTCCTTTGCTCTTTCAGATTATTTTATTGCCCTCTCTAATGAGCAATGTAGTTCCTGTGCGGTTCTTAGTATACAAATGCATTTTTTAAAAATTTCTCTGAGACAGAGAGGAGCATTTCATAGGGAAAAATGTGATTTGTCAAAGCTACATTTTTCAATAAACAAAGCTCTACTTTTGGAGATAAATATTCACTGCAGCTCAATGGAGTCCCTGGTTCCTATTAATAATCAGAAGAACCGGCATATCAGTCTTTAAAACATCAAGTTCAGAGATATCTATCAAAGGGAACTGCACATAGTGCAGCATCTGTTTGTGTGGTATAAATTTGAAGGCAACAAACCATAGAAGCATGTGAACAAATGAGTCTACCAGCATTTCCATGTGCTTTTGGTGACTGATGTATGAACCAGCTTTATGTGACTTCATTAGTAATCCTGCCATCCACCACTCCCTGGAGCCTTACACCTGAGAGGATCAGTGGTAGAAACCACAATGAAATGGCGAATCAAATATTCCTGCTTCTCTCTGTGAGTTCTCATCCTGGTCTTCCCAGTCATTCCTATTCACAAGTTTCTTTAATGGTGTTGCCAGTATTAATTGAAATCCGCACACATGTTTATGTAATGTAGAGTCATAATAGCACAACGAAGCGAAGTCAGCTGGAGCCATTTGCTTTGAAGGAAACCTTTGGCCATGTATGCGCCACACACTATTTTTCATTGCACAGGTTGATTGCTCTGTGTGCCCTGATGATTATGTGCATATATTCCTGCTTGCAGCTTTCAGCTGAACTCTTTAAGTTTATTTAAAATATTTATATTCCTCCTTCATTTAATTTGAATTTATAAGGTAACTAGAAAGAAATTCACACTGGTACTATAAAAACAACATAGTAGAGCATCTAAAATGAACAAAACCGAAAGAAAAATATCACCACCACTGTCTGGCATTTTAAACATCCCTGAAGTAAACAGTGATATTAATAAAATCCCTGAAGAAAATAATAAAACTAATATCTTTCTTCAAGAAAGAAGAGATAAAATCTCTTGAGCAAATGAAAGAGGAATATTTCAGGTTAGGGGAATGCGTTTGAGTTCTTCCAGAGATCAGGACAAACCCTTTCTAGATTTTAGAACACAATTATAAAAATATGATTATAAAAGAACACAATTATGAAAAAGATCAGTATTATTTTAGAACAATAAAGTGGAAATCAACATAGAACGAGGTGTACGGCAAGGCACCTATTTTTTTCTCAGCCTGCCTTGAAGAAGTATTTCGCAAACTAGACTAGGTAAAAGTTGGAATAAAAATTAATGGCATCTATTTAAATCACTTAAGATTTGCAGATGACGTTGTTTCTTTCTCACAAGACCCAGAAGAGCTGCAAAGACACATACAAGAGCTGCACAAAGCAGGATAACCTTTTGGCTTAAAAATAAACCTGGGGAAAAAAAACGGGGTTATGTTTAGTAAATTCACCAAAGCGAGAGAAAAAAAATCATATCTTGAGAAGAACTAGGTGTGGTAGACCATTACATATACCTTGGTTAATGGATTTCAATGGAAGGTGATACAATAAAGGAAATTGAACAGCGTGTTAAATGTAGTTGGCAGGCATTCGGCAAGCAAAGCATAATTTTCCAGAACAACCTCCCCCTATGCCTGAACAGAAAAGTGTTCGATCTGTGTGTGCTACCTGCTCAGTGGTGGGTTCCTACCGGTGCGGTCCATTCTACCGCACTGGTAGTGGCAGGCTGATTTCGCAAGACGGCTCCGGTGCCGTCTTCACCGGTCCATCACGCGTCACCATCTTTTTTTCAGAATTTTGGGGCTTTTTTTGCTTCCTGCGCATGCGCGGAAACAAAATCTCGTGAGAGGACGCGCGCGTGCGGGAGATTTTGGCATTTTTTTGCTTCCGCGCATGCGCAGAAGCAAAAAAAAGCCGAAATCACACGCGTGTGCGTGTCCCCTCGCAAGATTTTGGTGATTTTTGCTTCCTGTGCATGCGCAGAAGCAAAATCGTGCAAGGGGGCAAGCGCACGTAGTGAGCGTGTGCATGAAATGTGGCGATGCGCGCGCAGTGCACCAGTAGCGAGGTAAGACAGCAACCCACCCCTGTACCTGCTCTAACATGTTCCGGGGAAACATGGATACTAACCTCACAATCGATACAATAGCTATGAGTGGAGCAAAGAGCCATAGAAAGATACATGCTCAGCATTACAAGACAAGATAGAAAGACCTGCACATGGATCAGAGAACAAATGAAAAGTATACAATATCATCAAGAGATTAAAAGAACTAAAATGGAAATGGGCTGGTCACATAGAAAGATGGCAGGTGGACCAAGGCAGTCCTAGAATGGATCCCACTTGATAAAAAGCATCCATGAAAGAGACCTAAAACAAGATGGATCGACGTCATCAGCAAGTATTATGGGCCCAATTGGCAAAAGAAAGCTCAGGACTGAATTGGTTGGAAACATGCGGAAGAGGCCTTCATCCTGCAGTAGAGAGACAATGGCTAAAATGATGGTGATGACTGTTTTAGAACAAAGGAAAATGTTATGTAAACATAAAGCCATCTGCCAAGTATTTATATGAATTAGCAGCGAGCTACCAATATTCACTTTTGAAGCAAATACTTGAAAGGATGCTGGCTTTGAAGCCACAGAAATTCCTAAAAATATCAATTCTGAATTTTTAAAAAAATGTGGATTGAAACTCGATTGGATCTATAATTGGCCTTGGGCCTCAATAAGGAGCAGAAGAATAGAAAAGTTTATTTATTCATTTAAAAAAAACCTTATATGGCTGCCATCTCACAGAGTGATCCTAACCAGCTCACAACTAATAAAAACAAGATAAAAACCTTTCCCACGAGGTGCCAGAGTAACCATACTATTGACACCAACTGAATCATATCCTAGCACAGTACTTGGGAGAAAAGCTAAGTCTTTATTGCCTTTTGAAAGGCCAAAAGAGTAGAGGACCCTTGAATATCAGCTGTTCCAAAGGGCTAGGGCAGCTACAGAGAAAGAACACCTCTGAGCTCTCATCAGATGACAGAATTTAAGGAAAAGGACCTGGAGCATACTCATTCTATCTGATCTAGTGGGACAGGTAAACACATCTGGGGAGAGGTAGTCCTAGCAAATAACTTGGCTTTATGCTGGCCTTTAAAGATGATAACTAGCATTTTGAATTGCACCATGAAAGCATCTGGGACCCAGTGCAGCTCCTGCAACAGTAGTATAAGATGGTCAAACCATGGGACATGCAGAATTCCAATTCCTGTTGCCTTCTGGACCAGTTGTAGTTTCTTGATGGTCTTCATGTAGACCACATTGTAGTGACCCAATCAGGAAGAGGCTAAGCCACGTGTGACTACGAGGAAGACCTGGAATCAGAGGTGGTATTCGGGTGAACCGGTAGTAGCGACCTGCGAGTGGACCGGATGGGCCTGCCCACCCACTCCGGCACTATGCCGTCCTATTTAGCCACGTTTTCAAGCTGCGTGCATGTGTGCAAGCTGTACGCTTGAGCAAAGCACATGCACGGAAGGCGCATGCACAACCGAAGCGAGTGTGCGCGCGCTGGGCGAACCGGTAGGGAAATTATGAGAATCCCATCTCTGCCTGGAATGGGCACAACTGGGATACAAGATGAATTTGAACAAAGTCTGCTTTGCTTACATAAGTTGCAAGTCCAGGAGGAACCACTACCCCAAACAATGTACATATTCTATCTATTATTTCACCCAGAGTCAAATATATCAGCTCTCCTGACTACCCACAACCACTGTTAGGGTCATCAAGCCCCTTATGGTCACCAGGTTCTAAGTGTTCTGACCTAGGCTTCCTTAGAAAGCATGAAAGCAAGAGTCTTAGTCCCGGCAAAACCTCTTTTATTTACACAACTGTGAATTCATTTCATTCACAGTCTGCAAGGCTTGGCAAACAGTCTTTTAGAGGAATAATTATCAACACCAACATTATCTCACTTGGAACACTGCCAGAGAACTAGTTTCCAAATGTAGGGCAAGGCAAAACTTGGCATAGAGTCTATTAGAATCACAAACAGAACTTTCCACTCTTGAAATGACCGAATGAACTAATTGTTTCCTGCAAAAGCCCACGTCCTGTTCGCTCCTCTTTTATTTCCTATGGGATGGGCCAATCATCTCCAAGATGTAGCTTTACTCCCAAGTCGACCCTGCTTTCTTAATTGTTCTTGTCTTCTGGCAGCTCTGCATATGTGCACACTGGGAACAGGCTCCAGCTGTTCCTCTGCCTTGCTGATGTCTGACTCTGGAGGCAGCTGATAACTGCCAGATGGCCTTGGCCCCCTCTCTGCCTCTGACGCAGAGCCCTCATCCGAGCCTTCCCCAGACTCCAGGACTGGCCCATGTTCCTCCACAACCTCCTCACTGTCCGAATCCGCTGGCCACAACAGAACCAGGACTTGCCTGACTATTACCCCCCTCTCTCTACTGAGAAGAGGCTTCCTAAAAACCTCTTTGGCCAGCCTCCTTCTTAAAAAAGATTTAATAAATTCATGAGTTTGGGCCATACAAGGTCAATGCTCATTGCTGATCCTATTAAAAAAATCAGTGTTAAAATTAATAATTGAAATTAAATAAGTTCAGAAGAGGGAAAGAATGGGAAATAAATGAAAGAGAAGGGGCTATCTAAATGTTTTTTGAATTAATTCCTTTGCATAAGTCCTTCTTTTTTCTTTCATTGCAGTACCAAATTAAAAAAAAGAAAAAAAAGAAACAATTTTAAATGCTTACAAAATAACTATTGCAAATATCAATTATCAACAACTAATGAGTTTATATTATAATCTGCAGGCTTATATGTGACATACTATTATTACTTTCTAGTTTCCATTCTTAAAGAATTTGAACATGATGCTTTCCCCTGTATTTGCAATTTACTTCTATTGAGGCACACAAATTTGTAGATCTTTTGGGAAAAGCTGCATGAAACAATTTTTTTTCTGCACACAGCATGTCACATATTAGATTGGATGGCAGCATTTACAGTTTTTCTTATCTCTTTCCTGCTCTATAATGATCATCCAGATTTGTACAGCTCAGGTCTTAAAAAACAACAAACTGAGACCGAAATGGAGACATGCCTGGATAATTCCAGGTAATGTTTTCCTGTTCATATGATGGAACATGCCCCTGGAGGAGCAGAGGGGGAGAGCTATCACAACACAGAGCTTTCCCAGAGAACGGCCTAGATTAAGAGACTGCACAGTCCTCCACTGGATGGGGCAGAGGGTGAAGAGATTCAAGGAAACCACACCCTAGAATATCTCAGGATAGATCTGGTAGGTTAGAAAGTTATAGCTTTAGTTTGGCAAGGTTCTGTCCATTAGGTGTAAGCAAATATAGGATTGGACTGAACTGGATTTCACTGTCTCTTCTCTAGGCTTGGGTCTGATAGTTCAAGATGGCATGGAGTTTCTTTAAAAAAACCCCCAGAAAAAACTGCACTAGTTTGCACTTTGGGAAGGTCCTTGGATCTCATGCTAGGATTACTAAAGGAGGCCTAGAAGATTATATTTACCATAGCTCCTACACATGGAATGCTCTTCCTCCTGTTATTCAGGAGACACTGACAGCACTACATTTACATACCTCTTACACACTTACCTCTGTATTCAGATCTTCCTCATTTTAGTACTGAGCATTTTAATTTAGACCTGTGGTTCCTGTTCTCAGCTTCCTCATGTGGTAAATATTAAAATATTTCAATGGCTGGAAGTTTTATATATTTTGAAGTTGCAATATTGGTTTTTATATATATTGAACATGTAATCATTTGATTATTGATAAGAGATGAGATATAGAAAGGAGAGATTTTTTTTTAATTTGAAGTAGAGAAGGTTGTTAAATTATTCAAATTGTTTAGACTTGCCCAGAGGGGGAATGGAGTGAGTGAGCGAGTGAGTCTCTCTCTCTCTCTCTCTCTCTCTCTCTCTCTCTCTCTCTCTCTCTCTCTCTCTCTCTCTCTCTCTCTCTCTCTCTCCTATCTATATCTCTTTTTCTTTTCTTTATTCTTTTTCTACCTCTTTTCACTTTTCTGTTTATTTTCTTTACTGTTTGTATTTTCTTTAGTTTGTATTAGTTTTCTATCTTTGTATTTGTAAATTTTAATAAAATTATTATTTAAAAAAGGAACTAGTATAATAACTGGTAATACAGAGAGTGGTGAAGGTGATGGTGATATTGATGATAATGACGTCATTGCCGAGCATACCTACCTGTAACATTCAACCTATCAGAACGCTGGCACCACACTGTGCGTTCATTATCTTGCCAAAGACTTGTTTTCCATACATAATTATAGCATTTTCCTCCTATAATTCAAATAAGGCAACAGTTTATACCTGAAATATATCTTTTTTTCTTCTTTTCAATAACACTAAATATTGTTAAGTAAATTCAAAGGAAAACTATTAAACAAGACGTATCCAAGCAGAGATAAAATGCAAAGATTTTAGAGTTTGCTGTTCTGGTGATTTAACTTTCTGCAATTGTCTATCTACTCTATCCCATTTTTTCCCTCCTTTTTAAGAACTGTAAACAGTTTCCAAGTCTCTGCTTGCCTTTTGAAACAATTTCTTAATAAACGTCTTTTGATGGGGAAGAGGAGATGGGGTTTGGTTGGAAACATGACAGTAAACTACAGAAAGACAACGAGAAAACAATTTAGAAGCAAACTCTTCTGTGAGGTAATAAGAATTGTGGTTTACAGTATTCCCTACCTGAGCAAGGCCTGGTCTCCAATTCTTGTTCAGGGCAGCTGTCTTGATTTTCGAAAGATTGAATTATAAATGTTCTTGATCGAGACTGACGACCCATGCTCTCAAAGCTCCTGCCGTCGGTGCAAGTTAATTCACAAGAGCTCCACTCAGACCACTCGGATAAATGACAGTCACCTTATAGCCAAAAAAATGAAGAAAGGAGGGGAATGTGGACTTTACTAATGGACGTCTCTATACTCTCTTCAGTTATAACATCAGAAGGAACCTGCAGGTTATCCAACCCAAGGAACAATCTTATACATTCTGGGATCCTTTTGGCAACAGTCTATGTGGCAGAATGTTGGTGAGAAAAGAGTTCAAAAATGGTGATATGATTTTCTGTATTTCAAATGTGGGAATCTCTCTCTCTCTCTCTCTCCCTGTCCCAGTCTCTGTCTCTCTCACACATATAAGTCTAGAATTAAGTTAAAAGCACAAAGAAATCTACAATTCCTGACCACCACTGTAGGTTATTATCAATTATTGCCAACGATATGGAAAACCTATCTTGTCAATAAAGCATCCCATTCTTCTGTCTTATTTAAGTTTAAAGGTTACCTGCTCTACTTTCTGTGTATCTAGGGTAAAGGCTACTTACTTATTCAGCTCTTCTATTGTTCTAGCTAAGAGCAAAAGGTTAAACTAGCAATCATGTGCTCACCTGCTTGCTTGATATGATTTATCTGTATGCTGCATATTAACCTGTTACTAGTTAGCTATCTTTGGGGTAAATCAATCTTTTATACTTGTACACACAAGAAACTTGTTATAAATAATAAACCAAGTTCTGGGCAAGATAGATCTGAACAAGCATACCCAGAGAGAAAGATCTGAACAAGCATACCCAGAGAGACAGATCTGATCTGATCAGAACAAGCATACCCAGAGAGAAGTCAGATCTCAGAACAGCATACCCAGAGAGAGAATGGGTCTCTGAACAGCAGAGGCTTTGCAGCCCAGAGAGAAGGTCTTCTTAGCCCGGAACTGCTTTGCTCAAGAAACCATGTGTCCGTGTCTATGATTACTACACACCACCCCACTGCAAAATCCTGGCCCAATCATGCGCCTACTATAGACACGCTCACTTTGTGATTTCTCCTTCACTACAGTCTGAATTGTCCTCAGAAGTGGATAAGTGGTTTACTTTTTATTTAATATTAAACGTATATGCCACCCATCTTGCCTACTCATCTATTTGACCCAATCCAATTCCTGCTCCGCTTGAGATATCCAGTATAGGATGTGGACAGGCCTCCTAGCAACAGCCAGGCTTGTCAATTGTGAGGGATGCTGGAAGTTGTAGTTCAGCATCATTTGAAGGGCCAGAAGCTCCCTACCTCTGGGCCCTGGCCTTCCTACAAACATAAAGTGACCAGATTTTAACATTAGTAAAGCGGGACACCATTGACAGTGTGGGGGGGGGATGTTCTTAATTAAAAACTTTGACTCCTGCTAGAAGATGAAGCAGAGTAGAACCGGGATCCCTGCCTCCTGACCTGATAATCTTTAGAGGTGGTTTCAAATCCAACATGGGAGGGGTCTAAAGTTTAGATCCCTCCCATGTTGGATTTGAAACCACCTCCTTTTGTTTCCAGTCTGGAGGTTATTAGCATTGCCATCAGAATTGGAGGTTTGACCTCTTTTTTGAGTTCCTTCTAAGTCATGGTGAGGTGGTCTAGAAAGTGATCTAGAGTTTCCTCTACTCACTTCAGGGCATGATATCTTAGACATATTTTCACTTTTGCCCTGTTTCTGTCTCTTTTCTGTCATTAAAAAAGTAACTTTTAGTTCAGATTCTGTCAGAGGCGTGTCTATGCAAATGAGCTTTGCTTGCTCTCCGACCTCGTGTTACAGAAAGGAAAGGGGAAAAAAAGGCTTCGCAGCCATTTCAAGCCCCATCTGCAGCGCGTTATTTAAAACCAGGCAGGCAAGTGAATCGGCTTTTAAGGAAGAGCTGGGGGAAAACTCTTAAATGCTTTTTCTTTAAGCAGCTGTTTTGATTCCTTTAAAATCAGCTGTAGCGTCCTCTGCTCCCTCTGAATAAGCAGGGCAAACTCTTCTGGGAATTGCAGTCTTTAAAAAAATTGGGACTTTTTAAAAACGCAGCGGGACGCGGGACAAATTGTTGAAAAGTGGGACTGTCCCACCAAAAGTGGGACGTCTGGTCACCTTATACAAACACCCTTCTAGAAATTCCTTCAAAAATACTGACTTTAGTTTTAAAGCAGCAATGGGAACTTTCTGGTGTTGCGGGCTACCCTTTTAAAATTATTTTTTGTGGCAGCTGAAGGATACAATGAGGTGATATATGAGAATGTAGTATACGGATTTGTGGAGTGGGACAGAACTGCTTTTTTATAGTAGTTATGCTAAAACCTCTCAGTCCTTCGTTAACTTGCTTTACAATTATGTTAAATTAAAACAGTTTCAATGTTTTTGCTTTTGCGAAAAGTAATAACAAAGTGTATCTTTGTGTTATAGCTTACTGACAAATGTTGGCAATACAATTTCACAATTGGGGGATTCTGAAAAAGAAGTGGAAGTTGCATGTGATCCCTGCTATTGAGCTGGAGGACTGGTTAAATCAAGCATGTCAAGTACATTAAAAAATTTCACCATCTGAATGTCCATGACCTAATTATTAGCATATAATCTACTATACTTTTCAAAATCAAGTTCTTAAAAAAGCTGTTTTGCATGGTTTGTGCTAATCAGCATAAGCACAAAAATATTAAAGTTTAACATAGCTTTGGAGACTTTGTTTCTCTGGTTAAGGCTGAACCCTAGACTACATTATGCTTTCCTTGCAAACAACAGTTTATTCACTTGGGTGTTTCTCAGATACACACATACCAAGGTGTATGTGTGTGTGGGGGGGAAGTATACAACTTCAGTTAAGGCAAAAAGGTGCTTAAACCAGATGTGTCTTTCTCCAGAATGTGAGGTTGGGTTACCAAAGATGCAATTACATCAGCACTGTAGATGGTCCAAAGCACTTTCTTACTTTGAATCGGATTGAATCTGAAGAGTGTTACAGTACATTGCTCTCTGGTATAATGTGCATTGGGTGAGTTAAAAAAAGAGATGGGGATTGTTGACCTCTGGACCATAGTCCATCTGCAAGGGCTTTCTGTTTATTTCTACTCTCAAAATTCCATAATTATTTTAAACCTCTATCTGGATTTATATTACCTATATTAAAACAGTAGAGTTCAGCGAGAACTTATAATAGGCTATAGGTAAGATAAAAGGTTAATTCTGCAAAAACAAAAGGGACCGTTCTCTCATGAAAGGCTAAAGTCCAAGTGAATGGGGACATTGCAACTTATGGTGACCATAAGATGATTCTGATCATGGACAGATCCTGAGCCCAAGGTCAGCAAAGTCATAGCCAAAACTGGATGACATTTTGAAATCAGGAGGCTTCTTGGGGCCCCTGGACCACAAGTTCATCATGCCAGATTTAAAAGTTAGTATCAGGAGACAAATGTAAGTGGTCCTTTGTGTAATTGTGTTCTCATTAGACATCTTTAAGATTGGACAGTAATCCATCAAAAAGCTAGGATGTATAGAACAAACTGCAGTCAAACAATTTATTTTCTTGGAACATCATGTGCAATTGGCCATAGCTATTTATCACCACAATGATGAACTACGGTCCTTCTCAGAGTTTACCTGGACAAGGGACAGAACACGGAAGTCGAAGCAAATTCTCCTTAGGGGGAAGCTCTTCACACAGGGTGCTCTCAACTTGCTTAGATGTTGATGATGAAGTGCCATCATGCACCACACACAGCAGGTTTCGTGCCTGGATTCCATCCCCGCATTGTCCACCCTGACAGAGGGGAAAAAAAATAGAGGTTATCAAAACAACTTGCTGTATAAATAACTAAACTTTGTATGCTGTGTATAATCTTAATCCTAGACACAATGCAAAGTGTTTGCAAATCAGGCAATGCTTCTTGCAGTGTGCAAGAATGATTTTTAAAAATGTAAAAGTGTTCTTTCCTACTTCCATTTTTTGTGTTCCGTCCCTTGCAGTTGATAAGTATTCTGCAATGTTGTTAAAGGACCATTCTCCAACAAATACTTTCTTCTTTTGGTGGAGGCAAGGAAGAGGATAGATGTGCTCTTAATACTCTTGAACAGGGCTCTCTAAACTTGGCAACTTTAAGACTTGTGGACTTCAACTCCCAGAATCCCCCAGTCAGAAGTCCACAAGTCTCCAACTTTGGACACCCATGCTCTTCAACTACACATAATAATAAACTTTTGAAGATAATATGAATTCAGAAGGAATAAAGCCTCACTGGGTATATTAATAATGCTCTACTAATAATGTAAATTCAGAAGAAAAGGTGCTTTGGGTTTGTTTCTCAAAACAACATATCCCTTTATAACACGTTAAATCTTCCTCACTTTTGCACGTCTTCCTGGGTCTGACCCAATTAGTCTGATGTGATTAATGCTAAGCAGATCTCATCTTCTCCGTACTCTGAAATAATTGAGTATGGAAATCTAAATCACTTTAAAACCAATGCTAGATACCGGATCAAAATGTTTTGAATGAACAATAATATAAAAGATAAAGAGGGAAGGGTAGAATGATGCATAAGGCAAATAGATGCATGCCAAATGCAGTGTCAAAAAAGGGAGGATATACATGCGATCCATGCTGAGAAAGCAAAAGTACAGCTGTTTGATGCTTCACACTTCACATCAGCGTTTACATTTTCAGACTATTAGAAAAAAAAAGTAATCATTTCAAGGGGAAAAAGTCGAAGTCAGCACTTCAGGCTACTGAAGCTTTAAACCATACTGTTTCAAGGCCTTTCGAAGTATTGAAAGAGGCTACGTGGTATTCTTAGTGCAAAAGTCAATTTCCTTGGTAGCAGGGTTCTCTGAAATTAAATCTTGCTTTGATCTAGGCATGCTGATGCAAAACCCATCTATGACACTCACTGGAATGCTATTACAATTGTACAGCTCTTTGACCTTTGATATTAAATTAGTTTTTAGACACCTGCCTCGGTTGTATGTATGATGATTTTCCCCTACTTTGTTAGAATTTTCAATAATATTAAATTAACGTCGCCCTCTTAACTTTCAAAACAAGGATCAAATTGCCTCATAAAAGTGGGTTGCAATCAAGTTTGTTTTCTACCTGTTGTGTCTACCTGTCAAGAAGATGTTTTATAAACTTCAAGTACCTCAACTCTGCACGGGGACCATTCTCCAAGAACCCAGCTATAACAGGGTTTTGCAACACAGCTGCGGAATTGAGTAAGATCAGCTGGGCAAGGTCTTCCTTCTCCTTGGGCTTCCATAATTATAGATCGGGTACGGAGCATCTGACCTAAAGAAGGAGAGATGATTATTGAACACCTTGTATTTTTATATTTTCTGAATCTTTCTGGGCACGTTTAAAATACTGATAAGTCATTGGGAAAGGAGGTTATGATGTGCGCCCAGTTCTATCTCTCTAATTCGTTTAAACGAAAACTGATAAGGCTAAAATAACCGAAGGCTTGAATTTGGCTGTACAAGAGCTATTTGGACTAATGCAATCAAGGCCAGAATTGAAAAAAAAAAATCTAATGATTCAAAGTGCAGATTGTGCAAAGAAGCAGAAAAAAGTAATAATAGATCATATATTCAGCTTGTGAGTGCACAAACTGATTGCACAAACTGATAATAAGCAATGATATAACACCAAAATGAATCACCAAAATGATTCACTGGAACATTTATAAAAAATTATCATGTGCCAGTAATGAAAAATTGGTGGGAACATAGAGATGAAAATGTAGTAAAAAATGATCAGTCAAAAGTAGTCAAAAATATTGTGGGATTTCTGAATACAGACTGATAAAAGTTTTGGCTCATAACACACCAGATATAATTGCAGTTAAAAAGAAGAAAATGTGGATAATGGATGAGGAAATACCAGGGGACAGTAGAATAGAAGACAAAGAAGACAAAGAATTGGAGATGATCACAAAGTATCAAGATCTGAAATGCCAAATTGAAAGATTATGGAATAAACAGCTGTGGTGATTCCAGTGGTTATTGACACACAGCGTGCCATACCAAAAAATCAGAGACAGGACTTAGAAAAATTAACATATTGAAAAAATTTGCATCTGTCAATTGCAAAAAGTCCATCATTACATTTTTAAAAAATGTATATATTCCAAAGTGAGTCCCTTGAGTCCTTTAAACCTAACACACCCACCCTCAAAACAGAAATATTTAAAAACCAGCCCATCATTCTAGTAAATCTCAGTGTCACCTACCATGACTCTTACAGCTACAATATAAGGGCCAAAGATGTAGTGCAGCTCCAGGCTGAAAAAAGTTGTTTAGCTTTGTAGTCAAGTGATATCCTATCAGTTAAATGACCTTTACTCACGCTACCATTTTATCCTATTAAAAGTTGCCTTTTGAATGCATCCTTTTGAATGTGTATTTTTAAATTTTAATTTTAACATTGTAGGATAGCTGGATGCAAATAGGGCTGAAGACAACAAAGGGCAGAAACTACACCAGTGGGACTTTCTTGTATCATGGATGAATTGTCAACCAAATTCATAGTCAGTCCTTGCCTGCTCATCTGCAAGAGCTGGCTAAACTAAGCCAAAGGCTTGGAATAGATAAGCCAAAGAACACAATTATACCTGTCTACATAAAGACAACAAAGTTGCATTCTGATTCCAAAGTAGACAAAGCACATTGATGCCAAGTACATTTTTGATGAGATGTGCAAAAAAGGCCTGTTGATTTGAGTAACACAGAAGAGATCCTAGCAGACATAATCCTCAAACCCCTGGCATGAGACCAGTTTCAATACCTTAGTGAACTGTTTTAAAAATTAATGATGGAATTCAGTTTTGCATGCTTTCTGTATCTATGTATCTACTAAGCATTGGAAGCCCTAGATATAGAGATAGGTGGTAGAGGTATTTCTCTCTCCCCCTCCCTCTCTCCCCCTCCCTCTCTTTTGTCTAACTTTGCAGGTCTCTACTGAGATGCCTTATAATGGTTAGATTGACTCTCAGGACAGGAATCAATTCCACTTCCTTCTCCTTTGGTTTCTGACCTGTTCTGCTTTGCTTAGCTTCTCTCCTGACTTACCCTCCCTCCAATAATGGAGGGAAACCCAATTGAGATTCTAAGCTGTAGACATGCTAATAACTCTGGCTTTCCTAAACACTTTGTTATTGGCTAAATGGAGTTTATTTTCTTTCAAATCAGCACTAGCCTCAATAATTCCTTCTACCAAATTAATTCTCCTGACTTCACACCTATTTGTTCTGTTGTACAAAACCACTCGCTATATAAAACCCACTTGATGAGCAACACAATTTCCGTCAGTCTTGCACACAGGGCTGAGGGCCAGCAGTGAAAGCAGATGTAAGACACTGCACTGGGAAAGGCTGATTATGAATGTTTCTGCCCATCTCACCTCTTCCCATGGTCTCAAATGAATATCACTAGAACTAGTGTGTTATAATGTTAATGTATCAGGCTAGAAACTGCTAGACCTTGAATCCTAGCCCCACCTTAGGCATAAAGCCAGCTGGGTGCCCTTGGAGCAGTCAGTCTTTCTCAGCCCTAGGAAGCAGGCAATGGCAAACCACTTCTGAGAATCTTACCAAGAAAACTGTAGGGACTATTTCAGACAGGAATCAAAACTGATGTGAAGGCACAGACATACACAACATGCACAGAACAACGACAACTCAGTGCTCTAGGATTTGTTGCAATAACAGAGATGCCTTTGCACGAGAGATATTCCAGATCTGGCAATCATTCCTGGTTCTACAGCGTCAATTCTATAGCATCAATTTATAACTTGTAAGCCTCCCAGAGTCACCTTGTAGGGGAGATGGGTGGTACAAAATTTAATAAATGAAATAAATAGATAAATAAATAAATAAGTACCTAATACACTCATTAACTTTCAATCTGTGATGATTGTACTGAATGTGTCTGGTATGTACAGTAGGTATGTATATGTATATGTATGTGTATGTATGTGTATACATATATACATATATGAAGATCTCCATACTGCTTCAGCTAATAAGAACCACTGTTATTTGCTCAACTTGATAAAGAAAGAAAGCTTTCCTATTGAACACTATCTTAAGCATCACGCTATCAGTCAGGAAGCTTTTCCGCTTTTAGGAATAAGCTGGCTTCTATGTAATTGGAATAGTATTAGATGAAACATTTCTTCTGTCCTATGTCAGGGCAGTAGATGATGGCGATGATTCCTTTTAATTGCGTCTGTTGATACTTTAACAAATGGTGAGTAACAGTGTTATTCCAAAAATAGTAACCTAATTTCTGCTCCTATTTACCGAGTTCAGGATATTTTGCTGAAAATTAATAGGTTCTTAATGGAAATGCTAAAAGTGGTTTTGGGCAGTAATAGCCATTACCTTTTTCAGCTCCAATAACTATAATTTGGTCAAACAATCTTCACATTTCATATGGTTAGAAGAAAAACAATTGAAACAGATGACTATTGTTGTTGGAAAACAGCACTAATTATAATATTTTGGAATATGCAACAGTACATTACTTTCTGCGCCAACTCAGAAAGCTCAAACTGTCCAAGGAGCTGCTGATAGAGTTCTACAGAGGAATTATTGAGTCTGTCATCTGCACCTCTATAACTGTCTGGTTTGGTTCTGCAACCCAACAAGACAGACACAGACTTCAGAGGATAATCAGAACTGCAGAAAAAACAATTACTGCCAACCTGCCTTCCATTGAGGACCTGTATACTGCACGAGTCAAAAAGAGTGAAAATATTTACAGACCCCTCACATCCTGGACATAAACTGTTTCAACTCCTACACCTCAAAACGACGCTATAGAGCACTGCACACCAGAACAACTAGACACAAGAAGAGTTTTTTCCCGAACGCCATCACTCTGCTAAACAAATAATTCCCTCAACACTGTCAAACTATTTACTAAGTCTGCACTACTATGAATCTTCTCATTGTTCCTATCACCCATCTCCTCCCACTTCTGACTGCATGACTGTAACTTTGTTGTTTGTATCCTTACAATTTATATTGACTGTTTCCTAATGTGATTTGATTGTTTATTTATACCCTATGACTATCATTAAGTGTTGTACCTTATGATTCCTGATGAATGTATCTTTTCTTTTATGCACCAAGACAAATTCCTTGTGTGTCCAAGCACACTTGGCCAATAAAGAATTCTATTCTATTCTATTCTATTCTATTCTATTCTATTCTATTCTATTCTATTCTATTCTATTCTATTAGTATTTGAGTTTTTTTTTTTTACTAAGTCTGTGAATTAAACACCAGGATATATCATGTAACAGAATGCTCAAACTGAATCTGCTTCCAGGCATCCGGAGAAGATCTGTTGAGGGTCACTAGTCCTCATGGTGATCTTGGAGTGTCAAAACAGAACCCTGCTTTGTGGCAATCACTACTTTGAAGAACTTGCTTCTCCAGAGGGATGAGCAATGCTTGTTTTGCTAACCAGCAAGTTAGTCAACTGTATTTGTCTCCTAACTTAGTGGCTCCAGCATGCTGGCTAGGAAAGTCTGGGTGTTGAAATCCCCTCATCTTAACATTGTCAATCTTAAAATACAGTGCCCTAAATAATTTGAGTGAGGGAATCTATCTCTGGTGTTATGCTTTTTATTTTTAGTTTACATTTTTGTTGCTGTTCAGAGTTCTCAGGACTGGGACAGATTATGCACAGATGGAAACAAACAAACAAGCAAACAAACAAACATATAGGAATCTTGAGGGGAAAAATAAATGCTTAATTACCAAAACCATCACAGGGGTAGGTTCCAAATTACCTCATTGCCGGTTCGCTCCCTCCCGCGCAGCGTGGGCGCGCCTCATGGGCGTACGCATGCGCAATAACAACAAATCTGGGGAAAAAACCCCAAAGCCAAAAAAAAGATGGCGACCGCATGCACAGTGCCAGAACTCAGCTTCTGCGCATGCTCAGAAGGAAATAAAAAATAAAAAAATAAAAAATAATTCAAAAAAAAGATGGCATCGCCCACGGACTGGCACCGACCAATCCGGTTCGGTAATGTCATCGTGACGTCACCAGCGGGTCGATACCGGTTCGGGCGAACCGGTCCGAACCGGGAGGAACCCACCCCTGAACCATCAGCATGGGTACTTCCCAACCTCCTATACATAACCAGGCAATATCTTTATTTATATACTTTTCAAATCATTATTTCTCTGAAGGTTAATTATGGAAAAAGGAAATTAGCTTAATAATAAGGATTTCTCTTTGGATAATTATTCATTGTATTCTACCGTATTCTTATTGATTAACTTGCCATGGAGAAATATGAAAGTAGTGCTATCTACTGATTTGTCATAAATGCTATTAAGCCTTGGCCTAAAAAGATGGCACTTAAAAATGAGTTTAATTAAGGAAACAATGAAGCATTTCTTTCAGATGGTTCTAATCAGCAAAGATGAGCCGACAAGATTTGGCAAATGAAACATATTCATGATCAATACAGAAAACAAAGATTAACATAGATAATAATTTGCAATCATAATTAGGATTTATACTATAATGTATTATGGTAGTGTACATTAAAATGCCTACAGTACTGTATTTCAATGCCTTTCCTGCTTTTATTAGAATCTTTGCACCTTTCCTTTACAACAGTCAGTAAATTCCCAGGGAAAAAAAAACTCACTGAAAGGGCTGCTTCAGCATAAAACAAAGGCTGTGTTCTATGGGACATGATTTATTCCTAATAACAGCTACAATCCTAGGATAACATGGTTGTTTAAACTTACTAGGCCTCAGATGAATTTATGCAAGCTATCGTGCATGAGATTGCAGCCAACCTAATTATTTTACTTCTACTAACGTTTACAATTTTTTCATGAGCCTCTGAATTTCCCTTGGTCATTGATAAGCGACCCCACCACTTTATAGTCAGAATAGCCTTTTAACTTCTAGTCATTAATGCAAAATCCTGAAAAACAACTTGAAACTAATAAAGCCATTTGCTATTATCTACCATGTGATTTGCATATTCCTTTTTGGCAAAAGGGAACTTGGGAAAATGTCACTGCAAATGCTCACTTCTGAAAGAGTAGTACGGTTTTCTGACGACAGCTGCCACAGTATTTGCCTCTTAACAATTATTTCCCAGTCTTCTGGGAATGTCTCATTCAGCCATGGAAGAAGGTCATCAACTCAACTAAAGTAGGGACCTTGAAAAAGGCCAGTACAAAGGGAAGGCCAGCTGCATTTCTGTGGGCTGTAGAATGTTTCACACAAAGAATTATTATCAACCATCAAAACATAGTAATAGTGACAAATGCCAGTTCTGTCCTGGGTACTCTTGCATAAACAGAACAATTGGGAATCTCAGTTTCTTGGTGATACCATCAGAAATCATCTATGGCTGAATCTCTGTTTAAAAAGCTGTGATTATTTGAGACAAAGCTGAGCACCGACGGCCTGTAAAAATTATTGTTCAATTTTGGAAGGGGGTGGGAAAGGAACAAATTCTCCCAGTTTCTTCAGGTGATGGAGAACTTCTGCAACCATTTTTCAAGGGAAAAAAATCCTGCTTAGTGCTGACAGTAACACTGCCATGAAAGAGTCCCATAGGTGGAATTGCCCTGAAATATCCTCCCTTGGGTGGGAAGCCAGCTGGCCTAAAATTGTTGGAAAGATGATAAATCAATAACAAATGACTCACACGTGCCATGTGGTCACCTTGTTACTAAATAAGTTTAAGGATAAAAGAGTGGTGATTTATAATGTGTTGGGATAGTGGGTGTACATAAAATACCTCTCTTCAAATCAAATAATTGAGGCAGCTGCATGTATATATATATATACACACTTCCACAGTGTTTTAATGATATTGTGGGTTTGTATAGCCCTGAGGAGGATGGGTTCTAAATTTTAAGATTTTGCTTTGAAAGAAATTTCAAACATTAATTATTCATTGAACCGAATGAAAACAAGAATAAAATTGCTTGCACTAGTTTCAAGAGTCTTCCATTGATGATCAACGGACATAAATCTCTCCTCCTGTCCGCCCTAATATTTATCTCAGGTATCTCCATGGAAAAGGATATCCTACCAAGAATAAACTCCTGAGGAAGAGTGTTCACAATTTGTTCATCTCCTTTGGCTATAGCTATAAATTCATAGTGCTGCAGTTGCATTAATATGAGCATGCAGTCCTAGAAAACCAAAGCAAAAGACTGAGATTTATTTGCCAATCCTGAATCTTTCGGTATGCATCACATCATTTCAATCAAGGACAATTTTTCTTCTATACCACACCATTCTCTTCTGAGATATAGCCATTACAGTTTGCTGTGGTCTTTCAGATATGCTATATGTTCACCGTACAGAGAAACCGAGGCTTCAATTGTTTAAACAAAGCCATATATTCTTTTCATTTCTCCAGTAAACAAGAAGCAAAATCCATTGTCTTGTGTAATCATTTATCAATGTAAGCATGTATATGTTCCACCTGGTGCTGTACTTGGATTGTCCCACAGATGTAACTATGAAGAGAGAATTATGTTCTCATGGCTTCTTCATCAACTTCATCTTGTGCAGAGAAGAGCAACAAAGATGATTAGGGGACTGGAGGCTAAAACATATGAAGAACGGTTGCAGGAACTGGGTATGTCTAGTTTAATGAAAAGAAGGACTAGGAGAGACATGATAGCAGTGTTCCAATATCTCAGGGGCTGACACAAAGAAGAGAGAGTCAAGCTATTCTCCAAAGCACCTGAGGGTAGAACAAGAAGCAATGGGTGGAAACTGATCAAGGAGAGAAGCAACTTAGAACTAAGGAGAAATTTCCTGACAGAACAATTAATCAGTGGATAAATGCTCCAACACTGGAAGTTTTTAAGATGATGTTCGATAACTATTTGTCTGAAGTGGTGTAGGGTTTCCTGCCTAAGCCGGGGGTTGGACTAGAAGACCTCCAAGGTCCCTTCCAACTCTGTTATTCTATTCTATCTCCACATTTATTGGCTTAATATGTCCAGCCTTTATCTGGCATGCACATCTGGACTGATTCACACATTGCTGCAACAGTAGTCCTCTGGATATTGCTTCTAATTCACAAAGAGGATCTGAGTCTCTGTTTCTCATTCTCCAGTGCCATTTGGTTACACACTTTTGTGGTACCTTTCTTTTCTACACATTCTAACAGACCATTTTCCAGGATAGTGCCTCTGATAAGCAATATATGGTAATAATTCTTTTACATCTTATATCACATTTTTTTTCTTTTTTTAATGAAAAACAGACGTGCTTCTAGATCTGGGATATATGAGGCATGTTTAATTTTTAAAATCAACAACAACTCTTCTTTGCCTGACACAAAATGGAATGTTGCAGAGACTCTCCCAGCTAAGGTGACTTTTTCTGATGACCAAGTGAAAGGTAGAGGTATAAGAATTCATTTTAACGAACCTCCCCCCCCCCTTAATGAGGTTTGAAGGAAACTCAAAACAGACGCCATTTCTTCTGACGTTGGTTGCTCCATCTCCTTTGTGGCCTTTTCTTACACTGGCCTGAGGTGAGTCATCATCTTTGGAATGTGGTCTAAAAAGTTTGCCTTATCTCCCTTTCCTAGACAAATGAGTTATAAACGACATGAACCATTGCAAAGGAAGCATCTCTCCTTTTCCCTCTTTTGGCTTTAGAAAAGTGGCTCTTCAGGGATAGGCAGGTTATCCTCTTACCAATAATTTGCCACGAAAACATTTGTTTCCATTTCATTTCTATTGTATGTACCCCAACTTAGTAATTTCTAGGCAATGAATTTAAAATGAAAGCTGCCAGTGTTTCTTTCTGTATAGGCATGTTTAATTTCTCAAGGTGACTTTAAATATCAGATGCAGATTTTACATTCCTGCCTCCTCATACTTGTTTCAAGATTCTGCCTCTTTTCTCATATAAGTTGGAGAGGGTTTTCCAAATGTTTCCTGCTTGATCTAAATCCTCTAAATACACATTAACAATAGCTCAGTGGCAAGTAGATGACTCGGCTGCTCTGTTGTTTGTAATGTCCCAGGCTCTTTGTCTCTGACCTGCTTCTATAGGTCTTTCTTTGTCTAGACCAGGGTCTCCAAACTGCAAACTAAAGTTGCCAAACTTGGCAACTTTAAGACTTGTGGACTTCAACTCCCAAAATTCCCCAGCCAGCAGCTGGCTGGGGAATTTTGGGAGTTGAAGTCCACAAGTCTTAAAGTTGCCAAATTTGGAGACCTCTGGTCTAGCATAAACCTGATTCCTTTAGACTCCAGGAGCATCTTCATCTTGAATGACCAGAGGGAGAATTCTGGTCCTTCCTTCCAGTTCTCTGGGGAAGGGGTCTCCAACCTTGGCAATTTTACAACTTGTGGACTTCAACTTCCAGAATTCCCCAACCGGCAGCTAGCTGGCTGAGGAATCTGGGAGTTGAAGTCTACAAGTCTTAAACATTGTCAAGATTGGAGACTTCTGCTGTAGGGAATGAAACCTTCCTGACTCCAATTTTTGAGAGTTGTCTGGTTTCCCATCCCCACTAACTTTCTTTTAGCCTCTCAAGTGGTTTACTCTCTCTTTCTCCTGTGGTAGCCTTTGCACATTTATTCTGAAATTAACAATCACTTAAAAAATAAGCAGATAGATGACAAGTAAAAGTTATAAAATTGCATACCATAAATTTGTTATCCTGCTTAAAAGATTTTATGATTTGCTACACTAGATAACACTGGAAACATTTGTATGCATCCTGATGCTTTCATTGATAAGCCAGAATTTTCTTTGAGAAGCCTAGTGCATACAATCTTTCTCTCAGCTCATCTTAAGGTGTAACAAGATTTTAGCAAACAAGATTTTAGTAAGGTATATTTATACTGTGGAATATGAGATAAAATGATCATTCATATTGATTCCATATTGTTTTAACAGTAATACACCCTCCTATTTTATAATGCACTAGGAGGTGTACAGTTCACAAATGTTACATTGTGGGTACATAAGATCAAGTAGAAAATTCAACATACTGAATTACGTCTTCCAAATTCTATTAGTACTGACTTTGGGAGACATAAAATTGGATTTTCATATAAATCTATCTCCATCCAGCAATATTAGTGACTACAAAGAGCTGAAACAAACCCAATAAAAAGTGTCAGTGCTTAACACTGTAGTTGCTAGCTAATATTTTATTTTACAGCAATTGTATAGACCTGTACTAAAGACAAAAGAGCAAAACAGACTATTCAACCAACTTTATCATTGAGTGAAGCTGTCACAAAAAATAGGAGTTCTGCATGTATTACTACAACATAGCAAATAAACAAACAAATAAATAAATAAACTGTGGCAATGGAATATAGCAGGTTCTATATTGAAGTGAGAGCAGAAATCATAGTGAAATTGTGTTTTAAAAATAATTTTAATTGCTTTTGAGTGCAAAAATAATCTTCTATTATTATAGTCTTCTATATCTTAGATAAAAGACGTGCACTATAACTAAAAGTCCTACATTCACATATTCACCGTGAGTCAGTGACACATTATTCCATTTAATGGTGGAATACATGAAATCTACTCCTTATCCAGCGTTGGGTAAGACTTTTGGCTGTCAAGAGCAGTATTGTTAGAGGTGCAATATGTTGAAAGTTGCATCTCTTGCCAGTAAAATTGAACCAAGTTGGTACAAGTTGATAAGATGTGGGAAGGCCATGATTGCAGTTGAATAGTAGCATGCTGACAGTGTGTCAGAAGGTTAAAAGAAGATTAAAATTATCTCTACTCCACTGTGCCTTGAAAATGCAAATGAGGCTAACTAATAAGCAGATTCTAGAGGTGCTTTCTGTAGAACAGACAAAAAGGGAAAACCTCCTAATTTTAATCTCTGAGAGAAGAACAGAGACGTTTCACCAGTTAATTCATTAATAACATATCCCTGAATATTTTATCTGTTTTACAGAACATTATTCAGAAATCCTGGCTTTTACTTTCACATGTTCGTCCAAGGACAAATCCATATCCCACACCCAGAACATTGCTGGTGAGATTTAGATTACTTGTATTTATTAATTGTTATGTTCAGCAGTAACTCGATACTGCCTATCTTGTATTTGGTTCTCATTGTATATATTCTTATTTTCCCCAGTTTCACCAAATCCTGTTCTTTCAATAAAGCCTCCAGATCTAAGCACACAGTCTGTTTTATTGGTGGGTTTAGCTGCATGTTGAGCTGCACACAGACTAACGTGTAGTGGGGACAGAACAAAAATTTCTGAGCTTTTTAATCAGTATTTTCTCTTCAGTGATTCAAAAGGGCTTATTGTCTTACAAAAGGAAAGTTTGCTTCCAAAAGTGTCAGGTAGTGAAAATAGTATATTTGCAATATACATACAACCAATATTCATCGAATAAGCATAACTTTACACTGCAATGGCAATATATTCATAAGACCACAACTCATACTGTATTAGTCAAATCAGAGGCCACATCCTAAATTGCCAAGAAACAGAAAATGTTTTCCACAAATATTTTAACATCTCTTACAGCTTCCTAGAAGTTAGCATAAATTTTAAGTTTTTTGTAGTTAAAAATACTCTAATTTTTATCCCAGTGTTCACATCACCAACATTTCAGCTTCAACAACTGACACTGATTATTTAACCCATTATTAGATTTTTGAAAATGTGTTGAAACACTTGTATCATTTTATTACTGTGAATGCACACCTCATATATTTGCAGTATTAATCATAGCTAGACTTAAATTAATTAACAATAATTAATAAACCATTGTCCTAATTACTGACTGGATTTATATAGTATGCTAAACCAAAATGATAACTTCCATTTGGTTTAGCATGTTAATGAATCTAGTTATCATGGTTTTCAAACTATGATTTATCTTGTAGTAAGCTATGTAAGCAGACGATATTGCTATTTATTTAATAAGTTATGGTTAAACAAACCATGACTATTATATGTACTACAGTGGTGGGTTTCAATTTTTTTTACTACTGGTTCTGTGGGCATGGCTTGCTTGGTGGGCATGGCTTAGTGGGGGTGGCTTGGTGGGGGTCATGTGACTGAGTGGGCATGGCCAACTTGACGTCACTTACGGCAAGGTGGGGCGGCACCTTGCTGTGAGTGACATCCAGTTGGCCACTGGATGAGGCAGACACCGCACCTCTGAGGAAAACAGGAGGTGCTGGCGATTGACTTTAAGAGCGCCGAGAAGAAGCGAGAGCAAAAGGAGCAGCAGCGGGGGTGACAGGGGCATGTGTGTGTGTTCCCATCCACAAGGAGTGTGAAGGGAGGCAGACACTATGCCTCTGAGGAAAAGAGGAGGCGCTTGTGATTGACTTTAAGAGCACTGAGAAGCCGAGAGCAAAAGTAGCGGCAGTGGGGATTACAGGGGCGTGTGTGTGTGTCCTCTGCAAGGACTTGGAGGCAGACACCGCACCTCTGAGGAAAAGAGGAGGTAGCGAAGCCCTGGCTGTCACCCGGGAGGGGACCGCGGAGGGACATGTCATACGCCCCTGTCGCCTTTGCCTCTGCTACTTTTGCTCTCGGCTTCTCGGCGTGGTGTCTGCCTCCCTTCACAATCCTTGCGCAGTGCTGCCATTGCCACAATGTTCTTTGTGCATGCACATGCCATTGGACTTGCAAGGCAATAGAATGCACGTGCGCAAAGAACATGGCGGTGACGAACATGGCGGGCGGGGAGAGCAAGTGGTGACTGGTTCAGGGGCATGGCCAGCTGGCCATCGCTACCAGTTTGGTGACCTTGACCAAATTTCCGCCAATGGTTTGTGCAAACCAGTGCAAACCAGCTGAATACCACCTCTGATGTACCACAGTCATAATATGTCATTCTGTAAGATGAGTTGTATTGTGAGGTGTCTACAAAAAGGATAAAGTACACTGACATATTGTACAATATGTGCCTATTTTAACCATGCCCAACCAGGCTCCCTTCAAAAATGCTAGCAAGAGAAGAATTACTAGATCTGGGCTGCACAAATATGAATGGTCACAAAAGAAAACCAGAGAGTTAGAGGTTGTCTGGCATTTCTTCACTGTCATCCAGTGTTTGTATGGATTTTTGGAGCCCACTCTGGCAGTCCTATTGAAAACATATTGTAATAACTCTTTCAAGTATTCCTTAACTCTTGGAGACTGCATGGACATATCTGTATGGTTCTCTTATCAGTAAGTTATTTGACACTGACTTCTTTTAGCATGTCCCAAAGGTGATTTTTAAAAGGCAACTTGACTTCCTTTGTTTTTTCCTTGAAAATGTTTCGCTTCTCATCCAAGAAGCTTCTTCAGTTTATTTTTTTCAAGGAAATAAACAAAGAACAAAACAAACCAAACACAGTTGCCTTTTGAAAAGCACCTTTGAGACAACCATAGCCTGGATGATTAAAAATCTTCATAGACCTCTTTTAGAATATTTTTGTTTGGCTTCCTATTTCCCACCCATTTCTCATCCAAATAATACAGAGACCTGACCTCACCTAGCTTCCAAGCCCAAGCAAAGTTGGCTGGTGCTGTCATCTATTGAGACAAAAGAGGTGGACAACTTCTAGATTATAGACCAACATGACTAAATTCTGGAAATTCAGGGGGTTCCAACCCAATATATTTGCAAACTGTTAGGGAAAAACTTAAAATAATGTGAATAGTAATTCAAATGGCATAATTACCTGCAAGACCACAAGTTTGTGAACATTCCGACCAAGGAGACCATTCGGTAACCAGACAGTTCACTACACATTCTACCATGCAGTTGGCTGTCATTTTGGTGGGTGTTTCCAGATTCAACTATTAAGGAAAACACAACAGATCACTTGTCACTGACAGCTAGGCAGATGTGCAAATTAAGCAGGGCTTTTAATGAAATACCAAAAGTTGGATCCTGTAAGCTGAGCAGAGTCTTCTGGAGTAGGCAGCTATAATACATTTAAAACAACAACAATAGCTTCCTCAATATTTTTTTAACTGCCCCAAGTCCAGCCTGCTCATAGCTTTGCCATAGGCTTTGGCAAAGCAATATTCATTGAAATGCATTAGCATGTTTCACTTTGGCATCCTGAGTTTATACATTGCTGTTTTGTCTGTTTGTCTTCTGAATTGGCTGGACTTGGATGAAAGAGCTACAATATAGAAAATGTATATGCCCATGTAGAAGTAACTAAGGATTGTAATAGACAAAGAAGGGTAATAATGACTGAGAGAGGGCCAATGGGATGAAATGCTAGATGGAGCCGTCAGTCGAGCAAACAATCAGAGGGAGATGATAGTTAGAAGAAAAGGAAATAAGAACACGAAGAAGCAGGTTAGAAATACAAAAAGAAGAAAGAAGAATTATACAAATGCTGCTAAAAAGGAAGAGTCAGCCATGATTTGGGTAAAATTTAGAAAATTGTTTTTATCAGATTACTTTTTCAATTTTATTTACCTTAAAAAATCATATTTACTGATCAAAATGTAGGAATAGTTTCTGATCTACCTTACCTTATACTGTATACTGACTTCAAATGACAAAACTAAGTCAGTGACTCTATGGAGGGTTGGAACTATAGAAGGTTAGTGACATTTATTTTGATGCATTTTTCTGAAAGACTATAAAATCTATGAGATGGTGGCAATTTTACTCATTTAACAATCAGGGCAATACAAAAATGTCTAACCTATGTAGAGACCTAAGTGCAGAGACCTACATAAGTGCAGAATAGATCTCTTAGCTTATCAGGTTGCTCTATGAAGACATTATCTCATCTGAATACACTTTATTCACTGCGTTCTATCCAGCCCCTGGGTGCAATGTTTCCAAAAAACAGTGAGCAAGAGAGGGCCAGGTTGTATATCACTGTGTGTTTATAAGTATTTCCATTTATCTTCTTTTAAATTCCTATATGAAAACATCTGAGCTTCATTGAAGCACCATTTGGTTGTCCCAAAGATGCTTTTCCAAAAGACAACTGGACTTTCTTGGTTTTTTTCCCCTAAAAACTTTTCGCTTCTCATTGAAGACGTTTCTTCAGAACTGAAGAAGCTTCTTAGATGAGAAACAAAACAATTTTCAAGGAAAAAGTTCTGAAGAAGCTTCTTAGATGAGAAGTAAAACGTTTTCAAGGGGGGAAAAAAACCAAGAACGCCCAGTTGCCCTTTGAAAAAGTACCTTTGGGACAACCATGATCTGGATAACTGAGAATCTCTATAGACACCATATGGTAGGATTTAGGAAAATCAGTATGGAATAAATAACCCAAAATGATTTGATTTTTGAAGCTGAGTGTTGTCAGTCAGATATTATTTTATGGGATATCCTAGGTGAGTTAAGGGCCCAGCAAATATTTGCATTAAGTAACCAAATGGAAGCTCACCTGCTCACAGTGGTTCATGTTCACGGCTTTTCCATCACTGCGAATGCAGCTTAGAAGGCGATTCCTAATCCCTTGTCCACAGGCTGAATTTTCATTTAGCTGGCATGTGCTCCAATCTAAAGAGACATCATGGTTATGATTGGTTCTTATTTATTTATTTTGTCAACACGTGTACAAGATAACAGGTATGATATAAACATAAACATAAACAAAAGCAAAGTATGTATAGGTAAAAAATTAGACAATAGGACAGAAGGACAGGGACAGTAGGCACGATGGTGCGCTTATGCACGCCCCTTACAGACCTCTTAGGAATGGGGTGAGGTCAACTGTAGACAGTCTAAGGTTAAAGTTTTTGGGGTTTGGGGAAGAAACCACAGAGTCAGGTAGTGCATTCCAGGCACTGATTACTCTGTTGCTGAAGTCGTATTTTCTGCAGTTGAGTTTCGAGCGGTTTACATTGAGTTTGAATCTATTGTGTGCTCTTGTATTGTTGCGGTTGAAGCTGAAGTATTCATTGACAGGTAGGACATTGTGGCAGATGATTTTATGAACTACATTTAGATCAGATCGAAGGCGACGTAGCTCTAAGTTGTCTAAGCCTAAAATTTCAAGTCTGGTGGAATAAGGAATTCTGTTGCGAGTAGAAGAGTGGAGGACTCTTCTTGTGAAGTATTTCTGGACTCTCTCAATTGTATTTATGTCCGATATGTAGTGCGGGTTCCAGACAGGTGAGTTATATTCAAGGATTGGTCTAGCAAATGTTTTGTATGCTCTGGTTAGCAGAGTAATATTGCCAGAGAAGAAGCTATGCAAGATTAGGTTGACAACTCTTAGTGCCTTTTTGGCAATGTTACAATGGGCTCTGGCACTTAGGTTCTGCCTATTAATGCTAGGACTTTTTTTAAAAAATGAAGCTGTAGTTTTTTACGATTTGGAAACCAATATAATATTATTTAAAAGAAAAGAAGCCACCCAGCATTAAATTATTCCGTTTTTATTTCAGTAGCCCTTAAAAATTACATTCCCTCCAAGTATGCTAACAACTGTCCAGTGATGATGTAATGTAGCACTTCATAGTGATCAAGTGGCATGCCGCTCCGTTGGATGCCAAAAATTGTAAAACAATTTCTGCAGCACTACTACCTTGAAGCAACGCTTGTCATAATCTCCAACTGAGTTTTGTTTGACAAAAGAAATCATGTTTCCCTTGAAAGAAAGCACTTGTAAAATATTAATGTCTTCTTCAAGCTAGGATAACCAATTAGGGAATGCTGTTTTTTCAAGTACCACTCTGCAAAGGTAATGTTGGAAATAGCTAAAAATCTTAAATAAATGACTTTTTTTCCTGCCTTCAAAATGCATATGAAATGATATAAATCATTTTTCCCTCTGTGTGGTCTTAACACTTCATTTCTCTGTGTTGCTTACCAGAATTGTGAAAGACAGCTTCTTTTCTTGCCGCATGTGAATTGAACCCTATGGCTTGTCCTCAATGTTATATAGAATTCCTAGGTGAACGTGCTTTCATTTTAATGAGGGGAATATCTCTAAACCGGCTTCCATTAGGAAGAAAGGAATGATGGAATCCTAGAATAAAAAGTCCATTCTGTACTCTGCATGAGGCAGTAGCTCTTTATAGAATTCTAAGTTTTGCCTCTAGGAGCTGATACCTTTGACTTCTTGAGCCCATTTCTAAGTACCTTTTTATAGTTTATCAATCTGAACTTGGAGATTAGGATCAATGAATCACAAATTTGCACCTCTCTCGGGTGGAGCTTGACTGCTGGTGTCTACGTGGATGGATTCCTGTTATGCTTTAGACAAGCATTGGGAAGTGGCCGATGTCTTTGTTCAGGATTATTTTTCAACTTCCCAACCGAGTCCACAACTTGGAAACTTTTTGGTGATCTCATGTCCAAGTGCTAACCATGTCTGCCTTTTCATGTTTCATTTATTACACATAACATATTATTATTAAGTTGAATAGAATAAAGGAAAATATACAAATACTGTATACTTAAAATAATATTAAAAGGGTAATAAAGATTCTTAATCAATTATATTTGATTAAGAATCAAATATAAACAGGAAAATCAGGTGATGACTAACAGTTTTAAAATACTGTATGATGAATATATTGTAATACATCATTAAGAAGCTTACAGACATTCCTATCTATTTTCTAATCAAAACATGTCTCTATTACATTACTTGATTATTACTAAATTACTAAATATCTCTATTAAAGGCACTTGGTTAACACAATTGGAGTTATAAAAAAGGATAAAGAAAGAGACTGTAGATGATAAAACAATACATTAAGACAATTCAATGCATTATATGTAGATAATATGCCAAGTTAAAATATAAACTCTAAAACCTGAATTTTGGATGTGGTCCAATTCCACATAGAAATCTGTAGTCTAAAAATGGTTTCCAAAGAGAACTATTTTCTGCATTAGATTCATTTTTAAAATACAAAGTTATTCTAAATTTTGAAGCATATGCTCACATTTTGGTTGGCCATTCTTCATAGAGGAGATAAAAAAAATCTTTTTCAATAAAAAGCATATAAAAATTGCAGGCATTATTTTATTTATGTATCTATTTTTTTTTATTAAATTTATATGCCATCCCTGTCACTGATAAGACAACTTAACATAGATAATGCCAGTTGGAAATATAAGTAGCCTTCATTTACTAACTATTTGTTCAGCAACTGCTCATGCATTTTTTTAGCATCGCTGAAGGATTATAAAGTGCTGCTCACAGGTTGTAATAATCCTCAGGAAAATTAAATATTTATATAATATAGGTAGTCCTTGACGTATAACCACAACTGAGTCTAACATTTCTGTCGCTAAGCAAGACATTTGCTAAGTAAGTTTTGCCTCATGTGACAACATTTGTTGCTGTAGTTGTTAAGTGAATCAATGCAGTTATTAAGTTAATAACACTGTTGTTAGGTGAGTCTGCCTTCCCCATTGATTTTACTTGTCAGAAAGTTGCAAAATGTGATCCCGTGATCCTGGCACACTGCAACCATCATAAATACATGCCAGTTGCCAAACATAGAAATTTTGGTCACGTGACCATGGGGATGATCACACTTTCATAAGTGTGCAAAAATGGTCATCAAGGCACTTTTTTCAGTGCTGTTGTAACTTTCAAATGGTCACTAAACGAACTGTTGTAAGTCAGGGGCTAATTTATATTATAGGAAATATAGTAATACTATATGTAATTGTATATAATTCTATGAGAATTTAATTCGTAAGTTTACAATTCATAAATTATCACGAATTAATAAATACATGAACTTTCTTGTTATTTTCAAAATGGCCTGCCTTGAAAGTTCAAGTCCAGTGAAAGTTATGTATTCCTAATGCTACACCATCTCTATATACTTTTGCCAGTCTGACGCGGGTATTGGGCAGAATGCTTTAAATTTCATTCAAAATTATAATGAAGGACGCTTACCTGTTAAATTGTAACTATACTGAAAACAATTTTGATTCAGAATACAAGGCCTCTGCTGTGCACTTTCAGGGCAGGTCTTGGGTTTTAAAGGCATTCGTAGTATATGTCGAGTCCTTGTTTGCCTTATACTAGGATCACATCGCTAGAGATTAAAAAAACAACAACCCACTGGTAAGTGAATTATGCAAGCACATGTTTACAGTTGTGGCAAGGATGGTTACCTGCATTATTAATTTAATTGGTTTTCAAATTGCTTATCAGGCTAAAGAGTCTCTTGTGAATAATCTCATTATATAACACCAATGCTTTTCCCCTGAATTTGACAGTCCTCCAAAAAAAAACAAACCCCTCTGTATGTACATAGGGGAAGAATCATAACATGGGGTTGAGGATTTATATAGTGGTCATCCAAACAATCAACCAAGCTACTGCTGGTTTATTAATTATTTTGGAACCATAGAGAATGAAAAGAAAAAAAAAGGGTACCATCATCTTTGTAGATCTGTCTTATAGCCGTCTTCATTTTTTCTTTTCAATTAAGAAAAAAATTGTTATAATAAAATGTGAACTCCTGTATTCCTGGAAATATGTTTCCTTTAATTCTTTCAAATTGCAAATATATTTTATCCCTTTTTTTAAAATCGCCCACACCATACTGGAGATGTTTTAGCTGATTAAGGTTTATGGAAAAATGTGCTATTTCCCCAAAATCATTAAGATGCTATATTTGAATAAAAGAAGACAGTATCAGACACTACTGAAAAACACCCACTTGGCACTCTTTTACTGTTTATTATAAATATACAGATATGCATATTTAATTATCTTCTCCAACTGCACAGTCACAATCCTCTCAAACATGTTACCCATGAAAGGTGTTTTTAAAGGGGCTGAATGAACAGTTTCTTCAGAAGTGGATGGGCCCACTGCTTTCTTTAAGACTTCTGGCCCCAAAATGTCAAATAAAGAAATATTTTCCCTGCCTGGATCTGCCTAGTCATTTTTCTTAAATAAGCTAAGATAGATAGCGCTCTAGTGTATATTTTCTATCTGTATTCTTAGGCCCATAAAGTGAAAGTTATCCCATGCAATTTGATTAGAAATACTTTATTTCAAGACAGAATGTTTTTCTCAAAGTCCCTCACAGATCCATCCTGGCAAATCTCCATGAATTGCAATACGAGGTTTTCCAGTGATAATAATCCCAGAACCAATTCAAAGAACTCAGTTGAAAAGCTACTTGAGAATGCAATGGAGATCACAAAATAAGTTATTTTTTTTAGCCTTCACCTTCAGTAGCCTTCAGGGTTATACATTTATGCTCTAGCCATCTCCTAGTCTATTTCATCACACAGAGCTTCCCAGGAAACCAGGGAGGAATGCATACCCAGAAGTCTACACAAAGCATTTAGAGGTAACCCTGCCATTTGTTACTCTATTTTTTGGGGGAGTCTTTTAATGACCCCGTAATCCTTTACATTGGGGTGGAGTCCGGGCAACTGAATTGAGCTGAGTGCTTACTGGCCGGATGCCCTTCCTGTCACCAATGCAAAGTTCGCAGCAGATAATTACTCATGGTGCCCAGAGAGAGAAATAACTGCCGCTATCTAGGATTGAACTCACAGCCTCCTGATTGTGAGGCCAGAGCTCCACCTCTAGGCCACTGCACCACTCCCATTTGTTACTCTACCTTGTAGGACAAATAGTTTGGGGCACTAGAGAATTCTCCCAGACCATTCAAGGCTCTAGCACTGTCCATATATCTCTGGAGACATCATTTTCATAGGACCTTCCCCTTCCCCTTCTCTTGCAAGGGAGGAAGACACAGCTGTGCTATTTTGGAGGCAAACAAAATCATGCCATATTGCAAGATGAGATTTTTTTTCCAGGCACAGCAAGAAGACACCTTTGCTGGCTAAGGAAGATTCAGCTTGCTGGTTGATTGTTTCTCTTTTTCTTCTTAATGAGGCATTTAATATGTCTCTCTCTGCCCCAGGGCACAGTTACATGGGTACTTTTGGGTAGCAGCAGCAAAGTGAATAGGCGGTAAGCGGAGTAATTTATTAGCTTGAGATGCTCCTAAAGGGCAATTAGCTTGGCATACAAATGTCCTAACCTGCTACCCTTTATCATGACACTGGGGATAATGGAGTTGCTTAAGTGATTGAGAATGGCAGAGCTACAACACAAATGAGTGGCAAATTCTAAGCCATTCCATGTCGGTGGTAACCCTGTTATTGATTCCAAATGAAGCCAACTGTGTCAGGAAGTAAAGAAGAGCAGAAAAACAACCCTCTCTTCTAAACACAGAAATCAAATCCACATTTCAAAGCGCAATTGCATTTTCTCGAAGGTATTTCATTAATAGAAATGAGTTTGGAGGAATCGAGCAATGAAAACCAATGCCATGAACTGGATGAGATTATAACCCAACCACATCAAATCCACAACCCTCCCACCCCTTGTTATCTTCATGAATATGAAGGATATTTTTTTTAAAAAAAGCATCCTTCCATAAATCACTCCAAGGGCACTACTCTCCCCCCCCCCGTTTAAATGCTCATTAACTAGAGAGACAGCAGTTCAAAAACACAAGCTTCTCTTGTCTTGCAGCTGTCACCAAAGACAGAACTCAAGAGCTAGAGACTGGCAGAATCAAGAAAGAGAGACAACGCCCCACCCTCCTGAATATGCAAACGAAGACTCCAACAATTTGGCTCACAGGCACAATACTACGGAGGACCTAGCCCGAAACAGCTCTGGCAGAAACCCAGCTGAGAGAAGTCCAGCAAATCCCTTGTACAATTCCTCTTGTAACAGCGGAAGGCAGACACTGGTGTGTCTGACCTCAGTGTCTTTCTCCTGAGCATTTGCCAAGGGAGACTAGACTGTTTGCTCCTTCAGTAAATCTGAATTAAGCAGATGCAAGAGGTCCATAGCATTCTCTGTAACCTTGCGGCGTGATTTCATATACAAGCTACTTTTCCTGGAAGCTCAGCTGTTTGCTGGAGAATGGTCACCCAGACATTTAACATAAGCCATTTTTCTTAATTACGTGAAAACGAATCCTGTTTCCCAACTGTTTACAAATGGTTTATTATCTTTCCCACAATTAATTTGATTGTTTGCCCTTGCAGGCAAGAATAATAGTATGAATGATTTGCCAATAATAATCAACGAGAAGTATCTTGATAGAAGTTCCCAATTACTGCTCTACTGAATTCATTTTGCTGGGTTAAAATCAATCACTGAAAATCGATGAAGAGAGGAGCTGGTTTTATCAATGATCACCTCTTCAGCGTGAAAACAAGCATCTCAAGCAGCTTGGCAATGACTGTCATCTTTTAATTGACTGTATCTGGGATGTGTTTTATAACAACTTATTATGGAGGCCTATTTAAAATCCGATCCAAACATGGCTTGCGTAAAGATTAAGGAAGGGAAAGCAAAATTTCTTCTTGCTATCAGCAAATACTGTAAGATTATTTGCTAGTGCTGGACAGGCTAATTTTCCCACTCCTTCTTCCACCAGTTCTTATTATTCAATTTGATTTCACAGATTTAAGGGAAATTGCTTTCAAAAATTATATCAAAGGGAAAAAAAAATCTCTCATGGATGGAATGCTGCATTCATCGCTGTATGAAGGTGATGAGGCAGGCAAGGTTTGTCCATGAATATTTTAAGTTTCATGGTGAAATTGCTTTTCAAGAGATCCTCAACTGGGTTTTTTCAGTAACGGTGCTTCTACTAAGGAAAACTCTCCTCCTGGAGAAAATTGAAGAAGGTAGAGAGCCGAGGTAGTGCAGTGGTTAAAGTGCAGCAATGCAGTTCAGCAGTTCAGCTGTTCAAATCTCACCAGGCTCACGGTTGACTCAGCCTTCCATCCTTCCGAGGTGGGTAAAATGAGGACCCAGATTGTTGGGGGCAATATGCTGAACTCTGTAAACCGCTTAGAGAGGGCTGTAAAGCACTATGAAGCGGTATATAAGTCTAAGTGCTATTGCTATTGCTATTGATCTTATGTTTTCTGTCCACACCCAGTTGTAGCAATCTTCATTTACTATTTTAATTTGGAATGCGTCTCCATCCAAGCGTAATAAAAGATCTATTTTCCCCCACAACCACCACCTTAACAGAATAACAGAGTTGGAAGGGATGTTGGAGGTTTTCTAGGCCAACTCTAGGCCGTGCTCAAGCAAGAAACCCTATACCCGTGATGGAGAACCTATGGTACGCGTGCAGAGCCCTTTCTGTAGGCACGTGCACCATCGACAGCTGCTCTTCTGGTTTCCAGCGCATGCATGAGCACCGGCGAGCTGTTTTTTGGGTTTCTGGCGCGTACGCGCATACATGTGCTCATGTGCACGTGTGTTCCGGTTTGGGCAGTCGGTGCCAAAAAGGTTCGCCATATAGGTATAGGGCCTGTACCATTTCAGACAAATGTTCGATCTCTTCTTAAAAACATCCATTGTTGGAGCACCCACAACTTCTGGAGGCAAGTCGTTCCACTGATGCTAATAAAATCCTTGGTTGTGTAAACAGAGGCATAGAATCAAAATCACGTGAAGTATTAGTACCGCTTTAGAAATCCTTAGTAAGACCACACCTGGAATACTGCATCCAGTTTTGGTCACATTACAAAAAAGATGTTGAGACTTTGAAAAAAGTGCAAAGAGCAACTAAGATGATTAATGGCCTGGAGACAAAAACATATCAAGAACAGTTGCAGGAATTAGGTTTGGCTAATCTAGAGAAAAGAAGGATTAGGGGTGACATGATAGCAGTATTCCAGTATTTGAACGGCTGCCACAAAGAAGACGGGATCAACTTATTTTCCAAAGCATCAGAAGGCAAGACAAGAAACAATGGATGGAAACTAATCAAGGAGAGAAGCAATCTGGAATTAAGGAGAAACTTCCTAACAGTGAGTACAATTAACCAGTGGAACAGCTTGCCTTCAGAAGTTGTGGGTGCTTCATCACTGGAGGTTTTTAAGAAAAGACTGGACAGTCACTTGTCTGAAATGGTATAGGGTCTCCTGCTTGAGCAGCAGGTTGACTAGAAGACCTCCAAGGTCCCTTCCAGCTCTATTCTGATTGAATTAGTTCTAATTGTCATGAAATTTCTTCCAAGTCCTAGGTTGGATCTCTCCTTGATTAATTTCTATCCCTTCCTTCTTGTCCTGCCTTCAGGTGCTTTGGAGAATAGGTTGACCCCCCTCTTCTTTGTGGCAGCCGCTCAAATATTGGAACACTGCTGTCATGTCACCCCTAGTCCTTCTTTTCATTAAACTAGACATATCCAGTTCCTGCAACTGTTCTTCATATGTTTTAGCATCCAGTACCTTAATCATCTCTGTTGCTCCTCTCTTCACTCTTTCTAGAGTCTCAACATCTTTTTTTATATCTTGGTAAACAAAACTGGGTGCAATATTCCAAGATGCAATTCACCTTGTGCGAGAGTTTGAGCTGAGAGAGAATGACTGGCCCTTTGCTTGTGGTTGCTTTGATCCTACACCTCCGTTTCTAGGCCAAGATTTTCACTGCTATCTCCCATTGGCTCTTGTGTATAGAGCCCCTTGCTTCAAGCACAAATTCTGGTACAATCTGCATTTAATCAATAGAGAATATTTGCAGCTCAAGGCAGCAATAAGGGGTGCACTGATAATGTTAGCTGGTTGGGTAATGAAACATCTTCAAGAAAACAACCAAGCTCAGAGAGCACCAAGGACCCCTCAATTGGCATTAAAGCAGCCGCTTCTTTCTTGGAGGAAAAAAAAAAGCCAGCTCTCAGTAGAAAGGGACAAGAACAGCTTTCAGAAGTAGTTGCGCAAGTGCAGAAAAAGACAGAGGATGGCTGCATGAATTGGTAAAGAAGGGTTTTGTGTAGATTCCCTCACCTTGCAAAGGGTCTTCTTCAATGGATTTGCCCAGACTGACTCTTGATATGCTCCCAATGTAAAGTTATATAGTTATATGACCATAGAACATATGGGAGATGAATTATCTAGTGTCTGGACATGTCAACAGGAAGATAAATCAAATGTGAGGAGGCTCTGTTCACCAGAATCTCCAAAGCACCTGAAGACAGAATAAGAAGCAATGGATGGAAACTAATCAAGAAGAGAAGCAACCTAGAAATAAGGAGAAATTTCCTGACAGTGAGAACAATTATGGCTTGCTTTTAGATGTTGTGGGTGCTCCATTAATGGAGCTTTTTAAAACGAGATTGGACAACCACTTGTCTGAGATGGTATAGGGTCTGCTGCTTAAGGGTGCAGCAGACCCTATACTAGGGTGGACTAGAAGACCTCCAAGGTCTGTTCCAATTCTGTTATTCTGTTCTTCCAAATGTGGGAAGAAGCGGTTTTCTGACCAACCTACAGTGTTTCCCCAAAAATAAGACATGTCCCGAAAATAAGCCCCACAGGGCTTTTCGGGACATGCCTTGAAATAAGCCACCCCCCAAAAAAATAAGCCCCCCCAACTACTTCTGGGGGAAAGGGGGGGACATGCCGGGAGCCGCTCTTTTTGCGGCAGCACTCTTTTGGCCCGGAAAGAGAGAGAGAGATCCCTCAAGAAGTTTCCCTGCAAAGACCTGCTGAAAAGAGAAGCTTACCAGAGTCTGGCAGTTCGCGGCTTCTCTTTTCAGCAGGTCTTTGCATGGAAACTCCTTCAATGTAAAGGAGAAGTTATCGCGAGTGCGACCAATTAACAACTTTTCGCACTCGCGATAACTTCTCCTTTACATTGAAGGAGTTTACCTCAAAGACCTGCTGAAAAGAGAAGCCGCGAACTTCCAGACGCTGGTAAGGCACAATTTGGGGGTGGCGGGGAATGCAGGGGAGGGTCGGGCTGCGAGGCGCTCATCTTACCAGCGTCTGGAAGTTCGCCGCTTTCCTGTCACCGCCTTCCTCACTCGCGGCGCACCCCGCCCCATCCCCCGCCCAAAGTGCTCAAAGTCATTCGACTCATTTTAAAGGGATGCGTTTTGCCTGCCATTAAGGGAACCAATGTTCCCCGAAGAACAGGAGGCAAGCATTGGTTCCCTTCATGGCAGGCAAAATGCATCCCTTTAAAATGCTTCGAAGGACTTCGAAGCATTTTGAAGGGACGCCCGCCACGCCACGCCCTCCTGCCCTGCCAAACCCCAGCACGAGACACCCCTCCTACCTCGGTTGCATTATTACGGTCTTCTCTCCACAGCAGCCCGTTCCAAAAGAACGACTCGCGAGTTCAAAGTTCTCGAACTCGCACGGTGTTCTTTTAGAACGGGCTGCCATGGAGAGAAGACCGTAAGAACGTGACGGAGGTCCCAGGACAAGTCCCAGGTAGGACGCCCGCCCCGCCCCGCCCCGCCCCACCCCGCCAAGAGAGACGCACCACTTACTGGAGTTTTGCAGCTCCGTGGTCTCTCGGCTTGTCTGTTTGCAAGTTTTTCCCCCTAAAGAGACTAGCCGAGAGACCACGGAGCTGGCAAACTCCAGTAAGTGGTGCGTCTCATGCCCCGCCCCGCCTGCACCCCAAAAATTATAAGCCACCCCCCAAAAATAAGGTCAGGGGCATTTTTTGGGGGGGTCAAAAAATATAAGCCCCTGTCTTATTTTCGGGGAAACACGGTAGTTTATGTCTATAAACGGATTTTTAGTATGTTCGAGCAACAGACATAACAACCAACTAGGAAACTTTCTAAAGAAAAAAGTGTCAAATTCTCAAATGGCATAACATTAAGATTAAATGATTAGCAGTAGCAATTCTTTTACCCACTGCACAGAAAATATTTTGTTATCTATACCTTTCTAATACCTTTATCTGGGTTTATATGACATGTAGGAATTACGGGTGGAAGAAGCATAAAAAGATTAACTGGACAGATTGTTCATATAACTAACTCTTCCCTGAAATGTTTGCAGGAAACAGAACAGATATGAGTAGAGTTTGTCCCTAAAGAGCACTCACTTGGAAGTTGTAAAAGGACTTCTAGACCTAACTCCATAAAACTATGTGACTTGATAAATAATCACAAATGGCAAATTGCTTCTGATTGCTTACATTTTCTTCCTACTGTGACCTGATACCACTGAAATGCACAGGTGTAATAAAAAGCACAAAGGAGAACTTTCATCTAGGAAAGGGGTGAGATCTTTTTTATTATTCCAGAGTTCAGGCACAAATAATGGATTTAACTTACAAAAATACAGATTCCCATTTAACATTCAACTGCTTAATGCCAAAACAATCACTCCAAGAAATGATGGGCTCTCCTTTGTACTGGATGTGTCAAAGGAAAAGTAGATGTTATTTGTTGGGAATGTTTAATCTGGATTCCTGCACCAAATAAGGGATTCGACTGGATGACCCAAGTGGATTTTTTCAGCTTGCTCACTCTATTTAATTCAGAGAATATGCTTGTACTTTCAAGACTGATAGCAATTCTAGGCAACATAGATTTTAAAAAAAAATTTCCTCCAATTTTTTTAAAAAAGGAAACTGGTATACTGCACAGCCAAATAATGTCTCTAGTTCTATAGATCCATAGAAAATAATGGTGTATGTGCATGTATGTGTTTTGAAATGTGTTTATTAGCCTAGAAAAAATCAAAAGTGAACTGGGATTATAAAAGGATCCTGAAGAGAGAGGGTTGGGGGGGTAGAAAGCAGTGGTGGGTTGCTCCCGGTTTGGACTGGTTCTTAGAACCGGTAGCGCCGGTGGCAGGAGGCTCCGCCCACCTGACTGGGACGCTTCTGCGGATGCGCAGAAGCATTTCGCGCGAACTGGTAGCAAAGGGTTTTAGAACCTACTACTGGTAGAAAGGGCTTCTTTATCATTATTTATGAAATTGGATTTTTTAACAGCTGGACACATCAACCATGGCAAGCATTTTAGAATTACACTAATCTCCTTAGATAAACTTTGGGCAAGAATGCCCATGACATGGCTCCAAAAGCAAACATGCCAGCTAATCCAAAAATGTTACCTATTGCTGCAAATATTCTTCTTTGGTAAGTTAGATAAAGATAACACTTGCAATTCTAAACAGATCGATTCATAACCATATTTACAATATCCTTGGTTGGCTCATTTTTTAACACTTCTTCTACATTGATTTATTATACTATTGGGCTGAAATCAAGAAAAGGGAAGCCTGGCCATGCTTCATGCTTTCATGGTTTCAGGGAGGTTGAAAAGCTTGCTTGTGCAAAATTCCCAAGGATATTATGTGTATTCAGCCAAACACAGAATGCTTCCCATCTCATAAAACTTTATTTAGTGTGTGAAGGCCAAGGGATGTTTTCACTATTTCTATGTTGTATTCTTGGAATCTATACTGAACTAAATATAGATTTAAATTTATGAACTAAGTTGCTGTACATACTGATAACACTGGATCCCAGAATACCTGAGTAAAAATGGTCCAGAATAAAGCAACATTTTGTACTGATTCCAAAAAATCTTTAAGGTATCCAGCTAAATCCCATCTGTTCTCTTTCCCAAACTTACTGTTTGAGGATAATTAGAGAATGGCAACGTTCCTGGCAGCAAAACATCTTAAGTTTTAAAACTTACTGGTATTAGCCAACCTATGCTCCATTTCCTTATCTAAACAGAGAAAGCAGAATGACCAAAAAGCAATGCGAGCTGGAGCAATTTCTTGCTGGCTTCTCTACTGAGTTTTCTTGTGGGAATTTGACAAGGAGCATAAGAAATCTCCCCTTCCTTTCCCTTCCCTTAGGTAGTTAAGTGCTTGCTGCTTGGTAGGGGAGGGAGTGAGGGATTGAGAGACTGTCTGGGAAACTGTCACAGAAGAATGAAAATGAAGATCATGTGATCACATCAGCAGCATATACAGTAGCACTGAAACAGTCCCAATTTTCATTCCCTAGGGCAGTGATGGCGAACCTTTTTTTCCTCGGGTGCCAAAATAGTGCGCGTGCGTGCTATTGCACGCACGTGCGTGCCCACACCCATAATTCAAAGCCCCTCACTTGACCCACCCTCCTGCACATGTGTGCGTGACCCCCCCTCACTCCCCCATTTCCTGACTTCCAGTGGGCCCGGTGGGCCCATTTTTCACCCTCCCCAGGCTCCAGAGGCTTTCTTGGAGCTTGGGGAGGGCAAAAACACTCCTCCCACCATCCTGGAGGCCTTCCAGAGGCCGAAATCGCCCTCCCAGAGCCTCAGCGCGAGCCAAAAATCAGCTGGTGGGCAATCACATGCGCACTGGAGCTGAGCTAGGGCAATGGCTTGCGTGCCGGCAGATATGGCTCCGCGTGCCACCTGTGGCACCCGTGCCATAGGTTCGCCATCACTGCCCTAGGGAGTCATGGGTCCCGAGTTTTGGCCACATTCTGTAAGTTAGCCCATTTGAAATACCTTGTTTCAAAAAGCGTTGCCCTATGACACACTGTTTTACCCAGGTAAAAGTCATGACAACACGAGTTTTAGTACTACATAGATACACACCACTAAATAAATTTAGAACAAATTCATAACTTTTGCAACAAGCCAGAGGAAATGGGATTTCCAACACTTCTCAGCTCAAAACACTGATCATTCTTTAACGGTATTTCTTGGTGTGAATACATATTCTTGAGAATGATGAGATTTCTAGCCTTTAATGTGGGAAACATATTTGTGGGTAAGATAAAAGGAAGCAAGTAAAACAGGTGAGACCTACATTAGTTGGGTCTGGGCTTTGTTAATTTCGACTTATCTGAAATGACCTGCACTACCACACTGTAATAGGGTTCTGAACTGAGCTTGATCATCACTTAATTATAACTCTGATCTCTGTTGTAAGTTGCAATTGCAGACACCCCGAAAATGCAAAGGCCTAGCTAAATGTGACAATGAAATTTATGACTGATTTGGTTAATTTCCCCAAAGATACTGAATAGTAATACTTATGGGAAGTATTTTAATTAAGAAACATAGCAGTGGGAAATGGCATTGATCCAATCTGAAGTATTCTCCTCTTCCTCTTTGCTAATATTTAAGAATTTGGACATTTGAATTGGAGACTCCAGGGTGTCATCTAATTAGATCCCACTAGACGGCTTTCATGTTTTCAACTGTGCTTTTGGGGAGGAGAGGGAGAGAATCGTTGCATCATTTTCACTGAAGAGGAATATTAGAAATGTGTGCAACTTCTACATTTATCAATGACTTAGGCAACAGGCTTAGCAAACAGAACTCAAAATGCATTGCTTATTAGGAGCATCTATTATTAACAACTGAAATGCTGAAATAAGGTAGGGAATCCCCACTGAGGGATGGCTTCTGGAATTCTTGCTAATACCTTTGACTAGCAGTAGCCATAGGAAAAATCTGTGTTTTCATCTGTGGAACGAAATATCATGGAATGTTTCCATTCTCTCATTCATTCTCCCCCTCCCCCCTCTCCCCCTCCCGCTCCCCCGCTCTCTCTCCCTGCCTATGTATGGATCTGATCAGGACAAAAAATATTTATTTATTTATTTATTTATTTATTTATTTATTTATTTATTTATTTATTTATTTATTTATTTATTTATTTATTTATTTATTATTTGTCAAACATGTATAGGATAGTAGTAGTTTGTATAAACATATGTAAAAAGTAACGATAAAAAAGGACAATAGGACAGTAACAGTAGGCACGGTGGTGCGCTTAAGCACGCCCCTTACAGACCTCTTAGAAACGGGGAGAGGTCTACTGTAGACAGTCTAAGGTTAAAGTTTTGGGGGTTCGGGGAAGAAACCACAGAGTCAGGTAGTGCATTCCAGGCATTGATCACTCTGTTGCTGAAGTCGTATTTTCTGCAGTCGAGTTTGGAGCGGTTTACATTGAGTATGAATCTATTACGTGCTTGTGTATTGCTGCGGTTGAAGTTAAAGTAGTCATTAACAGGAAGGACATTTTGGGATATGATTTTATGAACTATAAGATATGTGATATGTGCTATCTCTGCTTTTGTATGTGTGTATTTCTCCTCTCCTTTTGTTTTGTGGCTGGGTGAATGTTTGTGTGTACAGCAAGTGTGCATTGGGAAGCCCAGAGCAGGATGCCTATGCTGCAGTTTGGGTCATGTGACTAGAACAGGGAGGGAGGGGCTTTAGAGTGGAATGGTCAACAGCATTCCTGCCCAGTTGCCTCTCCCAGAGGGCTGCATTTGGGAGTAACATTTTAGCCCCCAAACCTGATCCGGATCATTTTAGAATTTAATCTTTCTTTCGGCAACTTTTCCCTCGCAGTTAATTTATCCTGCTGATGGACAGACAGCAGAATCCCAAGCGCTTTGCGTAGTTTCTTTTCAATATTACTCTAAATTAGAAATAATAAATGGCAACAGTTTAGTTGTTTCTCTTCCCCCAGAAATGATAATCCCTTGTTCTCGGTGTGTGATTATTTTCGTGCTGTAGAGTTTACTGACTGACCGTTCGAGTTTTTCCTACTCTATGTGGAATTTGCTACAACTTAGGTAGTAGTCCTTGATGAGTTCCAAAAAAATAATACAGAAAGTGTGTCTGGAAGAGACTACCTGATTAGAAAGCCACCAAATGGTTAAAACTGCTTGTTCAACTGTTTGGTATCCATTGTATAAAAAACTATAATGAATTGGATGCACTTTAACAGATACACTAATGCTACCACAATGTATTAAAAATTTCTAACAGGAGAAATGAAGAGCAAGACTGTACTTGCTGTGTTGTGAGCAAGCAGCTCTGTTTCGGAATATTTCTTAAGATGCTGACATGTTCAGCAATGTTTAAATATCTACTTGCCGATGTTAGTATTATTTCTGTAACTAATTCTTCATATGATCTTTATTACACAGGATGTGGCATGCTTGTTGACCCTGTAATTTATTGTAATACTTGCATGTGGCAGTAGGAAGGTGAGGTTTAACAAGCTATTCAAAATGAAATGTGTAAGTGGAATCCGTCATTGCAGAAAACACTGCATCAGGGAAGGAATGAGACTAGCTTTCCTGTAACAGCATAACAAAACATTGATAGCAATCTGTTTACAGATGTGAATGCTCTGTTATCAATTTAATAAGCTCCTTATAACATAAACTCCATTAAAAATTTCATAATGGCAATGATTTCTGGAACCCCCTTTCATTCCACTGGACTTTTAATCACTGGACAAGAATCCAGTTTGCCTAAAAACAAAGCAATTTGAGAAAGTTTGCAGGTAGTCCTTGAGTTATGACCATAATTGGGATGGAAATCTCGGTCATACGTTGTTATAATTGTAAATTGAGGCACCCATGTGACTGGAAGTAATTTTCTGGGCTTTTTCACAGCGGTTGTTAAGAAAACATGATGGTCATTAAACAAACACCACAGTTGTTAAGTGAACACATTCATTTGAATGGGCATTTTTTTGGCTAGAAACTGGCCAAAAATTCTGGAAACTACCAAAAACATAGCGAATCACAGTCATGTGACCATAGTACACCGCAACCAATTGCAAAACTGTCCCGCTTGACATGCAATCACATGACCATAGTAGAATGTAGAGTAACCATTTACGATGGCCAGGGGTGCTTTTAGGGGCCATAAAGCACTCATTCTGGGGCCACTGTAACTTTGAACAACTGTAAAACAACCGGTTGTAAGTTGAGGACTACCTGTACTTGTACAAAGCTCTCAACATAAACATAAAAATGTAACAAAGCATAAATGAATGTGAGTAAGAGCTGCAGTGGCACAGTGGTTAGAGTGCAATACAGCAGGCTACTTTTGATGATTGCCGGCTGCCTACAATTTGGCAACTCGAATCTCACCAGACTCAAGGTTGACTCAGCCTTCCATCCTTCCAAGGTCGGTAAAATGAGGATCCAGATTGTTGGGGGCAATAGGCTGACTCTGTAAACCACTTAGAGAGGGCTGTAAAGCACTATGAAGCGGTATATACGTCTAAGTGCTATTGCTATTGCTATGTCAGAGACAGGGCATTCTAATGCTTTGTCAATCATAACAAAATGTATATTTTGTCAGGTACTTTGGAATTTACCAAATGCTTTGTCAATCATAATGAACAATTCATTACAAGTCAGTCCTCCAATGGAATGAGTGGGATTGTTCTTTGAGTGGCTCCTGTTTATTTCAGTAAAACTGAACGGAAACTTGCATGGAAACATGTTTTACTGAAATAAACAGGAGCCGCTTTTATTTCATTACTCCAATCTTACAAATCTTGATAATGGTATCCCACATTAATTTGCTTCATTATTGCATCGTATACTCTATTTTTTTTCCACCTAGAGGCACTCCAGTTAAAAATGATTATTAAAATCATGATTAATCCAATTCGAAAGAGTGGACTAAAAAAGAAAACATTGACCTGTTTTTAAAGGCGGGGGTTGGGAGGAGGGGAAACACAGCTTGAGAGAGAGAGAAAGCATTTCACCAATTGTTGTTCCCAGCCCTGTGCGTGCACTGGAAATTGTGGAACTTGAGAAAATGACCACTTTATTTACTAACCACTAAACAGTCAAACATTTGGAATCCACTTATCTATTGACATATTAAGCTTTTTTTTATGGGTTGGAGAAGGGCCTGGATGGCTTGTAAACCCCTCTTGCTTCTGTGATTTTGAAATGGGTAGCTAATTGTGCACTAATTGCCTGATGCCATAAAGGTTTTCCCACAGGCAAGTATCTTTGAAGAACTGGTGGAAGGATCCCGGCAATATATTTAAGCAACTTCAATTTTAATAGAACACTTGAGCCCTTACATTGAAACAAATATTGGTCTCAACTCTGGATTCTGCGACGGTTAGGCTACTTTCCCTCCTGATCAAGAACAGAGGAAAAAGTCAAAATAACAGTGTTTTTGTGCTCCTGGCTGCTACTGTGACAATCAACTATAGCTAAGGGAAGGAGAAGAAATGCTTTCTGCTGAAATCTCTTGCCTGGCTCTTGAAGTGCTATTATTCAGTTATGATGCCTCTGTTACAGATAGTCCTCGACTTATAATTAGTTTAGTGACCATTCGAAGTTACAACGGCACTGAAAAAAGCGACTTAGGACTCTTTTTCACACTGATGACCATTGCAGGATCCCCGTGGTCATGTGATCAAAATTTGGATGCTTGGCAAACTGGCATGTATTTATGACTGTTGCTGTGTCCTGGGGTCATGTGATCACCTTTTGCGACCTTCTGACAAGTAAATGGGGAAGCCAGATTCACTTAAGAAACATGTTACTAACTTAATAGCTGCAGTGATTCACTTAACAACTGTGTCAAGAAAGGTCGTAAAATGGGGCAAAATTAACTTGTCTCATTTAGCCAAAGAAATTTTGGATTCAATTGTGGTCGTAAGTCGAAGACTACCTGTACTTAAAATTAGGGTATGTTTAGAACATATTAGTCAGTATTTGCCTTCGACCTTTTTTTTAAGATGGGGAGAGTGGATAATAGTACAAAATAGGTTAGGCTACATAAATATATGGCAGCAGCTGAGATTTTTTAATTTCTTTTCTTATATTTTGCAAGGAGAGTTTGGAGACCTTTCCTTGTTTTTTAAACTGCTTAAAGTCCTTCCTAGGCATTTTATCAGAGTCTGTATAAGTTCCCAACTCACAATCATGAGATTACAAGCTACCGTATTTTTCGGAGTATAAGACGCACCGGAGTATAAGACGCACCTTAGTTTTTGGGGAGGAAAATAGAGGAAAACAATCTGCCTACCAGGTATTCATCTGGCTAGCATCCTTAGTCTGGTCAGCTTCAGCACATTATTTTATCTCCTGGTTAGGACTTAAAAAAACCTTCTGAGAGAATAACAATGAAAGAGCCTGCAAGCCAGTAAGAGCTGGGAAGATTGTTAGCACCTGGTTAGGGCTAAAAAAAAACTTATTCGGAGCAGCTGCAGCACATTATTTTATCTCCTGGTTAGGACTTAAAAAAAAACCTTCTGAGAGAGTAACAATGAAAGAGCCTGCAAGCCGGTAAGAGCTGGGAAGATTGTTAGCACCTGGTTAGGGCTAGAAAACAACTTCTTTGGAGCAAGTAGAGCAATGAAAAAAAAACCTGCAAAGACTTAGGGTTGGAAAACCTTCTCCTGAGAGAGTAACAATGAAAGAGCCTGCAAGGTAAGACCTGGGAAGATCTGTTAGCACCTAGTTAGGGCTGGAAAAAAAAGCTACATTCGAAGTATAAGACACACCTGAATTTTCAGCCACTTTTAGGGAGGAAAAAGGTGCGTCTTATACTCAGAAAAATATGGTACTAGTTTTCAGCAACCACAGTACTAAATTTTGGAATGGTTCTGAGGACTATAAAAAGGGAGTTTATAGTTTCTTATCCTCAGGTATAAGAGCATTGATGAAACTATTAATTTTAATCTTGTTACCAAGGAAATGATTTGAATTCTCCTCTATAGCCAATTCAGAATTATGACCTAAAATATCCAGGTGTTGCTGTCAAAAACTAGTGAAATTAATCATATGTCTTATTTCTACTTTTGAAGTTATCCATTAATACTTTAGTAATACCGATTTTATTTATTAGAACATATTTAATGGTCAGATAAGTCATGAAAGTGTTGCTGATCCACAATAAGGAACATTATTATTTTTTTCTTTCATCCCATGTCTTGCCTTACACATTTACATAATTAAATGAATGGTTTTCAAACCCTCCTGAATTAGCTATTCTAAATGTTAACATTTGATGCAAACAAGGAGGTCACTCAGATGAAATATTGAGAGTTATCAATTCTTGTAAGCAAAAAAAAAAAAAAAAAAAACCTGACAGCAGATACAATAAATCTGAGATAATTATTTCTGGGAGTTGTGGCCCAACTTGCATATTAACTCAGTTTAAGAGTGCTTTGATGAATTCAAGTGAAGTCAATTAATTACATTTCCAAGTCAGATGAACAGAGAGTCAAGACATCACAGGTATTGCCACAGTTCTTCAATGCTGAATATTTAACAGGAGATGATATTTTCTCTGCTGTCTGTGCAGAAGGAGAAAATCAAGTAATGATGTGTGAACCTACTATTGTAAGTGGAATTCATATGAAGTCTCTGAAGAGAAATGTGCTTCAATTTATTTTCCCCATGTTTATTGAAACAGGCAAGACATAGTCTTGATGCAAGAATTCCCAAAATGAACCTTAGGTAAGAAGAAGAAATGGAATATATAACTGGTTTATAAATCATATAAATAACACTAATCCTATCTGTTAATAGTATTTGGGTAGTCCTTGAGTTAGTATTATAGACTGCCCATCACAGTTGTATCTCGTGACAGTCATAAAGCCAATGTTTTGACAGGGTTTTTTTTCCTGCAGAATGTTGCTGAAAACCAGAAATAAATGCTGGGTTTTTTTTGTGGCAAAACTGTTATTGTGGGATGCTGCAAACAGCTGTAAATGTGGCTTGGTTGCCAAGTGCCCAAAATGTCATCATGTGATTGTGGGGGGAGCCGAACTGTGGGAACTTTGAATCCACTAAGCGAGTGGCCTGGGACAAGGATTACTTGTATGTCCTCGGGTTATAGGTAAAGGTAAAGGTGAGTCCCCTCACACATATGTGCTAGTTGTTCCCGACTCTAGGGGGTGGTGCTCATCTCCATTCCAAAGCCGAAGAGCCAGCGCTGTCCGAAGACATCTCCGTGTGGCCGGCATGACTAAACGCCAAAGGCGCACGGAACGCTGTTACCTTCCCACCAAAGATGGTCCCTATTTTTCTACTTGCATTTTTACATGCTTTCAAACTGCTAGGTTGGCAGAAGCTAGGATAAGTAATGGGAGCTCACTCTGTTACGTGGCGTTAGGGATTCAAACCGCCAAACTGCCGACCTTTCTGATTGACAAGCTCAGCGTCTTAGCTACTGAGCCACCGCATCCCCTGAGCCACTGCGTACCCAATACCATAACACCATAACCCTCTATTTATACATATACATAAATATAGTATGTAGACATAGTGAATGTCACAGAAAAAGATATTTTTTCTCTGCACACAAATCAGATATAAGCCTCAACCGTTAACTGGAACTACCTTTCTTTTCTGTTTAAACTTACTAAAGGAACCTCATGTTTCACATATGGATAAACAGTTTTAACTGGATATTACAGTTCCAAAAATGGATCCCTAACAAATATTTTCTTGTTTCTTATTCTTAACAAGCCTTGGGAGAATATCTAGTGCAACTTCACACCACTAGCAAAGCTGATAAAAACTAATTTTCACATCTGCAGATTCTCTAATACTTCATCCAGGCTGAAATTGAGAGAGGTATGGATTGAACCCTTGCTGTATTTATTCCTTTCTCCATCATCCTTGAAGTTTCTAAAAAATAAATAAATAAACTTTCTGAAAAAGTTTTTTTTTTCAAATTTTGAAAGCTAGCAAACTGTTTAGTAAACTTGTGTTAACCTAATAAAGATATCCTATCATATAGATTTTGTATTCCCACATAACTAAGAAAAAATATCTCTCGTTTTCAAGAATGAGGCAAACAGGCCTATAGAAACAAATTCTCTCTCTCTCTCTCTCTCTCTCTCTCTCTCTCTCTCTCTCTCTCTCTCTCACACACACACACACACACACACACACACACACACACACACACACACACCTTATGCTCTCATCCACCTTAAATTTGTAGCCAGTGTTTACTACAGTTTACTATTGGCTCCAATGGTCATTGGACAGTAAGATATAGCACAACAAGATAGAAAAAAACCCACAACACAATGAACTAAAAATGAGAATAAAATCAAAAATAGAATTGTTGAGGCACTAGAGCGAAAAGTAATATGAACCTTTTAGCATGGTGTAGTGGGATTGATTTGAATTGTACAAGTTTTTGCCTCTGGGGGGGTGTCCTTGGTTCTCTCTGGGAATAGTTGTTTTCTTGCTGCTTTATTACCCAAAATAGTTCAGTTTCTTGAGGAGCACTGATGATGTTACATAATTTGGGTAATGAAACATCTGCAAGAAAACAGCCAAGCTCAGAGAGCACCAAGGACCCCTCATTTTAATCCTGAGCTACAAATATTCTCCTTTATTTTGCCTCTGGCCTTGGGCCTCAAATACAGATACTGTATGTTATTAGTATGTTAGCCATGCACCAGCAGTGTATCTAGTTATTTGAAAAAAAAATGTATATGGCCATCTATATTACCTTAATCAACCCTAGACAGCCAACAAACACATAATAAAAACAAAATATTAAAACTTGAACACACCATCATCAGAGCGAACCTGACATTATGCCCTCCTCCCTGAGAGGAAAACCTGGTTGTAAGGTAAGGAAGATAGGACCCCCCCCCGTCTCTCACAGGGGAGGATGTTCTATAGCCGTGATGACGAACCTATGGCACGCGTGCCATGGGTGGCACGTGGAGCCATATCTGAGGGCACACGAGGCGTTGCCCTATGTCAGCTCCAGCACGCATGCATGCGCTGGCCAGCTGATTTTCAGCTTTCCAGAGGGCGAGGAGAGGCAATTTACGCCCTCCCCAGGCTTCAGGAAAGCCTCCGGAGCCTGTAAATGGCAAAAAACGGACCCAACGGGCCTACCGGTAGTTCGGAAATGAACTTCCGGTAGTCCCGTTAGGCCGTTTTTTGCCCTCTACAGGCTTCAGGAAAGCCTCCTGAAGCCTGGGGAGAGCGAAAAACGCCCCAAAAGTCCGTTACCAGAAGTATGGAGGCTTCAGTGAGCCCTGAGCACAGGCGTGGGGGGCAGCGTGGGGGTGGTGGCTGTGTGCACATGCGCGGCGGGGAGGGCATTGCATTATGGTTGTGGTCATGCACTCCCTTTTGGCACCCGAGCAAAAAATGGTTCGCCCTCACTGTTCTATAGGATAGGTACATCTACAAGAAGGCTCATTTCTTAGGTCCTACCTGATGACCACATATAATTGAAGTGACTTGGGATGAGGTAACCCTTTCAATCTGCTGGATGGGTAGTCCAAAGAACCCCCATAAGCCACGGCTGCAATCTTTTCTTCAGGAAGGAAATGAAAGTCCAGGAAGTTCCTTAAATTGCACACCAATTCTGTCTAGGGGAGCCCTACCCTATCATGAGTTGAAAATGGCAACCCTCTAGATACAGGGGACCCAAAAACCCAAAGACACTCTATCTTGCTCGGATTAAGTTGCAGATGGTTCCTCACTATCTAGACCAGGAATGTCAAACTCGCGCCCCTTGGGCCGGATGCGACATGTACTGGCCACGCCCGGTTTAGCGAAGGGGAAAAAAGTCATGATACATCATGTGACTCCACCGTGATGATGCAAGTTTGACACCCCTGATCTAGACTCTCAGAACCTCCAGGTCTTGAGTAAGCACTTGTTTGGTTTGGGGGTGAGATATATACTAGTGATATTGAACCTCATGCTGGCAGGTGACTTCACCCACCAGCTTCATCCAGATGTTAAATAGAAGATGAGAGAGACCCAAACCCTGATGCATCCCAGATAAGAGGAGCCTAAGATAGATCTCTTCTCCCCTCCAACACCAATTGTAACTGGGCAAGGAGAAAGGTGAACCACTGGAGAACCATGCTTCCAACTTTCAACCTTACCTGGGGGCAGCATTCCTGCACTTATGCCCTGCTGCACCATCCATCCTTTGACTTTCCTGCACTCTCACTTTGCTGTGCCATCTCCCAGTCTTTGTATGTCTTTGTCCTGCCACACCATCCATCCCCCAGTCTTTCTGTGCTCAGGCTACACAGCACCATCCATGCAACTTGTGTTCATGTGCTTGCACACAACTGCACTGGGCCGCCTAGGGCCTCTCTCAGCCTCCCCTCTACATCCCCACAGCAACCACCACCCCATGGGCACCCCTGCATTCCTTATTTGGGACTCCTGACACTTCTTTAAAAATCCACGTTTCTTGGGGTTACCATTGGAGTTACTATTGCCATTGCTAAGAAATGTGATCACATGACATTATGTTTTAGAACTTCATTGCTTAGTGATAGCTGTTCTGGCATAGGCTTCCTGATTAAATAAGACGGCACAAACGGCGTCCCACAAACCTCTTTTATTTGTAACAGCTGATAATTATTTTCATTAACAGCCGTAATAAGTCCAAACAAAGGAAAACAAGTCCGACTACAGTCTTTCAGGGAAAGGCAGATAACACACATGAACCTTGCTCTTCTTTGGCAAACTGCCCAGAACTAATTTGCAGGAAAACTTGACAAGTCCAAACAGAAACAAAAACAGAGTCCGAGTTGCAATGACGAGAGTTAGAGATGAACTGAGTTGCTTCCTGCAATGAACCCTTACATGTTCTCCACTTATATAGCCTCTGGGAGGGGCCAATTATCTCCAAGCCTTACTCCCAAGTAGTCCTGCTCCTCTGTAACTGTTCTCGCCTTCTGGCAGCTCTGCGTATGTGCGCATTGAGAACAGGCTCCCCCTGTTCCTCTGCCTCGCTCACGTCAGCCTCTGGAGGTTGGGACAGACCTCCCCAATGGCCCTGGCTGGATCCCTGCCTCTGGCACCGAGCCTTCTCCAGACTCCAGGCCTGGCCCAGGTTCCTCCCCAGCCTCCTCGCTGTCCAACTCTGCTGCCAGCTCCACAGGCTGCTGGCAGACCACAACAATAGCAATCCTGGCAGTCTCAGTTACCATTGTAAATCAAGAATATCTGTAGTAGGATGATTTGAGTATAGATTTAGTAAGACAGCAATTAAACTAAGAGTATCATTCTATAGTCTTATTGTTTTGCCTGTGAAAGAATATAATCGAATAATGGCAAATAAGAATCTGTAGGACAGATTTTTTTTAAAGAACTGAATGCATTGTTATGCTAATAGTAACTATGAAAAATAATTTGCAGCATTTTGCATATGGTAGTGCATTTAAATATTTTTAGAAGCCAGGCTTATTGAATCTGTATTGGTTTACAGTCTTAGTATGAAAACAACATAGCTATTCAAAATGATTTGCTTATTATAATGTCAAGAGAATCATGACAATATGACAATGAAAGCATAATAGCATATATGAAGGACTGTTTCCTCAGGATGATTCTTTTTCAGATATGAATGCAAACTCTTCACATTAAATCTTAGGATCAATTATGAATTTCAGGAGGCATTCACAGGGATCTATATTTTGGCTGTCAATTATTAGTAGCATGTAGTGAGGATATTTTCCTTTTACAGAGAGAAAACACATGGGCATTCATAATAGAGAAATTTCTTTATCATCTCATACATTGCTTGCATGTGGGAGTATGACACCTTCGGAACTACCAGGCCCATGAAATGCCTCAAACATTTTCATGCAATTGGGGTTTTAGACATGTTACAAGAAAAGGCATTTGGTTTAAACACTGCTGCCACTGAATCTTCAGAAAGGGCTTGGTTCTCAGCTTATTCATTTACTGTACATTTACTGTACATAGACACTGAGAATAGAAGATCAATATAGCAATCAAATAAGATGGATGGAAATTTATATGGTCACCATCTCATCATGATGACTCTGGGCAGCTAACAACACGCCCTGAGTCCTACGGGAGTGGGGCTGCATATAAAAACGACCAAATAAATAAGCACTGGTAGCCGAGATCAAATAAAAAACACCACAATGCTATATATGAAATTGGTAGCCAGGATCAAACCACAAACTCTTTGTAACAGAACTATCGCATTGATTCTGCCACATGTTCTGAACCCCATGCCCATGATACAGCCACGTGTTCAGAAGGATGATGTCCCAAACAGGAGGCACTATGACAGAAAAGGCTCACTTCCTGGGTCCTCTAGAATGGCATCCTTTAGAAGATGGGACCATAGCATGCCTCTTCTGCTGGAGCCAATGGGATGGATAGACAGAATGAGGGAAAGGTGCTTCCTCAGGTAACCTGATCCCATTCCATGAACAGCTTTATAAAGGTAACTGAAACCACCTTGAATTGAACCTGGAAGCCTACTGGCAACTGATCCAGCTCATGGAGAAGAGACTTAACATGTGCAGATTGACAGGCACTCATAATTACCTGCTCCCTTCATTTTGAGCCACTGTAGTTAAATTGCTAGGAAGGGCTGTGATGCTCTTCAAGGGTAGACCCATGTAAAGCAAATGGCAGTACTGGTACTATAAATGATAATCTAAGAAATGCATATTTATTGAAGAACAAAAGTCATACATTGCTTCACCAGAGAAAGAACTTACTACCATTTCGTTTGGCAACAATATTGGGTTCCAGGAAAACATATTTCTTAGTCCCTTCTTTTTATGGCATTATGGATCTAAGCATGTCATGGGTGATCCTGTTAATATTTAAAAATAGCAAGTATTTGAACTATGGCAGAACTAAAGTACCTCTGGGCATTGACTCCAGTGACTCCATTCAGACACCACACATTCATTAGGACAATAGAGGATACATTTCTGTTTTTCCAAAGGAACTTTGGACTGATTACAAAGCACAAGAGGTACAGGTTCACCATCTCCACCTTCAGTGGTGTTTATACATCTGTAGGATGATAAGAACATCATCTGCAAGGCATTCCACAATGAAAAACAAATAAGTAATACAGTAAATAAAGTCAAGCCTCTGAATCGAGCGCAACATCTGGTGAATTCTTAGACACGACTCTGCAACTACGGTATCTAGACAGCAGAATAAAAATGGTTTTTCACTGCTTTCTTCTGGGATTTTTTTTTTCCATTTCCTGATCTTACCTCCGGTAGGCTTTCAATTAAGGATTTTTTTTAACTTTTCAGAAATATTTTTGTTACATACTGTCTGTCACATAACTATTCATTGCAGTGGATAACTAGTAATTATTTAATCAGTTGATTATATCTGAATATTTATGTCATGCTAGTGCTGTTGAGGAGAGCTGAAAGAATATGTAGAAATTGTGTAGAAATACTGCAATTAAGTAAAATGCTGTTCATGAAACCAAAGATATGGTTACAGCCCATGTGACAGAATTTTCATCCTAAAGATTAACTTTATTTTCATGCAAATATGAAACATGAAACAGACTACTCTAGGCACCTTTGTATTCAAAAGTGTTTTGAATAATATAGTGTCGCATAGCATAGTACAATATTGTTACTTTTTAAAAAAAAAAAAAAACCCCAGTATAAATAGTTGAAGAGGAGTTCAAGTGATAAAATTAAGACAGTTTTATAAAAATGTTAATGGAAAATAATATTCTCAAAAGTTCTAGGGACAGCTGTTACATTTTATTAGCTTGCTTGTTTTTAAATTTATTTTGTGGAGGTTTTTTATTGCTTTAAATTTTTTAGATTGTTTTTAATTGTTTTATAATTTTAGAATTGTAAGCTGCCCAGAGTCATTTGGTTGAGCTGGGCAGCTACAGAAATCAAATCAAATCAAATCAATCAATCAATCCATGAACCAATAGTCAACTGCTTTTATTTTCCACTCACCTGATTTGCCTCATTTGTATTCCTTCTCCACAGTGGAGGGAATTTTGTGCACTGCTGATTTCACATTGAGACCACGGTTCTACTCGCCAGGAATACTGATTGCACTCACTGTAACAGGGGACTGCCTCGTACACCTTCCACAGAAAACATACAAATGTATACATAATCAGTCACTTGAGTGAAAATTCTCCAGAGGAATACTTTAGCAGAACAACAATAGAAGAAAAATCTTCCTCCAGTTGGCTGAGTACTGTGCCAGATTTTCTCCACTGTTCTAAGAAGAGTGTAATGTTTAAATTCATTGATTTCTTATAGACTTAAAAGTGAATGTGATACGCATTCAGCCTGTTAGAATAAAAATAACCATTTCCAACAGTCTAAACAAGAATTTCATTACAATTTCATTTCCTCTGAAGATCTATGAGATATTCCCTTTTACAATTATACAACATATTGTACCTTACAAAAAACTCTTTATGATACCCACTGTCAAGAAAAAAAAATCCCCCCTTTTTTATTGTATCACATATACCAGGGATGGCAAACCTTTTTTTCCTCAGGTGCCGAAAGCGCGCGCATGGGTGCTATCGCACACACGCGAGTGCCCACACCCATAATTCAATGTCTGGGGAGGGCAAAAATGGCTTCCCCTGCCCCCCTGGAGGCCGGAAATGGCCCATTTCCTGACTTCCGGTGGGCCCAGTAGGCCCGTTTTTTGCCCTCCCAAGGCTCCAGAGGTTTCCCTAGAGCATGGGGAGAAGGAAAATGCCCTTCCCCGCCCCCCGGAGGCCTCCGGGAGCCGAAAACGCCCTCCCAGAGCCTCTGCGTGAGCCGAAAATCAGCTGGCCGGCATGCACATGCGTGCTGGAGCTAAGCTAGGGCAACAGCTCGCGTGCCAGCAGATATGGCTCCGCGTGCCACCTGTGGCACACGTGGCATAGGTTTGCCATCACTGACATATACTGTTAAAATTTCATTTTAGTATAAAAATGCAACTTTGTTTTTTTTTAAAAAAATCAATTCCACAAAACCATTTTATTTTATTTTTTCCTATGATTTTTTTTTTAAAAAATAGATCTCTAAAACAACCAATTGTGCTTCTCAGTCAAACTCTACTTACAATACATACAATAATTGCAAAACAATTCGGCAGAAATTCAAAGATCAGCACTGCATCGAACTGTTTAGGCAGAGCATATTTAAAACAACATTCATCATTTCAAGGTCCCCTTCCACCCTCTCTTTCTTCCCCAATGTGTGCGTTGAGCTGAAGGGATTTTAGAATGGCTTTAGACTGGTTCTTATGATGGTCTAAATTTCTCTTATGAGAAATTTCTGTCTAAATTTCTGTCACATTTGGGGAGGTCTGACAGCCTGACCATGCTATGGAGCATTTGTGTAAAATGGGTGGGATGATGGGACATGGGGTAAAGTTGATGGTATCTCTATACTTTGAAGGTCTGGAAGTGCAGGTGTGGCTAGATCAATTTATAGGGGTGAGGAAGTTGTGATGTAGATTTTTCATAGGGTCTAGCAAAAAGAAGGGTGGTATTAAGTACAACAGAAGTTATCGGGCTGCCTATTCTAAGATATAAGTGATTGGCAACCTCGTGCCCATCTACTCTTCTAGCAAAATAATAGCCTCTCCCTTGACCATGGGTACTGCATCACTGTAGCCTTTAGCCTCAAGTTACTGTTGATAAATGTCAGGTTTGTCTTTACCTTTTGCTTCTTGGATCAGTGAGCTGACCTGACTTGTAGAACTGAAATCTCGCTGGGCAAGAAGAGATCATTCCTTTATCCAGGATCTCCAGAATTTCCACAACCATGATGCCAAGGGCAGGAAGGTATGTGGTAATGAAGAAGATCTTCTATGAATTTGACTATTTTCTTTCATGCACATATTGTCTTGAGGAAAGACGGCATCCAGACACATAATTCTGATATTGATTTGACTATTTCTGCCTCTTATTTTGGGGGTCTGCTGAATCACTTTCAGAAAGCATGCATTTTCATTACATTGGACTTGAGAGGAATTTACAAATTGATTTGAATGAAATAATCTCTCCTACTAATTATAGCAAATTTGAATACACATTATAGCAGTAAAAGCAGTATTTCAACAATAAATAGATTTCTTAAATGGGCTAATCGACCCATGCATCACAATAATTCCTCTTACACTTATTTCTACATTACTTATGCTCCTAGCTAACAAAATAAAGTGCCAGCAGGATGCTTTCCTATGCAAGCCTTTATAAATTTCCTGCTGGCCCTTTCCTACCATAATCTTGATGCCTGTTCCCCCTGGAAGGGACATTCCTGAGACATTAGGGGTGGGAGGCAGGCATCAGTTGGATCTGACTCATTTAACTACTACAATTAAGTCTCATATGTTAGGAGTTGGGTGGATGACCTCCAGGCCATCATACAGATTGGCTAAGGATAACTTTTTCAAAATGGCCATTTGCATTTTTCTCTCTAGGAATAAATGTGACAATAAGATTGCAGGGCAAGGAGGAGTTTTTAATATGGGACTCAAAGACTGCTCATGGCCACAGGGAGAATGTCATGTCTGTTCTTGGACCAAGACTGTCTCTACTAAGCTAGTTGGTTTGCTGCAGTGCTCACGTCTTCCATTAGACTGTGACATGGATTTTATTCTTAATCTTCCAGATGTGCATAGATTTGACATTATAGTGGATCTGCTTACCTGCATGATTATTACTTTTTTTTTTTGTTCTGTGTGAAGGAGAACCACCTGCTCTGGAAATGTCCAACAGTTTTTAAACCATAGTACAAATTCCTACTTAATCACATGATTTGATCGTGGTTCCCAATTTATACCCCATTTTTGAAAAAGCCCTCTTTCAGTTACCGGACATTTGTATCCATTTGTCATCCTATCATCACCTGGAGTCATGTGAACAGATGGAGAAAACTAATGCTACGCTAAAACATTGTCACTAAAACATGGTCACTAGCCACGGTCATCCCTATCTTCAAAAAAGGAGATCCAAGTAACGTTGAAAATTACAGACCAATCTCTTTGGGCTGTGTCACCTGCAAAGTCATGGAATCAATCATAAACCAATCCATTACGCTCCACTTAGAAACTAACAACCTACTCTCCAACAAACAATTTGGTTTCAGAAAAAAATCATCCTGTAATCTGCAACTCTTGCACTGCAAAAACATATGGACCACTCAACTTGATCAGGGTAAAACAATAGATGCAACTCAACTTGATCAGGGTAAAACAATAGATGCAATTTACATAGACTTTTGTAAAGCCTTTGATTCAGTTGTACACGGCAAACTACTTCTGAAACTAAAATCCTATGGCATTTCTGGACCCCTACATGATTGAATAACTGTGTTCCTGTCTAACAGACAACAAGTGGTCAAAATAGGAAGTGCCATATCAAATCCTGCTCCTGTCAACAGTGGTGTCCCTCAAGGCAGTGTTCTAGGACCAACATTCTTCATACTCTACATAAACGATCTTTGTGATCATATTATAAGCAACTGCGTTCTCTTTGCTGATGATGTTAAACTATTTAACACCACCGACAATGTTGCTACCCTTCAAAAAGACCTTGACCATGTAGCAGAATGGTCAAACAACTGGCAACTTCAAATCTCAACCAACAAATGCTCTGTCTTACACACTGGCAAAAAAAATCAGAATACAAAATACAAACTTGGAGGAAACGAACTTGTAGATGACCCTCACTCTGTCAAAGACCTTGGAGTACTCATATCCAACGACCTAAGTGCTAGAGCCCATTGTAACAACATTGCCAAAAAGGCACTAAGAGTTGTTAATCTAATCTTGCGTAGCTTCTTCTCTGGCAACATTACATTACTAACCAGAGCATACAAAACATTTGTTAGACCAATTCTGGAATACAGCTCACCTGTCTGGAACCCGCACTGCATATCAGACATAAATACAATCGAGAGAGTCCAGAAATATTTCACAAGAAGAGTCCTTCACTCCTCCGCTCACAACAAAATACCTTATTCCACCAGACTTGAAATACTGGGATTAGACAATTTATAACTACGTCGCCTCCGATCTGATCTAAATGTAGTTCATAAAATCATATACCAAAATGTCCTTCCTGTTAATGACTACTTCAGCTTCAACTGCAACAATACACGAGCACGTAATAGATTCAAACTCAATGTAAAGCGCTCCAAACTCGACTGCAACAGAGCGATCAATGCCTGGAATGCACTACCTGACTCTGTGGTTTCTTCCCCAAACCCCAAAAACTTTAACCTTAGACTGTCTACAGTCGACCTCTCCTCGTTTCTAAGAGGTCTGTAAGGGGCCTGCATAAGCGCACCAGTGTGCCTACCGTCCCTGTCCTACTGTCCAATTGTCCTCTTTTATCGTTACTTTTTACTTATGTTTATACAAATTACTACTATACATGTTTGACAAATAAATAAATAAATAAAATAAATAAATAAATAAATAAATAGGCTAGGTAGTGAGTCTGACAGGGAGATCATGTGACGGGAGGTCTAACAGATACAGGGAACATGGAGTTGGAAGCTAGTCCATCATGGGAAGAAGTCAGACCAGTAAAGAAAAGATTCCTTAGTTCAGACGAGGTGGGAAAGGTGAGAAGGAGACTTGAAGTAATTCCATCTTAATCACAAGAAGTGTAAATTGATCCCATTAATTGCTTTGGCAGGCTTTCAAGAGGTTGTTACTTTACCCTATTAGCAATAAATTGAATTCCAGAAATCCAAGTAGTTCTGTGTCCTGAGTTTGCCAGCCTTGAAAGAGTTGGCAGAAACCTCTTTTTTCCTGAGCCAACAACATAAATACTTGATTCTATTGCTCTTGGTCCCAATCATGCAGCACTCAGGGACACTAGTCATGTAAGTGTGCGTGTGTGCGTGTGTGCGTGTGTGTGTGCATTTGTGTGTGTGTCTGTTTGTGTGCATGTGGATGTGTGTGTCAAAAAAGTGAAGATTGTAGCCATGAAATGTGAAATGAGCACCTTGTCCTTTTTTGATATACATCAAATGCATCTAAAAAAGGCAGGGACAGGGCTTCAATTGTGCAATCTCAGCGACAATCTGGATGTTTTTTTTAAACCCTCCGCAGAGGTTTCTGGAAGCATTACCTATTGAGGAGGTAAAGAAAAACTGAGGCACTGCACATAATTCTGGGGTTGTTTTTCCAAATGAAATTACTTTTCTCTTGAAAAGGAACGTGAAAGATGAATATGTTAAGGACTGTATGAGTAAACTGGCAAAAAAAAAAATTCATTTTTTTCCAAAATTTGGATAGTTCTAGTCCTGCCTTAGACATCAAAGCCAGATGGGTGACTTTGGGCCAGTCAGTTTCTCTCAGCCCAACCCATCTCACAGGGTTGTTGTTGTGGGGAAAATAGGAGGAGGAGGGAGCATTAGGCATGTTTGCCTTGAGACATTTATAAAAAGAATAAAGTTGGGGTATAAATGTAATCATCTAATCTAATCTAATCCTTGAATAATTGGGGAATATGTGGAGTAATGTATTGAAATATATACATTAAATTATTACTTGAAAGGCAATTTAAATATAAATATATGTTGAAAATGCAATCAGTCTGAAGGTACTTTTTATCATCTTTGATGGACATATAAAAAAAGCTAAGAAATATTGGGATCGGATATGTACTTTAATGTAAATATATACATTGCTTACTGGTGTAAACCGCTTAGAGAGTGCTTGCACTGTGAGGCGATATCTAAATGTCACTAATAAATAAATAAATAAATTGAGAGACTTCTTAGAATAAATGTACATTTAAGCACATATTTTTTTCCTTTTAGGTTTGATCAAGAAACAGCTTGAAATAAAAGTGGGAGTTTGTTTTTATGTGTTACAACAGCAGTGAGACTTTTGTATTCACAGAGATGGAATACTCTGTGGCAGATTCCCACAATGGAGTTATGGATGGTGAAGTTCATGCAGTTGGCAGACATGACAAAACTGACTACTTTGGATAAAAAAAACACACTGTCTAGGTTTGTTTCTTTGTTACTTGAAAACCACCTTTGGACGTTTTGCTTCAAAATGAAAGAAATGAAACTTTAATTTTGGGATTTGATATTAGCACTACTTATGATGATAGAAATATACTGTGTAGTATAGTTAATCTTAAGAGTAAGAGGTTATTATATTTTATATTTGAATCTGTACCAATGAAAGTCAGAAGTCTTCCTTTTGAGCAGCGGTGGCACAGTGGTTAGAGTGCAGTACTGCAGGCTACTTCTGCTGATCACCAGCTGCCAGCAGTTTGGGCAGATCGAATCCCTATGCTCTATGCCCGTGATGGCGAACCTATGGCACGGGTGCCACAAGTGGCACGCGGAGCCATATCGGTGGGCACGTGAGCTCAGGTCCGGCGTGCATGTGTGCACCAGCCGACTGATTTTCGGGCCTTCTGGGCCCACTGGGAGTTGGGAAACAGGCTGTTTCCAGCCTCCAGAGGGGGTGGGGAAGGCCGTTTTCGCCCTCCCCAGGCTCCTAGGAAGGCTCTGGAGCCTGGGGAGAGTGAAAAATGGGCTTGCCATTGCATGCTGGGAGCAGGGGGGGGTCATGCGTGCATGGAATTATGAGTGTGGGCACACACATACGTGATCCCCCACATTCCCCCCCCTTTTGGCACGCGAACCAAAAAAGGTTCGCCATCACTGCTCTATGCTGACTCTATAAACCGCTTAGAGAGGGCTGTAAAGCACTATGAAGAGGTATATAAGTCTAAGTGCTGTTGCTATTGCTATTTCCTTTCCTTCTTTCCTTTCCTTTCCTTTCCTTTCCCCTTCCCTCATAACCTTGTTTTTTTCTGACTTTCTTTTGTCTATTTCTTTCTTTTTCTCTTTTCTTATATTTTATTCCCTGTTGAAACTTAATAAAGTTTTATTTAAAAAATGAAATTACTTTTCTCATAAAAATATATATGGACAGTTTAAAGTTTGAGATTGATAAGAGTTGTTAATGAGGGTCTGTTTAATCCTTTTCTGTTCATGCATTGTATGTTCAAACTCACCAAACCATGTTTCTGAGGTAAATGTTATGAAAATGCCTCTGCAGCTGCTTCCCCCACCTGCTGTAAAAGTCAACCAAAGAACTGCATGAAATAGGTCATACTATCCAAGGTCTACCTGCATTCTTCAGGTTCATACTTGTTCTCTGGAGCTTAAATATATAAAGCTGAATTTACTGTTTCAATACAGGCTTATTTTCAAACTCTGGTCTTTCTGCAGTATATGAGGAGAAATATATTAAGACGGAAAGGATGGAGCTGTCCTTAAAATGAAATGACACAAGGTAAATAGACTGCAGAAGAGAAGCCAAAACCGAGTAATCATAAGAGATAGATGTGTCATGCTAATAAAACTGAAATGAAGATGGACAAGCATCAAGAAACCAGCCATTCTATTACTGTAGTAGCTATACACATACTTTTTTTTCCCAGATCCTGAAAGTGCTGGTCATATTTTAGATTTTAGATATATGTTCACAAGGCACATTCCCTGTCTTCAACTCACAGGCTGTGTTCCAAACAAATAAACCATGTTACAGTTAACATTGTGGCTTGATTCACATGTCAGCCCAGAACACTGGCAGGACTCCCAAATGTGCAGCTACTCTAGTGTTGCCTAGCAAACATATTGCCTAGCAATATGTATGAGGAACAGGTCAAGCAAATGTTTTCTCTATTTCATGATTCTTCCATGGTTCTCTTCATAACAAACCCATTGTTTTTGTAATGTTACTGAAAATTACATTTTGGAAAACTGTGTTTGCCAAAAACCAGAGTTTGACATGAGCTACTGTGCTGTAGTGAGTAAAGTTTAGACCAGGAATGGAGAGATCCAGGTTCAAATCTACTTTCAACTATGGAATTTTTCTGGGTAATTCTGGGCCAATTATATTTACTAAACATACTCCACCCTAGCCTTACTCTTTACTTGCATTGACACCTATGGCTGATAATGCAAAAATTAGGGGCTCACAGTCATTGTCCCTATATACAAAAAAGAGGAAAACGATAAACCTGCCAATTATAAACCCATCAACTTCCTCAGTACAATTAGCAAATTTTATGCAAATTTTATGCAAGACACTTACAATAGAAACTCCAGGAATGGCTGGAATGAGAAATCATACTTGAGGAACAGCAAGCTGGATTTAGGGAAGGATGAACCACCATCAACCAGTGCTTAGTTCTCCAATTTCTCATGGAAAAATGCTCCTTCCACAACACCACCTCCATCCACCTCCATAGACTTCAAAACAGCTTTTGATTCCATATCATTTTATCCAGGTCTTCTACTCAGCATGGGATATGATAAGGCCAAAGCACTCATTAAACAGTGCGTAGTAGACACAGAGCACCAACTGGACCTAGCCAGGTCCCCATCCATTATTGCCAGTGAACTCAGTATCTCTCCTCTAACTAATCTCAAAGTACCTAACCACCAGACTTTACTTTTGCACTTTACTTTTGCACAATGTCACTCCCATCAGTTGTTCTTGAAGGTTGATACAAGAAGATCCCCTACCCATTCAGACAATGTCCCAATGACTCTGGACATGTACTTCTCCAGTGTATGTACTACAGAGGTATTCATACTAGCCTCATCTCACCTTTATTGCATAAATACCCAGGACACAATTCTACACCTTCCTGATGTTCTCAGATATCAACCCTGCCACAACATACATCGTTGCCAGATTTATTAGAAGATGACTTGAGCCATAAACCTGTTTTAATGAGTACTTAGTTTGTCATTATACTGCTGGGCATTATTTTTTATGCTTTTTAATTGCTTCTGCACCCTCCTTAAAAGTGGGATATACATTTAACAAAAATAGAACAAAGAGGAAAAATATCATTGATTCAGCCTTTGTTTTCATAGCAGGTTGGAAACTGATTTTATTTTTGGTTTGCAGAAGGAATCGTTACTTTTCTTCCTCACTGTCAAACAGTACTATATTCTGTATTTTAATTTCTAGGACTCCCTGATTTTAGTTTAAAATAGGTTGATCAAATCAAGCTGTTTTCTAAATGAGGCGAGTTTGTTCCTTTATATTCTGAACATGAAATACAATCAAAACTGGCAAAATATTAATTTCTTCCTGGTGTTTCTCTCCTACAGAAAGGAAGGACTGACTGCAGTAAAGATGGCACAAAAACCTTTATATAAATGAATAAAAATCCAGAACAGAATAAAAAGTATCTGCTCATTCCATATTGGGATAAAGCTTTTTTAAATTAGGAATTTACACCCTAGTCTGAATTTATCTAATAATGCTTCAGTGTGTTAGCCCTTTCTCTTCATTTTCCAATAAAAGTGAAAACGAAATGTGTTAGTCGTCAACTAAATGAAACAAATCTCTACTAGCAACCCTGCCAAAGGACTGTTGTTCTGTTGGCAGTGAACCAAACAAGGACACCGACAACTGACGAGTGGCAGTGAACGCGATTTGCCTATTAAGAAAGTCAGTGTCACAAAAGTTGATTTCAAAGGCCATGCCTGAATGGAGTACAAGATCAAATACAAAGGGGAACGTGTTTATATTATCCTTGTGGTGACTCTGTTGTTAGATATGGGTTTTTACCGATGACATCCAGAAAAATCATTAAAAGCTTTGTGTGCATGGTGAGTACAGATGAGAGGCTTCTTTCTAGTCTCGTCCTTTGCTGTTCCTCATATTTGTTCATTGCTCTTCCTATGAATCTGGTTTAACTAAAAACATTTATAACTGGTTTAACTAGGAACATTTATCAAATTCGGGAGTTTCTGGATGTAGATTCCTAAAGCTTTCAGGTTCATTCATCTCCCGTGCAACAAGGAATAAACGGACTAAGCAATTCAAAGAACAAAATTTCATGATTTCATGCATGATTCCATCAATATTGACTTTACATGTTTCCGATGATGTACCTTGATACTGGTAAAAGACTATACAAAACACACATGGGTCTAAGTTGTGTATTCCTATGTATATTGGGCTTTCTGTTCCCCTCCCTCTGGCAAAGATACATATTAAGTGAGTGTTCATCATGTGGGCAGAGAAAATAATATGGAATATGGAACAATAAAATAATATGGAAGAAGAGATAAAACGTGCATGCATAAATTGCAAAACACATTCCAGAGAATTCCTAAGTGGATTAATTTCACTTTGGAAACATGAACAGAACATTCCAAACTGTTTGTTTGTTTGTTTGTTTCTTTATTAGTATACACACACACACACACACACACACACACACACACACACACACACAGACAGACAGACAGACAGACAGATAGATAGATAGACAGACAGACAGATAGATAGATAAAGAAGCGATAGCCATCACGATCTCTGGAACGTTTAAAATTTTATTTAAAACTACTATTAAAATTGCTAAGCTTTCGTCAACCCCTGTTGACTTCATCAGAGTGTAAAATCCCCATGTGTTGTGCCTTGGCCGCGTCCGGCGCCGAGTCTGGAGGATCCGGAGGACGCGGAGCCGCTCATGGTGCAGCAGTACCAGCCTATGTGCCTGGCACCAGAGACGGCTGGTGATGAGGACTCGGTGCCAGAGCAGGACGATCTCCCAGGACCTTCTGCACCTGCGCAGCAGAGTTCTTCATCAGGAGATGAAGAACTCATGCTGAATGCCAGAGCACGCAGAGCAGCCAGAAGACAGGACTGGCTGAGTAAGCGTCGGTCCAATAGGAGGAAGCAGTGAGGGCTAATTGGGCCACGCCCTTCAGTGGCTATATTAGGCCATGGTAATTAGTGCTCATTGCTGAGAACAACAATTCACTGACCGCAGCATATCCAGAGTTTCGTTTCTACGTCTGTTTGGGAATCTTATCACCAGCTTCTGCCAGCTTTATTCCGGGAAGCCAGCCAAGTTGTTCAGATAAGAATTAATGAGTCTTGCTTTGAACTTTTGTCTGTGTGCTATTTAACCCTCACGTAACCCAAAGAACCTTATTCCTGAAGACTTTCCGTTTGTGTTGTTTTGGACTTCTAAACCCTCTGAGTTTTACTAAGAAACTTTATTAGTAAAAGGAACCTTTTTGTTTGCCTCCCAACGACTGTGTGTGTGTGTTTCTGGGGGGTTGCGGTGCTGGGTCACAACAGTTTGTTCTCAGCCCAAACTGACCACACACAAGCCCAGATTGCATCATGGAGCAGCTTCAGGACGAGAATGCTCAACTTCGGCAGCAGCTGGCAATCATGAACGCTCAGTTAACAAGGCAGCAAAATCAGTTGGCAGCTGCTCCTGCGTTGGCCCCAGCCCAACGGACACGCTGCCCGATAGCCATGCCGGATAAGTTCCATGGTGACGAGGCTATGTTCCCGGCGTTCCTGGGCCAGTGCCAGTTGTTCATGTCTCTGAGGCCAGAGGATTTCCCCCACGACCGGGACAAGGTGGGGTTTGTAATTAGCCTGCTGTCTGGAAATGCAGCACGTTGGGCCACCCCTCTACTGGTCCAGAACAGTCCCCTCCTCCAGGACTTTGGGCGTTTCTGCACTCATTTGGAGGAGATGTTCGCGGATCCAATTAAGGCCCAGACAGCGTGCAGGCAATTAAGGCAGCTGAGGCAAGGCCGGAGACCACTCAGGGAATACATCAGTGAGTTCCGTCTCCTCAGCCAAGACTCGGCCTGGAATGAGGCAGCGTTGTTGGATGCCTTCCAGGAGGGCTTGGCAGACAGCATCCAGGATGAGCTGGCACGCGTGGACATTCCTGCAACCACCCAAGAACTGGTGCGGCTCTGCTTGAAAATTGATGCCCGGTTGCAAGCGAGGAACGCACGCCGTGCTGCTCCGGCGCCTCTCGCGCCACCTGACGTCCCCGCTGTTCTGGTTCCACGTCGCGCTGCTCAGGCACCTCCTGTTCCCCGTGGACTTCCGTCGGCCCCGGCTCCCCGTGACGAGCCTATGGACCTTGGCGCTGTTCGGCCCCGCTTGACCGGCGCGGAAAAGGACAGACGCAGGGCAGGGGGGTTGTGTTTGTATTGCGGCAACCCGGGCCATTTCGCTCGCTCGTGCCCTAGGAAGGGTCGGGGGCCCACCGCTTCTGGTCCTGCTCCACCATCCCAGCCATCGCCGTCGGGAAACGGCCAGCGCCCAGCCTAGCGGAGACGCTGGGTCGGGCATGCACACCGAAGGACTCCGGCTCAGCTGACGTGGATCCCGGTCCTCCGCGGCATCTGCTCTTGGACACCAAGGTCTTTATTGACCACCGGGACCGCGGCGTCTCCGCACACGCTTTGGTGGACTCCGGGGCAACCACCAATTTCATTGACGAGGCGTTCGCCCAGCATCTTGCCGTTCCCCTGTGCCCCGTGGACCCGCCGATGAGGGTGGAAACAATCGATGGCCGGGTGTTGCTGTCCGGTCCGATTAAGGCCATCACGCAGCCGGTGCGCCTTTGCATTGGACGGCACGAGGAGGCCATCCAGTTTTACGTGACGTCGGGACTCCATTTCCCTTTGGTTCTCGGACTGGCGTGGCTGCGCACCCACGACCCTCAGGTTGTATGGTCCCAGAACTTCATTGCCTTCCCGAGTCTCCAGTGTGTGGACCATACGCGCCAGGTTTGTGCGGGCGCGGTACCTGACCCTCCGGACATTTCACTCCCAGCTGAGTTTGCAGACTTCGCTGATGTGTTTAGCGAAAAGGAGGCGGACCAGTTGCCCCCGCACCGGCCCTACGATTGCCCTGTGGATCTGATTCCCAACGCTCCGCTCCCTGTGGGCCGCCTCTATTCCATGTCAGAACCCGAACTGGCCGCACTGCGGGACTTTATCGATAAAAACCTGGCCAGGGGTTTCATCCGACCCTCCTCATCGCCCTTGTCTGCCCCCGTCCTCTTCGTCAAGAAGAAAACCGGGGACTTGCGCCTGTGCTGCGATTATCGCAAGTTGAATGCCATCACAGTGCGTAACCGGTACCCGTTGCCCCTCATCCCGGAGTTGATGGAACGCCTCTGCTCGGCGACCATCTTCACCAAATTGGACTTACGTGGCGCTTACAATTTGGTGCGTGTTCGTGAGGGGGACGAGTGGAAGACGGCGTTCGGAACCCGCTACGGTCATTTTGAGTATACGGTCATGCCGTTCGGCTTGACCAACGCTCCGGCTGTGTTCCAGCATTTCATGAACGACATCTTTAGAGATTTGCTGGACCAGTTCGTTGTCGTGTACCTGGACGATATTATGATTTATTCTACGTCCCGGAGCAGCCACATCCAACATATCCGTCAAGTCCTGCAGCGGTTGAGAGACCACCAGCTATACGCGAAATTAGAGAAATGCCAGTTTTTTCAGACGACTGTGGATTTCCTGGGCCATAGGATTTCGCCAGAAGGCATCGCCATGGACCGGGGCAAGGTCGAGGCCCTGAAAACCTGGCAACCCCCGCGCCGGGTGAAGGACGTTCAGCGACTCCTGGGGTTCGCAAATTATTATAGGACCTTCATCCCGGGGTTCGCCACTCTGACTGCGCCTCTCACTCGACTCCTGCAGAAACAAGTCCCTTTCCGGTGGGGCGATTCCGAACAGGAGGCGTTCAAGATCCTCACGGATGCCTTCATGCAGGAGCCGATCCTCAAGCACCCAGACCCTCACCGCCCTTTTGTTGTGGAGGCGGACGCGTCCGACATTGCCGTGGGCGCCGTCTTGCTCCAGACCCGGGAAGATGGCGGCCATCTCTTCCCTTGCGCTTATTATTCCCGGAAATTAACCTCGTCGGAGCGCAATTATACGATCTGGGAGAAGGAGTTGCTGGCCATCAAGGCGGCTTTCGAGACCTGGCGGCACCACCTCGAGGGGGCTCGTCATCAAGTGGAGGTGCGCACAGACCATAAGAACCTGGAGTTCTTGCAGACGGCCAGGAAGCTCAACCAGCGCCAGATACGCTGGTCGTTCTTTTTCTCCCGCTTCAATTTTCGCATTACGTACATCCCGAGTGGCCGGAATCAGCAGGCGGACGCGCTGTCCCGCAAGCCGGAATACGCCCAAGCCCAGGAACCGCTGCCACCCCGGACGGTCCTGCCCGTCGAGTCCTTTGCAGCTACCCAGGATCCCGTGGACCTCCGAGGACAGATCCGGGAGGCGCAGCGACACGACGCCTACGCGGCACAACGGAGGCAGGAGATAGGGCCTGAGTCCCCTTGGACGTTTTCGGACGACCTCCTCTGTTTCCGGGACCTGCTCTACGTTCCTGCCGGTCCGCTCCGTGGCCTGATCCTGCAGCAGTGCCACGACAGCCCTGCGGCTGGCCACTTCGGCCTTTTCAAGACTCTGAACCTGGTGGCTCGGACTTTTTGGTGGCCCCGACTCCGTGATGACGTCCAGGCCTATGTGACGTCTTGTGTTCGCTGTCGCCAGGCCAAGTACGCCCCTGGAGCACCGCCGGGCCTGCTGCAGCCCTTGCCGACGCCTGAGAGACCCTGGGGGGCCGTCTCTATGGACTTCCTCACGGACTTGCCCCCGTCCGCCGGCTTCACGACCGTGTTCGTAGTGATCAATATGCTGACCAAAATGGCACATTTCATCCCCTGTCGCGGGTTGCCGACAGCTCGTGCCACGGCCCGCATGTTTATCCAGCATGTTTTCCGCCTGCATGGTCTGCCGGATCGGGTCGTGTCGGATCGGGGAGCCCAGTTCACGGCCCAGTTCTGGAAGGGTCTGATGGCGGCCCTGGAGGTCCAAGTCTGCCTCTCGTCAGCGCATCATCCGGAGACTGACGGGGGCACTGAAAAAGTCATCGGCATCCTTGAACAGTACCTGCGCTGTTTTGTCAACCAGCAGCAGGACAACTGGGCGGAATACCTTGCCGTGGCCGAGTTTGCTTTTAACAACTCTCAGCACACCTCCACGCACGCCTCTCCGTTCCTCGCCAACTTTGGTTACCACCCCCGTTTCTTCCCGCTCACGCTCCTAGACTCTCCTGTTCCTGTGGCAGAGGAATTCCTGTCCGAGCTCCAGGCCGTTCACCAACTGGTCAAACGCTCGTTGAATAAAGCCAAGGAAGATTACAAGAGGGTCGCGGACCGCTCCCGGCGAGCAACTCCACCTCTGGCGGTCGGGGATCGTGTCTGGCTGTCCATGAAGCATCTCCCCTCCGACCGACCGGCTCGCAAGCTTGACCACCGCTTCTTGGGTCCGTTCCCGGTGGAAGCGGTCATTAACCCCGTGGCCTACCGGTTGACGTTGCCCCGCTCTCTCAGGATCCACCCCGTCTTCCATCGGTCCCTCCTTGTTCCCGAACGTCCTGCCTGTCCGCTCCGCCCTCCCGCTCCGCCTCAGCCTGTGATCCGCACTCCCGCTGACCCACCCGAATACGAAGTTGCCAGTATTCGGGATTCCCGCTGGATGAAGGGCCGGTTCCAGTACCACATTGAGTGGAAGGGGTACGGCCCTGAAGACTTCACATGGGAGGATGCGACCGCCGTGCATGCTCCGGATCTGGTCCGGGCCTTCCACGCTCAATTCCCGTCCCGGCCGCATCCGGACCGACAGACCCGGGGGAAGGGCCCTGCGGTGAGGGATAGTGTTGTGCCTTGGCCGCGTCCGGCGCCGAGTCTGGAGGATCCGGAGGACGCGGAGCCGCTCATGGTGCAGCAGTACCAGCCTATGTGCCTGGCACCAGAGACGGCTGGTGATGAGGACTCGGTGCCAGAGCAGGACGATCTCCCAGGACCTTCTGCACCTGCGCAGCAGAGTTCTTCATCAGGAGATGAAGAACTCATGCTGAATGCCAGAGCACGCAGAGCAGCCAGAAGACAGGACTGGCTGAGTAAGCGTCGGTCCAATAGGAGGAAGCAGTGAGGGCTAATTGGGCCACGCCCTTCAGTGGCTATATTAGGCCATGGTAATTAGTGCTCATTGCTGAGAACAACAATTCACTGACCGCAGCATATCCAGAGTTTCGTTTCTACGTCTGTTTGGGAATCTTATCACCAGCTTCTGCCAGCTTTATTCCGGGAAGCCAGCCAAGTTGTTCAGATAAGAATTAATGAGTCTTGCTTTGAACTTTTGTCTGTGTGCTATTTAACCCTCACGTAACCCAAAGAACCTTATTCCTGAAGACTTTCCGTTTGTGTTGTTTTGGACTTCTAAACCCTCTGAGTTTTACTAAGAAACTTTATTAGTAAAAGGAACCTTTTTGTTTGCCTCCCAACGACTGTGTGTGTGTGTTTCTGGGGGGTTGCGGTGCTGGGTCACAACACCATGGAAGAGATGCTTGCTTTTATAGAATGCCTATCAATTTATGTAATGCCTATCAATTTAGACTTTGCACGTGTAACCGGTCCACACCCTTTTTTTCTCTCCTGTAATTGACTTAATTGTTTCTGCCTTAGTCATGCTGACAGATGAAGATTTCCCCATGGTGTATTGCCTCTTTCTCTCCCTAGGGGGTAAAGCAGGGCTATCAGGCATTGCTTTGAAGGTGTTTCTCCTGGCTTCCTCCCCCTCATTGTTATTCCTCTCCCTTTTAGGCACACACTTGCCTGCTCTAAATTCATCTGTTTTGCCCATGATCTTGTGATGGGTCTGCGTTGTTCTTCTTCACCCCCCCTGTCTCTCTCATCCTGCTGCTCCTCTACCTATAAGGGAGAGGAATAACAATGAGGGGGAGGAAGCCAGGAGATTGTAATGGTACAAGTAATTATGAGCATGCCACATTTCACCCATGTGACACCAATATCAGTGGCTTTTGACTGTAATTCAAGGTGCCGAAACCAGCCAGGAGGGGCACGGGTCCAATAAACAGGTGGAAGCACTCATCGCACCCATGGCCATGTCCACGTGCTCAGGAGAAACAGGCTCAAACTCCTCCCACAATGCTGAACCAACACTTGCCCCTATCAACTCAATGGATTCTGCCCAGCTAGAGTCCAGGTTCGACCGAATCCGAGCGACTTTATCTGTCAGAAACTGTGCGAATTCCTCAGCTCTACCTTGCAAGTGTTCCTCGCTCCCCCCTTTTGCAAGGAGGGCGCGAGTCATCCTAAACAAGGCGGCTGGGCAAGAATCTGCGGATGCAATAAGAGCAGAAAAATGAGAATGTTTTGCCGCCCCTATCACCACTAAATAATAATAATAATAATAATAATAATAATAATAATAATAATAATAATAATAATAATAATAATAATAATAATAATAATAATAATAATAATATATCCAGATTCAAATGTTAGCGAACAACGACTAGCAGATCAAAGGCGATTTATTATACGAAATAATGTGTTCAGTGAAATTGAACTTGAGAAAATTCAGACAAATTGCCAAATTAAAAAAATAACACCACCAGTGGAAACAACAGAAACTCACAAAACAACTGAAGACATCACACTGGAGCTTCCAACAGAAGAAACTGTTAGTGGAGAAGTAATAGCACCACTACCAGAACCAGTCATGATTGAACCAATTGATGAACTAACTGAAAAACAAAAGGAATTGAAGGACAAAATCATGGAGCATGTACTGTCTAATGAGGAAAGGCAACGTTTACCATCATTAAAAACTGTGCCTAACAAAAACTTGGCACCTATAATGAGAATGGTTAATGCAGTACTTTCAACAATTGAATCGGCATCCATCTTAGAAACAAATCAGTTAATGTACAGTGCAGCTGCAATAGTCACTAATGAACTAGGTTTTAAAAACAAAGCACCTAGTCGCAAGGCAGAAAAAGCATCAAAACCAAAGTGGAAAATTCGACTGGAACAAAAAATAAAAAAACTCAGAACAGATGCTAGCAATTTAAAAAATATGAATGAACAACGGCTAAAAAATAGCAAGATCATGGATCAATTAGCCAGAAGATACAGGCTTGATACAAGGAAAATTGAAGAAGCACTTGAAATTGTAAAACAGCAAATAACAGCAATAGCCAGAAAAATTGAAAGATATGATGCAAGAATCATTCAGTACAAGCAAAATCAGCAATTTCGATCAGATCAAAGACGTTTCTACCAAAGCCTCAATGCAAATGACAATTTCAAAAGTGAAAAACCAGAAAAGCAAGCCACAGTTGAATTCTGGAAAGAACTGTGGGAAAATGCAAAGGATTACAATAAGGAAGCAAAGTGGATACAAGACTTTGAGAAAAGTGTTGGCAAGAAGCAAATGCAAGTATTAGAAATAACAACTGAGATGGTCAAAAATCGAGTAAAAAAAGTAAAGAACTGGACATCACCTGGAAATGACCAATTACATGGTTTCTGGCTCAAATATCTGACCAGTTTGCATGCAATATTGGCCAAGCAACTGAACGAAATGCTACAAAATGGTCAAATTGATGAATGGTTGACAACTGGAAAAACATACTTGATTCAGAAAGATGCAACTAAAGGAACAACACCTGGAAACTACAGACCAATAACATGCTTGCCAACAACCTTCAAATTACTCACCGGGATAATTGCAGATAACATAATGGATTATTTGGAAACAAATAACATCTTGCCAGTAGAGCAAAAAGGCAACAAAAGAAGGAGCAGGGGCACAAAAGATCAGCTCCTAATTGACAAAATGATACTAGAAAACTGTAAGAACAGAAAAACGAACTTGAATATGGTCTGGATTGATTACAAAAAGGCGTACGACTCACTGCCACACAGCTGGATCATCAAATGCTTAGAAACTATTGGCATCAGCAAAAATATTACATCATTCACTGAAAAAGCGATGAAACAATGGAGAACTGTGTTGGCAGTAGGGAATGAGAACTATGGAATGGTTAATATCAAGAGAGGAATTTTTCAGGGAGATTCACTTTCACCCCTCCTCTTCATCATCGCAATGATCCCACTATCAGTAATCTTAAAAAAAATGAAACTTGGATACCAAATAGCCAAAGACGCTGAAAAAATTTCACATTTATTGTATATGGATGATTTGAAACTGTATGGAAAGTCAGAAATAGAAATCCAATCACTGACCAACACAGTCCTAATATTCAGCACAGATATCTCAATGCAGTTTGGCATGGAAAAATGTGCCACTGTATCTATGAAAAGGGGCAAAATCACTACATGTGACGGAATTGAAATGCCCAATGGCCAATTAATTAAATGCAATCAAAATGAAGCCTATAAATATCTGGGCATTCTGCAGTTGGATAACATCAGACATGGAGAAGTGAAAACTATCATTAGAAGAGAGTACACCAACAGAGTTAGGAAAATTTTGAAATCTAAATTAAATGGTGGAAACACCATCAAGGCCATGAATACCTGGGCAATACCAGTCATAAGATACACGGCTGGTATAATTAACTGGACACAAGCTGATTTGGACATTTTGGACCGAAACACCAGAAAACTAATGACAATGCACTACAGTTTACATCCACGTAGTGACACTGATAGACTTTACCTGCCCAGAAAATCAGGTGGCAGAGGACTACTACAAGTAAAGCAAACAGTTGAAGAAGAAAAGCATGCATTGGCGGATTATTTAAAAGAAAGTCAAGAACATCTATTAATTGAAGTAAAGAACAAAAATCTACTGAAGGTCCAACAGATGAAACAAGAATACAGAAAAAATGTGATAAAATCAAGAATGGAGAGTTGGCAAAATAAAGCATTACATGGCCAATTTCTGGAAAAAATAAAAGACAAAGTGGACAGTGAAAAAACTTGGTTATGGTTAACATCTGGTACTTTAAAGAAAGAAACAGAATCATTGATCCTGGCCGCACAAGAACAGGCAATTCGTACAAATGCCATAAAGGCCAAAATTGATAAATCTTCAAATGATGCTAAATGCAGATTATGCAAGGAAGCTGATGAAACTGTAGCCCATGTGCTCAGCTGCTGCAAGAAAATCGCACAGACTGATTACAAATTACGACACAACTCTGTTGCACAAATGATCCACTGGAATTTATGCAAAAATTATAACATCCATACTGCTACAAACTGGTGGGAACACAAGCCTGAAAAAGTCACTGAAAATCAGATGGTCAAGATCTTGTGGGATTTTCGTATACAAACAGACAAGGTACTGGCGCATAATACACCAGACATCACGTTGGTCGAGAACAACAAGGTGACTATAATTGACATTGCAATACCAGGAGATAGCAAGGTCGATGAAAAGGAACACGAAAAAATTGCAAAATACCAGGACTTAAAAATTGAAATCCAACGATTATGGCACAAACCAGCAGTGGTAATTCCAGTAGTGATTGGAACACTGGGTGCTATCCCAAAAGCACTGGAATTACATTTAAAACAGCTCAAAATTGACAAAATCACCATCAGTCAAATGCAGAAAGCCGCACTGCTCGGTTCCGCACATATACTTCGAAAATACATTACGACTTCCTAGGCCCCTGGGTGGGGCTCGACTAGTAATCAATGCCAAATCCGGCGAAACAACTGGCCGCTGTGATACAATTGTATAATAATAATAATAATAATAATAATAATAATAATAATAATAACAACAACAACAGAGTTGGAAGGGACCTTGGAGGTCTTCTAGTCCAACCCCCTCCTTACGCAGGAAACCCTACACCACTTCAGACAAATGGTTATCCAACATCTTCTTAAAAATGTCTAGTGTTGGAGCATTCACAACTTCTGGAGGTAAGCTGTTCCACTGATTAATTGTTCTAACTGTCAGGAAATTTCTCCTTAGTTCTAAGTTGCTTCTCTCCTTGATTAGTTTCCACCCATTGCTTCTTGTTCTACCCCCGGGTGCCTTGGAGAAAAGTTTGACTCCCTCTTCTTTGTGGCGACCCCTGAGATATTGGAACACTGCTATCATGTCACCCCTGGTCCTTCTTTTCATTAAACTAGACATACCCAGTTCCTGCAACCGTTCTTCATATGTTTTAGCCTCCAGTCCCCTAATCATTTTTGTTGCTCTTCTCTGCACTCTTTCTAGAGTCTCAACATCCTTTTTACATCGTGGCGACCAAAACTGAAGGCAGTATTCCAAGTGTGGCCTTACCAAGGCATTATAAAGTGGTATTAACACTTTGCGTGATCTTGATTCTATCCCTCTGTTAATGCAGCCTAGAACTGTGTTGGCTTTTTTGGCAGCTGCTGCACACTGCTGGCTCATATTTAAATGGTTGTCCACTAGGACTCCAAGATCCCTCTCACAGTTACTACTGTTGAGCAAGGTACCACATATACTGTACCTGTGCATTTTGTTTTTCTTGCCTAAATGTAGAACCTTACTTTTTTCACCATTGAATTTCATTTTGTTTGATAGCGCCCAATGTTCAAGTCTGTCAAGATCCTTCTGTATCTTGAGCCTATCTTCTGGAGAGTTGGCTATTCCTGCCAGTTTGGTGTCATCTGCAAATTTGATGAGTTCCCCATCTATCCCCTCGTCCAAGTCATTGATGAAGATGTTGAAGAGTACTGGGCCTAAAACAGAGCCTTGGGGTACTCCACTGCATACTTCCCTCCATGTAGATGCAGTTCCATTGAGCACTACACGTTGAGTGTGGTTGGTTAGCCAATTTCGAATCCATCTGGTGGTGATGCTGTCTAACCCACATTTTTCTACTTTATCTAGTAGTAGGTTATGATCTACTTTGTCAAATGCCTTACTGAAGTCCAAGTAAACCACATCAACAGCATTCCTCTGGTCCACTAATTTTGTCACTTTATCAAAGAATGCAATAAAATTAGTCTGGCATGATCTGTTTTTGACAAACCCATGTTGGCTTTTGGTTATTACTTTATAATAAGACTTGATGAAGGTTCTTAGAAGTGTTCGATAATCCTGTGAGTTCTAGTCCTGCCTTAGTTATAGGCCAGCAGGATGGCCTTTTTTTCAAGCATTCTTTCTCAGGCTTAGGAAAACAATAGCAAACCTCTTCTCGAACTTCTGAAAATGTTGCCAAGAAAACTGTGTAGATTCATCCATGTAGTTATCATGGTATCAAGTCTAGACAGACTGGAAGGCATAAACAGAGATAGACTATTTAAATATTTAATTTTTAAACCCATCCCTCCCTCCCACCCATTAAGGTTATCAAGATGGCTATAAAAATGAAACACAACATTGAAATTCACATTAAATTGCTGGCATCAGCTACAGTTCCAACCTAATAATGCAACGAGGTACATCCAAGTCATCATCATTAGGGCATCAATATTCTAAGCCAAAAGACAACTCCAAACAAAGTCAAATGTTTTCAGGAAAGCATGCCAAGGAAGCGAATAAATATTGAACTTGTTCTAAATTAAGTTATGGGAAGTTTGCCAATTACTGAAATATCTCTTATGAAGCCCGGAATGAAGATGATTAATGTGGTAATAGAATTTTGAACAGCAAAATTTGCAACTGACAATGATCCCATGTACTTATCACCAGAATCCAGGCAAAGAACACTTGGGGTAGAATAGAATAGAATAGAATAGAATAGAATAGAATAGAATAGAATAGAATAGAATAGAATAGAATAGAATAGAATCACTGGGATGAACAGTGATAAAGGAAAAATAGGGCATGGGCAGAGGTATTGGATTTAGCAAATTAAAAAGGAAGAAAGAAATAGAGGGGAGGGATCAAGAAGAACAGGAAGAGAATTTAGACAAATAACATATATAAAGAGGAAAAAAGGAGGAAAGAAAAGAGAAAGAAATTGGGGGTACAAAATGACAAGAAAGAAATTGGGGGAGTTTAGAAAAAGAGAATGGAAATTCAAAGAAAATGGATGATTGAGATTTGATTATTACATAATATCTTTTCCTTTTTTTATTATGGGTAAGAAAAACTACTAAAAATAAATATAATTACTAATAAAAAAATTCAAAACTGCTAAATATTTACGTGTTCTATTAGAGGAAAGAAAAAATATAAGTAGAATGAATGAAATGTACTAATATGTTATAAATTGATATAAATCTGACTTGATTGATGAAGTTTAAAATTTGTAAATATTTATATGTGGTATTAGAAGAAAGATTAAATACAAGGAAGCAAATGAAATGTCTTAATCTGTATAAACTTATGGAATTTGAATGATAATTATTTTTTTCTTTGAATATATTAATTAATATTGATAATGAATATGCTTTTTAGTTAAATAATTGAATCTTAAATATTTGAATATAACTATTACTAGAATTACGTGGTAATTCTTTTTGGAAAGTATTAATATTTAAATTGGATTTGGATTAAGTCAAAAATTAGTGAATATGTATTTGTACCACCTGTGGGAAGATAAATTATGATGTAAAATGAATGAAATGATCGAATATGTGAATTTGAATAATTTCATTCCCTTCCTTATCTGATAGGTTATCAATTTGAAATATTATATAAAGAATCTAACCTGATGTTTAATAGTAAATATAGTAAACATTAGTAAATGTGGAATTTTTAGTGGATAAAGGTTTTTAGTTATATGAAAAATAGGGAGCAAGGGGATAAAAAAGAACGATGAACAAGAAAACAAGGATGAGAAAGAAGCACTACGGCCTAGATTTAAGAAGTTAGAGACATAAGAGTTAGTAGATGAAGTAAATAATAGCGGTAAACTTATTTGGAAGATAATTTGGGTATCCGGATGACGAAACTAGATAAAGGAGGCAGCAAGAGTTAAATAATATATACCGAAGGTTAAGATATAATAGAATGAATGTGCGATTTTTTTAAAAAAAATTGTATTTAAAAGATGATATATGCCTTTTAAGTTGAACTGAGGGTATATGATATCATATGTATGTTTTTATTGTGGAGAAAAAAATAAAAAAATTGCAAAACAAAAAGAATAGAATAGAATAGAATAGAATAGAATAGAATAGAATAGAATAGAATAGAATAGAATTCTTTATTGGCCAAGTGTGATTGGACACACAAGGAATTTGTCTTTGGTGCATATGCTCTCAGTGTACATAAAAGAAAAGATACATTTGTCAAGAATCATGAGGTACAACACTTAATGATTGTCTTAGGGTACAAATAAGCAATCAGGAAACAATCAATATTAATATAAATTGTAAGGATACAAGCAACAAGTTACAGTCATACAGTCATAAGTGGGAGGAGATGGGTGATAGGAACAATGAGATGACTAATAGTAATAGTAATGCAGCCTTAGTGAATAGTTTGACAGTGGTGAGGTACCTACTATGAACTCTTTTTTAAAGAGGTGTTCTGCTACAGTCCATACTATTTAGTTTTTTAGAAGGAGGGTTTTTTTGTTTTTCAAAGAGATTGCCCCAGCTTTCAGATGAGCAATTTTAGTTCTGCTTTACCACGCTGTGTATGGTGCTACAGTTTTTAAATAAAGATCTCTGGACAAAATATTTACCAGAAGCAAATTATGAGAATGCGGAAGCAGCCAGAAAGAAATCTAGTTCACTAGTTGTTAGTGAACTTAGATTAGATTTTAGAGTTTCTGCTCATTCTGAGGTTCTGTACTCATACCTGATTTATATGCTCATAATTCAAAGCAGTAGTTTTAAATTCAGTAAGAAAGGAGTGTATTAAGTAGGCACCGATGGACTGTAGAATTCAGGTGTCCATTGGATAAGCTATCTCTCTATACTTTGCCAAGTAGAATCCATCCTAGAGTGCTCAGTTGATGAAATATTTCATTTCAAATCTAAACAATACATGTAGTCCTCGACTTACGACCACAAATGAGCCCAAAAGTTTTGTTGTTAAGTGAGACATTTGTTAAGTGAGTTTTACCTCATTTACGGCCTTTTCTTGCCATAGTTGTTAAATGAATCACTGCAATTGATAAGCTAGTAACCCGGTTGTTAAGTGAATCTGAATTCCCCATTGACAAAAGGTCGCAAAAGGTGATCACATGTCCTTGGGACACAGCAACGGCATAAGTATGAACCAGTTGCCAATGTTGATCACATGATCATGGGGATGCTACAAAGGTCATAACTGTGAAAAATGGTCATAAGTCACTTTTAACAGTGCCATTGTAACTTTGAATGGTAACTAAATGAACTGTTGTAAAGACTACTGTACTTCTACTCAATTCCACTCATTAAAAAAAAGTCAAGTCTTTGGTCTTGAAGCACATTTATAACAGTACACTGCATGGTGTTTTTCTCATGGCCTGCACGCATAGCTTTATGAGGTCAGAATTCATTTTCATTTTGTTCTCCCTTTGTTGTCATGATGAGAAAAGAGACAAATCAGATTTAACCAAGAGAAGCATACTGCACTGAAGGGAATATCCTTCACAAGAGATCCATCTATACAATGTAAAAGGGACAGATTTTATTTTGCCTTCACAAATTAAGTTTGATCTCTATTGCACTGCATTACAGTCCAGTTTCCTCTTATTTATCGTATTTTTCGGAGTATAAGATGCACCGGAGTATAAGACGCACCTTAGTTTTGGGGGAGGAAAATAGGGGAAAAAATCTATCTACCAGGTATTCATCTGGCTAGTGTCCTTAGTCTGGTCAGCTTCAGCACATTATTTTATTCCCTGGTTAGGGCTGAAAAAAACTTTTTCAGAGGGAGTAGCGATGAAAACAAGCCAGAAAGAGCTGGGAAGATCATTAGCACCTCGTTAGGGCTGAAAAAAAAGGATCCCAAAAAGCTACATTCGGAGTATAAGACGCACCCAAATTTTCAGCCTCTTTTAGGGGGGGGAAAGGTGCGTCTTATACTCCGAAAAATACGGTACTTTGATCATACCTTGCAGGATTTCCATCCAGAATCTCCAAAGGCTGATATGGAAATCACATCTATTTAAATGTGTATTTAGATTAATTGTGGATAAGAACTTTCCTCTGAATCATCAAACTCTGATGAGACTACTCTGCTATAAGTCTTTATTTCAACTTCCCTTCTGACACTGTTAAATGTCATGGGAAACACAGCAATGTGCGCAATTTCTCCAATTGACTCTATCTAATATAGAGATTGGGACAGGCTTGTATGTTGCAGAAATCTCTATGAATTCCATATACAGAAGCACATTGTCCTCCATTAAGAGCTCTTGTTAGTGCACCCTGGCCAGCCAAGTATCAGAAGTCACTGTGCACGTTCAGTTGCAACACTTCTTTTTATGAAGAGGGATAAATAACAACATGTCTTTAGTGAAATTAAAGTTGAATGTTCCATTTCTCCAATGATCAATTGGTTGCCTACAAGTAGGGAATTCCTATAAAAGCATATCGTGCTAATAATCCCAAAATAATATTAAGTACTAGTAGCTGGATTCCCGTGCTTCACTACGAAACTATGTGATCGGGCTTGATAAATTGACAGTTAAAGATTGAAAATTAATGAGTAGTTACGATTGGGCTTGATACATTGACACTTAAAGCTTGAACATTTAAGTAGAATGTGTAACTCCTTAGCATCAGAATGTTTTAATATAAGGCAACTGGCAGTTGGAACAGAGTTCTTTTCAGGTGGGGAGGGGGAGTAGAATATCTAACTCCTTAGAATCAGAGCGTGTTAATATAATACTGTATAAGAAATGCTAATGATCTGATGGTCATTTCGAAAAATCCTTTCTTAGCGAGCACCTAGAAGCAAAGAGAACATACATGCCAAGTTTCAAGTTTGTAGGCTTTACAGTTCTGCAGATTTCATGATGAGGGAGTGGTATTTGGCTTTTATATATATAGATTAGATTCTCTCATCCTGGACATAATGACAAAAAATGTAAATAAGAACTGATAATCTTGTCTTTTAATTGCGTCTGGATGGTCTCCAAATTGACATCCATCATGGTATCCTTTTTGTTACTGAATTTCAGATGCACTGACTAAAGAAATATCTGGCATTGCCAATCACTCAGCAATGCTGGGCAACCACAAATTCTAATATTAGACTTATCTTGTGTATAAATTTATATGTTTCCATCATGACCCATCTCCATTTTTCTAAATGAAAAAGTTTCAAGCCTTAGCATTTCCTCATATGTGAATTGTTATAGTCCCTAATAATTTTGTCTATTGGAGGATGGGGGGTTTCCAGTTGTTGCTCTTTTTAACTTTTATTTAATTAAAAAATGCAAAGAAAAAACAAAACAAAACAAAAAAGGCAGAAAAAAGAAAATGCAATAAAACAACAGCAAAATTATATACTATACACAAGCACATCTCATACAAGTTTAAACACACACACACACACAATTTTACGCACTAGTTTAAATGATCATATTTCATTTTAATTATCCATACACAATCTATATCTATAAACAATTCTTCATACTTTTCTTAATGCTAAGGGATTAGCATTAAGTTTTTCAACAGTGAAAAGATTAAAGACCTGATGTTGCTTCTTAGGAATATTTTCCTCCCATCTCTAACTTTGATTTCTCTTTTGAAATACAGGGTCCAAAACTCTACATATGGCAGCCTTGTATTGCAGCAGATTTTTTTCAAAGCGAGGTGATTTTGTAATTGTTAAGAGTCTTCCCAATTCATTTTAGATCTCAGCAGATGAGATACGTATCAGAGATTTGTGTTGAAATTAAAACAATCTAACCTAATAATCTTCTACCCCTCCACAAACAATCAGCAGAGGTTAATATGAATATTCCATGTCTGTGTTTCTTTCTTTCTTTCTGTTTCAGAGTTTCTCATATGCTAGCATGTAAAAGAAATAGTTGTTCACCTAGGGAAACATTGAGGAATAGCAATAGGAACTTAAATACTAGGGAACGAGTCTATAAAAATAATTGGATGTATTCTTACATCCTGGTTGCCTGTAGTTTATGTGTGCTCATAGATAGCCCAGCAGTCAAGAAAATTAATGGTTGCCTAGTGTCTTCCTCCCTGGTCAATATCTGAGCTATAATTGTGGGTTGCTGACCAACAGGCATTTCCTCTCTTGTTTGTTTTTTAAACAGCCCATCTAAAAAAACAACAAAGATGCATAATTGCCCAAGTGAAAGTAAAGTCGCATGAGCAAACTGAGGTCCTAATCCCTCTTTCAGCCATGTTTTATTTTAAATAATGCCTCACACAATTCCTATTGGTGCAAATTGAGCTGGGAGCAGTAGTAACTCTGAGGCAGAAGACACTCTGGGTAATAACTTCTCTTTCATCCTCCATAAGTCAGGTGGCTGGAAGGGGTATTTAAGAATGAGTTAACTCCCCTGTCCAGGTGAGGCCAATATCCAGATTATGGTTGAGATAAAAAATCTTATTAAGTCATCATTTCAAGTTGTGCTTAACCAAAACCCCAGGGTTGTAACTTATTTAACAAGCTTCAGTGAGTTATACAAATGGACAATTTCATCTGCATATTCTTCCATGAATGTACTTTATGCAAGCTCTTCTCTTATTTTTCTTCAGAGGATATATTTTATGCATATGGTGGCATAAAATTTCTCTTATAGTCATCATTCCATTTTCTTTCATTAATTCTTTGGTCACCTTTGCTTATGTGGACTTCTTAGGAACCCCTCCTACCTTTTTCCTTCTCTTCAATACTCCAATTACAATAACTGCTCAGGCATCCAACAATGAAACCTTCCCAGCATCTCCTCATATTAACTCTGGCTCCCCATCTGTATCATTGCCAAGTTCTGCAGTTCATTGTGTTAGATTTTTTCCCCCTACCAAGCAAAAGTTTGCTTTTCCTTTTAAAAAATAGAGGTCACCATCTGTTGAACTCTCTCCTGCACTAGAACTTCTCAGTAACCTACTTTTACTATCTCCCTTTTCAGTTCAATGAACTCAAAATGGAGGGCAAAAAAAAAGAAGTTATTTCCTATTATTATAAGGCTTCATCCCTTTTCAAGCAGACTATGAGTATTGGCGATTTTTGTTCCATCCATATTTTGAAACACTCCCCAGATTAGAAGAATGCAGTGGAAGCAGGGCAAACCTACTGTCCCCATTTATTTGTACTCATTTCATGTGCTCATGTCCATGTTTATACTTATACCTCTTATCTCGTACATGTTTGACAAACTAAATAAACAAACAAACAAATAAATAACATAAATAACATAAATAAAAAAGCCCTTCCTTCCTTCCACATTCAATCACACAATCCCAGATTAGAGCAGATAGACAGAGTTCATTGTGATTACAAAATCCAAGGCTCAAGCAGGGAATAATGGAGGAGGAAAGTTGTCCTAAGCCAGGGGTGTCAAACTGGCGGCCTGCGGGCCAAATGCGTCATGCGCAGGCCACGCCCACCTCAGCTCCGCAAAGGCAAAAAATGTCGTGATATGTCACATGATGCGATTGAGTTTGACACTCATGCCCTAAGATCACCTTTACTGGCAAAACCCTTTGTCTTGAGACTAAGGGAAGAAAAAGCTGAGAGATGTGAAAGGAAGGAGATCCCTTGGGAGGGGAAAGGAGGAGGAACTCCAGGAAGGAAGGAAGTGCAATTGCTGGAACGATGTCAGGAGACTCAAGGAGCTACAAGGCTTTGATGGGATAGTTTCCAGAAAAAATAGAAAGCTAAGCAATTGACATTCGGAAGATACCAAGACAGAACTGAATTTCTTCAGGTAAAATCGAGTATGACTCAGAACTAAGAATATATTCAAAGAACCAAGTTTTGGTGGTTAGTTCAAAGTTAGTTAGCTGCCATCAAGTTAAGTTCAATTCCCTGCATGAACAGATAAAACATGTTCCTCTGCACTCAGTTGATTTTTGATAAACCAATTCTCCATACTTTCTGCTTTATAAAAATTATCAGTAATCTTTAATGCAGGTTTTTTTTTTGCCAGTTTTAAATTATGGTGTATTTTCCATTTATTTATTTTATTATTCATTTACCTTATTTATTAAGCAGGTTTTGTGTGTCACCCATCTCATCTAGATCTATTATCTATTTTAACCATGGTTTGAAATTTTTAACACTTTATTGAGTATGCAAAAAGGGATGCCAATTTATATCCCTTAATACACGTACCATAGTAATTTATTAATTTAAAAAGAACCACTAACTGCTTTATTCTGCACTATTGTTTATTACTATATTTAACATATTAGGAAATACTATCCTATAGTATATAGTATATATAGTATATATACTATCCTATAATATAGTATTACTATTACTATTAGTATAGTATAATAACAAATTAGCTAATTGCACTATGGACTTCAATTTGAAAGAGAAAGGAAACATTTGCACACATTCCTACAACGCTCTGTAGAAAATTAAATTTAAATTCAAATAACAATGCTTGAAATTTGCATCTTTACTTTTCTGTCAGTAAACACTCATACACACGCATGGACACATACCCATCCACCCATGCTTATCTGCCATATATTAACATGTTAACATTAATGATATATCTATATGGCTATTTTTATATATTTTCTACAACACGTTTTATTCTCATTTAAATTCAGATTCAGATTCAGATTAATCCAAGAACGTTTTCTACATATTAAACTTTTTTGTAGTAATTTTTGGTTGAACAATGAACAATTATTTGCTGTGATCAGTGTTTCTCTACTAACTCCCAGCTGTTTTATAAAAAACATCTTTCCATTTGGCATTTTTGTTCTCCTCAGCTGGAATTCTGGTACTCCATATTTCTGAAAGTTGCACAATGGCTCAATATACTGGTGCCTATCAAGACTTATTGTTCTTTGAGGAAACTATTGACTCCAATTTTGTCTCAGCAAATACCTCAGTTTTCAAGTCAGTAAATCTTGATATCACCCTCAAGAAAAATCAATATTTTCTTATTATATTAGAAGTAACCAATGACTGAATCAGATTGCGAACACTGCAAAAGAAAGCTTTTGTAATATTTCTACCAAAATTAATACTCAATTATTTCTTCCAATGTGAGTAGGAACATGTCTAGGTGCCAGTAGAAAGGAGAAAATAATAATAATGTTTAGACAATAACCCTCCTGCCCACCCAATAAAGGGTAGCAATTTCTAAACTATCAAACTTTGTAGTTTGTGTTTTAGAAGAGCAGGTTGATTACTGAAGCATTTAGTTGGGTGGAAAGGAAGTCAATGTTTAGATATTAAATGCTACTATTAAAACTCTCCAGCTGTGATTTCCACTTTATAGGATTTGTTTTATATTCTTTTCCCAAAGTGTCCAAAGTTCACAATCAGACAGCTGTTAAGATAAATTGGTTCTCTAATGTCTCTCTGCTTTTGGAATGCAGAGGCCTTAAAAATAATTTCAATTTTGGTCAACAGGCTTATTCACTCAACCTCATACAACTCGGGTATATTAGTATAAGGGTTAACAGAGACAACAATTCAGATATATCATGGTTTCAGAATAGCTCAACCACTGTTTTGCAGAGTTCTTTTTGAATTAAATTGTAAAACTCAAATAAGCCTATTTTCAGTAGAAGCTAGAACAGTCTTGTACAGTTTATTTGACAAATATTTAAGTGTATTTGCTTCCCTCAGTTCCTATTTTTAAAAATAATAAAGCTAAGTAGCTGCATTTTTAAAATTTCACTTACTTTATTGTTTTGTATTTTATTGATGTAAGTAAGCCATAAAATCCTTGAAACACAGAAGAGAAAGGTGGAACAGAACATTAAGTTAAAATGAAAAAAAGGTTTAGAACATTTTGCCATGCCTCCTCACCAACTTTAAATGATGGGTACTACATTGGAATGTGGGAGGGGAGCACAAGGGAATAAAGGGTGAAGTAGCACAAATGGTCCTTCATTATGTACCCTTTTTTTAAAAAATGAAGAAAACTTGAATTTATTGAATTCCTATTCACATCATTTAAGACTGATCAATGGTAGACTCCTGATTTGAGAATGCCAGGTTAATAATGTAACCTTTTACCACAGGGGTCCCCAAACTTGGCAACTTTAAGACTTGTGGACTTCAACTCCCAGAATTCTCTAGCCAGCATAACTGGCTGGAGAATTCTGGGAGTTGAAGTCCACAAGTCTTAAAGTTGCCAAGTTTGAAGACCTGTGTTTTATTAGTACCATCAAAACAAATCCACAGTGTAAGGTGACTGTAGACTTTAAACATCATTATGTTAGAGGGGCTAGATGGAATAAATTCAGATTTTGCCCCAAAACACCGTTATGGTTTTCAGTACAAGAAGCATTCTACAGCTGAGAAATGATGTGAACAGAAATGGTTAACCTACTGAGATGTAATAGAATTTTCTCATTGTAAAATTAAATCAAGAGATGTTTTGATAAGAGAAGGATATCCTTGTCAGTGATATTTTTTTTTAATGCAAGATTAGGAGAAAAGAAATATTTTATGGTTTTGAACAAAGCAAGACTGAATCTGAAACAGAATTATGTACTAATGATGAACATATTACTGCTAAAATGTATAAACTTTTGCTGAAATATAAGACAGAGGAAGAACAAATGAAAGAATGTATGGTGAAATGGGCTAAACACTTTGGCTGTACTATACAGATGGACCAAAGGAAAATGTATATGGTTGAAAGGACAGAAATTTACTTTATGTTCTAGCTTTAAAGAGATTTTACAAGATGATATGTTATTCGTATTTGTCACCAGACAAACTGTGTAGAACATATAAAAGTACTTCAAATCTTTGCTGGAAAAGTGAACATGAAGGGATAGTTTATTAAAAAGTCCAAACATTTTGGATACAAATACATGCATTAATCTAGAGGATTTTAAAGGTTAAACTACAATGGAAAGCAGAGGCTTTTCTTTTGGGACTATTGGACAAGCAACTAGAAAAATAATAATGGAACTTTGTTTTGACAATTGCAATGGGACTTTTACATTCTCAAAAATGAAAGGCTCCATACTACCTACAACAGAGGAATGATTGACGAAGATGACGAGACTTTCAGAGATGGTTAAATTAGTCTCTTCAGTTAGAGAAAGAACCGGAAGCGAAAGCGTCACGACGATACTGGCTGGAAAATAGCGAAGCTACGACAAGCTTTGCGAAAATCCAGCCAGACAAACTGCCGTCGGAAGGTCTTCGGACCAGAACCATCCTGGAGGGACGGGGAAAGAAGAAGAGGCGTTTCGGAGATCATGGGGAGCAAGGCAAACTCCCAAGAAGGTCAGAAATGAGCTCTTCAAACCGGCAGTAGGGGGTGGTGGCCATTTTTAATGACCATTCTGAAGCTGGAGCAACCGGACTAAAGTATTGTGCAGGAGTGGTGTTTGAAGGAAGTGTTGGAGCCGGAGAGAGATTGGCCAGTTTATGAGAAAAAGAAACTTAAAATATGGATTCTAAAAATTTTAAAGATTGAAATAGCGGCTGCTGAGATCTGGAGTGCAGAAAAGAATTGAAAAGTGGGAGTGACAGAGTGAAAGCCCAAGTGAAATTCTTGTGGATTAAAAATGGAATTGGAGAAGCTTGAAAAGAACAAAAGAGAAAAGATTTGAAGAAGAAAAATAACCTTTTTATTTCCCCACTATTGAAACGGAACTAAAACCTTCTGGTATTTAGAAAAGAAAAGAAAGCGTGACAGTACAGGAGGAATGTGAGTACAACACCTAGAGGAAGAAATAAGAAATAGAATACAGACAAAAGCCGACCTTGGAAAGATAAGTTGACTATTGTGAGAATTTTTAAGGAGTGCCTGGTTCCGGCTTATTGTTTGGTTTTGTTTTTTCTTGGCTGAGGAAGATTTAAGACTCTGGGACTGGTTTGGACTAAGATTGAGACTGGAAATTCAAATTGAATATAAAATAAAAAATAATAAGTTCAAAATGGAATCTTGGATGTATAAAGAACTGCTTGGGATGTTAAAAAGTGTACAAGTAACATTAAAAGAAATCATTGAGCCAGAAAAACCAAGGGAACACATAGAACAAGAGAGAAAAGAAAAATTTGTAAAGGAGAATCAGGAAGTAGAAAAAGAGCAAAAAGAAGATAGAAAGGAAAATCAGTTAGACAATTTAACTGAGATTTACAAGGTTATGGAAAGAGCAGAAAGGGAAAAGGAAAAATGCATTTCAAAAAAGAAACAGATAAAAAATGAAGAGGGAAACAATAAGAAGAAAAGAAGAAAAATGCTGGAGAGGGAAACACACATACAAACAATCTATCGAAAGGTGATTAGAAAGGTCCAGAAGAAAAGATACAATACAGATACAATTAAAAAGGGGGGGAAAAGAAGTCAAGAGAAAGGGATAAAAGGATAAACAGAAAATTAATACAAAATGGAATAGTAGAGAGACCAAGAGATAATGGTTAAAAAAGGGAAGATTAAGGAGGGAGGAAGAAAACTAGGTTTTGTAGGGGTAGATATAAATAGGATTTAATAGAATTGTATTAGTACTAAAAATCTTTGATTGTTAATTATTGAAAAAATGGCTTTTCTTATGTATGTTAAATTGAAAATAGATAAAAAATGATGAATGTCATAAATAGTAAAATATTTTTAAAGACAAAATTGAAAAAGGAAATGTGATTAATCTTGATTGTAAAATGAAGTAACTTAATATTGAAAAATGGGTAAATAAATGAGTTGCTAAAGAAAACAAGAAATTAAGGGTGTATAATGGGAAAATGTTGTTTTGAATATATTTGAGAAGGAAGAAAATGAATTGTACTAGTACTAAAAAATGTGGTTTTATGTATATGTAAAAGTGAAATAAGATGAATTATGTTATAGATGATGGAAAACTTCAGTAGATGAAATTGGACTGAAATTAACATTGCTGTTTGAATATAAAATTAATTAAAGACTTAAATGTGGAGAGTTGAAGGACTAGAAGGGAATCTTAAAAGGTGTTTAGAGAAATAGAGACTATAATAATGGGGCATATGTGTTAAAATATGTATAAGAAAAAAATAAATAAGGATAACAAATTGTGGGGAAAAAGAAGAATATGGCTAAAATTGAAAATAAGATATATTATTGATTATGTATTAGAAATTATGTAAGAGAAAAGATCCGGAAAACACTTTCTTCATAAAAGATATATATGTACATTGTGTATTTTAACACAAGTTAAAAAAATAAAAAACTTATTTACCAAAAAAAAAGTTAAAGAAAGAACCAGTATCTTATATTTATGCCTGACAAACCTCTTATAGATTCTTTGCATGAAGCCGAAAAAACGTATTCCTGTTTTGCAGTTTTGATGTTTAGAAGAACAAAAAAGGATAACAGAAAAAAGTGAGTTTTTGTTGTTGTTGTTGTAATCATAGAGTAAAAGATTTTTTGTAAATGTACTTTTATTTGCTGGGCTCTAAAATCGTCCAAAGTGGTGACTGCAGTCCTGAGATCAGAAAGTGTGTAACACTTGGAAAAACTGAAATATTTAGTATGAATAATATTTGGAAGAGTAAAGACATCAGCCTCACAACCAAATGCAGATTAGTTATTAATAATTTTTCCAATTGCTACTTATGGCTGCAAAACCTGGACTCTGAAAAAGGCAGATAGAAGGGTGGATGGACACCTTTGAACTGTTGTGCTGGAGGTGACTATTATGCATCCCATAGACTGCAAAAATAGACAAAGACTGAACCTCACCAAAAATATCACTTGAAGCTAAGACAGCCAAACAGAGGCTGTCATTCTTTGGTCATGTCATGGAAGCTGACTCACTTGAAAAGTCAGTCACGCTGGGAGTGGTCAGCAGAAAAAAGAGAAAAGCCCACTCTAGTACCCACTGACTGGACACTCTAAAGATTGACACCAGGATGACCATAGCAGATCTGAAAGAGATAATGCGAGACAAAGAGGCTTGGAGAGTTGCTGAACCATAGAGTGGCTGAGGGTCAGACTCAACTGATGGCTGATGATAATTTATATTTGCTGCAAAGGAAATTGGAAGCTTTTCTTTCTTTCTTTCTTTCTTTCTTTCTTTCTTTCTTTCTTTCTTTCTTTCTTTCTTTCTTTCTTTCTTTCTTTCTTTCTTTCTTTCTTTCTTTTTTCTTCCTCCCTTCCTTCCTTCTTTCCTTTCTGCACTGCCTTCCCTTCCCTTCCCTTCCCTCCCTCCCTCCCTCCCTCCCTCAGTGAGTCCAGGCAAACTCCATGCTTGAGCCCCCCTCCTTGCCAAGCTGGGTGCTTCCCAACATATATCTAGGGCTTTGGAGGAACTGAAACCTCCCTCTCATAAAAACCATAATTAACAGAGCCACAAATGACTTGAAGGCTTCTATTTTTCTGGTTATGTTATTACCTTCACAAAATGTGAACCAACTGAGAAAATATAGTGTTCCTACAGGCCCATGTCAGCATTTCAGAAATTGCTGTGGGCATCATCATAAAATAATAACTATAATTGATGTGAGATTGCAAAGCAGCCATACATCTGATCTCTCAAAGCATAGGAAAAGGCATCCAATCCATTCGTACAAAGTAAACTGAGATGGTAAGTTGATGAGGCTCATAGCCAATTAATTTGTCATACCAGACACTCATACACATTTCAGACAAAACAAAACACAATACTAATCATGCCCTGTTTCTCCCAGGTTGCTCCCAGCTACCCAGAATGTCTTCTACTACCTTTGGGATTTCTACCAGTTGATGGTGTGGTCCCATTTTTTATTTTTCTTGGCTCACTGTTACAATGTTTTCAAGAGAAGCCTGCAGCTGATCTCAAATTTTCATTTACTAAGAATGCATCTGGGTCCACATGAAGCCCAAGGGCATTGTGTAGAAATGAATACTGTCCTCAGTTTGTATTGTACCCCATGTGTGATGCTAATATAATATTGCATTCTTGAAATTTCTTTCATCAAGCTACTAGTTCCAGAAGTAAATTGGATAGTATTCCTAAATATGTGTAAGTAGAAATAAACACTACAATATAGCTTTCTTCTGAATAGACTTTTATAGAATTGTACTGTCAGCCACAATATTTATACACTTAAAAAAATAAATTTAAAGAACTGCAACACTGCACCACATTCAGATTTTCAGTCCAAATTCCTATTATTACTCTTGTTAAGTCAACAATCATCACAATGTATTCTGATTCTGGTCTATAATGGGTTTGCTGTAAACTGTGGCTAATGGCTGCAGAATATCACCGTAATAATGTTCAGGTGTGTTTTTCACTAGTGTTATGAAGGCTGTCCACTGGAACGAATGCATATCTCATTTCAGAAAATCTCCTTTGCATAAAACATACCTTTTGGGCTCTATAAAACTCATTAGAACAAATGTCATCAGCACATTGTTAGAAAAGCTTTCCACATCAGATTTTAGGCAGCCTGTCAGCATATGAGAACTGGAAGAAGTATTTTCAGAGATTCTGAAACTTCAGTTCCCAGGTTACTTGGGAACACCACTGTTTATATAATTTTAATTTATATCCATGTTTTGGTATGTTTGAGTTTTTCCAATTTCAAAGTGTTTCGTTGCTGATTATCTCCAACTGAATGCCTGGTCTGATACTTTCTTGCCTGCAGAATCAATACGGAAATTACTTCTACTGTCCTATAATCCACTGCTAACATCTATACACTACATATAAGTTGCCAGTATATAAGCGCTACATCAGTTCATGAGATCATGTAAGAACTTGACATATATTCTTTCTTTTTGATTAGATTATCTGATGTTTATCTCCTTAGAACAGGGTTCACCAACCTTTCGGACCTCAGGGACCACTAAATTCATAATTTAAAATCCCACTGACCACTAATATGATCTACCTAATGATCGGCTGGGTGGGTGTGGCTAGGTGGTCATGTGAGTGGGTGGGTGTGGCCAAATCAATGTCACTCATGTCAAGGGGTGCCTCACCAGCCTCTACTTGCCCCTCCCCTCTCAGCCACTCCTTGCCTGCCCACTCAGACTCCTTAGGAAGCAGTTGTTGGAGCTAAGCAGCCACCATGAGAGTTGGCAAAACAGCTGGCTCAGTTCAAATTGGATCTGACCGAGAAGGAGGCTCAGCAGAAGCACCTCATTGAGGACTATGAGCATAGCCTTTCCAAGCAGAGGGAAGACCTGAGGGAGTGCAAGGCCAGGTACCAGCACCTGGAGGCTCAGCGGGCTGAGATGGTCAGCCAGTTCCAGGCCATGATGCAGTCCCACTGGAACGAGGCCCTCCCGCTCTTTGCCACCAGCAGCATGTATCTGGCCCAAGGGCTGTAGTTTTACTCTTTGACATGGATTTTATCTGGCCCAAGGGCTGTAGTTTGAGGACCCCTGATTTAGTGCAATATAAAAAATGCAAATAATTTTTCTGCGGACCACCAACATTTTCTTGCGGACCACCAGTGGTCCATGGATAACCAGTTGGTGGCCGCTGCCTTAGAAGAAGGACCAAGGTGCAAATAAAGACAAAGTAAGTTTTTCTGTCATATATTGAAAGTCTGAAACTTACTGAGATCTGACGTACATATCACATTTGGAAACTCTGAAATTGGTGGGGATAATATATAGCTTATTAATCAGGGATTTTAAATCATATTCTGGAGTCACTGTACGAATGAGATGGGAGGTTTATAAACTTGTTATATAAATAAAATTAATATGGGATGATTGACACAGAAAGAGACTACATTTGGAATTTCTTTCATTTTTTTCAGGCAGGTGTCTCATAGCTTTCTAATGAATGCTCATATTTGTTCAAATGATACTGCAAGTCCTCTGAAACCTTTGGGTAAGGTTGGGAAAGTTTTGGAAATAGTAGGTAATGTTTTAACTACTTGTATGCAAAAATTTTCCATTCCATTCCATTTCTCATCAGAATGAGGATGTTTTTCCTCTCAATTTAGCTTTATAGGAAATGTTTTGGTCATTTTTTTAGTAATGCATTTTCTTGGGCAGGAAGTGGTTCTGTCCTTAAAACAGCCTGTTTACTTCAGAAAAGTACTAATAGCTACACTGATAAGTTTTGTCCACCCATTATTTGAATGTGCAATTTCCAGCAAATAAGAGTCAATTTGGTGCAGTGGTTAAGGCACCAGGATAGAAACCAGGAGACTGGGAATTTTAGTCCCATCTTGGCATGAAAGCCTACTGGGTGACTTTCTCCCTCAGCCCAACTCACCTCACAAAGTAGTTGTTGTGGGGTAAATAGGTAGAGGAAAGAGTACCAGGTATGTCCCAAAGATGCTTTTTCAAGAGGCAACTGGACTTTCTGGTTTTTCTTTGAAGACATTTCGTTTCTTATCCAAGCGATTTCTTCAGCTTGGATGAGAAGTAAAACAACTTCAAAGAAAAACCAGAAAGTCCAGTTGCCTCTTGAAAAAGCACCTTTGGGACAACCATGACCTGGATGACTGAGAATCTCATTGTCTATTATAACAATAATAATTGTGAGATAAAATCTAATTAATCTTTACTGTTATTAGTTTAAATGAATAAGCTGCAGGATGAAAGGCTCTTCACTGAAGTTTATGGAGGTAATCTACTATGTTAGTCAAAATTTAACCCAACCACAGCAGCCACAAAAGGTAGCCTTTGAGTTTTCTTCTAAAAATTGTTGTGGTGCAACAATCATCCATATTATCCAAAATAAACTCGGACTAAACTAACAACAAAGGAGAGATATACTTTAGCAAACTACTGAGAGGCCATTTAGAATTAGCAGTATAAGAATATGGTAAATAAATCAACAAATTAATAGAGGCCATAAAATATCACAGTATCAATGTACTGAAACTATTCAGAACTTAGATCATTTGTTAGCTCAATCTGTCTACCAGTCAGCTTTGGGCATATTACTCTAGCCCCAATTTCTCTGTTATGCGAGTTTCGTTCTCAGCTTCCCTTATTTAAATTGGGAAGGGACAATATGCAGTTGACTTAAATATGCACTTTGATAATATTACAGAAATAATTGTAACAATCAGACCAGGGGTGGGTTCTGATTTTCTTCGCTGCCAGTTCACTCCTTGATGCGCCGCACATGCACAGTGCTAAAAAACCAGCTTCTGCGCTGCCAGTTCCAGTGACCCAGGCCACCAAGTTACTACCGGTTCCATAGAATCGGTCCAAACTGGGAGGAACCCACTTCTGAATCAGACCTCAAATCACATCCCTTTTTAATTCTTGTTACAGCTTGTCTGATACTTAAAGCTTTATTCTATTAATCTACTATATCTAGATATAGTCTAATGGGTGGTTAAATATTCAGATGTCTGATACTTAAAGCTTTAGTCTATTAAGCTACTATATCTAGATATAGTCTAATAGGTGGTTAAATATTCAGATGATTATCTCTATTTTTGGTAGCTGGATACTTAATTGGGGGAGAGAAAACTGGTTGAAATGAATGAACCTCCTTTTTAAAAATTATCTGCTTATAATTTCTTACAGCCCTGGCATATTTCCATAGACCTTAAACTGAGCTGCTGTAATTAAATGTGATAATATGGGATAAAATATCCTCAAAGTGATTGTTCATTTCAATAAACTCTACATCTCTAATTAATAGCAGATGAAGATACGAGATCCCTAAAGCTTAGCATAAACAACAAGCTGTCTATTTGTAAACTACGAGGGTGAGTCAAAACGTTATGCCATTTTCTTTAGGACAGGTATAATTACCAATACAGGAACATGTAGCATACATCAAAATGAAGCTGGTCCTCTGTGGATCACATCCTTACTTCTCAAAATAGTCACCATTTCTCTCAATAGCAATGTTCCACCTTCAAATGAGAGCATGTATCCCTGCCTCGTAAAATTCTGTTGACTGTTCTTTGAGCCACTTCTTCACTGCAATTTTCACTTCCTCGTCACTGGAATAACTGACTATGTTTGCCTCTCAAACCCTCTTTCATGGGGCCGAAGAGATGATAGTCTGAAGGTGCTATTATTCCAGTGACGAGGAAGTGAAAACTGCAGTGAAGAAGTGGCCCAAAGAACAGTCAACAAAATTTTATGAGGCAGGGATACATGCTCTCATTTGAAGGTGGAACATTGCTATTGAGAGTAACGGTGACTATGTTGAGGAGTAGGGATGTGAGCCACGGAGGACCAGCTTCATTTTGATGTATGCTACATGTTCCTGTGTTGGTAATTATACCTGTCTTAAAGAAAATGGCATTACGTTTTGACTCACCCTCGTACATGGCTTCATCAAGCTGGTGTAGTGATAGATGTTTTCTAAACACGAAGAGGAGGAGGAAGCGGAAGAGGAGGAGGAGGAGAAAAAGATAGACTTTCACTATTGAAGTATCTTGAGCACTGTATGGCAAACTTTTTCAGGACCTTTTCTGGATTTCTGAAGAATGACCTTTCTCATCACATGTCATGCTGTTCCTCCTTCTTAATAAAGCAGTATATTTGTGACAAATTCTCTCAAATATAGTGGTAAATTATTGGTAAATTCCAACACTGAATATAAATAGCTTTTTCTTAAAATACTGACTGACCTAAATTTTTTAATGATTGCTTATATCTATTCTGGAATGGAGAATACTGTATTTCCAAGAGGGCTTTGGCAAACATAAAGACTTACTGTACTATACTGTTGTATGATATGCGTTTTATCAGCATAAACTATCCTATCCTTTCCCTGTGAGTGGCCATCTTGAAAAATATGTTACTCTGTTGCTGAGAATCCACACTATATCTTTTAGAGCAGGGGTGTCAAACTCGATTTCATTGAGGGCCACATCAGGGTTGTGTTTGACCTTGGGGGGGGCATGGCCAGGATGGGGATGGCCAGCTCAACGTCACTCATGTCAGGAGCCCGTGGTGGCCTGAGTACTCTGCCAGCAAAAATGGACCCCCGAGCTCCATTTTCAGCTGCGACAGCTTCCTGTAACCCTCTGCCAGCGAAAATGGCTCTCAGGAGGGCCGCATGCAGCCCTCCTGAGCTCTGTTTTCGCTGGGAGAGACACTGTGAGCCGGTCCTTTGCTGTTTCCAGGGCGGCCCCGTGGGCCAGTTCTAAGCACCCCGTGGGCCGGATCCGGCCCCCGGGCCTTGAATTTGACACCCCTGCTCTAGAGAGTAGTTAATGATGATTTCAGGGCAGTAATGTGTTCTATTTTACAAATAGTTTTAGTATAGCAAATAGCCACTTCTCAAAGTTTATTTATTTATTCAAAAGAAAAGATAGGCAGCTAATTTTATTACCTGGAAAACAGCTTAATCCAAAAGCTAGGATCCTTGACATTTGAAATGGCATATTTGGCAATGTTGGCATTTAAAAAAAAAACACTTTGTTGCTGTATATGAAGTCTGAGCTAAATAAGGCTATTAGGTAACCTGTTGAGCATTGGCCCATTTGGGGCTGATTAAAAACAAACTTTAGACTCTGAGATTTCTGCTTTTCTTCCCATCATAATAAAGGCAAGCATAGCACACTTAAACAAAGATAAATACTATTATCTTCTGCATGATTTTTGAAACACTGCATTTGGCCAAATTGTAAGACAATGCTCAGCAACACAGAATCTTTCTAGACAATTCTTAATCCACACAATAATGCTTTCATTCAGATTGAAAAGGAACAGGTAAATTTGATGGATTTTTTTTTGACCTCCTAATAAAGAAGGGAGGGTTTGAATCAGTAATTCCTGGGAAAGTATCAGCCAACCATGCAGCATCTATGCCATTCCCCAATTTTCCTTCATCCCTATCAGCATTATATAGCTCATTAGGGTTCTTTGGTTTTTTTCCAAAATACATTTTACTGGACTTAGTGCAAATCTCTGGCAATTTCACTGAGTATGCTGCTATCTCCCTCTTGTTTCACAATAAACTTGCTTTGGGTTCAATCTTACAGAGCAGTATTTCTCAACCTGAGCAACTATTAAGATGTCTGGACTCTAACTCCCAGAATTCCCCTGCCAGTATGCAGTATGAAGGTGAGTGGGCGGGGATTGGTGATGAAGAATAGCATGAGACCCTCCTTAATCAAATGAAAACAATAAATATCAAGACAGATTGTATCACCAACCTGAGCCTTTGTAGATGTCCATGTTAGCAAGGCATGATAAGCAAAAAGGAGAGAAAACCATATATTCATTAGTTTGGTGCTTTAGCAGAATATTGAAAGATATTCAGCAAAGCTTCGTATACAACATTGAAGTCTCTACCACAAGGAAGGTATTTAAATCCTGCTTTGCTCCATCTTTCTGCCCCAAGACACACAGACAAACTTCTGTGAGATTATAGTGAATCTCTGTGAATCGCTACTAAATTGTATAAAGGTGAATTCTTAAAGGAGAAATTATTTATAAATGTCTCTAAAATGCTTGTTAAATAATGTTGGGAGTATGCCAGCACAAATTCGGCCCAATAGCACAGGGATGAGGATCTCTATATCTTCCAAAAAAAGAAACATTAGCACCTGCCTTATAAGATGTACTTTAAAAAAAACCTACAGCTAACTTGTTTGCAATCTGAAAATTTTGCAAATCTGAATTATTACTGGAGCAATATGCAACAGTAACTTATTTATTTTAAATGAATGCTATTGAATAAAATAGCGAAAGCACTTAGAAAACATTTTAATTGGTTGGATGGGGCTCATAGTAGAAAACTTATCAGAAAGTTTCCTCAAACTCTGCTTTTCCTGCAGGTTCCTGGATGTGTCTTAACAGTGCCCCAAAATTTCTTGAACACATTTTGAATGAGGATATCACTGTGCCACAAAGCGTATACTTTCCTTACAATAAAAGGGCTTTGAAGAGCCAGAGGTTTTCAAAGAGCATGAATGCTGAAGTAGATAAAGCAAACAATTGCAAAGAACCTAAAAGAGGGTGTCCCTGAAAGAGAGGGGTAAAAAAAAACTTCAGATGTGCAGTAATGGGGAAAGAGCAGTAAGGAAAGACAGATGAAAAGTAGAGAGGAGAATTCTTAAGGTTCATGAAACAAAATAGTGAGGCATGAAGAAGAGGAATGAGATGAAGGAAAGGAGAAAAGAAACAACATGCTAAAGGGAGAAAAAAAGGGGCTGACAACTTTTGAGTTGTCTGCTGAAAGACAACTGCTGAAAAGAAAGGCAAGTTTAATGTTAAGGAAGTGTTATCAGAGGAAAGAAAGCACCAACAAAAAAAGGGGGGAAATCAATATATTAATGCTCAGCATTTAAGCCTTCCGAAGCTTCATATTTCTAATACTTTCTAATGCATATATAACATGGCAGAGGAAGGACATTCTGAACTATTTTATTTTAAAGTACTACTGTGAAAGAAATGCAGAAATGTCTGGGACCTAACTACTGCGTTTTAGTAGTCCTAACATATTAAATCACATCCAGTATTTTCTATTCTAAATGATCACCTAATGTTAAGAGATTGCTGAAAATTCAAAAATATTTTAATTCCAATCTGCTAACTAATTCCAATCTGCTAACTAACTGGGTATGTAATACACTGCTTTGGTACATCCTTAAATATAATTTAAAAAGGACCAGCTATTGAGGGGATTTCTGGGGAAGCAATGGTGGACTGAAGTTGGTTCAGCAGAGAGTGAAGCCAACAATTGTGGCAGAAAGAGCAGCTGGATTCCTTGGAATTCTTCTCAGGAGTAAGGAGAGAACCTGGGATTGCCCAAAAGCACTCCACTCAATATGCCAAGACATTAAAATTAATGTTGAACACACATAAAGATTATATAGGATGAAGTGACCTGTCTACAGAACTTCATTGAAATGGGATATTATTTTTAAGCATTCTATAAAATGTTGGGCAAATTGAATGTATACTACCCCTTATAGAGAAATATATTGTATACATGAAAATTTCTCTACTGCCGGAGTTCTAGTTAGTAATGGAACACTGCCCTACTATGTAGGCTTTCATTTCTATTTAGAACAAATACTTAATCCTTTTTAAAATCTGCAACAAGGGACCATATTTTACATCTCTCTTGGAAAAGTAAGATACTGGCTTTTCCAGATCATCTTCCATATATGATTCAGAAATGCTTATTGTTTAATAAAAATTGTCTGAAATTGAAACAAAAAGGGATTACGTATTTTTTTCCCTTTCTCTCTCTCTCTCTCTTTTAACCATTTTTTTTGTTCTTTACAAGAAAACACATTTTTGGATCCACAGCCTGCAGGAACAACCCCCCCTCCCCGATTTGCAACATTTATTTATTTAATTTATTTAATTTATTTATTTTTGTCAAGTACGTGTTGGTAATATACATAGATGTAACATTGTTTATATATATAAGATGAGTACTGATAAGAGGGAACATTAGGACAGGGACGATAGGCACGCTGGTGCACTTATGCACGCCCCTTACTGACCTCTTAGGAATCAGGTGAGGTCAACAGTGGACAGTCTAAGGGTAAAGTTTTGTGGGTTTGGGTAAAGTTTTGTGGGTTTAGAAGGTTTTCCTTTTTTTGAAGGAAAAAAATCTCTCTCTCTCTCTTCACACACACACACACACACACACACACACACACACACACACACACACACACACACTCTTCATTTATTTATTCATTCTTATTAATTTTCATGGGAGATAGGCTGCCTTGCCTTGGAGAGAAGTACCTGTCCTTCATTTTCAGTATAATTCTTCCAGCTATCCAAAGATGACAAATCTATATTTATTTAGCTTCACCTTCACTTCTGGAGAACATTTATTTTTTAATTTCTTGCAATTTTGAATAAGGTAGAAATAAAACCCAGAAAGGATCCAAACTAATACTGCTAAGATTTCTATTTTTATGCTAAAACCCCTCATTTTCAGCTGTAGTGTTAGTGAGGGAAGTAAAAAAGAAAAAGTGGAAAAAGACCATGGCAATCCAGTTTGAAATTGCTGCCAAGAAAAGCAACTCAGGAGCTCAACTTGAACTTAGATATGTGGAATGCTCCCACGCCTTCTGTTGCCAGGCTCATGCGGCAATTCTGACATCCTTTAATTGCCCCACCTCCATGCTGCACTTTCCTACTACCCTAATTGTAGTGGGAAACAGGGCAAGACTTGGATAAGGAAAGGATGACTCCCATTTGTGCCCTCTTCCCAAGCCTAATTTGTACTGCTATGAACCCATCTCAAAGTGGTACTGGTTTCTTAATTGTGGCTCTTAGCAATTGTCCTTTGCAACTTTCTACAGACATTAGTTCCCCTGGAATGCTTGCTAAGACTTCAGTAAGAATCAAGGAGGCCTTAACACTAGGAAATCTTTTTTTCTCTCTCCCTTAGCTTCTTCCTTACCAACTCCGAGCAATAAGATATGATGATGACAAACAGCCTCCACAAAGCCTTACCAACTAAATCAGAATAACAAAACCGTACTGAGTAATGTAATTTTATTGTATTTTCATCATGTGCTGACACGGTCCTGGAAAGACCTCTCTCTCTCTCTCTCTTTTTAACTTGTTGCCATGGAAACTTTATGTTCATCAAATATCTTGATAGAGGGGGTAGCATGGACGTTGAGTTAGTCAAAACCAATTTTTATAAGCCAATTACTTTGAGCCTGTGAGCATAAATAAGACGAGGATGAGAAAACAAGGGCACCGAGCCAATTTGCCATTTATCCTGATGCTGAGAAAGAATCCCCCCCTCCCCGAAACTAATGTGGAGCTTAAAATGCTGCCTTGCAATCATCTGGAAGAACTAGTTTGTTTCTAATCCCACATACCTTAAAAAAAGGAATTTTACATGGAAAGAAAAAAGATACTGAAATGGATTATATAAGGGTTTAGGGTGGGGCTTTATGTTATGGATTTTTAATGTTGTAAGCTGCCGGGGATCACACATGTGTGAGTTGGGCGGACATATAAATTTGTTTAATAAATAACTACATAAATAAATAGACTATACAAGTAGAATAAATAACTACATAAATAAATAGACTATACAAGTAGAATGAAACAGCCAAGCTTCTAATCATTGATTACCGTATTTTTCGGAGTATAAGACGCACCGGAGTATAAGATGCACCTAGATTTTAGAGGAGGAAAACAAGGAAAAAAGTATTCTGAACTAAATGGTGTAGTAATATATTATTTAATAAAATACCAGTGTAGCAGAATACTTTTTACAACCATGTATACTTTTTACAACCATGTATACTTTTTACAAACTTCAAACTTGACAGCTTTAAGACTAGTGGACTTCAGCTCCCAGAATTCCTCCTCCAGTCATGCTAGCTCAGGAATGGGAGTTGAAGTTCACAAGTCTTAAACTTGCCAAGTTTGAAGACCCTTGCACCCCTAACCCCTAACCAGGGGTCTTCAAACTTGACAGCTCTAAGACTAGTGGACTAAAACTCCCACAATTCCTCCTCCAGTCATGCTAGGGGTAATTAGAAGGAAAACACACCCCCGTTTTTGCGAAAAACGGCCCATTTTTGCCCATTTTTTTTTGCAAAAACAGGGCATGCAGAGGGTTTGGGAAGCTTGCAGAGCGCTCCTAGGGGGTGGGGGAAGGCAAAAACGCCCCCGTTTTTGCAAAAAATGGCCCATTTTTTGCAAAAATGGGATGCGGGGGCGAGGCTTCGGGAGGCCAAAAATGGCTGTATTCGGTGTATAAGATGCACCGACATTCCCACCCTCTTTTTGGGGGCAAAAAGGTGCGTCTTATACTCCGAAAAATACGGTAGTTTAAAAAGACCAAGTTGTGGAACATCTGTTCTCAAAACACTGCACAGTATTGACTAAAAAGGGATACATTTAATACAAAACATTTTAATAGTAATAATAGTCATGATCATCACAATAAAAACAGATTTAACTTTTAAAATCTCATAGGTGCTCCACTTTTTAACGAGGCATTCTACGCAGGGATCCCTTTATCTTGAAATTTCAATCCGGAAAAAAAAATGCACAGCCAGGCTACTCACTGATGCATGAGATCCTGGCTCAGTTGAAAGATTTGCTCTGGTTGCTAACCACTTGATGGACCATAATTTACAGTTTGGGCTTTAGAGGCTAGAAAATTAGAATGATATCCTCCCTGTCAGAAGTCTGCTTGTTGAAATTGTAACAAAGGGCCCCTTCCTTTTCACTCCCAAACTATGAAACAGCTCTCTTTTGTCTCCACTCATTCTGTCTCTAGAAAAGGAATTAAGGTGCACTACTTTTTAAACCTGACCTTTAAGGATGACCTTTACTATTTATATATGTCTTAGAATTACAGTGTAACTGGGTTTATATTTTTATCAGTGTACTGTCATCATCAGTCTATTTGGGGTCCGATTCAAACAAACAAACAAGCAAACAAACAAACAAACAAACAAACAGACAGGCAGGCAGGCAGACAAATAAATAAATAAATGTAATAACATTATTGGCATTTATTTGGAAATAAATTCCTATTGCCATGGGTGTACTTAACATGTTTAAGGACTTATGTCCTGATCTTAATTTTATGTCTCTATATTATACAGGATGTCTGGATGCAAAATAATGAAATTAAAGAAAACACTTTAAAACTGTAAGCAAAATCATTCTAAAATAAATGTTATCTATATAACAACAACAACAACAACAACAACAACAACAACAACAACAACAACAACAACAACAACAACAACAATAATCTCTAGCACATTTTGAAGGGATAGAACTTAATTTTTGAACACTAAAAGACTCTGGAGAAAAAATACTTAATAACTGTGAAGAAGCTCACTCTGCAGTTTGCTTATACTTGTGCCCAGAGGATCTCAAAGAATTTGTTCATCATACATAAGCACATAGTCTGTTCCTCCAAAGAATACCTTGGCTAAATTAAAACTAGCAAGGTTGTGCCACAATTTATCTCAACGGGAAACAAATGTGTCAGGTAGTTTCAATGTTCCCATTCACAAACTGTAGCTACAGACTTCCAAATTATTTTAAATGTATCAGCAACTTCCACATTCCAGTCAAAGTTGCATAGCACTGACAAATTCATACAACACTATTGATTGGATAGGGGGTAGACAACCTGTAGCTTTGAACTACCTGTGACCTTCCAAGCTCCTTTTTTTAGTCCATTCGGAGCCTGCCAGGCTTTTAAACCTAAAACATGGTAGTATAGCTCGTTGTTATTCTGAAGTGGGAAATGCATTTAAATTGTACTGTAAAATAGGTTTATGATAGCATTTTCACAATTTTTCATCTATGATCTTCACACAGAAAGCTAAACGTATTATCAGTTATTTAGCAGGTTTGGTTTGAACTTAGCATGATGTGTGACCCAAGCTACTGTTGCTAATTTAACAACTTTGTTCAAATATAATGCAGATTAATTATATTTGAAGACAGCCAAAATAACTCCAGGCATTTCAGTCTAGCCAGTGGTTTAACCAGAGGTGAAATTCAAAATTTTTCCCTACCGGTTCTATGGGTGTGGCTTGGTGGACATGGCAGGGGAAGGATATTGCAAAATCTCCACTCCCACCCCACTCTGGGGCCAGCCAGAGGTGGTATTTGCTGGTTCTCTGAACTACACATTGTTTCTGCTACCGGTTCTCCAGAACCAGAGGTGGGTTCCTGCCAGAGCTGTCCGGTGTGCAGCTCTGGTAGGGAGCGGCTGATTGCGCAATTTGCGCGCGACTGCTCCGGAGGCCTCTCTGCACGCGTCACCATCTTTTTCTGTGAATTTTTGGGCGATTTTGCTTCTGTGCATGCGCGGAAGCAAAATCTCACTGAAATCATGTGAGGGGATGCGCGTGTGCATGAGATTTTGGCGAAATTTTGCTTCCGCGCATGCACGGAAGCAAAATCGTGCCAAAATCTCACATGCATGCACGTCCCCTCGTGAGATTTTGGTGAGATTTTGCTTCCGCGCATACGCAGAAGCAAAATTGCACAAGGGGGCACACACACGGAGCGAGCGCACCCCCGAAACGTAGAGATGCGCGCGCAGCGCACCGGCACCAGTAAGGAAGCAACCTGCCACTGTCCAGAACCTGTCAGAACCTGCTGAATTTCACTCCTGGGTTTAACAACAAGTTTTGAAGTAGATTTCTCTCTCCCCCCCCTCTGTCTGTGTGTGTATGTGTGTGTGTGTGTGTGTGTGTGTGTGTGTGTGTGTGTGTGTGTGTGTGTATGTATGTACATGTGCATGCATGTGCAGCTATGACGTATAGTATTATGGAGCTGAACTAGAATTGGGGAGAATCAGTTCAAGTCTTCCTTTAGGCATGGTTGGGCCATTGTCTACCTCTCTCTACCCTAGACCTGGAAGTTGAAAAACACCCATCAATCATCCTGCACTGCAACAGCATGCTACAAATTATGATCCACAACTTTTGCATTTTGTATTTCTTATATTTGTTTGGATTCATATTTATGCTGTTGTTATTACTCTGTACTGTGTGCCACAAAGTTATTTGCTTAAGATAAGCAGCAATATAAATTTCCCAAATAAATTAATAAAGAAGTCAACAAGCTATCAATGAATAGTTCTTCATTCTGCAATGAACTGTTTCAGAATAACAACAACAAAAATGATAATAGTTGTCACTCACTCACTCACTCACTCACTCACTCACTCACTCACTCACTTGTATACTGCTAAATACAATAGGATTCCTGGCAATTAACAATTTTGTATGAAAACACCCTCGGTAAATTAGCAATTAAACATCTACAACAAGAACAATAGACAAAGCATAAAAATATTGTGGTAAGCATAAACAGAAGAAAAGTAATTAAATAAGAGAGCATAATAGAATTATGATCGAGTATACATTCAAAGATAGCACTGGTCAATTAACAAATGTGCACTATTGAGCTTCTTCTGGAACAAATTCAAGATGGAGGCTAATCTAATTTCAGAAGAGAGACTGTTCCTTCGTTTCTCAGTCACGCCGCTTTATGGAAGCGAGATATTACAATCTCAGTCAGACTGATTCTGATTAAAGAATTTGGTCTTTCAGACAACAGTGCCAAACTATAACTATAGACAAAATAAAAAATAATAATAACGCCTTTAATTGCACCAGAAAACTATTGGCAATCACTGCAGCGCCTCTTGCAGGTGTAATGTATTCCCTGCATTGAGCTCCAGTTAACAAACAGGCGGTTACATTTTGCGTTTCGCACCAACTGTAGCAACTTTGGACTCTTTCATCCTACTCAGAATAATAGTTTTCAGGGACTGAGACTGAGCAGTGATATGAAGTTGTGTATCATTAGCATATAGGTGATACCCATATCCTGAAATAATAATGACCTTTCCCTATAGTTTCATATAACTGTTAACTAGTAGTAGGGGAGAAGCCCAACCGTAAGGCACTCTACAAAGATGTAGCTATTGTGCAGTTACTTCCTTCCCCCTCCTCCCTGACTGGAACCACAGCCTATAGATGGAGTGGAACCATTGTAGAACAGTGCCTTCAACTTCCCACTCTTGCAGATGGTCCAGAAAGATGCCATGGTTAATTGTATCAAAGTTTAAAAGGACAGGAGTGATGAATTCTCCACATCCAGATCCCAACAAGGATCATCCACTATGGCAGGGGTGTCAAACTCATGTCGTCATGGCGGTGTCATGTGATGTATCGGGACTAAATGCTAAACCGGGAGTCGGTGTGGGCGTGGCCAGTGCATGACGCATCCGGCCCACAGGCCAGGAGTTTGACAGCCCTGCATTATGGCAACCAATGTTTTCTCTATCCCATGCCCAAATTTAAATCCTGACTGGAGAGGATCAAGACAATCCATTAAAAGTTGACCCCCTCCCTCAACATATCTGGATTCTTCCTGTGAAGGGGAAAAAAAAATCAGAGATCAGATACTAATTATCCAAGTGTCTGCCTGCCCAGGGAAATCAGGCAGGTAACACAACTAGATGAGCTAAATCTACTTTATTGTACGGCTACATTAACAGAATCGTGCAAGTGTGAAGGTAGAAACTTCCCATTGCCACTTTTAACAGTCTGACCCATTAGGGTGGATCCTTCCTAAGTTTCTTTCTCTGACCATTAGAGTCTCCCCCTTCCCTTGTATGATTGCACCCTAGGCAGCATCTTTTTCCCTCATCCCCCAAAGCCATCCACAAATTCCATTACATCACCAGATCTAACAAGGGGCTCTTTAATAGTGGTGCGCCAGAGAGCATCTTTCTAGGCTGCCAATATCACACATTCCAAAATGAAATGCTGACAACCTTCCAGCTGGCCATGCCTCTCCAGACTCCCAAAGGAATCACGGAGGACATGGAACAAGCCCATAGGTATACCTCAGGGGTGGGTTCCGGATTCTGCTACTGCCGGTTCGCTCAGGGACGCACCGTGCGTGCATGTGCTTCACGCATGCGCGCATGCGCAGTACTAAAAAAAAGCTTCTGCACATGCGCAGAAGCAAAAAACAAGATGGCGTCGACTATGGCGCTGCTAAGAGAACCGGCTCGGGTGCATGGCAGGCCTGGGTCGCTGCCGGTTCCAGCGACCCAGGCCGCCAAGTTACTAACGGTTCTATAGAACCGGTCCAAACCGGTAGGAACCCACCTCTGGTGTACCTTCCTACAAGGTACACCTCATCTATTTCATCAAATTGTACATACCAAAGGAATCCAAAATATGGATATGTTTACTATTAAGAAACAGATGTTTTATGGCATGAAACAGCCCACTGAAGGTGTGCAAGGGATTCAGCTTTCTTTGTGTTGTGGGCCTCTAAACTGCTGGAAGTTTTAATCTAAGGCACCCACAAAGCATTGTCTGGTGAAGTATGGAGTAGAAGATGACCAGTAAGGACACAGAGAAGACGTCAGCAGAGGACAGTGATTACTGGTTACAGAGGAGAGAATGGAGAAGATTAATTATGTGATGCTACCACATATAATCAATAGGATCACAGAACACCTATTGGTCCTCTGTATAACAGCTCAGCATCATTTTACATGAAAGTCTTTATGAATACTGAAAGAAATCCAAATGAAAAATGAACATTCCCACCCACTACAGAAGCAGCAGCTGATTAATGGGAGACTGGAGGCAGAAGAGTTCTGACTGAATCCAGAGAATCAGATGAGTTACAAAATATGAGCATACTGTTCAGTTTAACCTGCTTTCATGCCCTGCCAGCACCAACTGCTGGTCTAATTTTTTCCAAAGAGATAGCGATAAATATACTGTATATACTATTGATATATCATGCTTGGATAGCTTGCAATAAGAGAAATGAAACAGAGGAATACATAAAGTCCCTCTCCAAAGTCCCTCTCACTTGTTCAAACAAGAATTGCTGGTAGAGCCTTATTAACTAACTATGCTCTAGCACCCCTGTTCCTTCTTTTGCCATCCTCAGCATGGGAATCTGGGACTGTAGGATAGGATTACTTATCCATCAGTGTTAGGGAGCATCCAACAGACAAGATAGTCCTTTTGCAATTACAGGGGAAAAAATGCATGCTTTAACATACGTAAATGTGGTCAAAATTGATAATTACTGTACCATAATCACTGCCAGGTAATCATATGCATAAGAAAGATGGTTGAGGTTGTCTGGCTACCTATCACAGTATCTTAGCTGAGGACTAATTGGAAAAAAAAATAGAGCCTTAGCTGTCTGCAGCTGATGGGATTTCCTGAAAAACTGCAAAAAATCTAGATATCACAAGGTTTCCCCCTCCCCGCTAGCTAGAGATCTCCAATGGCTTTCAGCTGGACATCGTGGCAAAGGGCTATAAAAATGTCAGAAAGGCTCTCATTGGAAAACACAAACATGGAAGCACTAAACTTGAAGAACAGGGGTGTCAAACCGGGCCGGATGTGACATGCACTGGCCACGCCCGGTTTAGCGAAGGGGAAAAAAGTCCCGATACATCACATGACGACTCTGTGATGACGCGAGCTTGACATTCCTGTTGTAGAGGGACAACCTCATAACCAGAAAAACACAGGTTTTACAACTTTCTTTACAGAGTGAGTTGCCCATGAATGGGAACAAGTCAGGGGTGGGTTCCTCCCGGTTCGGACCAGATTGCCTGAACCGGTAGCGACCCGCTGGTGATGTCACTGACGGTGCTGGTCCGTGCACGCTGCCATCTTTTTTTCGGGGTTTTTTTGCAAATTTTTCCCCTTCCGCTGCTTGAAAAGAGCCCTTTCGCCCGCCCACAGGTTAGTACTGACCTTTATTTCTTCGCCCGAAGCACAGCTGATCAGCTCCTCAGTTGTGTTTCGGGCTGATTCCTCCTTCTGAGCATGCGCGGAAGCCAAATTGCATGAGAGGATGCGCTCGTGCGCGCAAGCGTAGTGAGCGCGAGCGCACGAAACATCGCGATGCGAACCGGTGGCGAAGGTAAGTGGAACCCACCCCTGGAACAAGCTAGAGCAGAGGATGGATGCATGGCTATGAAGCTTATTTCACTGTTGTATCACAATTATAACAGCTTATCTCCTGAAACGCTCTTCCACACCAAAACACATAAATAAGTATCCCTGCACAAAAGAAAAATTAGGGAGAAGGACAGATCTGAACAATGGTTCCTTATATTTACATTGAAGGAAAAAAATTATATAAACCCTCAGGATTATATGGACTTATCTGCTGCTTAAGAACCAGACTAGTGATTAATGGATTTAGCAAAGACCTTTGCATAAGCTGTGACTTAATGTCTGAACTGGAGCAAAAAGTCCACACTTTTCTGTATTATTAATTATTCTCTCTCTACTTTGTTTTGGTGAAGAGCCTAGGATAAAATTCTCCAAGATGGAAACTTGCAAGGAGTTCCCTTTGCATGGAGTAATTAGAGAGAAACCTACAAACTAAGAGACAATGGGATCTTAAAGGCTTCACTTATACTTGGATAATACACATTAATATGCTCTACAAGCCATGCTGCATGAACAGAACTTCACTGACTTTCAAATGTAGATTTTGTACTTCTAAAGCTGACATAATCTGTCTCAAAGAAAAAAACCAGGATTTTAGAATATGTATTTAAAAAAACATACGTCAAATTCTGTGGACGTGAGGTCATGCTGAAGAAACGTTCATGGATAATCTGTGCATCTTTTTATACACCGCTCCCAATGAAAAAGTTATAATTAGCTAATTATATTCGATAGGGTCAACAGCAGTAAATTGAAGCTTGCAGAAAAATGCAATGACCCAGACATTGCAAAATAGTCAGTAATCATAATTGTGCTGCAAAGGTGTTCAGTGACTCTTCGACCCAAATGTCTTGGTTGAATATCACTCATCTACATTGTATTTTTTCTGGTAACCAAATTACACAAGATTAGTGCAATGATTATTCTTTTGTTGTTGTTGTTGGCTAAGTCATGTCTGAATTTTCGCGACTCCATGGACCACAGCACAACAGGTCCCCTGTCCTCTATTGTCTCCTGGAATTAGCCCAAATTCATGTTCATTGCATCCATGACACCATCTAACCATCACATCCTCTGCTATCCCCTTCTCCTTTTGCCTTCAATGTTTCCAAACATCAGGGCCTTTTCCCATGAGTCCTCTCTTCTCATTAGGTAGCCAAAGTATTTGAGCTTCAGCTTCAGTATCTCTCCTTCCAAAGAACAGTCGGCGTTGATTTCCTTGATTGCTCCTTTGGAATACATCAAAGAGGGAACTTTTTTTAATAGTCAATTTATGTATGAGTTCTCTTTCTGGTTTGTTCCAACTGGTCTACGCAGTGCAACAGCTGGGAAATAAATCACACATTGGTGATTTGTAATTGCACAATTCAGGAAGGGGAATTGTATACTCATTGTATTTGATATTAAACAATGGTTGTAGTTGCCACGTCATATAAAGGCTGACAGAACTATAGACTCAGCAAATTCGTGATTAGAAAACAATGGGCATTATTGATTACTTCTTAAACATTCCACAGCATTGCTTAATAAGGACTGGGTTGGTGGGTGGGGAACAAAAGCCACGAATTTATCACATGCCATCTTGTAGCTGGTATCTGCTAATAATGTATGGACAAACACATGTTAGAAGATTTTCTTTCTCCCAGACTGTGATAGATAAAGAGTTTAAATAAGTACATCTCATCCTTACTCCTACATAACTCAGATCCAATCTCTGCCAGGCTCAAAGTAGTTTCCCACGCCACCTATGTTGATTTAAAATGTGAGGTATATTGAGTTTCTTCTACAAAATGATTCACATTTGAAAGCTACAGAGAATCTCAGATTAGAAGCTAGGTCTGTGAATAAGTATGGAAAGAAAACATATAGTTTTGGCATCCTGCTGGGAATCCTCCTTTAGTAAGTAGGAAGAAGAAAAGTGAAAAGTGTTGATAAGTGAAACGATTAAGCTAACTTATCATTTTTGCTTAGTCCTCAGATTTTGTATTTCTTTTGTGAAAGTGGCACAGTTCAGGCAGACAAAGGCACAGAGAGAATTTGGCAAAAGCATAATAAGGGTGGTCCCTGCTCCCAGGAACATAAACTGAAAATTCATCTGAAGAGACAATTATGCGAGTCCCTTAGGGGAACGGAAGACAAAATAGAAGTTTTGGTTAGGTGGGGAAGCAAAGGGATTAGCTGTTAAATATTATACAGTAGCTGACAGATTCAGGATTCATAATGCAATTCGCACACAACTACCTTTAATGGTTTAATGGTACAAATGAAACACATTTAGGGCACCTGTGTGTATTTAATGCCGAAGTGCGGTAAAACGGCCCATAAAAAGAGTTTCCATTAAATGTATCATAGCACCATTATGTAGAAGCAATTACGTATCCCAGATTGCAAATAAGAAAACCCGCTCCTCTCTATTGTCAAAGTTGGAACAGTTATGCCCCTTCTTTTGTGTTTTGCCTTTAAAAGGGTTAAGGCGGAATCCACTGAATTCCAGAGGCTTGTAAATGAACAAGGGTGGCATAGTAGCTGGAACTGATTGATTGATGCTGCCACTAAGGTGCTACCCAGTGCACAACTGAATGTGCTTAAATCCCATCAACGGAAGTCTAAATATGTTTAACACTTTGCTGTATTGCACTCTACAGGTTCCAATATTATATGTACCATTATACAGCCTGCCATACAGTCATTAGGACACTTATGCTCACAGGCAGATGCAAATATGGAAGCTGCTATTGAAGATCCAAATACTATATATTTAAATATGCATAATGAGCGAAATCTAAGTGATTTCCTGAGAATGTGCTCCAAGTAAATATTTTCCAGCATCTTTCTGGGATGCTAATTTTAAACATTTCAGAAGATTTTGGAAGAACAACCAGCTATGCGATCCTTCTATATGTTTATTAGAATGCATCATTGAAAATAGAAAGACAGTGGTCAAGAAACTGGACAAACATATTATTGTCTTCGGAACAAAAGTAGAACATTTCTGGCCTGCTGAGGAAGTTGAGAATTCAGAAGTGATTAAACTATATAATTATACTGTTTACAGACCATTTGTAAGTTTTCCTATGCTGCATTTTCAATTTAAAAATCTGTTTGATTTAGAAAATAAATCACTTTAAACAAAAAGGATGAACTGGGAGTGTTCTATGAGATAAGCAATATTTAATATGAGATTGTACAGTAATGACAAAAATAAAATTGTTTGACAAAATAATTGGAACAATACATAATTGCATGTAAAATACTAATTTTTTAAAAAAATTATAGACTCCATTATTTTCTTCATTTGTCCTAGGAAATGCACAAAGAACATATTTGGACTTGGTAATAGAGCAATTTTAATGTTGGCCAATGTGGACCTAGCAGAATTTGAATACACACACACAAACACACACACAAACACACACACACACACACACACATCAATGCATTACAAAATACAAAACAAAAAACAAAAAAACCCACCCAAGAATATAAAGCAATACTGTATCTTGAAGACTGTGCCATAAATTTTATCATCCTCAGTTCCTTCTATGCTCTGATGCTCATGATGATCGTATCAGGAAAAAGTCCATGGTGAATCTGTAGCCTGTCAATATGTCAGGAAAAAAAAAAAACTTTTGGCCCTAAAACATTTCACTGAAAGGGGGGGGGGGAAGAGATCCTAAAGTACTAATAGGAACAAGAGAATCATGGCTGTTATTGGAATACTAATGAAGTGTGAAATGATTTATCACCCCTGAAAATATTTCATAGCTGAATATGTGTCTCAAATGTGTTGCATATTGTGGTGATAACGTATGCTGGATGGTAGTTTATAATTGTAATAACGGATACTTCATTAGTAGTTCCTTCCCTATTAATATTAGGGGGGAAATCTTCCTGTGGTTAATTTCTGAATAAAATTATTTGCCAAGGCCTAAACTAAAAGCACTGTGCCATAGAACTGTAAGTTAAGAGGTTGACTTATTTAATTTGAATAAACAGAAATGGTAAAATGCTGAGTTCATATGCTCTGCTCCAAAAAGAAATGTATACAAGAGGTTTCCTGCTGAGAATAAACTGAGAATGTGTAAAAAGTTTCTGCTCAAATCATTGTCTTGATGTATTATTATTAAGGCTGGTTGCACAGTCAGCCAGATGTTCAGACAGGACTTGGCATTTTTGTCCACCTATTGAGTCCTTCTCAAAGACCTGGGGTAGGAAGATATTGCTGCTTGATGATGTTAAAGCTAAACTGTTTTGAGGAAAGCTGCTGTTTATGATTGACTGATGGTGATTTGGTCAATGCTAATGGTTTTCCAGTGGTGTCCCAGATGTTTTAGGATTGCGCTCAAGGGATCTATCACTATGGGTACTATTTTTTGCTGTCTTTTGCCATAATCGTTCTACTTCTATTTGCAGGTCCTTGTATTTTGTTATCTTCTCCAGTTCTTTCTCTTCTATTCTCCTGTCTCCAGGTACTGCCATGTCCACTATCCAGACTTTTTTCTCTTTCTTGTCGACAATTGTTAAGACTGGGAGGTTATATGGCAGGTGCTTGTCTCTTTCAATTCTAAAGTCCCAGAGCATTTGAGCTTCTTCGTTCTCCATAGTGGGTGGAGCTAACCTCCAAGAATGGGTTAAACCTGCCCTCTAGTCAATCAGGACTGAGTCTCAAAACTACAAAAGCCTTCGTTGTGCTTCGATACCCCCTCTTTTACTCAGTCCTTAGCCATAAAAGGACACGTGCCTTAAGCTCCCATCCTCGAAGATTATACAATTATCCAAGATATCTGAGGTGAATTCTTCGCATCGATAAAAGTCCTGCAGTGAGTTTCTCCCCAGTAACAACTATCTCGACTCCTGGGTTGAGGGCGACCAACGGTTTCGGCCTAGCCGTTTGCCGGTTCTCCAGCCGATAAAAATAACAGTGAAGAGCTTTGCTCTCCCATTCCGGCTGTTGAGTTTTTACAATATGGCCCTTTGCCTTCTATTGGCACCTGTAAACTACTTGGGCCCGCCATGCTTCAAATTAATAACCGCTTACAGGGAGGGACTACTCTGCTCGTGAGGACTCCGTTTGAGAGGACTTCAAGCCGCAGAAGCCTAGCGCTTGAGCGGCCACCGTGTCCCTCCCTCCAGCTGGGTTCTCATCTCCCTATAGCTGGACCGGCAACTCACACTCCTGCAGTGAAATGAATATTAATAGAGCGGTTCTGGAGGCCTTTGGGCAACAGCCTCATCTGCCGATGCCGGCCGACACGTTGCGTGGGCGGGAAGGCCTTCGACGTCCCTGCAGTACCTGACAGTCAATCCGACGTCCATCTTGACACCGTCACATGAGGTAGAATCTAACTGGCCCCGACAGAGGCGACCGTTTGGAAGGCTCACGTGCGACTTAGTCGCTTGGGCCATTAGTTTTACGGCTGCGTTTATAGCCTCTGCTCGCCTCTCTGCCCCCCCCTCAGACTAACTGCGGTGGCGGGAAGAAAACGATTGGTGTCCTGCTGACAGGTTGCAGCTCCCGAAGCGGCTCGGCTATCCAGCACACGTAAGGAACCACACCAGCTTGCTGCCTGGCCCTCCCGAACACGAGCCTCCTCAACTCGCCTTAAAGCTACCATCTGGTCGTGAGACGTCGGCCCGTCAGGCCGCAATGGTATTGGGTGTCATGCTCGGCGCACAAGCCGCTCCTTCGCGGTTGCCGAATCCCATGGCCCAAGGCTTCACCCGCCGTTCCACCTCCCGCCCTTTTCATGTTTCCTACTATGTCGTGCCCTCGCTTCTGCCACTCTCAGCTGACACGGGCCCTAGGTGCTGCCTTGCTGCAAACGGCCTGCAGAAATTACAATAATAAGGCCGCACATGGGCTACAGCTCACAGGGCACCAGGTGACAGGGCACCCTGCAAGCGTTTGGGAGACTCAGGCTTGGCGGGCCATGACCGCGGGCGCAGTTCGCGCCAAGAGGGGACAGTTTCCATCTGCCGGTAAATCTATGCCATAATCTGCCTTCTGCATTAAAGGCGTAGCGCATGCTCCCTACGAACTCTCCAGCTCTGGGGTTTTGCCCTCACTTGATTTGGAGGGGTGTCCAGGGCCCAACATCGGCTCCGTTGCCGTCGGCACCGCCCCGCCTGGCCGCGCCACAGTTGAGCGCCAATTAGGGCTCCCTGGCGCGGTGCGCGCAGTCGCACTCCCCAGATGGCCCGGCCGCACAGCACTCTGGCTCCATGGCGGTTTTTTTTTTCAATGCAACATGTTTGCAGGGTGGCCTGCCGTTTCGCTCGGGTTCCGTGGACAGCCGAGCTGCCTCTCATTGATTCCAGCGGACAGTTGCTTGTTGGAGCAGGTGTGTGTGTGTGTGTGCACGCGCGCGCGCATGCGCGCACGAGTGGCTCAGCTGGCTTTTCTCCTTTTGAGAGTCTATCAGAGGGACGCCATTTGAATAAGTTCTGTAGATTGCCGGACTGCCGCTAATTAATTCCAGCTGGCAGTCGGCTTTTCGGAACAGACTTGTGCGCGCAGGCACGTGCGAGTGGCTCAGCTGGCTCATCCCCTTTTAGCAGTCTATCAGAGGCAGGAAGATCGCCATTTGTATGAGCTCTGAGGATTGCTGGACTGCCACTAATCAATTACAGCTGGCAGTCGGCTTTTCGGAGCAGACTTGTGCGCGCACGCGCGCGCGAGTGCTTAGCTGGCCTGTCTCCTTTCAGGAGGCTATCGCAGGCAGCAAGAACGTCGTTTGAACAACCTCCGAAGATTGCCGGACTGCCGCTAATTGATTCCAGCTGGCAGTCGGCTTTCAGAGCAGGTGCGCCCGTGAGCGCGCGTGACTCGGCTACCTCATCTCCTGCTGGCAGGGTATCACAGGCAGCAAGAACGCCATCTCAATGAGCTCCGAAGATTGTCAGGCGGCCGCTAATTGATTCTAGCTGTCAGTCGGCTTCTTGGAGCTGGTGCGCGCGCGAGCGTGCGCAACTCGGCTACCTCATCTCCAGCTGGCAGGCTATCAGAGGCAGCAAGAATACCATTTGCACGAGCTCTAAAGATTGCCGGACTGCCGTAAATTGACTCTGGCTGGCAGTAGGTTTTTCGGAGCAAGCGTGTGCGCGTCCGCGCGTGAGTCGGCTGCCTCATCTCCTGTGGGCAGGTACAACGCCATTTGAGCGGGCTCTAATGATGGCAGGACTGCCGCTAATTGATCCCGGCTGGCAGTCGGCTTTTCGGAGCAGGCGTGCACGCGAGCGCGCGTTGCTCGGCTGTCTCATCTCTCTCTCAACAGGCTATCACAGGCAGGAGGAATGCCAGGCCAGCAGCTGGGTTTGAGCAGCGAACGCGACTTCCCTCCTCCGTGATCCAGGCGATGACGGGAACCATCGCTGGGGAGTAGCTAACCTAAGCATCTCGGCAGACTTCCGCATCGTCGCAGTGTGCATGAGCGTTAATCTCTCCCTCCAGACACTTTGACCGACTAAAGTCAGTCAGCACGTTGATTTAAGCCTCTCAGACTTCTTGCGCTGGTGCAACCAGTAAGGGGCAGTGGGCCCCAGATGTCTTCCCCTCCCTCTAGTCAGGGATATAGCAGGGTCCAGGGCTCTTATTGCTCCTGCTGTCCCGTCTGACCCTGCGAAAGTTTTACAATGACCAGTGACTAGGGACGATTCGGACTTTCACCTTTTGCAATGGGTGAAATGTAGCAATAGTAGCTACGGCACAATGACCAACACAGACATCAGATAGCTACCATAGCTACCATCGGTTAGCATGGCCACACCGGCCAGGGGACTCTCCTCTTCTGTCCTCGGTAATGGTCACTTCCAGTATGAAATTGTAGGGGATCAACTCATTTTACAGGCCTCTCCCTGGGGGGTCGCCAGCCTCTAGTATCCTGCAATGCTTTGGGATCTGGCGGTAGTTTCACAGGGGCCACTGGACAGGGATAGCCCAATTCAGGCTGGCAGTGCGACTGGTGCACGTTCCGGTCAGTAATGCCCCGAGTGCCCACGTGACAGCGGCACTCGAGCTCTCTAGTTCACATCTTGAGCCCGCCCAGCTATCTGTCTAGCAGCTCTTAGGGCTTCTTCCACAGGGAAGGTGCGTACCTATGCCCGGGTCATACAGGCAGGGCCTCACACGCCACTGAGTTAATCCAGGGACTGAATACCTCATGTCATTGGCAGAGGGGCGGCTCCACCATTCCGCGCCCAACCTAGATACAACAGGTCAGATCCCCTCAGTTGTCTCACCAGAACTGCCATGACAGAAGTGACCCGCATGGCCCGTGGCTCTGTAGCCTCGTTAGGCCCAGGAATCTCCTATTGCAGAGCATGGGCCCCTGCACTATCTGGACGGACACGACGGGCCCAGGGCTCATGACAGGATCCCTCCAGTGGTCTCCCATGGACCTGATCTCAGGTATGCTCCCTTTGGATGTTCCAATGCCCCTCGGTGGTTCTGTCGCCACGCTGTGGCTGAAGGTTGTCCTTACAGACAAGCGGTTCGCTACTGACAGGTTGCCGTCCTTCAGTCTGACCTCTGCCGCGCCGCCGTTCCTTGGGCTCGAGGGTCCATCCAGGTTTTCCTCGCTCTGGAGCTCTACTCCATTTGCCAGCGGTCTCTGTTACGGGGTCTGGAGTCTGCACTCCTGGCCGATACGGAACCCCATGTAGCCATCTTCCTTTCCTGATTATTCTCACAAGTCCAGGTGGTTCTGGAGGGTCAACGGAAGCAATGTCCTTGGACCCGGTCTGCGCTGTCCACTCCTCCTAGGGGAGGTGGGATTCAGCGTTGGCATTTAACCAACTGACCCATTACGCCCCTTATGTTGGCCTCCTTCGAGACGCCCTAGCATGTTTCCTCCTATGTACATCTGAAAAGGGGCACCTCCCTCCATTCAGTTGATTCACTGCCATTAATTTCTCGGTCTTCTGCCCACATCGGTGGCAGCACTTCAGTTCTCAATTTCTAGCGGTATCGTTTTCCCTATCGCACCTTGCCTCTTAGTTAGTCGTATGCTACTGTAATCAGCGTTCCATTGGGGTTGGCCATCACGGCTACCCCTCCGGACATCCCATTTAAATTTTGGGATTCCTAGCCGATGGGTTGGTTCCTCGTGGTCCTATCCTCAAATCCTCAATGACCGGGAGACTTCTTCCACTGCTGAAGCGCGCTGTTCCCCCAGGTCTGGGTGGCATGTCACCTGAACCGGTCTCCGGTCACTCTCCAATTCAGAGGCTTGTATTCATTAGCCCAGGGGGGCGTATACCGATGGATCCTTGTTCCTCAGCAGGATATTTCAACTCTGCTCCTCCATATCGTTCCACGACAATACAGCGGCTCCTTGCTGTGGCTGCCCTGTCACCCATGGGTGACTCTACCTGATCATCCCGTGATGTGCAGGTTCCTGGCAGGGACATTGCTCTGTCTTCCTTAGGGTCCATCGGCATTCCCTCTGGGATCGGCCGGGGTCCTCCCTCCGATATCAGGGCACTCTATGCACCTTGGCAACACTCTCTGCCCCGCCATTGGTCCTCACTTTACCTTTGGGGGGTCCTCCATGAACCTGGTCAATGCGCACCTCTCCTCCATTGCCTGGTAGTGCGGCACTCCTTGGAGGCGATTTGCCATCAGTGGAAACTCTGGTCTGGCACCCTTCCACATCAGATTAGGCCAAAGGGTATCTTGCTCTGTCGGCATATATTCGCATAGGGACTACACATCAGTTCCGCAGTTCCCTCCACGCAAGGCTTGATTGGATGGTTTCGGGATGATCCCAGCACACCACCTGAAGCGCGGTAGCGCCACCTCACCATGACACGGGCCTGGTGGGTCGCAGGCATCAAGTCTCCTCCCCCCACTAACTGGGGGCACTGTTGTATCAATTGCCCCTTCCAGGGGTCATCGGTTTCCTCCTTCATCAGGGGTCACTGTGTTTGTCCTGCATTAGCAACGGCTTATGTTCAGCCGCACCTTTTGCACTGTCAGCCCGCGGGGCCGACACCTCTGCAGCATGGTCCTCCCGCGCGTTGCGGGGAGAGGTCGCCAGTGCGACCACATGGTTCTGTCCGACACTGTTCCCTATCGCTGTCACTGAAATCTTTGCCTCGGCGCATGTGACAGTTCTGAGGGGTACTTAGAGTTGTGGGGCAAGTTGCTGGGGTCTCCAGCCTGATTTAGTTGCCCTCCCAATGGACAGAATGCTTTGGTATGTCCCATTCTTGGAGGTTAGCTCCACCCACTATGGAGAAAGGGCGTTGTATACTTACCTGAACGCCCCTTCTCGTAGGGTGGAGCTAACCTCCAAGTCCCTCCCTAAATCATGCGGTTTGGGTTTCGTTGGGGGACAGTTACTCACGTACATATGTGGAAGAGTTTGGGAGCGCACGCGGAGTCTGGCTTAGTCCTTCGTCAAAAGAGGGGGTATCGAAGCACAACGAAGGCTTTTGTAGTTTTGAGACTCAGTCCTGATTGGCTAGAGGGCAGGTTTAACCCATTCTTGGAGGTTAGCTCCACCCTACGAGAAGGGGCGTTCAGGTAAGTATACAACGCCCTTTTTCTATTACTTGGACCATTTTGTGCTCCCACCAGTTCTTGCTTGCAGGCAAGCAGTATTTCTTGAAGATTTGAGGCCCAGCTTTGGACTCAAATAAATGCTTGCAATATTAGAGGTGGAGATTTTCTATATCTACTTCTATATTGGTTGCTTCTATATTGGCTGCACAGAAAGCTACCTATAGAAAAAAATAGAAGTTTTTATGAAGCTGCATGAATTTCCATTGTTTTGAAATACTGAAGTCTGCCCCAGTGTTGTTTTTTTTATTCATCCAAGCAGTATTCTTGTAGAGCTTTCCTTGTGGACAGTTGGATTGCTGGTCTGGTAATGCAACACTTGCTTTGTATGTGTTGTTTCTGCTGTATCTGAATTTGAAGTCTGCCAATGTTTCCTCTGATGATAATATCGACTGTAAGTAAGATAGTCTGTTATTGTTTTCCTCTTAGCTTGTGCATTTGATTTCATTTAATACCGTATGTTATAGACTGTGTTTTCAATTGTCCTTTGTGATTAAGACACAAGTGCCATCCACACAATAGGTCCATATTTTGGACTGCATTTGTGGAAGGCTATTGCTTTCAGGCACTTTATGACCATTTTTGCAATTGGTGTTGATATGGCCGATCTCATAGGGATTCTCTGATTTGTTTGCATATCCGCCCATCAAACTGAAAGAAAGTGATGACAATTCCATTAATTGAGGTTTTTCAAATTTTGTATGCTTGGCTATGCTTCAATGGATATTTTTGAATCCATGGATGTGAAAAACCTGTGACCTCAAATGAGATCATAACTTTATGTTCCTCAATAGTTAGTAATTTCTTTTCAGATGGTTTAATGGTGAATTAACAGCACATTCACTCATACCTATAGGGTAGTGGTGGCCAACCTTAAGCATACTATCCGCCAAATTTTTTCGCAGACGAGTTCAGATGCGCCATTTATTATTTATTTATTTATTTTGGTGTTGAATATATTAAGATGGGTTCAGTTATGACACCTATTTAAAAAAAATAAGTAGACGCAAGGAATCCATCACTATATGGCTAATTTGGCTCTGGCAGATCTCCTTTTCGTAATCTGGTTCCCCCTGAAAATTGCTTACCATATTAATGGCAACAACTGGACCTATGGGAAGTCCTGTGCAAAATACTTGTTGGATTCTTTTATGGAAACATGTACTGCTCCATTCTTTTTATGACATGCCTCAGCGTGCAAAGGTATGGGGTAATTTCAAACCCCATACTGCACTCAAGAAAGAAGTCAGAAATTGCTATAAAACTTTCAGCTGCAGTATGGATAATGCTGCTGCTTCACACAGTGCCGCTATGTTTTATTAAACAAACTGTTTATATTTCTAACCTTAACATCACGAGGGTTCCAGCATCTCATTTATTGCGATGTTAAAGGTATCTTGAATCTAAACAAGGCTTCAATTGATAAAATACATTCAACACCAGGGCTTTAAACAGATTCATTAAATAATTATTTATTTTTTTGCCTTTTAAGCAATTCATGAATTATATTTCAATTTATTAAAATCAAAGACAGATATTTTCAAGGTCATGTGAATAGACCAAAATACTTTAATTGTACTTGATGAGTTATAATTATTATTTCACATATACGTATGCACATACTGTATAAGTAAGCAATTTCTTATGTTCAACTTAAGAAAAACTGGAAGATTCCTATCTGTGCCATGAGCGACACATTCCAAGTAAAAACCCCTTAAGATGGTTCAAACCTTCCTGAACATCCAAAACATACTTGCCTGTCGAACACGCCGCATCAGCAGCTCACAAGATCATCACAAGAACAACAACGAATTAAAAGAAACTCATCAAGCGCAGGTTTCCCAAGACGTCCCTTCCAGGGGTGAAATGCTGCCGGTTCGGAAGGGCCGGTCAGTCGTTGCAGAGCCGATGGAGCTGGCGGCGGTCTTCCGCCCGTTTCCCCCACCCGCCTGGATGCCGCCATTTGAGTTCTTCAAATGTAGAAAAACTGAAATGGCAGCATCCAGACGGGTGGGGGAAGCGGGCGGGAGAAGCCCCGTGCCGCGACCGCCACCAGCTCCATCGGCTCTGCAACGACTGACCGGCCCTTCCGAACTGGCAGCATTTCACCCTGACTCCCTTCTCTGAAGTTTGCTCTATGGGGCCGGCGCTTGTGACTGACTACTTCCTCCTCTGCCCTAGGGCAGGGGTAGGAAAAGTTGGCTCTTCTATGACTCGTGGACTTCAACTCCCAGAATTCCTGAGCTAGCATGATTGGCTCAGGAATTCTGGGAGTTGAAGTCCTCAAGTCATAGAAGAACCAACTTTGTTGCTTTGTCTTATCACTGCCAGAGTTTGACTTAGAACTGCGCATGCTCTCCAGAATTTTGCAGGAAGAAGGGGATCGGATAATAAGAAGATCGGAATCATTTTAGTGAGCGAAAGTGATTCCGACCTTCTTATTGTCCGATCCCCTTCTTCCTGCATAAAAATCGTCAGCCTTTTCTGTCTGTTGGATGATTGCAATGCGCCACTGCAATCATCCAATGCATCACGTTTGGTGCATGCGCCACGGTTTGGCCACCCCTGCTATAGGGTCTCCAGGTTTTGTTTTTAGTTACCGTATTTTTCGGAGTATAAGACGCACCTTTTTACCCCCCAAAAGACGGTGAAAACTTGGGTGCGTCTTATATACCGAAAGTAGCCCCACCCACCCACCCTTTGGCCTCTGTCTTCCAGCAATTTACCTGCTTGCAGCAAACAGGGAAGAGCCTGTGAAGCCAAGCAAGTCATTAGCAGCTTCCCGACCTCCAGCTGATTTGCCACATGCTAAAATGAAACTGAAACTAGCTGCAAAGAGGCAAATAGCTGGGAGAGACACGCAGATTTTATTTTCTGCTGAACTGGATGCAAGGGGTAAGTGAATAACTATAAATGTCTGTAGAATGTTCAAATTATTAGATTTATTTTTTAAAGACTGCTTTATTATTTGCTTTGCTGACTGCTTTATTATTTGCTTTGCTGGCTGTGGAATTCTGGGAGTTGAAGTCCACAAGTCTTAAAGTTGCCAAGGTTGGAGATCCCTGTAAATCTAGACAACTTAACAAAATAAAGAAGCTTTTTAAAATAAATGCTTGCTCTGATGAGGCCCAGTGCTATTGTATCTTCTTTTAAATAATAGAGAATAATGTATACTTCCAGAAATTTTAATTAATTTTAACAGCTCTGTACAAGTATAGTCTGAAATATAACAGTGTCCTATTTAGTATTAGAGTTAAATCCTGACTTACCTTGGAGTAGATCTATTTAAATAATTGGGAGGAGTTAGTGTGACTACATTTAAGAAAACTTTCTGGCATAATGTACATTTGCTATTTCTTTGTTATTTCTATGGGTCAGGCACACATGCACAGAAATACACAGCAAACAGTGTATATCATCTGTGCTGTTTGCTGTTTGCTGTTTGGCAAATTGCTTGGAGGCAGAGGCCTTTTTTCCTTGTTTTCCTCCCCCAAAACTAAGGTACGTCTTATACTCCGGTGCGTCTTATACTCCGAAAAATACGGTAAGTTGTATGTGGTGATTTCCAATAATGACAGACTGGACTAAATGGCATGTATGATTTATGAATTTTGGGAATTCCATATAAATGTGAGAGGATGGATCTATAGCTTCTCATATGCCATTGTTCTTTCATAACTGATCCTCTCTTGGCTAGACCCTTGAGGGTTTTCTTGACGTATTTCTCCAATTTCAACATCATATTTATAATTAGGAGATTATGTGCTAGTTGTTCAACAATTCTGCAGCTTTATTGCTGAACAATCTTTATCCATGACGACTGTCCTGCTCATTTACTTCTATAGTGTTTTAAGGCCATTTTTTTCTGCGACTTTTAAGGTGGTCCTGATTTTGTTCATTTTTGGTCAGAAATAGGACTGTCTGTTATACGTTTTCTTGGATCCAGATGGAGATTCCAGTAACTGAGTGATGTTTCTAATGCTGCAAAGAATTTGATTGTCATTTCCTAAATTGTGGCTCACCCATTTCTGAAAGATTCAATAGTCCAAAGGGGAAGAAGGCAACTGGAGATGTTTGCCGCCTAATCTGGTTTATTTTTCTCTTGTCATGTTAGTGCTAATAGTTTGATTCTCAGGGGGTTTTTTTTGGCAGATGGTTTATGTAAGATAGTGTTAATGTTAGATGTTAGTGTTTCTGTGTGGTCTAACTGTACCCAGTAATCTTTAAGTCCTTGATGCTGTACTGATATTTGTTCAGCCTGAAATGTATATCTGATCATCAGTCTTGTCATTTTTTGCTGCCCTATTCTGATACTTTCCATCCTACTGCAGGTTTTATTGGAGGTTTGCATCTTATGCTGGGAGGTATGGTATTTTGTACTGTTTCTCTTTTTATCCAGACTGTCATTGAGCTGATTGTTAATTCTACATGGAGCAAACCTCTTACACTTTTTTTGTTGCTTCTGTTGCTGTTGATTTCCTCATTATACAATGTGAAAAGAATCATTCTGCAAATGTTAATTTGTAGATAGCTTTGGGCAGCCAAGATACAATATAGGTAATTGAATTCTGAAGTTAAAGGTTAATTTGAGATTAAATAGGATCACAGTTATACTTTTCATGGACAAAAGACATTTCTAGTTCATTTGATTTGCCATTTCTGATTGAAAGTACCAGTTCAATTGAATATATACAGGGGTGGGTTTCTCCCAGTTCAGACCGGATTGCCCGAACCGGTAGCAACCTGCTGGTGATGTCACAGATCCGGTTCGGTCAATGCCGGTCCGTGAGCGCTGCCATCTTTTTGGGGGGGATTTTTTTGCGAATTTTTCCCTGTTTGGATGGTTTCTCCTCTTCCGCTGCTTGAAAAAGGGCCCTCCCGCTCGCCCCCGGGTTAATACTGACCTTTATTTCTTCACCCGAAGCACAGCTGATCAGCTCCTCAGCTGTGTTTCGGGCTGATTCCTGCTACTGAGCATGCGCGGAAGCCAAATTGCACGAGGGGACATGCACTTTTTCTTTCCTTCTGAAATCCAGCTTCAGAAACAGCTTCAGAGTCCACCATCCATCCAATTACCTGTTGCTAGAAGAGTGCTCTGCATCACAATTGTCTCTCTTTCTCCCTTGCTTTGGGTTTGTGCTGGTGAAAAACCTAAAATCTGGTTGAGCAAATTTCTGAGAGTAGAGCACCCATTTTCACCCATCCCATTTTGGGACATCCAACCAACCTACTTTTTTCATCCACAATCAAGTCATGGATAAAGACATTTATTGTAGACAGAACTGGCAGTCAAGAACTATTCAAATGAGAGATACATATTGGAATGGAGTAGATGGACTGATTATATTCAAAAAAAGTATCAGATTAAGAAGATATAAATAGTTTAAGAATGATATATGTTAAATTTTTAGAATGTGTTTCAAAGGTTTTAAATAACACGGAGTTAAAGAACTAGAGAAATTTTGAAGCTATAATTTGTTAGTATATTTTAATTTTATGCTTATTGAATACTATACCCTGTGCTTTTTCTGGGAAGTGGGGGGGGGAGGATGGGGTGGGGAAGGGAGGGGGTTGGGGGGAAGGGGTGGAGAAAAAGAGAAAAATGTTTGTACTTTGTACTAATAAAACTATTAGTACAGTAAATAAAACTATAAACAATAAAATGTATTGAATACTATACCCTGTGCTTTTTCTGGGAAGTGGGGGGGGGAGGATGGGGGGGAAGGGAGGGGGTTGGGGAGAAGGGGGGGAGAAAAAGAGAAAAATATTTGTACTTTATACTAATAAAACTTTTTGAATAATAAAAAAAAGAACCAAGGCTCCTGAAAATGGGAATTTCTCTTTCAGATTAGGCACAGGGTCAGAAGTGGGAATTGGTCTCAATGAACAAATACCCCTTCCCTAAAAGCAGCCTTCCATCTGCCTTTACTGCATCTGCTTCTACTATTACTACTCCTTTTATCCTTTCTCCTGCCCCACCCTCAGATTCCCTGGTCCTGCTTAAAGTTCCATCCAAGTCCTTCCCTCACTCTCCCTAAACTACTAACCACCACTACCTTCACAGCTGCCTTTGCCTCTACAAAATTCACCATTTAATCAGGCTTAATCTTCTTCTCCAGCTGGACTGGTTCCTACTTGGGTGCTGGAAGCAACCATTTAAGAATGACTGATTTATGGGGGAGTGGCGCAATATCATAAGACTGCGATCCTTGCATAGCATAACCACTAGGTGTGAGAGATTTGGTATATTTTTCCCAGTTATGAAAGTCTATGTGTTACCCGAAAAGGCTTGCTTTTCTATGTCAATTGCTCATGCTCTTCTGAGTAGGGTTGGAAAAATCATTTCCTATCCTATCCATCATTTGAAGAGCTGTAATGCCATCTCTGCAAAATACAGGGCTAAATTTTTTGTTCTTAAGGGGGGGGGGATTTTGTGATGATTGTTGGAGTCAAACAATGAGCCTCTCAAATCTTAATACACCCATGTTACCTCTTTGGAGGATCTTTTGCTTAACCAATCATTTTCTTACATGCCCATAATTAAACAAGTGAAGTCAATTTAGATTATAATTCTGGCAAACCATGCATCACAGTAAATGCAGATTAAACGAAAGGTTATCAGAGGTGCTGTCTTGGATAAGGAGGGTAAAATGAACTGTTGATTTATTTTATTTTTAGTTTCTGTCCTCAAGTAGAAATAGTGAAGCAGAAAACACTGCTGCGATTTTGGCAAAGCATTTGAGGCAATTTGAAACTGCATGAACAGAATGTAAACATATGAGATCATTTGTTTCATTTAACATCCCATCAAGAAAAGATAATACACCAAGTGAGAAAATCTACAGCAATTTATTTAAAGGAGTGGATATTTCTATGTAAACTTCCTTTTGACTCATCGCTAACTTGTACAGTATCTCACTGTTTCTTAATATTGCCAGTGAAAAAAGTTGAAGACAGCAGTCACAACATGCGTCTTATAAAACAGCAAATTAAATAACCAGCCAACCAATCTTATCCTATTTTATTGCTCCCATCTGAATTGGTTGTTTCTGAGCAAGTTTAAATGCAAGTTTCCTGGCCAATTTTAGAGCTTTGTGTTAGAATCTTTGTGCACTAATCTCTGAGATGTGGATTGAATCTTGTAACAACGTGGCCAACCCAGTGATGTATAATAAGACTTGTGGAAATATTTCTTAACTATGACCCTTTTCATTTCCCCCAGGGAATTGATTGGTAACCTCTGAGTTATTAAAGAAAAAGCTGAAATCTGGTTATCTTTACATCATTTTGCCAGTGGTAAAGCTGCTTTGAGCATATGGTTGGTGTAATGGTTAAGGCACCAGTCTAGGAACCAGGAGACTGTGAATTCTAGTCCCACCTTAGACATGAAAGCTTACTGGATGACTTTGAGGCAATCCCTCTTTCTCAACCCAACCCACCTCACAGGTTTGCTGTTTGTTTATTTATTTATTTGTTTGTTTGTTTGTTTGTTTGTTTGTCAAACATGTACAAGATAGTAGGCATTGGTATAAACATAAGCATTAGCAAAGTAGGTACAGGTAAATTAGGCAATAGGACAGTAGGTCAGGGGCGGTAGGCACAATGATGCGCTTATGATGTGGGGGAAATAGGAGGAGGAAGGAATATTAGGTATGTTTGCCACCTTGTTTTACTGATAAAGTAATAGAAGTGGGGGGAATCTAATAAATGCATTTTTACGTATTTTATTTATTTGTACCCCCCCCTTATTATTTTTACAAGTAACTCAAGGTGACGAACATAGCCAAGACACTTTCCTCCTCCTATTTTCCTCACAACAACCTATGAGGTAAGTTGGGCTGAGAGAAAGGGACTGGTCCAAAGTCACCCAGCTGGCTTTCAAGGCTAAGGCTGGACTGAATAAATAGGTAAATAATTACTGCATTACATCAGATAGGAAGTAGGACAAATGAACCAGTAGTCCATGTCGGATTCTGGACAATTGGATGATGAATGGTTTAGTCCAAATTCTGTCCTGAATCAATGTATATTCACCAAGAAAGATGTCTGGACATATTTCCTGAAATAATCTTTTTTTATATAATGTATATAGAACTTATTTCCAAGAAATAATTACCAACACAGTGAAAAGTTCAAACACTATAAAAAACTCTACATCTATTTGTTATAGAAGTCCCCCACCCTACCCGCCCCTAATCACACACAAAAGCAAACTCACTGTCACTGAATTCAATAGAAGTATTGCCTATACCAACCGAGATATCTCTTTTTGAATCTCGGATTTCTGATGCTAACCTCTTTTGTGTGACTAAGTTAATTACAGAAAGTTTTAATCAGTTGAATTTAATATGAAGTAGCTTAAAAGTGTTAATTAAAGGAATGGTTTTCACTGACTTTTGACCACATAATCACAAAAGAACTTTTGCTGGAAGAGACTTGTTATGCCAATTAATACCATCTATTCAAACATCTACACTGTCAGCCATGCAAGTTAATTTAGCAATGTATTATGAAATTCACACACACTGTTGATTTTAGCTTTATTATTATGGCATCTCAAGGTAATGCACCACTACTGAGTAAATAGAATTAAGTTTTAGGAATCCATGACAAAATTCCCATTCTTTACTCCATCAGTACAGCTATTACATGCGGAGTAAACAGAATTTATTTTGGAAGTTTTATGATTTTGCTTTATTTAGATTGTTATAAAGGGTTTTAAAGAGTGCAATCAATTTTCACAATAAGAATGCCATGGGACAAAGTTTTAAGATTCCAAGAAAAAAAATAGTTGGGTCCAATATAGGTTGAAAATCCACAAAGTAAGATAACAAGCACAACCAAATTGATAGTGATACAATTGGACATCTTCAGTTAAAGGTAAGACATTTTTGATAAGAAGGGCTTCTTCCAGAGACCTTGGAGAGCTCTTGTCAGTTACGGCAGAAAACTGCAGAGCTGGTCTCCCTAAGAATAAGGCAGTTTCAGTTCTCTATATACTATATCTATATTTTCTCCTTTCCATTTACTTATCTAAACATTATGTTTTTGAAATCAATGTTCCTGTAAATTAGACGTAAGGAAATGAACATTTTTATAGGAGGTTTCTAAAGGCAGAAATATGCAGAGTAATTTTATAGTTAGCATATGGGTGGACAATCTGCTAACCATGCAGGCATTATTAATGAGCCATGATGGTGCAGTGGTTAGAATGCAGTACTGCAGGCTAATTCTGCCAACTGCCAGCAGTTCGATCCTGACCGGCTCAAGGTTGACTAGCCTTCCATCCTTGCGAGGTGGGTAAAATGAGGACTCATATTGCACCCAACCCATATTGTTGGGGTCAATATACTGATATTTGTAAACCGCTTAGAAAGGTTTGTAAAGCACTATGAAACAGTATATAAGTCCCTTGGAACAGCTTATATCCTGTGATGATACCTTTAACAGCATCAAAAACAACATCTGAATATCCCAGGTCCTTGGGAAGGACTCGCTAAGTGGATAAAAATGTCAAATCTGGTCTAAATATCCGGCTGACTATATGCCCTACTATAATAATAATTTATGCTTATATTTTACCATAATTCAGTCAAGATTTTCTAATCTCAATGTTATTTCACTGTTTGGGTAGTCAGCCTAACATAACAATGGCAAGTTAGTCTTAAGTTTTCGGTCAATAAGAAAGGAATGGCTAGTGGATAGTATATAGTATATATAGCTTTCAGTAAGTATATGTTAATGTTTAACAAATATTTAAATACTTGTATAACTTTTGTGATATAATTATGAAGGGAGAACCCATAGACTCAAATAGTACAACTTTTTAAAGCATGCATTTTATAAGATGAACTATGGTCCTTGTCAATTTTAGTCTATATGATTTTGACACCTCTGCGTTAGCTTGCTAGATGTTTGTTATATGTCAGTTATAGAAGAGCAATTATATTTCTGCAGTATTAATATACTGTAATATACATTGTTTTCAAAAAATCATTATCATCATCATCATTATCAATGGAATTTAGTTCAAACTGATTTAAATCACAGAAATATGGGATAGGAAACAAATTAACTTTATTGTTGAAAGCTCTTCGAGTTTAATGAGAAAAAGTGAAACACATGTGATCTTAACTTTCTCCTATTAACCTTAAAGGAACTTCAAAGTAGTTAATTTAAACTGGATCATATTATAAAATCTATATAAATCTTACTTTGAAGTATTTTCTTAACAAAAATATAATTAATTTACACTTCTTAGTTGTTTGTGTAGTATAGTCATTGAACACAAGTATTTATCTTCAATTCTCAAACCAGAAAACCACTCAGTAGTTCACAATCAGATACAGAACACTGAAGAATCTATACACTACTAAACTTTTCTTTCCTGTAACTTATAACTGGTCGAAACAGTGCATCACAGGGGAAAACCTTCTGAGTCAAAGTAGATCAAATGGACTAGCTTTACAGAATGCATTCCAAAATGGACCTATGACTCCTATGGAAAGGAAAGTTGGCAAATTTTATAAAACATTTTATGGCATAAAAACTATCATAACACAGTTTATGACATAAAACAAAGTGTCATAAAACATTTTCTGTGCTGATGTTTGACTGCGCTATACAGTTCAACATGGGCTATTTTCAAGGGAGATGCATTTCTGAATGTATTCCAACTTTTCCATTGAAGGCAGTTAGAAAGCATTAGATTAGAAGATCTGTTATGGTTGAAGGGATTGAGGAATCTGGTAAGAAAATACCTTTGAAAGGATGACTCAAGGGGTCACAGGTTGCCTGGTGCTCCACAAGCGCTTCTTCAAAACTTTCAGAGGCAGATTAAAATATATATATATATATATATATATATATATATATATATTTAATACACTGGTTTCCAAAGTCCATTGTAATAAATTAGGGAGTCTACGTAACTAGAGTGATAAAGACAGGTCACCTAGAGTAATATAATAACTAATTTCTAGGACTCATAAAACATATATTTTATAAGGCAACAAATCACAAACAGCTGAGGGTGGCTCACAAGGTAAACTGATATTTAATCCCTAAATGACATTCACATTGTCTTCAGAGAATAATGGCCTAAATGCAAATATTACAAAAACTCTCATTTGCAAAATAGTTTCAGACACGGGATGCTCAAATCGTGACTGTGACATTCAAGGCCCGAACATCTTATATTTTTCTCTTTTTGAGAAAGAGATGCCACGTTTGACTTTGATTGGCTAAGAGTTACTTTCTAGGTAATTATATATTTCGTTACTGAATGATTATTTCCCTAATCCTTCTTCATACATAATATATGTCTGCTTATACTGGGACAGAGAATGTTGATGCTTTTGAGGATACACACACACACACATAAGAGTAATCCAGTGCAGGAGATTTTGTTGTCTCTTGTGCAATCAGAGAAGTATTGGCCACCTCCCAATATATGTTCAAGATGCTAGATTGTTTATTTATTGAATTTATATCACTGCCCTTCTCACCTCCATGTGACTCTGAACCAGGGGTGAAATGCTCCCGGTTAGCTTTTACCTGTCGGTTGTCGGAGAGCCGATCGCAAAGGCAGCGCGTCTCTCCGCCCACCCGCCGGGACACCACCATTTGAATTCTTTTACCCTCTGCGCATGCACAAAGCATTCTGTGCATGCTCAGAGGGTAAAAGAACTCAAATGGCGGTGTCCCGGCGGGTGGGCGGAGCATCGCGCTGCCTTCGCGATCAGCTCTCCGACGACTGACAGGTAAAAGCGAACCGGGAGCATTTCACCCCTGCTCTGAACAGCATACATACTTAAAACAGAACAGTGCTGGATGGCGCCTATGAGGAGGGAAGTGGTGTGATGGATTACAATGAAATGGTAGTTTCCAAGGTGGGGAGGGGAGGGAAGGGATGAGACAAGAATCAACACTGTCTGATGCTGGATAGGACACAGAGGAAGAAATTTAGGATAGCTACTCTCTTGAATCTGCCAGGGTATAGCAGTTGGGTGGGGGTAGTAAAGGGTTAATCTGGCAAAATTCTGTCTATTTGGAGTGAGCAAATAAAGAACTGAATTTTGGCTGGATAGCAATAGCAATAGCACTTAGACTTATATACCGCTTCACAGTGCTTTACAGCCCTCTCTAAGTGGTTTACAGAGTCAGCATATTGCCCCCCAACAATCAGGGTCCTCATTTTACACACCTTGGAAGGATGGAAGGCTGAGTCAACCTTGAGCCTGGCGAGATTTGAACTGCCAAATTGAAGTTAGCCGGGAGTCAGCAGAAGTAGCCTGCAGTACTGCATTCTAACCACTGCACTACAGTGGCTCACTGTTCTATGCCGTTCTTGGATGGGGACTTACCCAATCACCTTTGTCAAAATCATTACCAATATTTGGCAAGCTTTGTACTCATAATATAATTCTCACAATTAGATAACCCATTTATTAATTCTGGGAGGTTAGTTTCCCAGAATTATTATACAGTTAGTTAGGCACTGCGCACAATGGAAATGTGAATGATCATATTATAAACAAAGACATCCAGAAAACCTTCAAAGTTGCCTCAATTCCAGACAAAATGAGAGAACTAAGGCTGAGGTGGTACAGCTAATGTGGAATCCATCGCGTGTTGAGCACTCCACTTGTTTATTGGACCCATGCCCCTCCTGGCTGGTTTCGGCCAGCAGGGAGGTGACACGTGGCTGGCTCCAGGCTGTTGTGATCGCATCTTTGAGAGAGGGGTCCGTCCCGCAGCCCTTAAAAGCTGCGGTGGTGAGGCCCCTCCTCAAGAAGCCTTCCCTGGACCCAGCGGATTTAAAGAACTTCCGTCCAGTTTCCAACTTACCCTTCTTGGGTAAAGTTGTTGAGAAAGTGGTGTCGCTCCAACTCCTGCGGCTATTGGAGGATACTGATTATCTGGATCCCTTTCAATCGGGTTTCAGGCGCGGCTACAGTACGGAGACTGCTTTGGTCGCGCTGATGGATGATCTCTGGCGAGCCCGGGATGGGGGTCATTCCTCCATCCTGGTGTTACTTGACCTCTCAGTGGCTTTCGATACCATTGACCATGGTATCCTTCTGCGTCGTCTTGGGGAGATGGGAGTGGGAGGCACTGTTTTACGGTGGTTCCCCCCTACCTCTCTGACAGGACGCAGTCGGTGTTGACAGGAGGACAGAGGTCGGCCCCTAGGCCCCTGGCTTGCGGGGTGCCACAGGGCTCGGTCCTCTCACCCATCCTGTTTAACATTTACATGAAACCGCTGGGTGAGATCATCTGACGACACGGGGTGAGGTATCAGCAGTATGCTGATGATACCCAGTTGTACATCTCCACCCCGTGTCAGTTCAGTGAAGCAGTTGATGTAATGTGCCGCTGCCTGGACGATGTGAGGGTCTGGATGGGAGTGAATAGACTCAGGCTCAACCCAGACAAGACTGAGTGGCTCTGGATATTGCCCCCCAAGGACTATGTCGACTGTCCCTCCTTGGTTCTCGGGGGAGAAAAATTGACTCCCTCGGAACAGGTCCGCAATTTGGGTGTCCTCCTAGATCCACAGCTAAAATTGGAGCAACATCTTTCAGCTGTGGCTAGGGGGACCTTTGCACAAATCCGTCTTGTGCACCAATTGCGACCCTACTTGGAGAGGGAGGCTTTGCTCACAGTCACTCATGCCCTTGTCACCTCACGGCTAGACTACTGTAATGCGCTCTACATGGGGCTACCCTCAAAGAGCATCCGGAGACTCCAACTGGTACAGAATGCAGCTGCGCGAGCTGTAGTGGGTGTACCGAGATACACCCATGTAACACCTATCCTTCGCCAGCTGCATTGGTTGCCAATTAGTCTCCGGTCGCAATTTAAGGTGTTGGTTTTGACCTTTAAAGCCCTACATGGCTCAGGGCCAGGTTACCTTCGGGACCGCATCCTAACACATACCTCCCTACGACCGGTTAGGTCCCATAGAGAGGGCCTTCTCCGGGTCCCATCGGCCAAACAATGTCGGTTGGTGGGGCCACGGGGGAGAGCCTTCTCTGTGGGAGCCCCGTCCCTCTGGAACCAACTCCCACCAGAGATCCGGACTATCCCCACCCTGCTGGCCTTCCGTAAAGCCATAAAAACTTGGCTCTTCCGGCAGGCGGGGTGAATAGGAAGATCAGTTCCCCCCATGAATGTTGTTTTATAATGTTTTAACTATCTTTTTTAATTTTAAATTGTGAAAATTGTTTTTAGTGTACGTTTCTTATCCTGTTGTACGCCGCCCTGAGTCCTATGGAATTGGGCAGCCTATAAGAACGTTTATTAAATTAAATTAAATTAAACTTGCTCTCAGCCTGTGTTGTGGTTCGCCAGCAGAGCTGGCAGCAGAGTCGGACAGCAAGGAGGCTGGGGAGGAACATGGGCCATATCTGGAGTCTGGAGAAGGCTCGGTGCCAGAAGCAGAGATCCAGTCCGGGCCATCTGGGAGATATGTGCTGACTCCAGAGCCTCCAGAGGCTGACATGAGCGAGGCAGAAGAACAAGGGGAGCCTGTTTCTAATGCATGCACGCACAGAGCTGCCAGAAGGCAAGTAATGTTATGGAGGAAAAGAACTACTCGGAAGTAAGGCTTGGAGATGATTGGCCCCTCCCATAGGATAATAAAAGTGGAGCAAATGGATGTGCTCTTTGCAGGAAGCAACTTTGTTCACTTCTAATCAGCATTTCAGTTCTGACTTCATGTTTCTGTTTGGCCTTGCAAAGCTCCTTGCCAATTAGGTCTTTGGCAGCGTGTCAAGAGAGATAAAGGTTGGAGATATCAGCCTTCTTCCGAAAGACTTCTGTTGGACTAATTAACATTGTTTGGGATTTATTACAGCTGGGAATCAACATAATCCACAGCCGTTAAAATAAAAAGAGGTTTTTGGGACTCTGTTTGTGCTTTATTATTTATCAGGAAGCCTAGGTCAGAACAGTCTGATGGCTGGTGGCTATAAGGACGACTGAAAAAGCGATGGATGAACTGCCTACATGAATACATGCGAGCCGTGGGCGTATGCCCCACCGATGCTGCAGACTGGATGAAGTGGTGGGTGAAATGCAAAACTGCAAACTCCGTGATATATGACGGGAATAACGCAAAGAACAAGAAGAGTTTTGGAAGGTGTGAGATTGGGAAGACTATACTTTAGGATGTTATTTGCTTGGCATTCTAGAACCAATCATGTTATTTTCTACTCTTACTTTCACATAGACTGATGTAGAACAATGAAGATTTTCCCATTTCAGTGACTTAAACCAAAGGGAAAGTGAGTGCAAGGTGATAAAAATAGTGATATTCCAGAAACGCATATATGCAGAACAAGAAAAGGCCAAACAGAAGGCAGAATGGCCCTTACTATTATTATGTGCAACAAATTTCTGTTCATTATGCTACCAAATTGCCCTTCTCTATGGAGAAATGGTTTCTCAGGCACCTCAGACATGGCTCTGACATTTGACAATCACTCTAAGCTGTAATTGGGATCAGACTCTAAAGTTTTAATGAGATTCTTATCTAATTCCAACAACTCAGAAATGTGTCACATTCATATATTCAACTAGTTGAAGAGGTATGCCCATTAGATTTTGCTCATCAGAGCGAAGTCTCAAAATAAATAATAAAAATCTTTTAAACTTTTTAAAAATTTGATTAGAACGTGATTGAGGATCCAGATCAGAAAACAGAAATGGTACGGCGAATAATAATCTGGGGAAATAGGGTGTTTCACTTTCTCTCTTGACTGTTCTCTCTTCACATGGTACGAAAAGAGATTGGGCTTCTATACATTAAAAAGAGGCATAGGATCTTCTGATAATTTATCAGATTAGAGCTTCTTTCAAATAATTAATTTGGAACTATCTTTCTTTCACAACATCATTGGTAAAGGTAAAGATTTCCCCTGTTCAGTCATGTCTGACTCTAGGGGTTGGTGCTCAACTCTGTTTCTTAGCCAAGAGAGTCAGTGTTGTCCGATGACGTTGCTATGATTATGTGGCCAGCATGACTTATAGGCTGAGGTGCCTGGAAGGCTATTACCTTCCCACTGAAGTGGTACCTATTTATCTAGTCACATTTGCATGCTTTTGAACTGCTTGGTGGGCAGGAGCTGAGGCAAGTGATGGGAGCTCACCCCGTCATGCTGTTTCTTGGGTTTTGAACTGCCGATCTTCTGGTCAACAAGCCCAGCAGTTTAACTGCTAGGTCACTGTGCATCCACAACATCATTAAATATTCTCAAAATGTATTGAGATACTGTATTTACAAACTGTGACATGATTCTACCTGTATCAACATCAATCCTGGGTCAGCAATAATGTTCTTATTGACAATGTCAGGTTGCCCCATCCCTAGGGAAGTCCAAAAATCATTCTGGAAAGTAGGAACCAATGACATCACCCTGGACTCATCCTCTGCCTGTGAATTTGACCTTCCAGTACATTTTTCTTCTCCACTTTCAAAGTAGTGCTTTCCTTTGTCTGCTATCTGCCTGGCCTTCTGTATCTTACTTTCTTTTAGGTCAAGCCCTGCATATTGATTGGCTGCTTTGCCAATCAATTACTCCCCTCCCATCCCACACACATACACTGCATACATCTCTACAGGAATGAGAGTAATTGGCAGTTCCTTTTCTGGAATGGAAAGTTGAGAGGAAACAGCAGCAGGGAAACTATCAAATGGGAGGATGAGTTAGCAAGCAATGTTTACAAAATACCATGCAAACTGACGCCAACACATCTCAGTCCAGCATTTTCTTAAAAACTGCTTAGAGACAAGGCTGCATGAACCCAGGATAGAAACAACTTAAGAATTCAGTGCATTTTAAATCCACTTAGCACTTATAAAATGTTTTCTTCAAATTCTTGTTTTTCCAGCACTTTAAAATCCAAATTCCACCAAATCTGTTATAAAAACGTCCTCAAATTCGGGCTTTTAATCCTGTTCCTTTAAGTCTCTCTATGGTCTTTCAAATAGCTAGATAGCCGCTCCCTCCATTTTGAACCCTCTTTTGTTCCCCTTTAAGTTTTAATTTTCTTCTTTTAATCATTATATCGGCCAAACACTCACCAGCTTCAGTACTTCTTCACCTCTCTCCAGCACAGATGCTTAGATCTTGTCACCCAGGCAATCCACGATCTGTTCAATCAATCAGTCAGTTCATTTGTGGCCGTCCCAGCTAATGACGACGAGGTCATCTTCCTCAGCTGCTGGCAGAGAGGCTGGTGCCGGCTCCCTGGTGGGTTTGCCAGTCCCCCCCCAGCCCACCGACAGGTGCCTCTCTTTTTCACCATCCCTACAGGGCGGACCTGACCTGGTACCAATTGGTTCCAGGTCTCCAATCAGCTGGGATTCGGAATTCCCCATGGAGTGTGGAGCACTCCGTGCTGCTGTGATTTTGGCCACACCCCTCCGCCTACAAAATGTGCTCTGCAGAAAATGCTGTTTATTCAGATTCTTATTGAACAATTAAATAACATTGGGGTACCTGAGAGAAACTGTCTTCCCTTTTGCAAGGAACAAACCTGTATATTACTAGTAAGACCCTCTTTGTTTCAAAGGACATTTTGAAGAAGACAGAATCTTTAGATCAGATTGGGATTAACTCTGTATTATTTTTATACTTTTGATATAGTCAAATGACTGATTCAATAAAGATTTATTCTATTCTCTCTACTCATGAACTTCTAATGCAGGATTGGTCTCTTTATTAAGCTCGGTCTCCATCAACAAACCAGCATAATTACTTATACAAAATTCCAATTTAACTTTCAAGAAATGATGGATCACTGAGGAACTTCTACGGTAGCTTAGTAATTATATTTCATGATCACAGAAGCAGTCAAGAGGCAGCAGGATGTAAGGCTAAATTGAATGGGGTATGTCTGTCAGCAGCACTGCTGCACTGGTGGCTTTTAGGCACTATGGAGTTGTTTCTATCTCTTTCTTCTTCTCTGGATCTCAAATGAAGGGCCTAGAAGACCAGTGAATACTTTTAGACAGTGTATAATATGGTAAAATGCACAATCCAATCCATAATTGCATGGGAGACCCAGTGATTACAATAATTATAGTTCAACTGGGAAAATGTGACAATTCTAGACCAGGCCAAAAATGCCAGGGACTTTCTAGAAGCCTGGCACTCTGACAAATCAGCCATCTATAGATACATAGACATTATCGACATGTATAGACTATGCAAAAGAGAAAATCAACCAGCCCCAAAGAAAAAAAAAAGACTCCAGCACCTCTCCACCAGTAATCAGCACTCAGATCACCATAGATCAGTGTTTCCCAACCTTGGCAACTTGAAAATGTCTGGACTTCAACTCCCAGAATTCCCCAGCCAGCTTTGCTGGCTGGGGAATTCTTGGAGTTGAAGTCCAGACATCTTCAAATTGCCAAGGTTGGGAAACACTGCCATAGATTAACTCCAAGATATTCAGACCAACAATCAAGTAAGCAATATCCCAATCAAGAAACTGCCAAAGAGCCATCAGTAAGCAGCCCAACCAAAGAATCTCTAAGACCACCCCCACCTGCAAAGAAAGGCAAGACATCAGAATATAAACTGACAGCAAACAGCACTCCTTACTAGCACTGATGATGTTACCAATGAAACATCTGCAAGAAAACAAGCAAGCTCAGAGAGCACCAAGGACCCCTAATAATCATAGTTTAAAAATAATAGCACAATGAAGAGACATAGACTATCATCTTCTTATGGAGTCTTCCTCTAGCAAAGCTCCTTGATTTTTGTGAGGCATTCAACCATTCTTTTTCAGAGAATTGAAATGAAACGATGGGAAAAGTTGAGAAGCAACTCAAAGGAAGAACACGGATTAAGAAAAGTGTACTTTAAAAAAAGAAAAGATTTGGACTAACCCACTTTCTCTTTGATCACTTCAAGATCATGTGTTCCACTTTAAGTGCAAACGTTTTCTCAGAAAGATTTGTGGTATCCATTCCACAATTTAGAGAAGGATCATTTAATTAAGCTATAGGAAATCTGCCAAACAGGTGTACATATTAATGTAATAAAATAACAAGAAATCTTGAAACCCTGCCTTTGTGTATCTTTTTCTGCAAGTACACCTGTATATCTTAATTTTCTATTCTTCTGCTTCTGAAAGGCTCGATTAATGTGTCCAATCAGTGGTATAATATTCTGCTAGCATATGGCCTAATGTCCAAGCATAAAATTCAAAATAATTTCATAAACAAACCATTCTGTTAGATGCGACAATCTACTAAAATTATGCAAAGCTTCACTTCTATGAAGGTTTGTGCAGAACACTCCTTTAAAGCTGCTGTATCTGTAAGTGAACTGAGTCTGCTGCACTGTTCCTTATTACTCAGATGCCTCATTCAGCACTTCCAGTAACCACAAGAGACTTCTGTATAGGTGCAGTATATACAGTAATCCCTCGCTATATCGCGGTTCACCTTTCACGGTCTCGCTGCTTCACGGATTTGCATCGTGTATTGTGTTCTGCATACTGATTGGCTGATTGGTAAAACAGCTTGCCAAGAGCAGTGAAATACACGTCAAAACTTCCCTCCAGCGCAAGCCGTCATGGAGCTTAACTCCGATACCTGACTGCCTGGAGCCGTGCAAAGCACTTGGGGCAATGGGAACGCCCACCATGACGAGTCGGAGCGCCTGCTGCTAGCGAGGTTAACCACTGCTCAGCGAATGCTGTCCGTTGTCTCCCGGATTGCCGGGGAGGGGAGGCGCGTTAGCGAGTCCTGCTTCATGCGCTGCGTGACTCAGCAGCTGGCCTTGTAGCCTCTCTGTTTCCCGCAAGCCGCCCGAGAATCGGGAGCGATATGAGGCCAGAGCGTGCGCGCGCCTATGCCTCCCCGAATGCCGACTGCCAGCTGATCGAGTGGCAGGGAATAGGGAGGGATATGAAGCCAGCGCGTGCACGCGCCAAGCCGCTCCGAATGCCGATTGCCAGCTGATCGAATGGCGGCAGTCAGGCAAGCCACAGAAAACCCCCCTCAAGCGGGTGTAGCGCGAATTAGGTTACTACTTCACGGATTTTGCCTATCACGGGTTCTTTTTGGAACGTAACCCCCCGTGAAAAACGAGGGATCACTGTACAGATTTACAGATTATTAGAGTTGGAAGGGACCTTGTAGGTCATCTAGTCCAACTCCCCACTCAAGCAGGAGTCCCTACACCATTTCGGATAAATGACAGTCCAATCTCCCTTTGAAAGTCTCAAGTGTTGGAGCCCTCACAACCTCCGCAGGCAAGCTGTTCCACTGGTTGATCGCTCTCACCGTCAGAATACCTGTCATCTCACTCAAGGAAATACTAAATTCTTCCAGCTACTAGAACAGGTAGCTGATGATGGTTCATGGCAACAGGAAGCAACTTGAGAATTGTGTGCCTTCCATTGTGCAGAGCACAGCTGCTTCATAAAAGTCTACACGTTATTGACTACTGAAATTTTGCTTTCAGCCATAGAACTCTGAACTTTACTGAGATGTTTCATACAAGTGTAGCACTTAATCTCACATGGTTGGAGAGAAAAGGAATGGAAACCACTGGGTTCTGAATTTTTTCTCTTGACCTCCCCCATGACATTTCAGCTACCTAAGGAATGGAGTTCAGCCTTGATGGGCTAAGTGAGAATATGGTTTTGAGAAAGTCAGTTGTGCTGATATTTATAGAAGAGAATAGAGGACATTAAAGTCATGCAACCTGAGATATTTGCTAGTCTCAGACACATCTCTATCAAGGACAAAAAAATTCCCACAAAATTAAGCACTGCAAGTGACTCAACCAATCTTTTTGAAGCTTGTGTCTTCAATTTAGTGTTTCCCCTATATTTTTGCATATTAAATTCACTGATAGTAATCCTACACACTGGTAAATCAGGCTGAGGAAAAAACAAACTGATGCCATGCTGTAACACCTACAGATGCCAGCACGTATAGCAATTGGAATATTTACAAAAGGTGTGTGCATAATTTAAAAGTCACTGAGTGTGTTTCTAAAAAAGGAAAAGGGAAGTGGAAAGGGGAAAGGGGAAGGAAAAGGGAAGGGGAAAGGGGAAAGGGGAAGGAAAGGGAAAGGGAAGAATTAAACTTTCTGCCAAAGGACAGGCAAGGCATCTATTTACTCTGCTCTTTTCTACCCTAGACAAAGATACTAGAATAATTTCAGCTTCAGTGTTAGCTGTTGTCAGGCTGATTTATGATGCCCCAAACACTGGGTTAAAGTTACAGGAAAGTCGATTAAGGCTAGATATTAGAGGGAACTTCTTCATGATAAGAGCTGTCAAGCACTAGATTGAGTCATGAGGTGATAGGTTTCCCTTCAATGGAGGGCTTTAAGCAAAAATTGGATTGCTATCTGTGTCAGGTCTGCCATTGCATCGCTTCAGTCCTGCTTCACTTCGATGGCATCCTGCCATAAAAGGGGGGAGGGGGGATGACAGGATGAGAGGAACCAGAGGTGCCAGCCTGGAACAGAGCCTGGCAGATCCAAGGTCCCAAGTGGGAGAATGGTATCCAAATGCCCACCAAAGAGGCACAAAATTTTAGGGCTGTTCCCAAAACACCTAGTCTGAACACCATTGGACATTTACGAAAGGACCAAGTGGGGAGGGCCTGGGAGAAGAGAAAAGCACTGGGGTTATGCGGGAATATTCAGATCTGGTTTTGCCAGATCTGGGCGTTGAGGGTCTTTTTCCCCCCTGAACATCCAAGCTGGGACAGGCCTGACAATCTGTCTGAAATGTTTTAGCAGAGAGCAAGGGGGTTAGATTAGATGATCTCTGAGATACCTTCCAATGCCATGATTCCAGAAAATGGATAACAAATAAATTAAAACGATCAAGACATCCATAAAAAGCTGCCAACAAAAGCCTCTGGTACATCTACTTAGAAGAAATATCTCTCTGGTGAATAGACCACTACAAAACCATTTCTAATGATTTGGCTGAAATTGGCAAATTTAATAGCCTTATTTAGCCAGTGATATCCTCGGCACGTTATGTTACAACTGAAGTGATATTTAAGTTAAGTTGCTACGGATGACTTTTTCCCTCATTCGCAGGCACAGCCTTTTACCATTATATCAGGATGTTTCATCAAATGAAAATGGAGCGTAAGGAAAACTTCTAAAAACCCTGTTTTAAATCACAAGGCATGGGGTTTACTAATGTACTGCATTCAAGAGTGTAAAAAAACAACAACTACCCCACACAAAAATGAATTCTTGTTGACAAAAAAATTTGGACATTTCATATTAGGATGTAATTTGTCATTTTTCTAAGTAATATTAGCAAATGTCATTGAGAAAAACAAATTTACTAGAAACAAATTGGAACTGCTTTCCTTTCTCATCCTGAGGTTCACACTGAGTTCCTAGTCAACTTCCACACCAGATATGTCACGTAGTGAATATTGTCAGTTGTATGTCTATGCAGGGTGATGCACCCCATCCTAATATTATGGTACATTCCAATACAGGCAGAACACGTGATATGAGTTGTACGCATGTGTGCATTCCTGATCCTCCATTAATCACTTGTGGTTTGATTCTGACCGGGAGCGGTCATGATTTATTAGCAAGATGTAACTATTCAAAATTTATTGTTTTTGTACCGAAATAAATATTTTCTATTAGACTTTTAACTTCGGCTTTATTTCTAAATGTCTGAGTTCCGAGAGAAAGATCAACATCGCCTCTATGGAGATTTATTCTCCTTAACAAGATGCTAAAATTTAAAACAGTAACAAATGTGAAGAGTTCAACAATACACAATATTGGCTTTTCTTATGATGAAGAAAATCTCATACAAAGTATGAATCATAAAATAAATTATAACCCTTTGCAATTTAAAATATATATATATATGAGAAAAAACATGCCAGCATGTTTCCTGCACTATTATAGCTAAATAAATTTGGGATTATGCTTTTTGAAAAAAATGTGTAAGAATCAGGGTACATTATATATTATTTTTGTAAACCACATTAAGAAGTCTGTAATCAAGTGCAATTTTCAAAGTTTTATTCAAAGACCTGCTGAAACAAATGTGTTACTAAAAGCTGGCAAGAGCAATGTGTTTTAATTTTCATGTAAACATGAACTCTGGCTGCAGAAGTATAGTTCACTATTTTTTTCAAGACATTACCATCTCCACATTACTTATGGTGAGATTTCATTTTACTTGTTTTTTGATCCTTCAGTTTCATGAAGGAAAACTTTGAGAAATGGGCATTATTTGTCTTTTTGAGTATTCTCCATCATACTTCTTTGGAGTTTGGTTCTACTGTATTAGATGTGAGGAGATCAATAAAATTAGATGTGAGGAAGTCAATAAAAACAATAAAGAGATTTGACTAAACCCATGCAATAATAAAAAGCTTATAATAATCTATAATGAAGCTTACAATAATGAAAAGTGAGCCAGTTTGCTGTAGTGGTAAAGGTATTTGGCCTAGAATCAGGAGGCTGTAAGTTTTAGTCCTGCTTTAAGCATGAAAGCTAGCTGAGTGACCTTCACTAGTCACTCTCTCTCTCAACCCAACCCATCTCATAGGGTTGTTGTGGGGAAAGAGGAGTAGGAAGTAATATTGGTATGTTTGCTGCTTTGATTTTTATATTTTTTTTTAAAAGGCAGGATAAAATTCTAAAAAAAAAGATTGTGAATAATGTTAAAGGTTAAGTTGAATCTACATTTTCAAAGCAGGTATTGAAAAATAATAATAAAGGCAAGTTTCTTCAACCTAATGCTTTCTAATCATGCTCAGCTACAACTTCCAGAATTCACAGTTAGCATGGCTGATGGCCATACTGGCTAGAAATCCAGAAAGGTAATCACATTTAGAAATCCATTGGTTAGGGTTGGCTATCTTGGATGGTACATGTGCTGGCTATGTAATCTAGAGTTGCTATTATCATGTAATCTAGGGTGGCTGACATTTGGGTTTCGGATTTAGAGATTTGAGCTTTCCAACACAACTAATGTTGAAGAGCGCTGAAGGTGAATGTCCATCTCTGATTTAGACCAACGAAGAATAACTGGTTTTGCCTGGTCATTTGTCACAAAAATAAGCTGGTCTAATGATCTCACATACAACTGCAGTCTAAATTAACTCTCAATGGACATAGGATGACTCTAATATTTTCATGTTTTCCATTCACAAATAGAACATTTACTTTGAAAGAGGGCCAATATGCATATACATTCTTTGATCTACTTTTTTTTTGCAATCAACAAACTCTTTGCCCAAGTACATAACTACAGAGTTACCCACATAGGCTAAGCATCACAGCTACTATTCAACATAACAGGATGAGGGGTGGATGAAGAGTAACATGTGTGAGTAGTACATGAACTAAGCCTAGGAATAAAAGCTGTCACTTGAAATATTTCTTGCTCTGTGTTAACATATGATTGTGCCAAAAATGACCAGATCAAAATTGCAATCAGAGGAAGGAAAAAACAGCTTATATCATTTTCTTCTTTCTGGACAGGAATCTTTCCTTTTTGAACTCAAGGTTCAGGTTGAACGAACCTTCCAAATAGATATGAATAAAACCTCTTTTCAAATAGCAGGCATATAACTCTAGCAAACAATAAGGCTACCTCAGCCAACTTTGAAAAGAAATTCTTTGTGTGGGCTCCTATGCAGATCTCTTTGGAAGATTCTGCATAGCGCTATTTAGGATACTCTAAACTAAAAAAGCTCTTCCAAACACAACTATATTTGTATTAAAAACATAAAAAGAGTGGAATGAATCGAGATTGACCTTTTTAAAAGAAAATAATCATAAAAAAGAAGACTACCGCTGATTTGCTTTCAATAGTCTTTAAAAAGCATTAAACATTTTAAATTGTATGAATGGAAATAATCTCCTATCTGTATTAACTGCAAAGTTCTTTTATTACATTAAATTACAACATTAATTGAAAAATATTTTACTCCTAATTTTCCATTTGAATATTCCCATTTATATTGGCATCCTTTTATAATAGAATACACACTTGAAAATTAGCATGTAATTGTCAGACAGAAACTTATTAGAATGAGTGAAATTGAATTAGTGGGGGAAAAATCTTCAAAGAATAATTTAAGAAAAAAAAACTAGGCTTCACAGATGGTTTTAAATATTATTCGCAGTGTCTGATCTCACTGACCAGGCTCAACTGTTTTAGAGTTGGAGACAAGATATGCTATTATTAATGAATAATCTTTTATGGAGTGTTAATAGTTTTGTGAATAAGAAAACCTTTCAAAAGTTTAGCTATTCTGGCATGCATCTTCAATAAAAGAGACAGTTAAAGGAAACTATACAACCAGATGAGGGACTTTTCTTATGAGAGGGATTCTACTGTATCAATCACAGAATGATTTGGATCAGTGGTGGGTTGTAAAATATTTTGCCACTGTTTCGTGCATGCGTTCGCTCGTGCACGTGACGCTTCTGCGCATAAGCGTCCCGGGTGAGTGGGCGGAGCCTCCCGCCGCTGGCACTACCAGTTCTAAGAAACGGTCCGAACCAGGAGCAACCCACCGCTGATTTAGATAGAGATGATCGATTCCAAATTGGTATATTAGCTTTATGATACACCTCACCTGATTCTTTGGATCCAGTTTTGGACAAGGACGCCCTCCATTGTAGGGTTTCTCCTTAAGCCACCTGGACCGAATTTTCACTCCTGTCCCACACGATGAACTACAAGGAGACCAGTCAGACCAGTCACTTAATTTGCAGTCAAATGGACAAGGTACAGTGCAAGGCTGTTCAATATAACCTAAAATGAAGAAGAAAAATAGGAAAGAAGGAACAGTTAGAAATTGGGGGACAGTGAAATTGTTGCGTTGTTGAAGCTGCATCCAGGGTCTATGTCCCTGGAGAAAGAAGGCCAGCTGAATTTCTTAATGCATGGATTGAACATGGCACTAAAAATTTGGAGACATCTAGAATAGAATATTTGGAAAGATATATAATAATACTATCATTTTCAATCCCACGTGATTTCATTCTAAGAATAGCTACATACCTTATTGACTTTAACTGGTTCAACATGTTGCATAAATATTGCCATAAATAATTACATGAGGCTTAAAGCAAAGACACAATCCTCCTTTGGTTGACAAAAGAAAGTAGCTCAGCCGCTATTAATACTGCAGTAGTTACTATAAATATATGCCAACTTCATGCATCACAAACCTCTTAAATATGTGCTAACTGGCTCTCTAATGGAAATATATTCATCTTATCACCTAACACTTTTGTGAATGCCTGGTGCTAATATCACTATCAATATTTAACACAGTGCATTTTCCTTTCACGCTCACTATCTACAATGCTGGAAGCCCAGTAGATGGCATGCCCAATAGGCTTGTGTTCATACAAAGCACCTGAGAAAAGTCAGATTTGATTAGCAAGAGCATAAGAGGTCACTAAGAAATAAAAGGGCTGCACTCAAGCTTAGGAAGTCAAGAAAACTTCCCAAAAGAAAGCAGGGATAAATTGCTTCTATATGGTTGTCAAGAAAACAACTTGAATATGCTTATGAAATCAGCAGGACTCAAGTTCAGTGCAAAGAGACTTACTAAGACATTCTTGGAAATGCTCTTACTAAGAACACTCATATGTCTGAAGAGGTCAATTTTAACCCACAAATCACTTAAGCACTGTCTGTCTGTCTATCTATCATTTCTAAACCCCCTTTTTATGACCCTGTAATCCCTCAGTTTGGGGTAGAGTTGGGGCAACCGGATGAAGCTGGGCATTTTACTGAGTGACGTGGTGGCCTAGTGGTGAAAATGCTTGCCTCCATTCAGAAGGTTGAGAGTTCAATCCTAGGTAGTGGCAGATATTTATCTTCTAGGGCACAAAGAAAAAATATCTGCTGCGAACTGTCCGTTCATCTATCCATCTATCCATCCATCCATCCATCCATCTATCATCTATCATCTACTTTAGATCAGGTATGTCCAATTCTTTGGCTTGCCTGGCAACACTGAGTGAAGAGGAATTGTCTTGGGCCACATATAAAAAGTATAATATAGTTAAGAATAATTGATGCCAAGATTAAGGAAGGCATTTTTGTTGGTCCAAAATCGGATCAGATATATCATCAATGACAAGTGGTTCAAATATCTGTTAGTGGGGCCACAGAAAATCATTTGGAAAGCATTCAAGGATGTTGTTGAGAATGTTCTTGGTAATTACAGAGCACCAAACTACATACAAGTTCATGAATACATTTTCTGCATTCACACTTGGACTTTCTTCCTGAAAATCTAGCTGCAGTGAGTGACAAACATGGTGAAAGTTTTTACCATGACATTGCCATAGGGCAACTGGAATCCCTCAATGCTGGTTGACTATTGTTGGACATGGCAGTGGGATGCATTGGAACTGAGTACAAATAAAAATCAGCAGCAAAACATTTTTGGCCCTATGGAATTCATGCAGTGATTAAAAGTTCATTTCATATTTCTTAACATACCTACGTGATACAGTCATTCTGAAATTATATTTGTGTTCTGTTTAAAAGGATCTATCGGTATCACCAAGTGTTTTTCAGGAAGCAAAACTTTTGAAAACGTGTTGTCAAGTATTCTCCCTGAACATCAAAAAAAAGTTAAGCATGGGGCAGAAGCATGAAAACAGAGCCCTTTCCTGGTATAGGAGTCACCGAAAGTACACAGAGGCACTATTTGACTTGCATTTAAACATCTTCAAATCATCCTGTGATTTTCTGTCGTTATTTTTTTCCGTTATATCTGCGCTTTATTGTCTGAGCTTGATACGCCAACTATTTACTCTCTGTCAAAAACTTTAGTATCCTCAGATCCCTCGGTATTGAGAAAACAAAAGGGAAGTTGCATAGTTTTATCCCCAAAGAATGAAATTACACATGCTGCTTTGCTATAGGAGGCAAAGACTGAGCTAAAGCTATAAACCAAATTGGCAGAACAGGCTGATGGCTTCTGCACTGAATTTGTTTATGACAAGGATAGACCCTTAAAAGGCTTTCTGTTACCGTGCTTTATTAGAATACCGGTAACTAGTTAAAACTGTCTGGCTCCTTAAGCCACAATAAAATTAATTTTATAGAGAAGGGCAAAAGCAATAAATACTAAAATTGGTTGGTATCATTTATCTTTTCTTGCTGCATTTTGCTGCCCTTTTGCACTGGAGTCATAGAGCAAATTGATAGTTCCAACCATTTTTCCGTAATAGCTCTATATTGCAACTCTTCCCTAAGCTGTATAACAGTCTAATTTAAAATGTACACTAATTTGGTTGGCTACTTTGCATATCAATGTTTTCTCTTAGCAGCTTCTTTATATACATGCCTATTGGTCTGTCTATCTTTCTGTTATTCATCAGCATCTTCCTTCTTCCCAAGTCAGTATATATTGATCCAAAACTGTCCTTTACCCTTGCATATCAAAAAGAATCCATAGTTAACCCATTAAAAAGAAACTCTATAAAAGAATTCCTATCATTAGGCAGAGTGAAGCAAAATCTCCACAGGTATTTGTTTATCCCATTAGGCAACAAAGCATAATGGGTGACCCAGTTATATGTAGGAAATTTGCCAGATGATTTTAAATATCTATTACAAAGGAATTCTTCAACTCAGGAGAAACAAAAACAAACTTCAGTTTTCAACTACCTCGTGACAGCCCACTTAATTAATTTTCAGCAAAGAGTAAGTATCTTAAAGGGAAAAGGTGAAATAAAATGATTATCAACAGAATAGCGGGAGTAAATAGCTATTAATTCTCACACAGTATTTGTTATCATGGGGTTTGTAGATAAATTATATATCCGATAAATATACAGGCAATATCATGGGAGGGGATACAAATATATAGCCACTGGATAAAAATAAAAAGATATTAGTCAAAATTCACTGCAGAGTTCTCTACATGATCCATTCAGGGGTGGGTTCCAGTTTTCTTTGCTGCCAGTTCGCTCAGGGATGCGCTGTGGGGGCGTGCACATGCACAGTACTTAAAAAAAGCTTCTGTGCATGCGCAGAAGCTAAAAACAAGATGGCGGTGCCTATGGCGGCGCCGGGAGAACCGGCTCGGGGGCGTGGCAGGCCTGGGTCGCTGCTGGTTCTAGCGACCCAGGCCTCCAAGTTACTACCGGTTCTTTAGAACCGGTCTGAACCGGGAGGAACCCACCTCTGGATCTATTGCAATGATAAAGCACCATATTTTTCTTGTTTTGGATCAAATTATGTTAAGATATTTCCTTTTTCAGTTGGTTCCTCCAAAGCTTAAGAAACTAAACAGCACAGGATATTTCTAAGAAGACAGGATTGGTCCTCCCTGTAACTCATAAAACATGAGTACTTCATAAAGGTAATTCATGCCCACATATTCCAAATGTAGTTCAAACTGCTGGTCTTGATTGCTAAAGCCCAATATGTTTTGGGACTGAGGTATTTGCTGGATGGTTCTCTTCAAATTGTTCTTATCTGCCTGACTCTTACATGTTGTGTATAACTAGTTTCCAACTTCTGAGAAATAAAGGGGGCAGAGGCCCACAGGCTCTGATTTTCTACTGGTGCACTTGCATTTTGGAATAACTTCCTCCTAGAAATCTGATCTACTCTGACAGCTGAAAATACACAGGATCTGTAAGCTCCAGGAATAAAAGTCAAGGAGCACAGTAAAAAAAAGGAGTCTAAAATTAAATATAAACTAATGACAAAGTTAGAGCAATCCGCATTAGAACTGACAATAAAGATATCAAAGTGGTGAATGGCTTCTGTGTTTTAGGATCAACTAACAACAATAAAGGAACGAGCAGTCAAGAAATACACAGTATATTTAAAAAAAGGTAGTTCAGGTATGAAGGATTTTGAAAATATATTGAAATGCTGTGACATGTCTATACCTACATAGAGTAGATAAAAATTACACAAGCAATGGTATTCCTTGTGACATTCTATAGAAATAAAAGTTGGACTTTGAAGAAGCAGGATAGGAGTATTGACACTTTTGAGTTCTGGTGGAGATGCCTGAGAATACTATGGATAGTCAAGAAAACAAATAACTGGATCATTCATTAAATCAACCCAGAGTTCTCCCTTAAGACACAAATGACCAGGTGCACATTATTCCACTTCAAACACATTATGTGAAGACTTAGCTCTCTGAAGAAAGCTCTAATGCTTGTAAAGATGGGAAGGAAGAGAAGAACAGGTTGACTAGCAGCAAGGTGCAGGGGCTCAGTTAAAGTGGCAATGAATGCACCATTACAAGACCCGAGGGAGCAGATTAAGGACAGATCATTATGGAGAAAACCTATGTATGTGGTTGCTAAGAGTCAACACTGACATGATGACACATAATCAATCAATTAGAAATCTGACCAGCCCCCTTGCTGTTGGCTTTCCACAGGCTATTAAAAACAGCAATTTTTGAGACACAAATTGATATAATCAGTTTATATATTTATGTCTATAGGCGGCGGGGCACTTATTTTACTTGTTCATTCATATATCCTGGACATTTTACTATAGATTGATGGATGCACTATAAATTTTCAAGCATTTGTCTGATTACATGGGTATAATCCAACTAGCAATTGAATCAAACCAACTCCTGGATTATGATGGCTTTATTCTGTATGAAGCAGACGTTTTGTGCAGAGTGAACCCTCATTTCTGTAATTATTAAAAATTCAAAATACCTTCTACCGTAATTAAATTCTCTGCAACTTGGAACGGAAATAGACACTTCTTACACATTGCAGCACAGGGATAGTTTTTTCCCCTACCTTCAAACATGAAGCAAGCTTCTTCCAAGTCAAAAGACAATTAGAAAGAAAATCAAAGGTATCGAAGAAGCCTGTCTTAATATATTCACTTATAAATTAGGTCTAAAGGCAAATATGCAGTTTTCAACTTAACCCCCATCTACTTGCAGTAAATGGGACTAATGAGATTCTGTGAGAATTAAGCTGTCTTGTTCTGGGAGCTGCTGTCACAGGTTTGAGATCGACAGTAGGCACAACATACCTAAGAATTAATTGCTCCTACACAGGGGTTTACTCAGTGTCAGCAACATCTAGTCAATCAGCATATAAAGATTTATTTTTATTTATTTATTACATTTTTATGCTGTCCATCTCTCTTACAAAGTGACTCCGGGCAGCATCCAAGTGATAAAGATGATGGTAAGCATGTATCTCCATTTCTCCCCCCACCCCACCCATCAGCTGTGCTTAAAGTAGAACTGATTTCAAAATTTCACAGAAAGACATTCTCAAAATTATCATGGGCACAGAATGATGTTCTTCCAGTTATGAAATGACAAGGTGCCCTTAGTACAGGGTTATTTAAAAAGAATGAACCGATTTCATGACGCATTGCTTCAGTTCTCAAGCATCGTCTTGTAATGAGTCAGTGAACATTTGAAAGAGGAGTTATCTAAGTTTTGAATGGCTGCCATTCAAAGGGGCGATGTAGTCGCGCCGTTCTTCCAGCAACGTTCAGTTGTTTGTTTACCCTCGGAATGGCGAGTCCTCAGGAAAAGGCATTCTGCGTTGCGGGGCCCAAGACCTTGCTCTTTGTGCTTGGCCTGCGAGATCCCCAGACCTAACCATGTGTGATTTTATCTTGTGGGGATAAGTAAAAGATCACATTTATGTTCCACCACTACCCGCTAACCTCGATGACCTTAAACATCGAATAACAACAGTGATCAACTCAGTGAATTGTGATATGGTGATACGCGCCTGGGAGGAATTCTCTTATCGCATTGATGTTGCCCATGCTGCAGGTGGTGGCCACATTGAACACTTGTAAGACAGGAAATAAAAGTTGATTGTGAGTAGAATACTTGTGACTTGGCTGGAATTTTGCATTACTTTTCCTTAATAAAATATTGCGTCATGAAATCGGTTCATTCTTTTTGAATAACCCTGTAGATCTGTAACTTGCTTTCATTGTCCAAATGTCTCTCTAATGGTCTGCAGCCTCTTTTGTTTCCTCTATGACAATTCAGTCCCGAAGCAAGCGAGCATGAAAAAGTTCCTTCATGGTTTTTCTCAGTCTGGCATGTACAACAGAGACCTAAGGAGATTTAGTGCGGTAGGAAATATTTAACAAACAAACAAAAAAATCATACAAGCAACTTTATCTTCTGTTATCTCCAAAATAACATTAACTGCAGAGACCTCACCAAGGGAAATTCAAAAAGAATTCTCAAGAATCCAGAGTATATGGTAGAAATGCAGAAAGCCCTTTCGCAGGGGGAAAAGATGATTGAGAAAGTGGCAGGTAAACACTGACACAGCATTAACTAAAAAGAGAGGAGTGAAACTATAGAAACTTCAGTTTCATGGGATTTGTGGGTAGAATAATGAGTAGAGCTAGAAGGCAGATTTGTTACTGAGTTTTTATTAGCTATTTAAACTATTAGTGGTTACAGTTTATGATTCAATTTTTTTTCCACTTGCCTGCCTTATGACTGGACAGTTTCCCACATCAGTAATCTTGCTGGGCTGTGAAGCCCAAGGCAGAAAGCACTTGAAGATGTTTAAGGAAACATATATATTTATACTAAATATTGAGAGGCTGATGAATTGCACGGGTGCATAAATGGACACATTTGTATATATATATATTCATAAGCAAAAAATAAAACATTATAGCTGCAGGCCAGAGTAAATAAGATAAAGGCTCCTGAGGAATCTGAATAATAAAGAGAATTTTCTTTGGTCAAAGGGTAGATTTCCAGAAATGTAATCAAGAAGCATGCTTATCTTCACTTAATAAAAGCAATGGTGTATTTCTTTGCTTATGTGGTAAATCTGTTATAGCTGCACAGAGTCATGCCAGCATGTTAAAAAGTTTGTGTAAAGGGAGGCTAGGGTTTTGGAAATAAAATATGATAGGCAAGCAGCTTTTGAAGCAGATGCACATGTAAGCTAATTGGCTTTAATCTCATTTGCTTCCACGACTAGCATATTTCATCATTGTAATTAAGAAAACTGAGGCAGCTGTATACTTGGAAAACAGCACCACAAGCTGCCTTGTACAACACAAGGCCTTTTGACAGCATTCCATACGTCACTCCAGGGGTCAATGGCAACGGTGGCAACCATTTCTAAAGAAGCAAACCAGGATCCTTTTGTTTCAAAGTATTTTCGTGAGACATATCTGGATTGAATATAAAATAAGTAAAGGGACCGGTCTCTAGATAGTATTGAACTACAACTTCCAGAGCCCTTCCTGACATTTACAAGGCCTTTGAGCATTCGGATTCTGCCTTCCTCAAAGGCAGAAGCTCCCTCAGCTGCGATATATTTCAACAGAGGGTCTTATTTATTGATGCAATGAAAATTAGTGCTCAATTACAAGCGAATAACTAAATCCTCTGGATGTAAATTTTAACAGCAACAAGTCTCCTGTTTCTGCCTGCTCTTCTCAAAGGATGTGAATTATCATTTTGTTCTCTTCTCCTTTGCTTATTGTCATGTTTACCATTCTGTATTTATGTACAGCTGTTTTGAACTAGCGTGAGAAAAGCTGGAATCTGAAGAGGTGTAAATTAGGAGCAGCAAAAGGAAGGATGAGAGAGAGCCAGGGTAGCATTTGGATTAAGAAATTGCAGAGGGACTGGGGTGATTTGGATTCAAGTTCCCCCTCAGCCAGTGCCAGTCAGTCTCTTTCAGGTCCACTTATTTTATGGGCATGCTGCAGTGAGGAAAAAATTGCAGGAGGAAGTATGGAACATTAACATGACTGTGAATAGTGTAGCATTTTTGTATCACAGAAGTTGTGGAAATCTTGTGAGATTTTTTTTCCTTATTTTTTAACCAGAGAATTGCACTCTGCATTTTCCACGTATGTATCATCAACCTGGCATCTTCAAAGGTAAAGTACTTTGCAATTGAGCAAGGAATGGCTGGGTTACTGTCTTTATGGCCAAGTATCCTGAGTTCTGATCGGCCTCGAGCTGCTTCCTGATTGATATAGGGTGCATCAACCCAGATCAGCACTCACCAACCTACACCAATCAGAAACCAACTAGGCTAAAAGTCACAGTTGCAAGTGAAATGATAGGAAATCTGTTCTCTAGAACACAGTAACTAAAACCCAAAGCGCAATGGTGCCCAACAGTCCAGAGAAGATTATATTTCTAATAAAACACATGCAAATTATGATAAAATCTAAAATAAGAGTTTCTTATGTTATTACTTTTTGACAGGTTTTCCTTCATGCTCTTCAATGGATTTGAGAATACACATAGTTAAGAGACTTACAACAGTTCATTTAGTGACCGCTCAAATCTACGACATTGAAAAATGTGACTTATGACCATTTTTCACTGTTACAACCTTTGTAGCAACCCTGTGATCAAAATTCAGACACTTGGCAACTGGTTCCTATTTATGACCATTGCTGTATTCGAGGATCATGTGATCACCTTTTGCAATCTTCTATCAAGCAAAGTAAATGAGGAACCCAGATTCACTTAACAACTGTGTTACTAACTTATCAATGCAGTGATTCACTTAACAACTGTGGCAAGAAAAATCATAAAATGGGGCAAAACTCACTTAACGAATGTCTCACTTAACAACAGAAATTGCAGGCTCAATAGTGACCGCAAGTCTGTATTGCAATTTGTAACATGCAAATAACTGTTTCATGAGATACCTGTTTCATTGTAGATATTGCTGGGGTTATTATTTTAGTATCTTACAATAACAACTAATACTTCAATGAACGCTGAAGCGTAAGGTAAAACAAATAAATATGCTCGTTTGGACAAATTGAACAGCCACAAATAAATCTCTCAATTTTGGCATGCTGATATATTTAATAATACAGCATTTTTAACATTTTTTTGCCCACATGCTATGAAAATATGGAGAAGACCTACCTAGCAAATGATTTGTTTGTATTGCTTTTTCTCATATAAATTTTAAAAAGGCAAAATCTGGAAAGGTGTGCAGTGATTCATAAAGAACTATCTTGCATGAATTTACTGTCACTGCTAGAATGGAATTGTTGTACTCCAATGAACACCTCCATTACGGAGAAGCTTCATCCTGTCTCCTTCTGTTTGGTTTCCCCCCCTCGGATTCTCATTACAGTCAAACCGATGGGTACAACTCTAACACTGTTAACAGACTCTAACTCTAACAGAGTATTCCTCCCGTTGGGGATCCTGCATGCTGATGAAAAGAGGCAACGCACAACAACAACAAAAACCAAATAAGAAAAGGCTGAGTGAAGACAAGACTAAAGGGTCAGAAACAATGCTAATTATTAACAACAAATGTAACAACAACAGAAACAGAATGTGACAACTTGCAAAAAAGGGGGGGGCACAATATGATGATGTGATGTTGAGAAATGTTTTCCAGCTTTGGAAGTGGGGTGGGGAAACACCTGTTAATGTAACTCCAGTTGATGACATTTATGCAATTGACAATTGCTGTTTTCCACACTTGTCAAAATTTTAAATTGCTCTCTTTCTGGAGCGAACCTATCCAACCTAATGAAATTATATTTCTAAGTCAGGCATGGCAAGAAGCCATACTGTTATTCTTTAAGCGAGTGTTTTTGCTTTAAGATTTACTAAAGCATCAAAGTAATTAGAGACTAATTAGCTGGATTTAACATCTATAGCAAGAGAAGTGAGAAATATAAGTTTAGCTTATATTTAGCTTATATTGTATATGTACACCGTGGTCCCCTCTTGAAGCTGAAAACAATGAAGTAGAAACATTTTTCATTCTTGTCTGTCCATCTAAAATCTAGCTTCTGTTTCAGCTGGGGCACTATAGATATTCATTAACTGATGTTATGAATTAATTGGTCTGCCACAGTTACGCTGTTAAAGGCCAGCAACATGGTAAATTTGATCAAGCAATTCATATTCTGTTTTCCTGTCCCATGTGATGGGATGGATTATAACACCAATGTTTGCTACAGCGAGTGTCACATTATCTGGCTGCCAAAGGAGGCATTACAAATGACTCCCTTTCAAGGTGTGATGTTTTACATACATTCAATGCTCTTTTACCTGAGTGGTTGCACCGAGAGGGATCCACAACTCTGCCGGTCTTATCATAGCAGGCAAGTGCTCGGAAGCGCACACCTTCTCCACATTCTTTGGCATGTCTCTCAAATCTCATCTCCAACTGCAGCTCTGTTCTTCCTACCGCAATTATGCATTCCGACCAATTTCCATAAGGCTGGGAGGTAAATATTGCACAAGGGCAGAGTTCCGTCTCAAGCTGAGGATAGACTTCGATATTCTGGCACTTTTCTCGCTTTTTGCTTCTTCCTGTTCCAACCAGGAAAATATGCTTGTTAGCGTAACATCTGCTGCTTTTGATAACAATATGTCATATTATTTATACTTGAAGGGTTTTAATACAGTTAGAACCAAACCATCTGAAATGTAAATACGGCAGCAGAGTTGGTTCAAAGACATCTGTTAGTTCCTGCCAGAGCTCTGGAGAGCTAAGACGGTGGAGATATCTCCAGGGCAACCAGGAAATCTAAAGAAACTTGGAAAGAATCTTTTGGACGAAGCACAAAACAATAACAAGGAGAGCAACTATCTGATTGCTTTTGTTACAAAAGAAAAAGAAAACAAAAGTCTGTTCTTCCCCTCTGTAATTATCTGAAGAAAATAATTTTATTGTGCCATTCTCCGTTTGCCGCCTACGGATTCTTGGGGATCCTACAAATGTAGAAGAGCAAGCTGCATCTCTTTCTTTGAATCTTTTGTATAAATTTTGTATAAATTAACTGAATACAATTTCCACATACAAATACTGGGCCCATCCTTTGAAATTCTGGCATTTAAGTAATTAGTAAGAACTTTAATTTTTCAAGACTTTTTCTAACACAGATGGTCAGGCAAATGTCCCAAAGATACTATGGTGTATACTTAAGTTATTACTCTTCAATATTTATTATATTATCTCAGATATTGTGATGTAGCTATAGATCTCTGGGTCAACCTGGATTTCAGCAATTTGGGGGGACACGATGAATTTAAGATCTATGCCAGAAACCACAGGATTCCATTTACTAGAACAGAGGTTCTGAAACATCCATTTGTGATGCCAAAATATTTTATTAAAAACAATTTAAAAATACAAATTAAAATGATTCAGAGTTCATGAAATAACCCAGTCTCTCATGAAGTTTGTGTTCTTGCACGAAATCTCATGAGACTTTAGTCATTTTAAGTATTAAAATTCCATCCATAAGATCAAATGAATTTGTGTAGTAGGGTCTACTACTTGAAACAGTTGCTAAGCTTTGATTAAAGTATCAGAATGGAACAGTGTTCCAATATCTAAGGCGCTGCACAAAGAAGAGGGGGTCAACCTAGTCTCCAAGGCACCTGAAGGCAGAATAAGAAGCAATGGATGGAAACTAATCAAAGAGAGATCCAACCTAGAAATAAGGAGAACAATTTAGAACAATTAATCAGTGGAATGAATCGCCTCCAGAAGTTGTGGGTGTTCCAACGCTGGAGGTTTTTAGGAAGAGATTGGACAACCATTTGTCTGAAATGGTACAGGGTTTCCTGCTTCAGCAGGGGGTTGGACTAGAAGACTTCCAAGGACACTTCCAACTCTATTATTCTGTTATTCTTAAAGAATTGACTTATCTGTATGGTATCCTATAAATGTTGCCAACAGACCAGTAGTGGGTTTCACTTACCTTCGCTACTGGTTCAGAACTGTGAACGTGCTCGCGCGTGGCCATTCTGCACATGCTCAGAACCTTCTGCGCATGTGCAGATCATCCGTGATGACATCCTGGTGGGTGGGCGGGGACTCCCGCTGCCACCGGTTCATCCGATCCGGGGCGAACCGGTAGCAACCCACCACTGCAACAGACATAGACAACATGTTCTAGTATCTGGGGATCATATTTTTCCCTATTATTTTTGGCAGCCAGGGGTTACATATGGCACATTGATAATGTAATGATGTTATTCATGGGAGTGGAGTGAATATTTCCATTTTTGGCTTGTTTGGGACAAGGTCTATTTGCCTCCTGGTTTATGTATATTGTCATAGTAGGAAATTGTACCATTCATATGCTCTGGAACCAAATATTGATAGTGTAATTGTGGGAGCCATAGAAAGATCAAATTTTGCTTGACAACAATGAGTTCTACCCATTGACCATAATAATTTAACAGACTCAACTGAACAGCTAGTTTTAAAACAAGCTGTGGTAATGTATGAAACTCTGGCAAGTTGTCACAAGAATAATCTATTTGTGGTCACAGTTCTTTCTATGGACGTATAAGAGAATCCCAAGGCTTAGAAGTGGCTGTTGTATCAGATTGTTCTGTATATCAGGGAATTAAACACGGGAACTGTATGTCTGTTTTAAAAAGCAATAATTGTTATTGGTTTTGGTTTAAGTGTAAGTTTTGAAAATTCCTGGATGTCACATTGCTTTACCTTGATAAAATATTTTAGGTAATGTGTGGAATTTGAAAATCAAATGAAATAGGAAACAGAATTACATCTTCCTCATATGGTTGACCCATCAGCCCTAGGAGTTTTATTTTTCGTATTTTATAATTATCCCCTATCCTCTTGCCTTCTTCAGATGAGAAAGTGATAGCCTAGCAACTTCCAGTTTCTCCAGCAAACAGCCTATAGAGAAGTTCGATTGAACCAGTGTGTTTCAATCTCATAGGTCAATATAAAAACTTTCAAAAATTGTAGAGAAATTAAGTTTTTGCTAAAGATCACAGAGTTCCTGACTCACAATCACATACTTTTCTAGGATGGAAGGCTTGCTGGGCCATGTTGTTGACAAGGTTCACCTCTTCTTAAGTGTTATATTCTGTTGGGCAGCATTTTTTTTTAAGTCTGAGATGGTATCTATGTTTAGTATTCCTCATGCAATACATTATAAAATAAAAGAATAGCTTGTATTATATGCAGTTTTTTTGAGAACAAGTATCCCTACCCATACAAGGAATAAATCCATTTGCTCAGTACAGGACAAGCAAGCCAAACAAACAAAAAGTAGGGGAATGAAAACTTAAATATTATTTTTATATGTGTGTGACCTTTTTAAAGCAACTTTTTGGAGAAAAGTTTGAAAAATGAAAGGACAATGAAAACTATTTAAAAACCCTAGATTTGATACATTTTAATAGGAATTGATAGATGTCAAGGTCCTCTTCGAACATGATGGACGAACATCATCAATAGGAATTATTCTACAGATTAGATAAGCTATCAGTTAAGGAGGAATAGGACAAACAAGTATGAATTTGCGAAAAGGTTATATAAGAAAAAAGAGAATCGGATCAAAAAAAGAGCAGCAAAGTTTCTCTGTCTCTTTGTTATCAAGTGGATCCCCCTTAAATGGGTGCTAGCAGACAGCAAAGCAGCATTTCCAAAAGCAGACTCAGATTCCATCACTTCTATGAATCACCTCTGAATCTCACTGAAGCAATTCAAAGACTCTCAGTACTGTAAAAGGGGGTGCCTTGAACTGCCCTAGATATTTGAACGTTCAATTTGCAGGGGTATTTCAGCTGAGCCTTCTTCGAACTGAATCACTCTTTGAAACATCAGAGAACATGCCTGTAAGGAACCCTATGAAGAACTCACATGAACATAAACAGCTTCCCTCGGTGCCCATGACTGTCTTTTATAAGACTTGACAACATTTTCCCACTCCGTTTGTTTGCTGAGGCTCACTCAATGCCACAAAACACTAATTTTTTCCTACAGAACTCTCCCACATTGAGATTCCCACAGCATTGTCTATTTTCCATTTTTGTTACTTAACGTGTTAATATTTTAGAGCCATTTTCTAAAATGCTTTTTTCCCCAACAATCTGCAGCCTTAAACACTGTTTTGTTCCATTAGTTTGAATACAAATCATTTTCAGCATTAAAAAAACCCCACCTGTTAAATTGGAGGAAATGTTGGAAATTAAACAAAATAAATACTTCTTTCTTGAACATAAGGCTTAACTCTCATCCTCTTTAGTTTCATAATACAGATTGCAAAGTCATGTAACCTCAAATTAGATTGAGCAGGCGTGTACTTGAGGGAGGCTTCTTTGATGAGTGATACCAAATGGGTAAATCACACATAGATTTATACATAAGAATAACATATGCTATTAAACATGAAGTAAGAAGCAAGTTAATTTTGTGCATGTTTAATATTAACATGCAGAAAAGAAGAGGAAGATATTCCCATAATGCCTCCAAATTGGGCAATTTTCTTGATGGATTAGTACAATTATTACAGAACAATGTTACTTTCAGCTTTCTTGCTATCTTAAAAAAATCCACCAAAGCTATTTTTATATTTGAAACAATACCTTTTCATATGTTAAGTAATATTTTTTTGAGTAGGAATAGCAAAAAAGCAAAAAGGGCTAGGAATTCTAGCTTGGTTTATCTGCTGGCAGGATGGACAATTTTTATAGAACTGATTTTTCTACCCTTTGGAAACCTCTAGTTTCAAAGAGCCTGGGGAACTTCACATTTTAGGGCTTTATGGATACAGAGGGAAGAGAGTATATCTATCTATTTGCCTAATAATGCACAAATCTTGAAACTATGAGTAGATTATGAGGAAAAATGTTATGTTTTATTGGCAAAGAAAGACCTAGCACATATATTATGAAAATGCCATGGCTGTTGCTGATGCTTGCATCATTTGAACAAAATATGAATAAATACAATAACTTAATAAATTAAGACACAGAAATTTGCCTAAAACTCTATGTGGCTTGTTTGCATTAAAATATGATGGGAAATGCAAATAGCAGATCATATTATTTACTTGTAAGTTGCTTTCTTATTTTGTTTAGAAAAAAAATAACCAACCTATCTACAGCAAATAAAAGCTTTTCCCCACATCTTTCCAATGGTTTTCCCAAAATATTTTTCCTAGTTATATACCGGTAATAAACTTTTAGAGAGCCCAATAGCCTTTAACACAAAGACTCTAGTCTAGTGAATGATTTTTAAAAACTATTGGTGTGAGTGATGGAATATAGTGCAGAGCAGCAGTGGGTTGCTTCCGGTTTGGCCCAGTTCTCCGAACCAGTAACGGCGGTGGCAGGAGGCTCCACCCACCCATCCGGGACACTTCTGTGCATGCGCAGAAGCGTCATGCATGCACGCAAGCACGCAAACCAGTAGCAACGGGTTTTAGAACCCACTACTAGTGCAGTGGTAGATCTCCAGGAGGGCGGGGCTGTATTCTAGAGGAGCAAGGGGCAATTCAATACACAAATTATGAGTGAGAAAATAGGGTGAAGACAGCACCTCCATAATAGTTCACAAAGTATATGGTAGATGCAGATAATAGAGTCCTCAGCTTGACAAGAATTGCCATGCATCATTCTTGGTTTTGACCTAAAAGGTTCATCACAACATGCTGCTCAAAATTATTTTACATTCTTAGTGTTCCCATTATTTTGCCTCATTTCTTATGAAGCAGCTTTGGCTATGCAAGATGACTATCCTAAGACCATCAATTTGTAATTTTGCTTTACATATTTTGAAAGATTAGGACAGAGTCAAATGCATTTACCTATAATATATAATTTGATCCAGTTAGTGCATTTTCCTATGTTTTAAGCATAACAGTGATTCTACTTCTACATCATATGCTAGACAAAATTAAGTAAACACAAATGCAAACAAAATAATATGAAAAACATGTTGCTATCACCCTTTATACCCATAATTTTATGGAGACTATATATTTTTTTGATATTGCATTTGCTAAATAAGACATCAAAGCTTAAACAGAAAATAAATATGACAGCTTTGTAAATATTTCTGGCATAAAGAGTTTCCAGGTTTTAAAAATTAGACAACAGCTATCACTTTTTAAGATAATGAGAGGCCAACACCAGCTAAAGAACTGGCAGCTGTGTCTTCACATTGTGGTTAACAGCCAATACTAATAAAGATGTCCCTAATATGGCCGCTACCTTGATATGGTTGTGGGGCTTGTGTGCTTTGCAGAATAGAAAAGAGACATGGGAAGGCAAATTATTACATAATTTAAAAAAAGGCAAAGCAATTAATAATAAGGCCTGAAAAAGGCTAGGGCCAGAAAAATTAAAGAAAGAGACAGAGGGGTTAATTCTGGCTGCACAAGACCAAGCCTTAAGAACAAATGCATACAGAGCCAGAATTGAGAAGACAGCAACAGACAGCAAGTGCCACTTCTGCAAAGAAAATGAAGAAACAATGAACCACCTAGTTAGCTGCTGCAAAAAGATCACCCAGACTGACTACAAACAACAGCATGACAAAATATTAACAATGATACATTGGACAATCTCCTAGAAATACCCTTTACCTCCAAGTAAGAACTGATGGGACCACAAGATGGACGAAGTAATAGAAAATGAACAAACTAAAGTGTTCTGGGACTTTAGAATTCAAACAGATAGGCACCTGCCACATAATACCCTAGACTTAACAACTGTCAATAAGAAAAACAAAAAATCTGGATAGTAGACGTGGTAGCACCTGGAGACAGCAGAAGAAAAAAGAACTGGAGGAAATCACAAAATGCAAAGACCTGCAAAAATAAGTAGAACAATTGTAGCAAAAGAAATAAAAGGTAATATCAATAGTGATAGGTGCCGTGGGTACAACCCCAAAATATCTGGAGCACCGCTTGAACACCATGGGCAACTGACCAAATCACCACCAGTCAATTATAAAAGGCAGCTTTCCTTGGAACAGCTTATATCCTCCAAAGATACCTTTAACACCATCAAACAACAACACCTGTTATCTTCAATAGGTGGATAAACATGCCACATCCAGTCTAAACATCTGACTGACCGTGTGATGAATCAGATCAATAATGATTTAAAGTCCAGACTGTGAAAAGAAGCAGAAGAAACAATAGATCATGTACCCAGCTTATGCAAGAAATTTGCACAGACTGATTATAAACAGTGACAGAATACAGTGGCCAAAATGATTCACTGAGCATCTGTAGAAATTATCATGTACTGCTAATGAAAAATTGGTGGGAACATATAGTTGAAAAAGTATTTGAAAATGAGCAAATTAAAATACTGTCATCTTGTGACAATACCTTTAACAGCATCAAGCATCAACATTTACCTATCTCAAGTCAAGGGAATGACTAGATAGGTGGATAAAAATGCCAAATCCAGTCTAAACATCTGGACGACTTTGCAACCAACCATAATATGCTATTATTTAATATCTTGCTGCATCATTGCAGGTAAAGTATTAGATTTTTAATAACATCCTTGCAAGTTCTGTGTAATGTTTTATTCAAAAGCATGGGTCATTAAGTAAGAATTACTCTTGCACTAAATGTACTATTGCTATTATTCATGTTGATTCTCTTGTAAAAAAAACCACTTTGTTACATTTGTAATCCTTGTTCTGAAAGTCCAGTAGGAATTTTCAAGTGTTTTTTTTAAAGATAAGTTGTAATTTGTTCCTGTGAGAACAGTGATATGATGAAAGTTGTGTCACATATTTGAAAGGAGATATAAAATTAGGTAGATAAAGTAAATACTATAGATAATATTAAGCCAATTTTTAAAGACAGTGGCAGAGGATTTTTTTTCCCAGTTTCCCTGTGTGTTTGTGTCCCAGACTATGCAAGAGGCAGCAAATTAAATTAGGATTTGGGGCACTTAGATTAAACTCCTATTCTAGTTGAACTACTATGTGGAGTTGGCAGATTCCCAACTGTTAGTTTTTGTTACAGAACGTTAGAAAGAAACATACATAAAACTGAAGACACTTTTGCTACTGAAGCCAAAACTAGAATCAATGTTAATCCATGTCATTGGGAAGGAGTTCATTATTAAGTAGTCACTTAAATAGCTGTAGCGTAAGTAAGAAATGTGTCTGGTTTGGCTAATTATGAGAATGTATATTCAAAAGAGAAGATGCTGGAGAAAAAGCAAGTGAATTGAAAGTGAGCTAGAGGTCTTAGGTCAGGGGTCGGGAACCTTTTTGACTAAGAGAGCCATGAAAGCAAAAAATTTGGAAATTTATTTCAGTGAGAGCCATATAATATATTTTAAAAGTGAATTCAACTAAATGTCAGTATAATAAGCCTCTGAATTTATTCTTTTAAATAATGTTGTTATAACACTCACCATACGGGGCACGGGGCGGGGCACGCAGGACGGGGTGCCGGGTTGCAGGCCGGCAGCGGCGGAGGGTCGCTTGAACTCGCTTCCCGCCGCGGACCGCGTTCACGCGCGGCGGCGGCAGCAAGCCGGGAGCGCTCGCCTGGAATTGGAATCAGCGAGCAGCTGGGCATCGGGGCTCTTCCCCCGCCTTCTCCATCCTCCAGGGTCGCCACTGCGGGGGTTCCGTCTCTCCGGTGGTGCCGGTTTATTTTTATTTTCATTGTACCCTATGGCAATCATTAAGTGTTGTACCTCATGATTCTTGACAAATGTATCTTTTCCTTTATGTACACTGAGAGCATATGGACCAAAGACAAATTCCTTGTGTGTCCAATCACACTTGGCCAATAAAGAATTCTATTTTATTCTATTCTATTCTATTCTATTCTATTCTATTCTATTCTATTCTATTCTATTCTATTCTATTCTATTCTATTCTATTCTATTCTTATTAAAAGCAAGACTGCTGAATAAGGTACAAAATAAACCCTACAATGAAATCAATAACCCAGTCATAGCTTTATACGGGATGCCAGCCACATCAACAGGAATTGGGCTGCTTGGAAGTGCTGGTGGTATGGATCCAACCAAAACAGGCACGTAAAAAGGATTGTTGGAAGAAAAATCCAAGCTGGGAGAAAGACGCTGGAAACAACATGGAGACTGATTGAGGGAAAAACAATTATTGATAAACATAAGCACACACAAAGACAGCGTGCAGTTCTGGGTCAGCAGATGGATTTTTCTTCCAACACGATATAAAAAAGAAATAAATCCATTCGGTCCAATTTGATTACTGGTCCGTTTCCACGGATAAGAGATGCCTTATTCTGGAACTTCTGCGGAACACCCCGCTTAGCTTCCCACGGAGCAAAGACACAAAGTCGGCTCATGCGAAAACAGTGCGACCCTGAGCCAAAGGCAGGGTGTGACCCACCCGTCATCTCGGCCATATGCGAAGCGGGGATGCCCAGGAGGCGGGCGCACGCCTCCCGTTGCTGAGCCACCAAAGGCTTGGTCGGGGCCAGGAAGAGGATCTTGCCGCCGGGGAACCACCGGTAGAAATTGTACATGACCACGGCGGCTACCAGTGTTTTGCCCAGCCCTGTCGGCAGGCAGAGGAGCGTGTTGGCCAGGAGCGCTTCCCACGACGCTCGAACCTGGTAGGCGCGCTCCTCCACGCAGCCGCCGGACGGGAACATCCACAGAGCGCCCGGCGCGCCGCCGATGAATCCCCGGGCAGCAGGAGCGCCTGACGAAGAGGGCCAGGACGGCGAATCCGCTGCCTCGGCTTCTATGGCTGCAGCCAACAGCGCCGCCTCTTCTTCTTCCTCCTCTTCTACCGACGGCGCAGGAGTCGGCTGCGCTCCCCATGCTTGGAAGAGCGTGGCCTGCCGGCTTCTGCCTTTCATTTCAGCTGCGCCGCCGTCGCCGCCCTCCCGCTGTTCTCCCGCAACTCCTCTCAATGGGTAGCGACGCCATCTTGAGGGCCGCCGAAAAACCCGCCAGCTTCGAGAGGGGCCCTGATTGGCCGAGCCCAAGAAAGGCTGATCGGTCACGTGCTCCATTCTTTCGCTTCCCCCGCCCCATAAGGAAGTCGAATAAACGCGTTCCAGGGTAATGTTACACTCGAGCACTTTAGCACACCCGGAGGAACAGCCCGGTTGCTACGCCGCCTCGCAAGTGAGCCATATGCAATCATCAAAAGAGCCACATCTGGCTCGCGAGCCATAGGTTCCCGACCCCTGTCTTAGGTGATTTCCTCAACTAATACTAAATCTTGGAGGAGGTGAAAGGGAGGGGAGAAAGGCCTTTTAACCAACTCACTTCAAGAAAACTCACTTCTCCCTCACTTTAGTTTTTTCATTCTGCTCTTCAATTTCTTATCCTCAAGAGAGCAACTAGAATAATAAAATCCTGCAGATTTTGATGTCACAGTTTTGTAATAGTTAGCACTGCCCTCTTCCAAGATGTTTTCTAATGCCCACTGTAGCCTGCAATCCCTTTATTACATGGAAACATTAATAGAATAAATAGAATTGTTTATTGGCCAAGTGTGATTGGACACACAAGGAATTTGTCTTTGGTGCATATGCTCTCAGTGTACATAAAAAGAAAAAAAATACATACTAGGAAACAAACAGAACAATATAAATCGTAAAAATACAAGCAACATGGTTATAGTCCTAAGTGGGAGGAGATAGGTAATAGGAAGGATGAGAAGAATAATAGTAATATAATCTTAGTAAATAGTTTGACAGTGTTGTGGGAATTAGTTATTTAACAGAGTGATGGCATTCGGGGAAAAAACTGTCCTTGTATCTAGTTGTTCTGGTGTGCAGTGCCCTATAGCGTCGTTTTGAGGGTAGAAGTTGAAACAATTTGTGTCCAGGATGTGAGGAGTCGGTAGATATTTTCACAGCTCTCTTTTTGACTTGTGAAGTATACAGATCCTCAATGGAAGGCAGGTTGGTAGCAATTGTTTTTTCTGCAGTTCTAATTATCCTCTGAAGTCTGTGTTTGTCTTGTTTGGTTGCAGAGCCAAACCAGGCAGTTATGGAGGTGCAGATGACAGATTCAATAATTCCTCTGTAGAACTGTATCAGCACTCCTTGGGCAGTTTGAGCTTTCTGAGTTGGCGCAGAAAAAACATTCTTTGTTGTGCTTTTTTGATGACGTTTTTGATGTTAGGTGTCCATTATAAGTCTTGAGATATGATAGAACCTAGAAACTTGAAGGTCTCTACTGTTGATACTTTGTTGTCTAGTAGTGTAAGGCAGTAGTATAGGAGGGTTTCTCCTAAAATCTACCACTATTTCTACTGTTTTGAGTGTGTTTAGTTAAAGATTGTTCCGGTTGCACCACAAGGCTACTTGTTCAACCTCCTGTCTGTATGCAGATTCGTCGTTGTGAATGAGACCAATTACTGTTGTATCATCTGCATACTTCAGTACTTTAACAGAGGGATCTTTTGAGATGCAGTCATTGTTATATAGAGAGAAGTGGAGAGAGCACACAGCCCTGGTGGGCCCCTGTGCTAATTGTACAGGTATCTGATGTGATTTTGCCTAGCTTCACCTGCTGCTTCTTGTCTGTTAGGAAGCTTATGATCCATTTACAAGTGTGGTCAGGTACAGCTAGCTGATTTAGTTTAGTTGGAAGAATATCTGGAATGATGGTATTGAATGCTGAGCTGAAGTCTACAAAGAGGACCCATGCATAGGTCTTTGGAGATTCAAGATATTGTAGGATGCAGTGCAGAATCATATTAACAACATCATCTGTCAATCTATTTCCTCCGTAGGCAAATTGTAAGGGGTCTAACAGTGGATCCGTGATGGTTTTCAGATGGGCCAGCTCTAGCCTTTCAAAGGTTTTCATAACTATAGATGTTAGAGCAACCAGTCTAAAGTCATTCAGTTCCTTGATGGAGGGTTTCTTTGGCACTGGGATGATGGTAGAGCATTTGAAGCAAGAAAGAACATAGCACATCTCTAGTGATTTTAAAGATTCAGGTGAAGATTTGGGCCAGTTGGTCAGCACAAGCTTTTAAGCAAGGAGGAGTTATCTTGTCTGGGCTTTTAAGGATTATGGGTGTTGAATAGCGCTTCCAAACATACCTATAATTTACGTGATTGATAATTTTTTAGTGATGATAAGAATTAGAATTTAATCTCCATGATTCTGGGCAAGAGGCGACACCATAATTTCAAACTATGTAGACACCAATGTGTTCAATTTTTAAAGAAGTATAATATTTTATGGCAAAAATTTCCTTAGAATGGTCTTCATCCAGCTCATATAACAACTACAGGAAGTCCTGGAGTTATGACCACAATTGAGCCCAAAATTTATGTTGCTAGGTGAAACATTTGTTAAGTGAATTTGTCACATTTTATGACTTTTCTGCCACAGTCGTTGAGTGAATCATTGCATTTGTTAAGTTAGTATCATGGCTGTTAAGTGAATCTGGATTCCCCATTGACTTTGCTGCAAAAGCTGATCACATGACCTCAGGACACAGCAACTGTCATAATTATGAACCAATTGCCAATCACTGAAATGTTTATCATGTGACCAAGGGGATGTTGCAATGGTTGTAAGTGTGAAAAGCAGTCATAAGTCACTTTTTTCAATGCTGTTGTAACTTTGAATGGTCACTAAATGAACTGTTGTAAGTGGAGGACTACCTATACCAGAAATCGTTAAGTTGCAAGGAATTTTAACTTTAGTGAAAATGCCATATGTTGCACTGATCTTCAACAAATAATAGCTAGGGATTTGAAAGAGTTCTCATACTTTTAGACTACACTCTCTGGAGAACAGAAGAACCATAGGGATATATATTTTAGGGGACATAAACAGAAAAATGTAGTTTTTATAGAAAAATGCAATTTTCTTGTAGAACAATGCTTTGAAATATTATGCGCTATGCACTGGAGCTATGCAAGTCCTTTGAAAGGGTGCATGAAGCATCTTTTTAAAAACATTTGAAGCAGCTACACCCTTTCCCAGGCTTGTGTGTGACTTGTGTGGCTACTCCAAATATACATGCAGAGCTATTTTACACTGCTGTCCTTTCAATCCTATGATAGCACATCCTCAAAGAGCATGTGTAGCTTTAAGACAGTGGTTCCCAACCTGTGGTACGTGTACCACTAGTGGTACGCGAGGGCCTTCCAGGTGGTACGCAAACACTTTCGGGGTCATGAACGATTTTTAGTTAGTTATTTTTTACTTCACAAAAATGTTTACTGCCTAACACAACTGTTGCCACACGCCACCCACCTGGTCCCAGTGGCCCGAGAATCCAGTTGCTGGATGCGCGGGGCCAAAACAGGAACGGTACAATTATGGAAATAAAGTGATATCTGATCGAATTTAGTTTCTCTGGAACCAGGTGGTACGCGGCGACTGTACAGGACCTCCAAGTGGTACTCGATCACAACAAGGTTGGGAACCACTGCTTTAAGATATGCTAAGAAAGAGCAGATGCAGATGCACAAATAGAGATTTTTCCCCAATTCCTAAATGCTAAACAGCTAAACCAAATATAATTTGGAAAGGTTGGAGACTTAGCAAAAGCAAAATTGACAGGAACCACTCCTCCCTAGTCAGCAATGCTCAGTTTCTTGTCATTGATAAATAGTAAGATGATGGATTTTTTTTTGGCTGGAAGAAATTCCCTTAGATGGGTAAAACAACAGATGTCTAACTGATTAAGGCAAGGATGTTATTATAATTATGATAAACATTTATATAATACTTTAATACTTTCAGAACATTTTACAAACCATATGTAATTTTTCATAATATGCCTTCAAGGGATAACAATATCGTTGTTCTATTATCATTATACCCATTATTGAGATTAAAGCTGAGAAAACTTTCACCTGTCACCTACTCAGTATGATCACCATTGAGATGGGATTTGAACTAGTGATTTCCTACTTCAAATGAGCATTTTCTGTTCCTAATCAGCCCCACCTCATCTTCTAATATAATAGTACTGAGTACAAGATGCAGCTAGTGCAGCTGTCATCATTAAAAGTTCGTTGTAGCAACAGCTACAATGAAAAACTTTTTGTGAGGTGCTGTCCGGTGGATCTTTCCTAAAGGACTTTAGGCTCTTCTCTAGACCATTATATGTTAGACCTGTGACTGCTACTAATTCATCTTGTTTCCCAGCAGAGTAAGGATTCAGGGAGAGAAGGCAGATTCCTTTGCTAAAAAAAAAAAGGACGGTTGCTAAGTAAGCTTGGAAACCAAAATCAGTGACTAGCTTTGACTAGTCAGGAGGAGTGATTTTCAGCTGTGGAAGATACACACAGTGACTCACATTACAGAAAAGTCATAAATCTTGGTAGTATTTGTAGATTAATACATAATCATATACTACTGTAAAAATGTGTGGATGTGCAATCAGCTGAGCAAGGCCAACAGTTTATAATCAATTACATATACTGTATAGTTTGCAATAATTTATGCATTAAAACACATGTCCTCTGTCAAGGAATTGCTCAGCAGCTCTGCAGATGAAGTAGGAGACACTAACACAAACTTGTAGTCATACACACACAGAGCAGTCTTTATCATCATCCAGAACATAATATAGGAACACAGGAATATCATGAGGTAAATTAATCAGTATACATAACACAGAGAACAAAAAAGGGGGAAGGGAAACTCTCCCCCTTTATACTTACAGCAACCAATCATAGCATAGATTACCTCATGCATGAGTCAGCACTCTAACCTATCAACTATAACTGTGTGTTATGGCCTATTGTACACTTGAAGTTTCCAGCTACTAAATTCAATAACCTAAAATCCTGCATTTCTGAAATCAAACATAATGGATATTTTCAGAGTTTGGAGAATGGAATACTCTACTCTGGTATATATGTGTGCAACCCACTGAATCTACTGCAGCAGAATATCTGTGTGAATCTTGAAATATAAGTATACAAACCCAATTTATAAAATAATAAACACACCAAGAGAGCTTCAAGTAATCATACAAGTGTAATTCACAGGTTGTTTTTACAACCTACACATGCAAAAACCTTTGGCGTAAGATGCCTACGTTAACTGTGCATAGTGCTGAAACAATCCATGCATCCAATTTTTGATTGATTCCTATGAACCTCTGCATTAACCAACATAGGATATCATCCACAGTTTTTCTACACTTGTGCAGTTGTAAAGAGCAGTCCCTTGAGACATTATACAGAAAAATTCATTGAAAAGAAGCTAGAATTCTATAACGAAACACAAATTCTGTCCCAGTTGGCTATTTGGGCCCTAATGACACAGTGGTTAGAATGAAGTATTGCAGGCTAACTCTGCCCATGGTCTGGAGTTCGATACTGATGGGGTTCAAGGTTGATTCAGCCTTCCATTCTTCTGAGGTTGGTAAAATGAGGACCCAGACTGTTGTGTGCAATATGCTGACATTGTAAATTGCCCAGAGAGTGCTGTAAAGAACTATGTGATGGTATATAAGTCTAAGTGCTATTGCTATTACTAGCTGGAATAATTTCAGCATTCAAATAGCTTAAAGGATTCGCTGATGAAATTATGATCCTGAAACCTTAGGAGGAGGTAGCCCTCCTGACAGACTTAATAGAATAAGAGCAAACTGTTAGTAAGTCAACACTGAGGGAATCATTATGAGACTTTTAACAAAACAAGAATACACTTAATTGCCCTTGGCAAATCTCCAAAGTTGACTCCATGGATGTTTGGAAACAAAAGGACTAAGGATGATTGATTGATTGATTTATACTACCTGTGAGAGTTCTTCTTCTGGTCCGTGTTGATTCACAATCGGAAGTGCATGCTGTAAATTTAGACCAAGGAGTAAACATGCAGTCATCTTTGCAAGGCACTGAGCAATCCTGGACAAGGGAAGGCATCGGTCCTGCCCACTTCAAGCACTCACTGGAATCTACTGAATGATTACCTTCCAAAGTGCACGTCACAACTGCAGAAAATGAATGAATAAATACAGACAGAAATAAATGATTTGGAAACTCCTTGGAGACACAGGATGAGTTTAGAATCAAAGATCTAGGTCAGGTGTGCTACCATCAAGATTTTTTTTTAAAGTAAATGAGATATTAATCAAAAATAAACCTATATTAAGCTATTTTTGATGACAATAACTCTTATATGGAATACTATACTGCCTTTTTTCAGAACTGTGTTTGTATTTCAAAGAAGATGTTTTCTTTTTCTTTTCTTTACATATTCTAATATCGCTTATTCATAACTAAATGTTTTAAGACTTGCAAAAAATTCCAGAGTGAACATTTAGACCAGTTGTGACAATCATACTACTGTACTATAGAAGTCACCAACAAAAAATAAAGAAGAAAAAAGAAGAAAAAAGAAAGATATTAATTGACTCTATAAACATCACTAAAGAATTACAGCTAGGATTAAACCACAGAGAATGATTTCTTCATATAAATACAAATTAAAACTTTTTCAGGAGGCTTTTCTCTTTTCTGGAGAAGAGCTTTATCTATTAGGGATGCACAATGGATTATCTATGTTAACATAAAACACTTAGAGGGAAGATTAAGAATACAATCCTGCAAAGCAAAATCCTCCCCAGTGGACTATTCCCATGCAAAACAGCAAAAAGAATGTTACAGTAATTAGAGAACCTTTAAGCAGCCAAAAATAGCAAATTCTATACATAAGAGGGAGATTTCTGCAGATAGACAGGAAAACAAGTAGTCTGTTAACCACAATTGTGATTGGCAACTTGGATAATTAAGCAAAGTGGTTGCTAAGTGTAACCTTTCGTGTGTGTGTGTGTGTGTGTGTGTGTGTGTGTGTGTGTGTGTGTGTGTGTGTGTGTGTGTGTGTGTGTACATCTATAAAAATGTTTGAGAATTTTATATAAGTAAAGCAGTATAAAGAAAAAACTAGAAGCAGCAAAGTGCAAAAGTAAAACAGAAACATAAAGAACCAAAATGAGAAAAAAAGTAACCCAAACTTTTTTTTCAGCAGTATGTTTTATTTAATCAATTATTTCAAAAGTATTTTATTAACATAGCAATGCTTCAAATTAAACTGCCCCCTTTAGTGAGAGCGCACACTTAAGCTCTGGAGGCCCTGGGAAGGGAGGAGCCTGCAGGATTTGGAGGGAACTGTTTGTGACTTCTGAGCATAATGCTTGGAACAGTGGAAGGATACAGCAAACTCATAGCCTCAGGTGAAGCCTATTTCAAAGACACTGGGTTCTCTCAATCCACTTTCTTAAGCACATTGGGACAGAAGAATTTAAAGTGAAAAGAGACCTTCAAGCCATCTGGGTAAGTGTATTTTGAATCCATGGGAAGGATTATGATAATTATAAGGATTTAAAAGCAAAAAGCTTGCTGGGAGTTTGGGTTAGTTTAAAGTTTAAAAATGGAGTAAGGGGACAGTTTAATTTAGAGCGTTCCTACATTAACAAAGAATTTTGGAATTTTTCCTCCCCAGCGTATGGCACGTGTTAGCCAGGGATCACCGAAGTGGCTGGCTGCCTCTGAAAGGAATTTTTTTCAGGCGGAGTTATCTTACCCGTGGACGCCTGAATGCCAGTAGGCAAATCGGTGGAGGAGGCTCCTTTCCTGTCCCTACGCGGTTCATTCGCTCACAGGAATCGAGCCGCCGAGCTGCTGACCTCAGCAGAGCGCAGGCTCAGTGTCTTACCATGTGAGCCACCGCGGCCCCAAAATTGTGCATAGAATAGGATACAATTGAGTGACAAGAGTACTGAACAGAAGCACTTGACATGCAGAACCTGTTTGTCATACTGTCAACCCTCCCATTAAATGTACATAAGCCAAATCTCAATAATCCACTAAATCAAGGCTGAGTAGTCTTGACAAAATCAACAAAGTTGCCTTGTTACCGGAAGAGATTTATATTATATCTTGATTATATATATATATATATATAATATATAAATCTTTATATATATATATATATAAATCTTAACAGCCACAACTGCAAGAAATAGATTGTGCTCCTGGTTTGACTCATCCTTAGAAGATAGGAAAGGGGGGGAACAAGACCAGAAATTACATACAGACAGTCCCAACCCTAACAACGCTAGAAAGAAGTTTTTAGGATTCATTATTACCAATATCATCATTGTCATTCAGTTCTTCAAAAAGAATCATATCACATCTAGCTAATAGAAGACTGACATTTCTGTGTGAAGATGTAGAAAGTAGAGGCAGAGTACCCAGCTTCCCAGAGGTTCCTCCGGGTTTGGCACAGTTGGTGACATGTGGTAGCAGCTTGGTGATGGGAAAACAGGACTGACCCATGTCAGATAAGCTGAGTCAGGGGCTGATTTCAACTAGTAAGTCACAGCTAGAGCTAACCAAGCAAACGCTCAACAGTTCAAGAGTTTCTAACAGGTACATCATCAACATCATTATTACTGCTACTATTGTTAATCAGCTAACAAAAGGATTCCACTGATTGATGTGTCACTAAGAACAACTATGCCATAACACTTTTGTGCCTCTGTTGCCCTCTGCCCCTCTGTTGTAGCAGGAGACCCAGTTTCTGTGTGTCCCTTCATTCAGTAGCAATAACGCTGATTATCTTCTTGTTTGTCTTGCCTGCATGCAATGGCTTACAACTTCTTGTAATCTAGCTGTTTCAATATAAGCCAACCATGCATGTCATGCCCTATGCTACACACCTGCTGCGCTTTCTTGGAAACTTTAATCCTGGATTGACTCAGGCAGTAAGTACTGCTTTGCCCTCTGAACTTGATTTCCTTTGAACTCGGATTTATTTATGATTGTGTCTTTGCTTGCTGGATTTACAACTTCACACTGACTGGCTCAGCTTGAGGACGGGACACACAGCAGGTATGCTCACCTCTCGGGCCAATAATAAAGTTTTACTCTCTGGCAGAATAATCCCACACTTATAAACTATTACTCTGGAAAAAAAACACTATTAGTAGAAAAATTATTGTATGAGGAATAACATCATTTAGATGTACTCAGAGTTCAATTCCAACTGAGACAGTCCCTGTGAGCTGACCAAGGCACCATTTTGTCCTGGTATTTGAAAGGCATTTGACTTTGTAATTCCTGGAGAAGTGGAGAGGATCTTAAGACTACTAAACCGGTTTTCTGTCATTTAAATCCATATCCACCCTGGCTGCAATGTGGGTGGCTTGTAGCTGCATCCATTTAATGGTGTGTGTGTGTGTGTGTGTGTGTGTGTGTGTGTGTGTGTGTGTGTGTGTGTGTGTTTGTGTGTGTGTGTACATACAGTATGTATGTATGTGTGTGTGTGTGTATGTATGCATGTATGTATGCATGTATTTCATAAGGCCATCCATCTTACATATGAATTCTGGGAGGTTAAGAGTAAATAACAAAAACATATTATAACACTGCTATAAATCCAATAGAAGAAATATAATCATAATACAATAACTTAAGCACTGCATAACAAATTCAATCACACAATCACTCTATTATGCTCATATATTATTTTGACCCAGGACCTTAAAGAGGAAAGCAATGTCATCATAGCCTTCCAGAAGGACAGGTGAGTTAGGGGTCTCAGGAGAGAGGCTGTTTCATAAGGCTGAATGAGGAGGTGGTGCTGCCTCTATAAGAAGCAATCATTGGACCCAACAGTGATGGACAATGTTTGTCCATTCTTCAATTTTTCCTTTTATACCAGGATAGCTTCTTCAGAGGGTCCTGGATAAAGCAGATTATTTGGACCCTTACAGAGCACATGAAGACAGTACTGATCATGTTGATTGATGATCTTTGGGGGAACCAGGATAGGATGGCAGAACATTTCTGGTCTTCTTTGACCTGTCAGTAACTTTCAATATCATTGATCATGGTACTCTTCTAGTCTTCCTCCAGTGATTGGGAAAGGACAGCACAGTACTGCAGTCATTCTCCTCTTTTTTGTGTGAACATTTCCAGTTGATGCTGATGGGGAGATAGGCTGATCTTTAAATCAGTTTGAAGATGGAGCTCTTTCTCCAGGGGCTAGTTTAATAAATAAGTGCCTTGTGGCAATTTTATCATTTTATTGGGTATTTTAATCCTTGAGCGATTATCTGGTTTGTTTGGCTTGGGTAGAGTTGGGGTGGTTTTTTTTTTTGTATTGGATATTGTTTTTAATTGTATGTTGTCCACAGTCATTTATGATTTGGGAAATTTATAAATTTGATAGATAATAAATGTGACATTTCATACACATGAAGATGTTGTGTTTAAACTGGCCAAAATAATTTCTTTTGTGAATTTCCTTTCTACTGGGAATCACTTTCTATATAAATTAATATTCATGGTAATTCAAGAAGTACCAGTATTTATCTAGCTGTTCACTTTGATGAAAATAATGTACAGAAGTAAAAAATAGGTAATAGTTTCAAGGATTATATACTGTTTCCAAGTACGTGTATTTAAGTTCATACTACCATATTTACTAAATCATGCTGATTTGACTAATAACTTTCAATATTCTGATTTTTTTGCCAAAAAGAGTTAAACATTGGATGCTTTTATTAAATCTATAATTTCACAGACTAGGGAAATTTTCAAGTTGATGAATTCTGACAGAGAATTTATTAATGTACAGTATGTTTTTTTCAAACTTTATAATTGGACTCCTATGATCCAGCTCAGCTCTAAAGACCGGTATTTAGTTCAACAAAGCTATAGAATGGTGTGATAATTGAACTGAAAGTCTACCTCACTTTCAATAAGCTGGCTATATCATTAGAAAGATTACTGATTAATCTAGACTTTAACAACAAAGGTGTTTGCACTGCCTTGACAAACTGAATTAAATTGAAACACAAAACAAGGGAAAAATAGAACAGTATTTAATGCACTAATAATGTTTTGGAAATGTAAAAACATAAGCCATGAAGCAGAAATATTTGCATCAATGCCTAATCAATGTAGAAAAATAGCATCCTCAAAATACTGGAGATCTACCATTATTTGTGGTTAGTTCTCGAGTTGCATTCTTAATGGAACCTGCCTATTACAGTCAAAATAGCCATTAAATGAACTCACTTAATGATACTCAACAATTCATTTAATCATTAAATGAATGTGCAGATTGTTAAGTGGAGCATGGAATACCTCAGGCATGGGATGTGGGGGAGATCTTGGGAGGCACAGTGCAGGTACAAGTCCAGCTATCTTGGGCCTCCAAAGGCTTCCAGCACCTGATTAGATAGCCCATGCATATGTAAATTGGTTGATACCAGTGATGGGATTCAATTTTTTTTACTAATGGTTCTGTGGGCGTGGCTTGGTGGGCATTGTGGAAGGATACTGTAAAATCTCCATTTCCTCCACACTCCAGGGAAGGATACTGTAAAATCTCCATTCCCTCCCCACTCCAGGGGAAGTTTACTGCAAAATCCCCATTTCCTCCCGATCAGCTGAGATTCGGGAGGCAGAGAATAGATGGGGGCAGGGGCAGTCAGAGGTGGTATTTACCGGTTCTCCGAACTACTTAAAATTTCCGCTATCGGTTCTCCGAACTACTCAAAATTTCCACTACTGGTTCTCCAGAACTGGTCAGAACCTGCTGAAACCCCCCTCTGGTTGATACTGATTTAAAATTATCAAGAAGCACAATAATAACTTGGATTTGATCTTTTGTAAGCCAGCACACACTTTATTATCTTCATTATTGTCCTTATTGGAAAGCACACATACTAGCATATGAAAAGGATGATTATAATTTGGCTGTTATTCTCTAGCTTTTATCTGCATAATCATAACTATAATAAGCACAAAGCTTAATAAATCTCTCCAAAAATATGTATGTACATCTACATTACGATCTTTTAAATGATTCCAAAATCACAAGTATTAGAAAAATAAAGACTGCTATGTTTTTATATTAGAGCTCCCAAATCGGAATGTTTTAATATTTCAAGCTACAAAAGGCATTTTTTTTCCTATTTACTGACTTACATATATGCAAACTTTTGAAAAGACTAACATCACTTGCTAAAATAAATTAAACAATCAACTGGTAATTGCCTGTTAGGGCAATTTAATTGACTCATAAGCACCATACGTGAATCAGCATGGAATCTCAATTATAGATATAGTTATGAAAACAAGCAAACCATGTTATAAGCCCAGAGACTAATGAATTTCTTGATGTCCATCAGGGGGGGGGGAGGGAATAAAATATGCAAATCCTTTGATCAAAATAATAAGACTGCAGAGTGATTGCTACAAATCCAGTAAAGTAGGTCAGTAAGTGTTTTACATTACGATGAAATTAGTACTTTAACTTGCTTACTACGAGAATCTTCAAACTGATTTTGTGACCAGAACTGCTAAAGAAAGGACATGGTTTTCCACATCTTGATGATCACTTTTATAAAGTTGCCCATTATAGAATCAATTCTAGATTCCATACATTGGCCATCCTCTGGATCCTGTGATATGTGGTAGGGTCTTACATTTTTAACATTGGTAAAATGAGTGGAAACAGTTTGTGCTTTCTTTCGTTTCTAGAAACAACTTTAAATGTAGACGATCAATCATATTGTCATATATTTATGATACAACCATAATACATGTGAACTATCTCATTGCTGTGAGGATGAGGTAGTTACACATATAGCTTAAAGAAACAAGCCAATTTTCAGAAAAACAAAATAATATCTTCCTCCCTACATTTATACTTCTGGAACTATGTTGCCCACTGACTAATGGATCAATTTGGGGTTGGGTGTTTTTAGAATAAAGAGTACAAAATTGCCAAGGAGGAGGATACTTGAGGCATAAGCACAAAGATAATGAAAGCGATAAAGGGAACATTGGTAACTCTGTCAAAGAAAAGAGTGAAGTCATGAACTATTGTTACACAAAGCAGAACAGATCAGACAAAAAGGTGTTAGTAGAGGAGAGAGAAAAAAGAGCTTTGAGAAAAGAGCTGAAATATATTTTGCAGCACATTTAAAATATTTAGTTGCATCTAAAGAAAGGAAATAATTATATTATCTAATTATATTGCTCCACAAATCTGATTCCACCCTTAGCTTAGCTATAGATGTTCTGAGGTAAATCAATTATTTCTCAGCAAGTTTATAGTACATTCAAAACATAAACTGGTAGCAAACGTTTGGTGCCTGATCTGATATCAGCTCTTTAATTCTACCCCCTTGTTAATGCCCTATGATAAGAAGCTAAGATGACAGATCATGCCAAGAGGCATGAGCTTGATGCTGGTGGCCAAGCTCCCTGATATTGCTTGGAACCATTTCTCCCTTTGGTTGCACTAAGTAATGCTAAAGCAAGAGTCTTAAAGTCAATACTATGATCTCTGTCTTTCTTGTGTTAGCATCGAAGATGTAAACAGTGTTATGGAGAAGAGCTACTGCTAACAGATTTCCATGCAAATATCAAAGAGGGGTTTTTTGTGGGGAGGGGAACGGAGAAGGAGGAGGAAAAGGAGAAGAGAGGATGGGGCATTCAAGAAGCTATCTCCTCTGTAGTTCCCTCTGTAGCTCCCTATAAACTATAAATGCTATAAACAAGGAAGCCACTGCTCTTATTAAGTCCCATATGTCTTGAGTTGTATAGAGATCTAGACTCAGGCATCTGTTTTAGCAAAGTAATGTCTCAGGCTTTCCTTCCTTCCTTCCTTCCTTCCTTCCTTCCTTCCTTCCTTCCATTTTGTCTTTCTTTTTTTCTACCTGCCAATCTAATCCTATCTATCCGTCTATCTATCCGTCTATCTGTCCGTCTGTCTGTCTGTCTGTCTGTCTGTCTGTCTGTCTGTCTGTCTATCATCTATCTATCTATCTATCTATCTATCTATCTATCTATCTATCTATCTATCTATCTATCTATCTATCTATCTATCTATCTATCTATCTATCTATCTATCTATCTACCCTGTTTCCCCCAAAATAAGTCATCCCCTGATAATAAGCCCAATCGGGCTTTTGAGAGCATGGCAATAAGGCCAAGCGCTTATTTCAAGGTTCAAAACAATATAAGACAGGGTCTTATTTTCGGGGAAACACGGTATCATCTATCTATCTATCATCTATCTATCTATCTATCTATCTATCTATCTATCTATCTATCTATCTATCTATCTATCTATCTATCTATCTATCTATCATCTATCTATCTATCATCATCATCTCTCTCTCTCTCTCTCTCTCTCTCTCTCTCTCTCTCTCTCTCTCTCTCTCTCTCTCTCTCTCTCTCTCTCTCTCTCTCTCTCTCTCTCTCATTTTTTCAATATGCAGGGCAGAACTATAATCTGGCATTAAGCTCTAATCAAATTTGCATCAAATGTAGATTTCACACATCTGGAAATAGTTCTATAGTGGAACCAAACGGATTTAATGGATTTAGTAGTCCAGGATGCTTAAGACATATTCAAATAGTTTTATTATGTTTTCTAGCTGTTGCAAAAAAGGCATTTTTTTTCAGAGTTTGCTTTTACAGATGGCACAAATCGAACTGAATAAAAATTTCCTGTGGATTTTTATAGAATTATATTATACTCTCTGGGCCGCATTCTGAGTAACACCAAAGAAGTGAATAATGCTGAAGGAAGCAATTTATGTACATATGGGTTCTTGCAAGAAGAATAACTGCATGCTTATGATTTCTCACTCCTCCTTTCTTTTTGAAAATTACTGGGCATTTTCAGAAGCCAAACAATTATTCCTGTAGCTGCTGTAGAAAGAAATCATTAGCTCTTATGTTAAGAATACTTGTCATATTCTCTCTCTTAAATATGGCCTGTTCCACAACGGTTCTCAGACAATCAGAAGGGCAAATTCAGCTACTAGAAGGAGTTTCTAAGAACTACTGCAAAGATATTTTTTTAAAAAAACCTGAGAGTAAATTGCATAGCTTTAGCAAAGAAAAGAAATAATTTAGAATAAGAATCCATAGGAGGAAGAAAAAGAAGAGAAAAAAGCTAATTGCTGTAGTTTCTTTTAGCCACATAAAGTCCTTCATCTGTAACAACCAGAATTTTGGGGAAGAAATTGTGTGATGGGTCTCAAGCCTACGTCGGTAGGATAAGTCTATGAAACTAAAACAGAATGAGACCAAATTTCCTGGGGTGGAAAAAGAATGATCAAGTAAAAAATGGATAAAATCAAGCAGGGGATTGTAGAGAAATATAGTTCAAGAAAAAGGTACCACAAAATTCTTCCAAATGTGTATTTTTTATTTTTAAGTCCAGATATATATGGGAGAGGCAGCTGTTGAACCTTCTTTATAAGGTCATGTCCCAATGTTGGGCTTCTAAGTGTTTGGCAAGAATTCTATAAAACATGATCTTGGTTTCAACACACATTAATCCAGGGGTGAAATCCTCCTGGTTCGCTCTTACCTGTTGGTCGCTGCACAGCCCAACAACCTGGTGGCGTTCGCAGCGCGGGGCTTCCCCCGCCCGCTTCCCCCGCCCGCCTGTACGTCGGCATCTGAGTTCTTTTGCCCTCTGCGCAAGCAGAACGCTTTGCGCATGCGCAGAGGGCAAAAGAACTCAGATGCCGGCGTACAGGCGGGCGGGGGAAGCGGGCGGGGGAAGCCCCGCGCTGCGAACGCCACCAGGTTGTTGGGCTGTGCAGCGACCAACAGGTAAGAGCGAACTGGGAGGATTTCACCCCTGCATTAATCCCTTTAATCCAGATTACTTTATAATTCGGATATTCACCACTATTGCAAAATTAATCCCTTTGCCTAATTTCATAAGTGAAGACCCTTTCACCCACATGATCTTGTAAATGAGTAATCACACATTTGTGGAAACTGGTGTAAAATAAGAAAATATTATACTGTAAAGAAATGGGACATGGTCCAGCTATATCTTACACATGTATAAACCATAGTTTAAAAAAAACACTATGCAGGCCAATTATTGTTCTTAATACTTTCCCCAATATTTGCATCTTTCCTTCTTTGGTGTGATTTACAACTATCATTTCCACTACAAAAAAAAAAAGACAAGCTTAAAAATCCTCTTTATCCTTGATATATCCTAATGAACAATAGCTCTGCAAATGCAGAAAGAAGGGGAAACCATGATTTATTTTTAAAAGGGAAAATTAGCACAATAAGCAAAACCAAAATTATGCAAGTTTCCTTAAGTGGTATCAAGTGAACTTCCTTTTACATCTGAATCAACTCTAAATTCATGCACTTCCATTTTCCAGTTTGCTTATAGCTCCGATTAATTAAAACAAATCCATAAAGGTCATTGGCCTCTACTCCCAAGAATTATATCTTTGTGATTGCTTCACTCAACCCAGCCATTATGTTACCTTACAACCCAGCCATTATGTTACCTTACAAACATCAAATAGGGTTATTTGGTGTTTTTAACTCAGTTGCAATACGGACCTATAGCTTTTGCAAAGTGAGTCAAGAGAAAAATCACCTAGCCCTCATTTCTAGGTGATCATGGAGAAGTTTTATACCCTCCAGATATTAAATTTCAGAATTCTTAGCAACAGGCTATGGGAAATTCTGGGAATTGAAATTCAAAAGGAAAAAATGACTTCTTTTTAAAATCCCTTTGTAATATATTTTTAGAAGGAACATGACTCAAATGAAGTTAGGAAGAGATAAAAAAAACCCTAACACTCAAAGAAACATGTTCTATCATATTCTGGGGTTTTGACCTCTGAATTCTAAATGTTTTCCAGATAAAAAGAAACTAACTAGTTTACAGTCAAATCCCAGAATACCTGCAGAATAATGCTTAACAAATTTGAAGAATGAAAGGTTCAGCACGTTGCATTTAAAGAGGCACTGGAATTATTAAAAGATGTGACTGTTTTTCAAAGGAATGATCTCAGTGAAAACTTTTTAAAGGATGCAGAAATGTCCATCAAGGAAAATTGGGTACCCAGTTCTGTTTCTCTTCACTGCCATCTAGTGGTCATCTGGATATTTGTTATCTAGATACAGGAGTGTATGGGGTGCTCAGGGAGGGGTAGCACCTCTGGTGTAGGGGCATGTCGTGTCCTTTTGTGGCAGCTCGTTCACCTTTGGTCCCCACCTGTCACTCAGCTCTCACCTGTGGCTCCTAGCAGCTGTAGCATGCACAGCGGCCACACCCCGGGCAACAGCTTCGACAGGCTGGCCAAACCAGGTTGAGAGTACCTTCGGTGAAATAGGGACTTGTCTATCCTGAGCATGTGAAGACAGATTCTGGCAGACTGAGCGAATGAAACCTACTAGAATAGGACAACGGTCATGAAGGCAGTCTCTGCAAGTGATGGGTTACGCTAAGAGCATGACAAGTCACAAAAGTCGCCCTGGTCAACCACTGCGCCCAGCCCATCTCCAACTCTCTCGACTCTTGTCCTGCTATTTGGAGCAAGATGGAATCTGGGAAGAGAGAGTGAGGCTGACTATGCGCACCTCTCCCTCACTTTAATCCAATTCACGCGCAAGTCTTGACATCACCCCCAATTGATAGATGTCAAGGTCCTCTTCGCATACGATGGACAAACATCAATCAATCTAGATACAATAGCCCTCATCAGATATTTATAAGCAGGGGTCTCCAACCTTGGCAACTTTAAGACTTGTGGACTTCAACTTCCAGAAATCCTCAGTCAGCAAAGCTGGCTGAAGAATTCTGGGAGTTGAAGTCCACAAGTCTTAAAGTTGCCAAGTTTGGAGACTCCTGTTTTATAGGATTGACTCTGAAATTAAAATTAAGTATATTCAAAAGATCCTCAGATTAAAGAAAAACAAGATGTTGAACTGTGATGTTAAGAGATAAAACATACCACAAATAGAAATGATTAGCAAAATTAATTTGATACTGAATGTGCCAAGTAACCCAGTAATAACTGGGTTAGTTTTTTTTTTTTAAGTAAAAACTGATAGAAGTTAATACATTTAGTGGCTACCAGCTTCAGTGCATAACTCACTTGTCAACATTTCAGGTTTATTATCTCACCCCTGACTTAGAAATTGATTTCTAAGTATTGTGTGAGTAGGCAGAGTTTAAGGGGGTTGCCTTCCAGTTGCTCGGCAGAGAGTTAGGGAGCATTCTATTCCCTACCCAAAGCTTGCCACCAGTTCTTGCAATCAGCACAACTGAATTTTAGTGGTGTGGTTTGGGGTGAATTGGGAAGGGTTTAGCTTGGGATCTTCAGTAAGTAAGTAAGTAAGTAAGTAAGTAAGTAAGTAAGTAAGTAAGTAAGTAAGTAAGTAAGTAAGTAAGTATTGGCTTACTTTAGCATGAGAAAAAAACAGGCCTAAGGTTACATCTATGATATGAAAAAAAATTGGCATTGTCAGATGTATCCTATTTATTTTTCTGTTAAGAGTTTATACATAACCTTTTAAACAGGAGTGACATACATAGTGTTTTAAACTGTTTTTTATTCTATTATGTGTTTTTAATGTTGTAAGCCGCCCAGAGTCCCTAGGGAGTTGGGCGGCATAGAAATACCATTATTAAATTAAATATTAAATTAAATTAAATAGTGTTCCCTCCTATTTTTCTGTTTCACAACAACCTGGTGGGGTGGGGTGAGGGAGAGGGAGAGACTGGTCTAAAGTCACCCAGATAGCATCTATGTCTGAAGGACCTGGGTTTCTTCATTGTTACTTCAGCAACTTAACTGCTCCTCCACACCACTTACGTTAAAATAGTTGTTTTTCCCTATGCCAAGTTTAATTAATACTGAAAAAAGATCTTGTCTTTCCACATCTGGTTCTTAGAATCATAACATATCAAAGAAATGTTAAGAAATAATACATGCAAAACCTGGAGCAATTAATTTACTTGTCCTAGTAAATTAGTTAATTGTTCTATAGTGAGGTGTTATATAATTGGAATCAAAAGTGCATTTAGCAAAAGCAAATTTCTTTATCTGGATGGGAAAAAAAGCTGTTTGATTTTAATAGCAGTTAGCAGATGAAGTTTATAGTCTCATTGCAAATTAATGTATATTTAATGTCCCATTAATTTGGCAGCTGATAATGCCAACAGCCCCTCTTAATTAAGTCATCTGAAGAGTAAAAATAAAAATATATATTATTTTCAATTATATCTAAAATTCAGTATATTTCTGGTTTATATGGGGAAAAAAACCTTTTAAAGTGAAACTTGACTTTGGAATGGATTGAAAACAGCCCAGGGAAAATAAAAAACAAGGGAAGAAAATTGTGAAAAGTTTAGAGAGAAAGAAAATGGAAATCAGCTGTGTTGTTACCAAATGTGAAAGTGAGTTGCAAAGCTTTTAATAAAGTTAAGAACAAAGCCTGTCTTTGCTGTATCACACTTTTTTTTAAAAAAAAGGACACCTTGTTAAAATCACCTTGTTTTCAAACCATCCTGAAACTTTTTTTTAATATTATCGAACAATATGATACTTTATCAGAATTATACTTCAGAGCACAGTGAAGTTACTTGGGGAAAAAAAACCCATCATAATCAACAGGCTGAGGATGGAAAGATGCTGGGAGGTGAGTATTCTTATATTAGACTCCAAAACTTTGATCTTCACAATACAGAAAGGGATTTTGCTTCTTTGACCTACAAGAACTCCAAGCCTGATTGCTAATAGAGGAATCTATTGAATGCTTATGGTTCCTAAGAGGAGAGGAGCCTGCAATTAGATCTACTGATCTTATGGTAATTTTTTGCTTATTATTAGTGGCAACATATTCCTTTCTGAATATGTTAGTAGCTGCACCATTTTCGCTGGCTTTTTCCCTTTTTCTGCCACTCTAAGATAAAAGGGGAAAGAAGAGAACAAAGATAAGGGGATTCCATCTACAGATTTTGTTCCTTTGTATTACTGTACTCCCCAAAACAATGTAGAAGAAACAGAGACATCATCATATGCTACTCAGATAAGGGTCACGGTCAGTAGTGGTTCTAAAACCCGTTGCTACCTGTTTGTGTGCGTGTTTGCGCACGCATGCAACACTTGTGCGCATGCGCAGAAGCGTCCCGGGTGGGTGGGCGGAGACTTCCGCCGCCGGCGCTACTGGTTCGCAGAACCGGGCCGAACGGGGAGCAACCCACCGCTGCTCATGGTGTATTATTACAGTTTATAAAATATATTCGGGTTCCTACCCTTCTTCTGCTAAATTTAATAACAGAAAAATAATATGTTTATTTTGGACTTCCGGGGAAGAAATGAAGAACTGAAAACAGAGCTAGACCACAACAGAATAAAGAGCCAGTAAGTAAACCAGTTCTTTATAATTGCTTTTTGGACAAGGAGAACACTTGAGATCACTCACAAGTGCTCCAGATTGTTGCTCATCATGAGGAGACTCCAAGTCAATTGTCTCTGGTGAGTTCAGAGCTCTGGGAGACAAGGGAATAACCATCTTGTTCAAACCATGATCAGCACCTTCACAAGGACACTGGGTTTGCATACTTCTGTGTCTAATCACTTTTGGAAATTTCTTGTTAGCTGCTTTCAGCTATTACAAAACTTTGGATGGTCAAGTCCAACATTTCCTTCAATCATTAGCAAAAGAAGTTTTGAATGCTAATTTAAAGATTTTTTAAAACAATTTTTTAATAAACAGCAAAAGGGTAGTTAGAACTTTGATTTTAGAAAGTTACAGGTGGGCCAAGGTTCCAAATGGATCTGAAATAAGATTTTTGAATTATTTATAAGAATTCCTGGGATGGGAATCCTTCCTTTTGTTTTTAATTATTTTACAAAAACATGATAGGGTGGAACTTTGAAGATTGGAAACTACAGGCACTAAAGGACCTAAAGTTTAATTTTAGAGAAGAACATTTAAATTTGACTTATTAATACAAAAGATTTTAACACTGGAAATATTGAAGGATATTTTTGAACAATGGATCCAGAAGTTAATTTGAAGAGTATCTGTTGCTACAGATAAACTATTTATAGGAGAGAAACAAGTTTTACTGGAAAAGACTGGGACTGATCTGAAAGTGGATTTTAAAATGACAGGCTACAAGAATGATATGGGTAAAGATGATATACAAAAGAAACTGGCTAATCTGTTAATATTTAAAGGGATAACAAATCAAGAGAGCAGCCTGGATAATTTTCATATGTTGGATTTAGCAAAGAGGCTTGTTAAAGCTTTGAAGAATTTTGTGAAAAGGGACATAGAAAAAAATGAAAAATCATTAAGTTCTAGTACATTATTTGAAGGGCCCGAAGATCAAGATTGTTAAAAGTCAAAGGAAGGAATATAAAGTTGGCTACTCATAATAACCTGCCCTCTGGAACAAGATTCCCCCCCAAGATCTGAATGGCCCCACTCAGTCACAGCAATAGGTACAGTATGCAATAACTCACCACTTCTTCCTTGGAGCCTCCGTTATTAATCAAAAGCAGACAACCTTTTCCAGGCCATTAATTTTTGGTAACTTTCGGGGCCTGAAAGTCACCTGGCCCAACCTTTTCCCTTTGCACGTCTCTTTCTGATCTCAGTCCCCGGTTCCAGAAAACCCCCAGCATCTCCAAGCTAAAACACAGGCATGGAGATCTAGCTTAAGCCTTCTTCCTCCCCATCTCCAATCCATAAATATTTAATGCCATTCTCCATACCATGTAAAGTGGTCCTAATACAAAAGTTGGTTTTTCTTACAGCAGGTGTGTTGTGAATGCTGCATCTTATACATTTTCCCCTTTTTCTTACAGTGGAAAACTTCAAAATAATTTTTTAAAAATACCTATTTTTTCAAGCAGCTCCATTTTGACTTTTTGACTTTACTTTTCCTCAATATTTATAAACAATAATAAATAACCATACAATGGAGACCTTAATATTAAGCACTGAGCTAAATATAGAAACTTTTTTCATATTATGAAATAATTTTGTATTTGGCAATTGCCTAGCAGTGCCATGCTTAGCTTTAATTGTACAGTTGTAAAAAATAGTTTGGAAACTATATTTAAGAATGATATAATTTTTCCCCTCCTTATCTTTAAAGATTTAGCTTATCAAAAACATCACATTTGTAGTTTGTATCGTAAAAATATCACTGTACTCAGCTATCATCTGTATTTTACAACATCTCATAAGGCAGTAAAACTATTACTCAGGGGCAAAAACACATCTAAATTTTGTTTAAGAGTCTCTCCATTTCTTTTTCTGGTTTCTCCTATAGCTGAACATCATTTCTTGAAACCTGATCCCATTTCTACTGCTGCTCTAAACTCTGCTTTATCTTTCTATCTTTTCATTGTATGTGCTATTACCTGAAGTTCATGCCTTTCTCTAATTATAGTGAATGTGCTAAATGCTCATAGATTATTGACTGGTTCTTATTTGATTATTTGGTATACAAACTTCAAATATTCCTTCAGCTACATTCCCCATAAAGTGCCGACTACTTATTGTTTGATTGACCTATAATTCAGTAATCTCAAATGTTATTTAATAAAATGTATTGTTTGGTTATTAATCATAGTTTTATTTTTGGACTGTTTCAAGACAGAAATGAAATTATGGAAAACTCCAGTTTGCTGTCTTTTTATAGGGTGAAATTATGGCAGTGTACTCAGTCTTGCCTCATAATAATATTCAAATACTTTTATCATAAAGTTCTCATATAACTCACACATATGTAAATAATTCCTTATCTATTAAAACAAGAATGTTTGTGACTATGTGAACTGCAATGAGGTAACTATATCTCCAGAGTTAGCAGGACTTGAATTTTTGGCCATTCTTACCACCTCATCTTCCCAGTGTTAAGTTTTATTGATGTTTTTAATCTGTCTGATATTAGTTGAACTGAGATATGAAATTTAGCGGTCAATCTGATCTGATTTCGCTGTCAGATTTCAACAGCATGGGCTCAGGGTATGACTAAGAAAACAAAGTACACTCAAGAGTCATATGAAGCACACATATTTCTGACTACTGTGATAGAACTTTTCTCATTTTATCTGTATATGTCACAATTCTAAATAAGCTATGAAAGAATTGATATCCAGTTGACAATACAATGTTTGGGTCTGTATGTATGATTGTGGTTTTACATTATTTTTTGCTTTATCCATTCCTTCTACACTGCCAAAATAATGGGTTATCATATATTTTGGATAAAATTACATTTCTTGCTCTTCCCCCAAAAATATGGAAATACAGTTAAAAGCATATAGGTAATAGAAGAGAAAATAATAATAAGATTGCTATATAAGAGGAAATGATAAATTCACTATTTATTTATTCATTCATATCTGCAAACTATCCAATTTTATTGCCCATAGTGCACATACAAATTATTAATTTCAATACAGAGTAAGTCATGTAAAACCTCTTCTGAAGAGCAGCACTAAAATGTTTTATATCCTGGCAATGAAACAAAGTAGGTTATGTCCCATTAGAAGTGAGATGGGAAAAGGCCATATGAGTGATCCAAATAAAAAGAGGAGAAAGAAAAGAGAGAGAGAGGCAGTATGTCAAAACAATAACATAAATGTACATTTTATAAAATAGTCAAAACCCCATAAGATAATGACATGTTTATTGCATTCTGGAAAAAACACAAGTCCAGTCAATCTAAACCCGCAATTAGAAAATTAATATGGAAACTGATTTGACAATTAAAAGATTCTGCTGACCAACATATTTTTTTAACCTTGTTTATGAAATGCTAATAATTAAAGTCTTTACTTCTGGTGTTTTTGCTAGACATTTCTACTGCAGAAAAGATCAAAAGGGATAGGTAACCGCAGGACCTGAAAAAGCAACAGGACCAATTATCCAGCCAGATCCCATTTTATTTTTCATCCTGGAAGGCCTTGCTTAGGAAATAAAATTTAATGAGAAAAACAATGTAAAGCTTTGAGCAGCTATTAGAATTCCTCAAGCATGTTCCTTTTGAAAGGGAGCACTGAAGTTTGAAAATTTAAGTATCAGATATACAGCAAAGAGCAGCTGTTTCACTCAGAAGCCTGCACACAACCCATAACCAGATTTCCCTAAATATTTGTGTTCTACCATCAATTTGTGGTTTAAGAATTTTACATGACAAGGAAAAATTAAGTTAAACGGTCAAAGGAGTCAATCCATGTTAAAAAAAAAGATAGATTATTATGCATAACTTGTAATGCATAACTGACCTATAAGGACCTAATAGCATGACAGGTACTGTGTAAATCTTTTAAAAATACAGAAACTCGAGCTCCAATATAAAACATAGCTAACTATATCAATAACGGAGAATATTTGTAGTTCAGGGTTGAAATGAGGGGTCCTCTGAGCTTAGTTATTTTCTTGCAGATGCTTCATTTCCCAAACTAGGTAATATCAGTCATTAGCACTGATGATGTTACCTAGTTTGGGTAATGAAATGTCTGCAAGAAAACCACCAAGCTCGGAGAGCACCAAGGACCCCTCATAGCTAACCATATTAAAAAATAGGTCACTAAAAACCCTTCCCGGCACATTCAATGTACAAAGATTCACCCTGGGAAGAACATTAGAGATGCATTTTAATAAAAAAAAAGATAAGATCTATCTCTTAATGGTCTGTGCCATTCAATAAGTGGTAGGATAAAGGTAAGGGTGGGCATACATTTAAAAACAGACAAAAAAATTGAAGAATCCCGCATATATATTACCACAAAGGAAAAGCCATACAGATAGTCCTCGGTTAATTACTATATTTGGGATTAGGAACTCCATCACTCAGTGACCTGGTTATAAAGTGAAAAATCACATGACCACTCTGACTTAAATAGCAATTCTAGTTCAGGACATTAAGCAAATCACCTGCAGTCATTAGGTGGCAAATAAGACCTTGAGTTGTGACATCACAAAACCTTGAGTTGTGACTTCCTGCCGGCTTCCAGTGATTTTGCTTGCTGGAAGCTGGCAGGGAAGATCACAAATGGTGACCATGTGACCATGGAATGTTGCAACTACAATAATTGCATGTTAGTTACCAAGCACCCAATCACGATCACGTGACCATGGAGATGCTATGACAGCTGCAAATTTAAGGACCTGCTGTAGGTTTCCTCATTCAGTACTGTTATAATTTCAAACAGTTGCTCGTTCAGTGCTGTTATAATTTCAAACAGAATGAACAGTCGGTAAATGAGGACTACCTGTTGTATGAACAAAACAGAATCAATTTATCCCAACATAGATAAATTAAGAAATAATTATTCACATTTAAATAGAAATATAGCCCATCAAAGTGAGCAAGACTGACCAAGGGATCTATGGACTTGCTCAGTCTGCAGATAGCGCTGGACCGGCTCAGGCCAGAGGACTCCGGGACCTATCACTGCGCCGCTGGGGAGTGGATCCCGGATCCCGATGGCAGCTGGCAGCAGATCACTGAGAAGTGGGTAGCACTGGCTGATGTCTCCATTCAAAGTATAGCGAGCCAGCTCTCGGTGTCTGCCCCCCCCCCCCAGAGCCCTGCTCAGCCCCAGAGATTCCCTGGAGCTCTTCTGCAACGTTAAGAGCTTAAGCAATGTTAAGATATCTGATTTGCTTTCTAATTAAATGTTTATTACAGCCAAAGACCACTGCAATTAAAAATACTCAAGGAATATAGTTAAAAATTCTAGAATAAAATAATAAAAAATAAAACCTATGTTGAAATCATAATCTGGCATCCTATCTGTCAGTTGCATGTAAACAAGAACACGGCCTAAGCTATAATATAATATTGGTCCTTCAATTGTGGAGAGAAAGCTTAGAGAAAGCTCCATGGTTTCTGGCTCCAGATTCTGTCAGATATACTGTCAGCCATACCAGTTATTTTAGCTAGTTAGAGATAGTAAATCATCGGAAAGCCTTTTCGCTTGCCCAATGCCATGCACCAGCCATCCTGGATGGCAAATATAAAGGGATACTATTGGTTGAAAGGCTCTGTCCCTGTGATTCTGGACAGGTGGAAACCTCTGGACACATCCTTCTTCGCTGCTCTTTTTATAGAGACATTCAAACAAAATTTGTCCTCCCGATAATTAATAGTATCCTGGCTGTTCTGACACTGTTTATCTTCAGTGGCTGCTTAAAAACAGACGGATTGTAGTCACAGTGCAGGTAGCTAGATTCTGCACAGCATCACTAAAGATTAGTTGGAGCCTGATGAATAATCCATTATAGCTATTTTACGTAATTCATGCACTAAATCTTTTGGCATTATCACCTTGTTTCCCTTCTAGTGGTTGCTTACTTTAAAACCAGATTTGGATCCTCAAGACAAACTCCAAGTGAGACCAGAAAACCAGAACAATTTTCTCCCAGACTGTAAATAGGATAGTACATTGTTCGCCACAACGGTGCTCCATGCACAAACAAAAAATATTCTCAATTTGTTTTTGCTTAATCTCTCCTAGAAATGTAAATCTTAAGGAGGTTGTAAATGGTCCAATGAATGTTTCAGAAAGTGGACCAATTTCATTCCCAACACAGCCATTTCAAACAACACGTAACTATCAAGTTCCCTGCTATTAGAGTCTCTCTCTGATTCTTGTATATGCTCGCCAAAAAAACACCAAAGATGCATCTTCTTTCAAATCTCTATGAAGTCAGTGGAGTCACAGGGAAGCGGAAAGGATGTGTGATCATCACAAGCAGCATCTAGTGTTCTAGTCATAGAGAAAGAGCAAAGGCACAATAAAGAGAAGGTTGATTTGGTTGTAGTGTCCAAGGAGAGAAATATAAAAGAAATATCACTGAAGAACATTTGTCAAGAAGAGAACACACAGCAATGAGTTACCGAAGGTCAAGTGAGGCTATCTTTTAATCTTGATTTTTTTATAGCCAGAACTGGAGCAGCGAATTGTATACAGCAGACAAGCGGAATGAGTGGGCAAAATTACTGTGTCATCAAAACACTACACAAGGCTTGCCTCTTTATAGGCCTCAATAAAAAATAATGCATTCTTCGGGTAAAATGTTTTCTAAGGCACTTTCAGCAAATTTATGAACCATGCTTCCTAGATGATTAGTGAGGGCACGCTAAAATTGGGTAGATAATTAAGGTGGAAAGCAGGTATCTAAATCATAAAAGCTTAAGACCATGAAAAACATGCCATGAACACTTGTGGGGTTATAATTTTCGTCGCTAGATTATGGGTGACGAGCAAGATTAAAGGGCAGTAACATAAGAAGCAATTGCTTAACACATTTGGAACAATCTGGTGTTCTCTCTTTTATTCTTATTCAATCTTATTCAAGATTGCCTTAATCTGAGTGGTTTGCAGATTTGATTTCACAGTAGGTAAGTTTTAAGATAATGTTTGAAGCTAAGAGAAACTCAGCTGTGTACAAAAGTAGGCTGAAAATTTCGGGCATGGAAAGACTTAAGTGCAGAATCTGAAAGGGTGTTCACTGAAGTATTAGCACATAAATAACAGGAAATATACTATATTATATATGGAAGAAAAGTATATTAAATGTACTTTTAAAATGGTGATGAAATATGTTGATATTTGCCCTCAATGGCTACCTGTACTGCCACTGATATTAGAATACTGCTAAATTATGTTTTGAAGCTAATCAAGCTTAGCTTTGCCTACTGGAAACATGTTAGAGAAAAAAATGATGAAACTTATGCATTAAGGATTCATATACTCAAGGTTACCTAGCCAGATGGAACATTTCATTAACTGCAGTAGAAGTAATTTTGTGGGAGAACTTTGCATGAATTAGGCGTGATATCTACAAATAATAATTTTTGTTTGTAAGGTTCCTTTATCCAGATGAATTAAAACCCAACTGTTGCTTTTTTCAGTTTTTAGAAATACATATTCTCCCAAAAATAAAAGGTTGGGGGCAAGTGGAGATGAGGAGAACAGGTGAATCTAAAGTACAAAACAGTCAACTGCCAAAAAGTGTTTTTTTCATATTAACTTGTTAGATTAATTTGACTTATTGTGTTGATTTACTACAGAAATCTTTTTTTTGAACAGAAAAATAAGTTCAGTACAAACATGCTTTAACTAGATTCAACTGATACAAATCCAACCACTTTAGATATAGATACTGTATCAATTCATTTCATTTAATTGTGTTCTCCATAGCAAGGCAGGTAATTCCCACATAAAACTTCATTCAAGCATAAGTCATTGGAGGGATGCTGTTTTATACAATTGTGAAGAGAAGGAAATTTTCAAAGGTAAGAGAATAAACCCTATGCAATACAACTTTTGATCGAAAGCAATGCTTATGATTTACTGTTTATTTAGAGAGAATTCAAATATTATGGTTTGATCAGAGAAAGGAACAAAGCCACTGACAAAACATTATTCCTTTGTTTCTTTCATAAAGGGTAAGTTCATACAATATATATTTTCTACCTTCTATGAGAGAAGACAGATGGAGGGTGGTGGTGAAACAGGAGGGGAAAAAACCTATATAAATTCAATGGGTATATGCTATTGATCTTTTTTTAAAAAAATTGGAAATCAGTGTTTGCAATACAAAAACCAATTACGGAACGTAATACCTAAAATACATTATGTTGACTGATTAGGAACAACAATTCACTCATTCTCCCAATTTAGGCTGCAAATCATTTTATAGAAAGGAAAATATCAGGCCCTTTTCTCTATAGTGACTATAGTATATACCAGAAGTGTCAAACTCAAGGCCCACGGGTTGCATCCAACCTGGGGGTGTGCTTAGATCTGGCCCGTGAGGCCACCCTGGAGACAGTGAAGGACCAGCCCGCAGTGCCTTGGCCTGGCCTAGGCCAACCGGGCACTGATCTACAACCCAGTGGTGGCTGGCAGCGTGGTAGAGGAGGCTGTGGCAGCCGAAAACAGAGCTCGAGGGTCGGGCTTGACTCTTGCCCTCCGCTGCCTAGGGCTCTGGACAGCCTGCACCACTGTCCGGGGTCCTCTGCATGGTCTGAGAGGGACGGTGAGGCTCCTCTGGATGACAAAGTTTTGGCCCTATCCCTGGTCTCGCTTCCTCCGTGGAAGACAATGGATCCCCCCAGCTCTGCCCAGGCCACCACAGGCGCTCCCGATACGAGTGACATTAAGCTGATCCCCCTTGGCCCCTCCCCAGATCAAACACAACCCTGATGCGGCCCTCAATGAAATCGAGTTTGACAAACCTGGTATATACTAACAAATAGTGTCTATCTATCCAATTGCTCCTGTCGGAACTCACCTAGATGTACATATGCTCTGTGTTTAATCCTGCAAGACAAGATTATTACATTGCCCCAACAGAAATGGTAAGTTGAGTCCCTTGCTAATAAAATAATAAAGGAAACACTGAATAAGGAAATTGAGGAGAACACAAACTGGAGTTAGATAAAAGCCATTGGGAAGATTCCCAAGGTGACATGGGAGAGGGGGAATTGGTGAATGGGGGTGAGTTGAAGCAATCATACAAACGAGCAGGCTGACGAGGACTTCCATTCTGATTATGTAACAGTGGGGGCTCTGCAATGGCCGTAACTTCAGGGACAGGTCCTAAATCTCTTTGTTCACCTGAGAGTTGCCCTAATTTCAAAGGTTACGGAATGAAGGTTGCAAATTGAGAAGTACCTGTAAAGTTCTACTACAAAAACAGGATTTGGCCATATTTCTTCACACATCCAAAATACACATGAGCTGGTTCAAACCACAAAATTCTCCGTTACCTACACATTACTTTGCAGAGTGCTTCTTTCCAGAACTGGTAAAAAAAAATGCCATTAAGAACAGTACAGCATATGCAACATTTCCAGGTGCTATTCAGAATATAGAATAACAGAGTTGGAAGGGACCTTGGAGGTCTTCTAGTCCAACCCATTGCTCAGGCAGGAAACCCTATAACAGGGGTGTCAAACTCATGGCCTGTGGACCGGATGCGTCATGTGCTGGCCACGCCCACCCCAGGTTTAACGAAGGGGAAAAAGTTGCAATACGTCACGTGATGACGTGATGCTGCGAGTTTGACACCCCTGCCCTACATCACTTCAGACAAATGGTTGTCCAACATCTTCTTAAAAACTTCCAGTGTTGGAACATTCACAACCTCTGGAGGCAAACTGTTCCACTGATTAATTGACATTTCTTCTTAGTTCTAGGTTGCTTCTCTCCTTGATTAGTTTCCATCCATTGCTTCTTGACCTGCCCTCAGGTGCTTTGGAGAATAGTTTGACTCCCTCTTGTTTGTGGCAACCTCTGAAATATTGGAACTATCATGTCAGCCCTCATCCTTCTTTTCATTAAACTAGACATAACCAATTCCAGTTCTTTATATGTTTTAGCTTCCAGTCCCCTAATCATCTTTGTTGCTCTTCTCTGCATTCTTTTCTAGAGTCTCAACATCCTTTTTACATCGTGGCGACCAAAACTGAATGCAGTATTCCAAGTGTGGCCTTACCAAGGCATTATAAAGTGGTATTAACACTTCACGTGATCTTGATTCTATCCCTCTGTTAATGCAGCCTAGAACTTTGTTGGCTTTTTTGGCAGCTGCAGCACCCTGTAGCTCCCATTCCAATTCACATGCTTTGCATCTAAATCATCCATATGGGGTTCTCAGCACAGCTACAGCCTTCATGCTTCTTCTCAGACTTCCTTCACATTGTCTACACGCAATTATGAAAAGTCCGAACCCTGCTATGAAAACTGCAGAATACTTAAACATAGGACTGATAGTTTTTCTCTTATGTAAAATTAAGTGAGGAACAGCTAGAGGATTTTCACAGTTGGCAAGAGACATGGCACCTCATTCTCTCCTTTAATATGCTTTTCATCATCTGGAAAAGTTTGGATCTCCAAAGACATTTTTTATCTATTATGCACTTGCTTGATGCTAAACTGCTGTCATTTAAAAAAAAAGTAAGGGGGGGAATTGCCTAGGACAGCTATTTGAATCAAAGGAGATATATATTTGATAAAAGAAATCTAAGGAGAGCCGAAAAAATAAAAGAACAACAATTAAAAAGGGAATGATCTTTTCTTTCCTTCCCTTGATTGTCAAATTAAAAGAGCAGTTCCTTCAACTTTATTTTCCTTCCTTATTAAATGTAGCCTGCGTATCAGTAGCATTTGAAGATGAGTGAGGTACGTTAATAGCTCTTGCAAATTGTGTATATAATGGAACTTGTCTTTAATGGGCATATTTCTTATTGATCTGGTGTAAGTCTCCCACTTTTTTCAATTAATAAAGCAAATCCAACTGTGAAAAGCTTTGATGTTTTGTCACTCTTCTTTTTCCCCTTTTAGTTTTAATCCTCCTTGTTTAGGTATTTCTCATGTAATATCCGTAGCTATCACCCACTCTCCAATTCTTTGGTTTGTATCATCTTATGCCAAAAGATTTAACCTATTTTGAATACCATCATCTATACTAGCCTCATGGACACGTACTGTATATCCTGGCCCTTAATTATCTGTTTTTTTAATTCAGAATTGATATGGGATTACAGGTTTGTAAAAAAGGGAGTTTTTTTGTAATTGGTATGGGAAATGTGTTACACCAGGAAGCACTGTTTTTCTTTTTGTAAAAACCTTATATACTGTGCCATCAATTTTGCGCAAAACATTAGTTCAAATGTTTATTTTTTTGAATGAACATTGTGTTAAACTGTGATTACAGAATTGGCTTTGATAAAAACAAACACTACATTGCCTCTTTTGAAATATAAAAGTGTACATATTATTTTGAGGACATTTCATTTTGTTTACTTAATATATATATACACACACACACAAATACACACACACTGAGTTTGTTCTGTGAAGTCCTTGATGCTCTCTGAGCTTAGTTGTTTTCTTGCAGATGTTTTTTCATCAAACTAGGTAACATCAGTGCTAGAAGTGTATAGGGTTTGCTCTGTTATTATATACTAGTGAGTGACTTGTCTTGTCAGTGTTGATGGGAGCGTTCTTGGTGGTTCCTTGATTAGGCTGTTATTTATTGTTAGCTTGTTTGTCTGTTTTGGTAGGTCCATGATTGAGGCATTATTTACTTGATTATTGATTTAGTATTAATCTTGTTGTTAATCTCTGCTCATATAGATGTTGATTGCTGGTAAGAAAGCATTTTGATCTTTTTGTTTCTTTTGTTTCTTTTTGATTGTTTCTTTTGCTGGCTCCTCAGTTTTATTGTTTGTTTGTTTGTTTGTTTATTACTTGGATTTATAAGGCCACCCAATTCAAACAAAGTGTCTTTGAGTGGTATATAGTAATAAAAAACAAACAAGCAATAAACCAAACATATAACATTAAAATATATCCAATTTATGAACATAAAATAGGAAACGTCAAAAAAAAAATCCAAAAGGGATTTCCATCCAACTAGTCCCTAATGCCTGGAGGGAAAGGCCTGGTCTTAACAGCTTTCCTTACAGTGTGTAGAGTTGGGGCCTGATGTACATTAGTGGGGAGAGAGAGATCGTTCCAGAGAAAGGTGACCATCGCAGAAAAGGTATGCCCCCTGGGTCCCATAAAAAGTTAAGATTCAAAAGAAGGAACTCTTTATCAGTTTTTAGTTGATAAAGAAATGTTGGCCTCACTTTGAAGCAATACCAAATTTTAAAGGTAATGCTCAGCAGTATATAAATCAGCTTCCGGGGGGGGGGCTCTTTTCTTCAGTATTTGGAAACTTTTCCTTCTGTTTTAGATGAACTGCAGACTGTGATGCCCTCCAAAATGGACAGAGTTATGATTAGTCCTAATTATAGTCCTAATCCTAATCCTTGAATACAGCTCACCTGTCTGGAACCCACACTGCATATCGGACATTAATACAATCGAGAGAGTCCAGAAATATTTCACAAGAAGAGTCCTCCACTCCTCTGCTCGCAACAGAATACCTTATTCCACTAGACTTGAAATATTGGGCTTAGATAATTTTGAGCTACATCGCCTTCGATCTGATCTAAATATAGTTCATAAAATCATCTGCCACAATGTCCTACCTGTCAATGAATACTTCAGCTTCAACCACAACAATACACGAGCACACAATAGATTCAAACTCAATGTAAACCGCTCGAAAACCGACTGCAGAAAATACGACTTCAGCAACAGAGTGATCAATGCCTGGAATGCACTACCTGACTCTGTGGTTTCTTCCCCAAACCCTCAAAACTTTAACCTTAGACTGTCTACAGTTGACCTCCCCCATTCCTAAGAGGTCTATAGGGGGCGTGCATAAGCGCACCATTGTGCCTACCGTCCCTGTCCTTCTGTCCTATTGTCTAAATTTACCTATACATACTTTGCTTTTGTTTATGTTTATATCATACCTGTTATCTTGTACACGTGTTAACAAAATAAATAAAATAAATAAATAAATAAATAAAATAAAATTATGGAAAATTGAAAGTAGCCAACCTCAAACCAATTACAATTCCAAAGAGGACTAATTTCAACTAGCAAAATCTAAGAACCACATTAGCCTTTTCATATGTAATGCAAAAGCTAGCATATAAACCATGGTTCCTTTAAAAACAACAACACCATAACAGTTTGGTTTGCATATAACACAACAGTAAATCCTTTAGCAGAGAAGTAGCCGCTTCTCATTTTTTTTATGATCACAACAGAAAGAAAGCAGGCAGGGTTTGAGTTGATCTCAAAAGCCAAATGTGAACATTTTTTGTTGAAATGGGCAGTACAGCAGCTAACACTCCATTTATAGTTTTATTTTTCATGCAGGCTAGGGCTTAAACAAACTACAGTAGTTTATTACGCTTACCATAACTTTGCATTAGAATGAACAGTCATGCTACAACTGTACATTTGGAAAAAAATATGTGGGCAATATGTGCTCTTCTTTTTTAACCAGCCCTCACTGAGGTTGACGAAAGAGAATGTGCTTTAGAAAACTCTTGCAAAGGCAAGAATTTCAGAGAAGCTCTTGATTGTGGGAGTTGAACATTATTTATTTGACTCCACATGTGGCAATCAGCACTGCTGAGATTTTGGTCTGTCAAATAAAAGAAGACAAAATCTGACAAACCTTCCTGGGCTACCAGAATGGATTAATGCCTAATACAGTGGATTTAGTCACAGCCCCTATTCATTTTGACACAGGAAAGCAGGCCAGTGAAACCAGCAGCATAATGATATGCTGAAGTTAGAGGAAAAAGAGAGAGCAAATGAGAAGGCCCAGACTGGGCTTTGGAAAGATGCAGCTTCATCCCTGGAGTGGGAAGAAAGAATGAAAAAAAGTCCACTACTTAGGAATGTTTATTTTTCATTTTCCAAGAAGTAATGGATATATTTTATGGAGACTATTCACATTGACTAAATGTGCACATTTTAGGCTTTATTATTACCTTTTTAATAAAGATGATATTAGCATCTTAGTATGGCATCCATGCCTCTTTTTGAAGTTTAGGAAACCATGTTTTTCCTTTCAGCCAAAACCCATTTCCTTTAATGTACAAAAGCTAGTCCTTTCAACAACCATACAAGGAAGTGCTCTGAAGCCCTTGATTAAAGTAAATATGTGTGAGGAAAAAAATGCAACATATTTTAAGGGTCTAACTAAACAAAGCCCTTATTGGACATTAATGTCTATTACTGTTTGATTGGCTGCTTTCTGATACATACTGAATGCAGGCAATCATTTGTTTCACTATATATAAAATTTGGACTGCTCCCTTAATAAACACTTATTTTGCTTTGGCTGAAGTACTTGTGGTTTGCAAAGGTTCTGAGAATTGGTCTCTCAAATTCAGGGACAAGTTTCTTTCCAGCTTCATGCCAGCTTAGATCCCTGATTTTTATGGGGAACGTTATCTGCCATCAAAAAGTCATACCATTTTGATGTTAGATTCTAGCTTAATTTCATTAAACAAAGAGTTGACCAATGTACAATAATGCTTCATGTGTTTGATTTTCAAGGAGGAAAAATCTCTTTATGCTATTTCTCACCTCTGGCTCTTAAAAAACAATCCAATTAATTAATCCAAATAGATTGTCAGAAATTTGAACACTGTGACTGAATTTATTCTTAGAAGAATTGCAGATGAAGTAGTTGTAACACTAGACTGTTAAAAGTGAATGTCTTAGCTGTTTGGCAACCTGAGTGTATAGCTAATGCATAGCGTGGCCATTATTTCTTACATGTTTCCCCAGGGCTAACACCTGCCATGAATGCACATAAAAATAATAAGTTTCTCAATGATAGTTTGATATATGACCATTAAATTTAGCTTATTAATTTCTAGCATATTGGTTTCATCAATTATCACCTCAGGAGTTCCTTTGATGTCGAACGAGGCAGGAGTTCTTTTGGAAGTGATGAAATCTAAAAGGTGTATTGTTATTTTTGCTGAAAAATTCTTTGTCTCTAGAGGTTCATTGTTGAAACTCTATGAAAACTCAGAGAACTCAATCACTTCGCATGGCTGATTTGACAACATCTGATGCTGTGATGGCTACAGGAAAAAAATGAACTATTTGGGCTTTATTACAGACCTGTGCTTAATATTGCTCTTAATACACATTAATTTAGTTCTCCAAAATTGCAAGAATTAGTAGATTTCTAAGAATTCAGATCTGTTGACAGAACATATTAACTATGCATGATCTCAGGCAAAATGTAGTTGCTGGAAAACATGCCAGGTCACAACATGCTCTTGCTCTAGACCAGAAGTCAGCAACCCAGGGCTCTGGAGCCGCATGTGGCTCTTTCATCCCTCTGCTGCGGCTCCGTCGCTCAAAATATGCGTCACAACCACAAATGTGTGATAACCACTGGCACACGATTTATTGAGCTTTTCGACCCCTGGTAGGCCAACCATGGATAAATCCAAGAAAAGAAAAGTTTCAGAAGAAAACAGAACATTTAATTCAACTACATATGCTAGTTCTGTGGCCGCTCAGGAAATAGTCAGGCACAGGAAGGGTTTTGTGGCTCCCGGTGTTTTCTTTTCTGTGGGAAACGGGTCCAAATGGCTCTTTGAGTGTTTAAGGTTGCCGACCCCTGCTCTAGACCAACATTTTTACAAAAGGGGAAATCCAATTTACAAGCAGCAGAGAAATGTATGAGTTTTGTTTGATCTTAATTATTAGCCATTAGCTCAGCACTGATTGGTTGAAATATCTTCATTTCTTTCTAGCCAAGAAGGAGACTCTCTTGGCAATTGCGCTAGAATAGAATAAACATAATTTATAAACATATAATTCATGATTGAACAGTATAGTCTTGATGCTTTCTGAGCATTATTCTTTGCTTGCAGATATTTCATTATCCAACTAGGTAACATCATCAGGGCCAGTGAATGTAGGTTAGCAGCTGGCCCTGCCAGTAGTGGTGAGGGTGTGGTTTTCTCCTTGGTAGATCCTTGATTAGAGTATTGTTTTCTGCTTCTCTGGTGTTAATCTGTTTACTGGATTTTGCCTGCTGGAGAGGATGTTTCCTTCTTAGCTTTGTTATCATCTCTTACCATTTGAATAGTATATAAATATGGTTTATCTCTATGTGTCTATTGATGGTTTTGCCTGAATGTCAAGCTTCCAAGAATTCCCTATTTGGTTTACAACAAAACAGTTTCAGATGTGAATGGGAAGTCATGGCCAACAAATATCCTTCATAACATGGAAGAACCTTACACTCAAATGTTATGTGTACCAAGAAGATTGTGGTTGTATAAGATCAGCTTCCTCTTTCAATTTATTTTTGCATTCACACACACACACACACACACACACTGCTTAGACTCCATTAACTAAAACATAAAGGTATATGTACCAATATGTGGGAAAGAGTATAAACTCTAGAAATAAAACACAAAATCATGAAGGAGCCTTGAGTATGCATAAGCCCACCAGCATGCCCATCGTCCCTGTCCTAAAGTCCCCATGTATTTTGTAAAATATCATGTACTCAAAACCATGCTTGTACTTTTATATATATGCACATTAATGTTTTGTATTCATATACACGCTTGACAAAAAAAAAGTTCAATAGAGAAGTACAGGCATTTCCCCACAGTGCAACATTTGAATGTCAGTCTTTTATCAGGCAAAGGTACTTGTGAAAAGTGCCACTTATACCACAACATCAATGGAAAACTATCTTTTAAATGGAAGAGGGATATCATTGAAGATAGCCCCAACATTTGGTGGTCCCCAGTTCATTTCCAGTCCCAACTAACATATTGGTCTTTATTTAAAGATGGTTCTTCATATATATTTTTATCACACCTTAATATTCCAAATGCAGCAACTTTGTCTTTTTAGCATTGGCCCCCAATTCTGGATAGCTTATCTCAGTGGTATACAGTATGCCTGGTGCCAACTCCGTTTTAATGTTTTCAGTGTGAAGCAGGGGACTTTCATTATCTAAGACTTTTTAATCAATTGATGTATGGTTGTTAAATATATATGCTGCTCAGCAAATTTTTAATTCTTTGGACTGCGGTTTTAATGATTTTGTCGCTTTATCATTTTATTACACATTTTTTAATTATTGTGTTATATTCTGTGTTTTAATTATTCAGAATTTTAATTGATGATTTTAGTTGAAATCACCAGGAAGACTTGGCTTGGAAGGGGTGGCATTGATAATGCAAAAATACACATTTAAATGCAATAAGGTTACAAGGTTAGTAAGACACACCAACAACAGCCAAACCTCCTACAACTGACCCTATCCCATTGGGTTCACAACCCCTAGTGATCACAGAAAAGGAAGTGCAAGACCTATTTCACAGACAAAAGCCAGGCAAAGCTCCAGGCCCAGACAAGATAACTCCTTCCAGCTTAAAAGTCTGAGCTGGCCAATTGGCCCCCATCTTCATCTGAATCTTCAATAAATCGCTAGAGATGTGCTATGTTCCTTCTTGCTTCAGTCGCTCTACTATCACCCCAGTGCCGAAGAAGCCCACCATCAAGGAACTGAATGACTACTGACCAGTTGCTCTAACATCTTAGTTATGAAAACCTTTGAAAAGCTAGTGCTGTCCCACTTGAAAACCGGACCCGCTGTTAGACCCCCTGCAATTTGCATACCGAGCAAATAGATCAACAGACGATGCTGTTAATATGGCTCTGCACTACATCCTACAACATCTTGAATCTCCAAAGACATACACTTTAGTTCAGCATTCAATACCATCATTCCAGTCATTCTTCTAACTAAGCTAAAACAGCTAGCAGTACCAGAACACACTTGTAAGTAGATCATTAGTTTCCTAACAGACAGGAAGCAGCAGGTGAAGCTAAGCAGAATCACATCAGAAACCTGTACAATTAGCACAGCCCACCCCCCCCAAGGCTGTGTGCTCTCTCCACTTCTCTTCTCTCTATATACCAATGAGTGCATCTCAAACAATCCATCTGTTAAACTACTGAAGTTCACAGATGACACAACAGTGATCGGTATCATTTGAGACAATGATGAATCCACATACAGACAGGAAGTTGAACAACTAGACTCGTGGTGCAACCAGAACAACCTGGAACTGAACACACTCAAAACTGTAGAAATGGTAGTAGATTTTAGGAGAAACCCTCCCATACTACCACCTCTTACAATACTAGACAACACAGTATCAACAGTAGAGACCTTCAAATTTCTAGGTTCTACCATATCTCAAGATCTAAAATGGACACCTAATATCAAAAATGTCATAAAAAAAGCACAACAAAGAATGTTCTTTCTGCGCCAACTCAGGAACCTCAAACTGCCCAAAGAGCTGCTGAAACGGTTCTACAGAGGAATTGCCGAGTCTGTCATCTGCACCTCTATAACTGTCTGGTTTGGTTCTGCAATCCAACAAGACAGACACAGACTTCAGAGGATAATTAGAACTGCAGAAATAACAATTACTACCAACCTGCCTTCCATTGAAGACCTGTATACTGCACGAGTCAAAGAGGGCTGTGAAAATATTTACAGACCCCTCGCATCCTGGACATAAATTGTTTCAACTCCTACCCTCAAAATGATGCTATAGAGCACTGCACACCAAGACAAGTAGACACAAGAACAGTTTCTCCCCGAATGCCATCACTCTGCTAAACAAATAATTCCCTCAACACTGTCAAACTATTTACTAAGTCTGCACTACTATTAATCTTCTCATCGTTCCTATCACCCATCTCCTCCCACTTATGACTGCACAACTGTAACTTTGTTGCTTGTATCCTTACGATTTATATTGTTTCCTAATGTGATCTGATTGCTTATTTGTACCCTATGACAATCATTAAGTGTTGTACCTTATGATTCTTGATGAATGTATCTTTTATTTTATGTACACTGAGAGCATATGCACCAAGACAAATTCCTTGTGTGTCCAATCACACTTGGCCAATAAAGAATTCTATTCTGTTCTATTCTATTCTATTCTATTCTATTCTATTCTATTCTATTCTATTCTATTCTATTCTATTCTATTCCATGAATAGCAGAGTTTAAAGTGTCTCTTTTGAAACTTACAGATGCAGAATCTTCTCCTCTAGATTTTTTACCTCATTCCAAATTAATGATGATATATATTTCTGAATTCCAACTATAATAGGGAGAAATATAATATCTTCAGAGGTACAGCCACTATTTTAATGATCTTAATGCTACCTTTAAGTAATTGTCCCCAAATTACCAGGATATAATATAAACTTAAAACACTGAGGCAATAATTAGGCAGAAGGCATAACTGGAATTCTTAGAGCATATTATGGGCACTTTCACAGTATGGCTGTAATGAGAAGGTTCAAAAATTGGCCAATATGAGTGTGGCCAATCACATGTTATCAATTTATCAAAGGCAAACTGATAAAGATGTCCTCTGCCTAACCCCCTCTTGTTCCTTATGTTGATTTTTAACATTTATATTTATTTATGGGCAGTTGAACGAAGGATTTTAAGCAGCCATCATTTTACTTCCTAATAATACTATCGGGGTAGGGGAAGCCCTGGTAGCATTCTTCAAAATAAAACATGATGCTGAAGCTGGCATTTTAATTAATTAACCTTTCAGGCAGGCAGATTTTTCGTTCTCATGCAACAATTCCACTGATGTCAGTAAGAATATTTCAAAGTAATCAGAGGACTGAGCTGACAGATTGCCTCGTACAGAGCACCTAATGGACTGGATTAAGTGGCTTCATTTTTATGCATAACATCTTCCCATTATAGGTAGATATCACAGTATTTATCTATGAAACATTGTTTTAAAGAAGAGCAATTAACATTTATATACTGTGCAATTTATCCATCATAACATTATAGTCAAATCATCATGGTTACAATTCTCTAGCTGAAATTTGAGTTATGATTTTTGGGGATTTGTCAAGTTTTAGTTCCCCTTATAAGATTTACCCATGTCTACACCTTGAGCATTAGTTCATGCTGCAGAACTGAAGAACAAAGTGTAAACAAGCCCTAGATTTACATCTGGGACAGCATTTTATCGCAATCCACTTCCAATTAATAAATTTATCTATATGCATAATACACATGAAGGAATAATTATAAAGTTGGTATATAGTAATGACACACGGGGGAAATGAGTACCATAATCACAAAATAGTCCTAATGAACAAAATGTTAAACTATATTACCAGTACTCTTTAGAATTTGATAATACATTTGCCAATTTCAGCATTTAACAGAATGCCTAAATTACGCACTGTAGTTTCATACAACAATTTTGTGATGACTTATATGAATAAATAATAGCAATTACACAAAGTCCAAAGGAGCAAATTTAAAGCCTAAATGTATAGGGGGGGGGGGTCTGTTTAAATAAGCACAATTCCCTTCAGTAGTGGAAAGTAGCACACATATTATTTGGGTCTTGTTACAATGCATTCAACCCATGGAGGAACATTCTATACTTCCACTTAAGTGAAATCCACTTACTTCTTAGTGGACGTAAATATGGTCGCACTGCAAATCCTTCGCCAACTGTGGCATCTATAAGGAATTTTAATTTAATTTAAAGCAGAGGGAATACTAAGCATTTGATATGAAAAGAAGAGGCCAAAGAAGCAAAACAAAACATCGCACTCTAGAGCCTAAATAGTTTTCTGCCTCCTTATGTTTTCTGCCTCCTATAATGTGCAAATGAGAATATGCATAATATTTAACACAACATTAAACAACTGCGATGAGTAACACTAATTTATTTCTAATAATTGTATTAGCAGGGTGGCTTTATTTCATTTGCAATGAAAGCGGAGGGCAACCTGCCCAGCTTCCAATACAAACAAACAGACAGACAAACAAACGAACAGGCAGTGGTAAATGCTTTGTTGAATGGAGACCAACATCTATGCTCCAAAAAGCTCCCAATGCATTAGATTAGCTTGCCTGTCCTACCACACATGTTGGAAGTGTTATCGTAAGATCTATAAAACAGAATGCATACACATTCACCTGCTGTTTAAAACTTTGATATTAAACCAGGGAAGAAACTGTCTTTCATTCCTCCTTAGAAAATGATTACCTATTCTTTTTGGTTAACTTTTGTACGCTAGGCTTTCATAGAAAATAATAGCTCCCTTTTAACTTAGAGATATTTCCCCCCCAAAAAAACCACAAACCCCATCTCTGGGATACAGTGTCAGACGTGATCAGGGAGATCCAAGGATCTATTCTAAGCCAAGGAAGCCATCATTTGGTGACTAAGCCCAGTCAATTTCTCCTGTCTAATCTCAACCTATCACAAAGGGTGAGTATTGCAGGGAGAAAAATGGTTGCAGGAGCGATAGGTACAACCTCTTGAATTCTTGGGCTAAGACCCTAGTTTTGAGCTAGGATATAAATCCTGCATTAAATAAACAGAGTAGTATATTGGATAATATATTTTACCCAAGTATCTACGAGGGTGAGTCAAAAAGTAATGCCATTTTCTTTAGGACAGGTATAATTACCAACACAGGAACATGTAGCATACATCAAAATGAAGCTGGTCCTTTGTGGATCACATCCCTACTTCTCAACATAGTCACCATTTCTCTCAATAGCAATGTTCCACCTTCGAATGAGAGTGTGTATCTCTGTCTCGTAAAATTTTGTTGACTGTTCTTTGAGCCACTTCTTCACTGCAGTTTTCACTTCCTCGTCACTGGAATAATAATCCTCCATACTCACCAGATGTAGCGCCTTCAGACTATCATCTCTTCGGCCCCATGAAAGAGGATTTGAGAGGCAAACATTATTCCAGTGACGAGGAAGTGAAAACTGCAGTGAAGAAGTGGCTCAAAGAACAGTCAACAAAATTTTACGAGGCAGGGATACATGCTCTCATTCGAAGGTGGAACATTGCTATTGAGAGAAACGGTGACTATGTTGAGAAGTAGGGATGTGATCCACAGAGGACCAGCTTCATTTTGATGTATGCTACATGTTCCTGTGTTGGTAATTATACCTGTCCTAAAGAAAATGGCATTACATTTTGACTCGCCCTCGTATATACGACTAAAACTCTCATTGTCATGACCTTTAACTGGGAAAAATGGTGCATCATAAGACAACAATTTTGGAATCAAAATACTTCAAATAGGCCTGACCGGTGCAGTACTTTGTACACACTTCTGTCACCCCACCATGCAATCTTGACTTGCACCACCCCATGGACACAACTTGATCCACACAGTACTTTTTATGTATTCTTGGGTATCATTTGCAACCTTGCTGCTTGTCCCAATGGCATCTTCGGAGGGAGGGAGGGAGGAAGGAAATTATATATTTTATCTTCCTAATGTACAATAGATCTTAAATGCTTAATTAGCATTCCACTGCCCTAAATGTAGGTATTTTTTTTAAATGTTATGGCTATGGTATTATTATTTTTTCAAATCTTCTATCAGGAGAACCCAAGACAATTCTGAAGTTCTTTATATGCCATATACCTACCCCGTGTGTGATTGCCACTAAAGTAAAAAACAAAGCATTGATTTATCAAATATAAATTGTTTATGTATTTTTCTCTCCAATAAATATCCATTTCAAAATAAGCGCAAATCACAAAGGAAAATGTTGAAACATCACATTGGAAAATTTAAGAGTATTTGTTTTGGGATTTGTTTATTTTATTTTGAAGACAGCAAATCTTAAACCTTTAAGTCTTATTAGAGGGTTTAAAGTTTTCATAACGTATGTAGACAGCTTATATATCTATTGGGAAAATAAATCACCACCGACAAATCATATAGTAAATAGGAAGAGAAATAAATCTGGGAATGTTGTTTCAACACATGCAATCATCTTCATATTTCTGGAATCTAATTTTGGGTACAATTTTATTCTCTAGTTTTCAGCATTATCCTGAAGTATTTGTTTAGTTACACACTTTGTTAGTACACACCTTTCCAGGGATCCTAGACTGTGCTTTTGCTGCTGCTCATCACAAAACCTATCTAGATTACTGCAATGTGATTAACGTCCACTGGGATCCTCTTTCCTTACAATATTTTGTGTCAATGATAATTATCCTTTGCATCAGTGGTGGGTTCCTACCGGTGCGGTCCGTTCCGGTAGGGGCCCGCTGATTGTGCAATAGCTCCGGTGCTTTCTTTGCCAGTCCGTGCGCGCTGCCATCTTTTTGGGAGAATTTTTCGTGGTTTTTGGCTCTCTGCACATGCACGGAAGTAAAATTGTCCTTCTGCGCATGCGCAAATAGCCAAAATTGCAGGAGAAGACGCGCACGCACGCACAACATCGCGATGCGCACCGGTAGGAGAAGGTAAGAGGAACCTGCTTTGCATGTATTGGCTACTTTGTTGCCTGGCAGGAGCTCTTCCTGAGGTCCTAGGCCAGGAGGGCTCTATGAAAATTTGCCATGGCCAACCTTGGTTTTCCAAGGTCCTCAGAGACATAAAACATTAGGGACACTGGTAGAACAAGTGAAAAGTAGATCTAACAAGCACAGGCAAAATTCATGTTCAAGCTTTTACAGTGATGATAACAGTGGCAAACTGACAATTTTGCTGTTATTATGGTAATGGGTTGTCATCCATTCAGGGTGACAGATAACTAGGAACCAATGGGTCGAAGCCCTGGCACTTAATGAGCAGAATTTGGAGAGATAGGCAGGACAGCAACTTTCATTGTAAAATGGGATTATTTTCAGCCTGTGGAGTCCAACGCATAGTGTCAATGTATTGTGTTAGCATTTTTCTTGCATTTGTAATGGGCAGAAGGAATAAACTTGAGGAACATGACAAGGCTACCAAGACACTGGTCAGATAAAAAGAAATCTTAGTGTGGGGCAGGAATGTAATATGATGAGTCGTGGTGGCGATTATGAGCCGTGGTGAAGCAGTGGTTAGAGTGCAGTACTGCAGGCTACTTCTGCTGACTGCCGGCGGCCTGCAATTTGGCAGTTCAGATCTCACCAGGCTCAAGGTTGACTCAGCCTTCCATCCTTCCACGGTGGGTAAAATGAGGACCCAAATTCTTGGGGGCAATATGCTGACTTTGTTAGAGAGGGCTGCAAAGCACTGCAAAGTGGCATATAAATCTAAGTGCTATTGCTAAGTGCTATGAGTAAGGGTCTCAGACAGGAAACAACACCCCCCCCCCAATGGTTTTCAGGAAGATAAAGGAAGGGATATGTAAAGCACATTCAGACTTGCAAGATTCTGTTACGGTAACATTATAATAAAATCAACATTACATTCATGACTTTGATTTCCTAGTCTGGTCTGTCTTGAAAGGCTCTCAGCATCCCTCAGCAATATCCTGCATCTCTCTTGCCAAATCAATTGTGTAACCATGATTGAGGCCAAGATTTATCATGAGCAATATATGAGTTATTAATCATAATAAGCCACATTCAGAGTATTTTAATTACAATAAGTGCATAATGTAATCCTTTGCTGCTGTCATTATTTTGTTCATAGGTGACTGAAGGAGGCAGATCACTTTTAGCTAGTCTGAAATGATCTTGTAAAATACCAGTCACATCTAGCAAAGAATTAGGTACTATTAGACAATAGCTAATAAAGAGTAACAACATTTATTTATGAACTCTTACCTCTTGACTGCAAACCGGGCCCACATGCTTCATTGATTCCTAATACACCTTGCCTTACTGAATCAGGCACCAATAAGCATTGACCCCATTTGTGGACCTTCCAACTGAAATGGCAATAGAAGAACAGTTATGATACATCAGATTTAGTCTGTTTTGTTGGTTCTGATCCCCCCCCCCACACACAGAATTTAATTAGGGGGTGCACCAATAACAACTTAGTTTACTCAGTTAGGGATATTGGTGATCCTATTGTGTCACCTGATATGTCATGCCTTATTATAGCAATGGCTTGTGACATGATGCTTGAGAGTAACAGGACATATGTCAGTCCGCTAATTATTTCAGCGGATTGACATATGTCCTGTTACTCTCAAGCATCATGTTACAAGAATTGCTAATTATTTAAGCAATTCTTCCTAATTATTTAGAATAGAATTGATAAATAAACTCATCCACTTTAAATAAAATAATTTAAGAAATGCCAAAGACTGCTTCTTTAAGGGCCTGATAGTATCTGGATTCAGGCCCTTAAAAAGAAGACATGAACATTGGAGCACGTATAACAGGGTTAGGGTTAGGTTACAAACTAATTTTTATATTAATTTTTATATCAAAAGTAATTCATTCTAGACAAAAGATCAACAATGCCCATAGTTGGATCTTTAACACTAATGTTTTTAAATTTTAAAGTTAGGTGTTAAATATCAAAATAAACCAATGCAAGTAGTAACGTTTATGTACAAAACCGGACTCAAATACAATAATACTAATGGACCTTGGAGACTTGTATAGTATGTGAGTGGGCCTTATTTCTTTTTTTTTTCTTTTGAGCATTTTGGTTTCCAAAAAGAATGCTCATGTTATTACTGAAACTGTTTCATCTACTCATTAGTTTCATTTACTTAAGTAAATGATAACAGAATAAGTATATAAAGTGCAATATATAAAATATTGCATTTTAATAAGTGTATATTATAAGAAGCTATGGAAAGCCTTCATTCATATACTCTCTTTTGTCCTCTTCTCAAATGGAAATATAAGGATCATATCCTCCAAAGGATGGATTATGTAGAGGCTGTCCCATTCACTTATAAAATAAAAACAGTTACTACTGTAAGCTCTTTGCTGCTCTCTGGGCTTAGTTTTTTTTTTCCTTCCAGACATTTTATTACCCAACTAGGTAACATCATCAGTACAGTAGCACTGATGATGTCACCTAGTTGGATAATGAAATGTTACTGCACTGATGAAGTTACGTTGTTGGATAGTAAAACATCTGGAAGAAAACAACTAAACTCAGAGAGCACCAAGGACACTGCATTTCAATTTTGAGCTCCAAATAAAGTTCTAAAGTTAGAATGATATGTAGGATTCCTACCATTGGGTGGGATTCAGGAGCTTTCTGCATCTCATTTCAGCCAGGAATCTATGCTGAACGAGTAATTTGGATTTGATCCAAGATCAGATCAATTCCTGAATCTTGATGTATAATAGTACATTTATAAATAATAGTACATTATTATATACTTAGGTATATTACTGTATACCATAGCATATTGCTATATACCCAGGTATATTATTACACTGTCAATCAAAATAATGCATTGTCCAACAAGGACAATCAACAGGGCTGAACATATTTCGAAAACAAATTGGAAGAAAAGTTTTGGCTCTCTTGTGATTTTTAAAGGTTTTGCACAAGCCTAAAAAAAAGATGCTATCACTTTAAGGCCATGATGGCTAACCTATGGCATGTGTGCCACAGGTGGCATGCGGAGCCATATCTGAGGGCACGCGAGGCGTTGCCCTATGTCAGTTCCAGCGCGCATGTGCGTGCTGGCCAGCTGATTTTCAGCTTTCCTGAAGCTTGGGGAAGGCGAAAAACAGCCCAACAGGCCTACCAGAAGTCCAGAGGCTTCAGTGAGGTCTGCACGTGGGGGGAGGGGGTTGTGCACGCATGCATGGGGGGAGGGCATTGCAGTATGGGTGTGGGCGCATATGTGCGCTATCGCGCACGTGCACGCCCTTTTGGCACCTGAGCAAAAAAAGGTTCACCATCACTGCTTTAAGGAATCCACTTCATTCAGACAGAGGCCTGAAAGTAATGGGGTTGCTTCAATGAAGAACGGAGATGAGTTTTTTTCTAAATCTGTCCAGAAGCAAGTATATCACTGGTAATCTGAGGAATGACATTCTGGCAAATCATATGTTTAGAGGTATTTTCTTAGTTTACCTGTAGATGGGACAAAGTGAGACGCCTTCACACTCTCTTTCTTCAAATAAGGTGTCCGGGCATTCCGATCCTCCATTAAGTGCATCTTGAACGATGATCCTGTAGCGGGACTGTTTTTTTGTGGTGGCATTCCCTGGGGTATTTTTAAGCACACAAAAATGGTTTTCTATCAAGGGTAGTTAATTTTGCACATCACTGATCTTCACTTCTATTTCTGAAGTATCTCACTTACTTCAGTTATATAGGTAGTCCTTGACTTACGACCACAGTTGAGCCCAACCTTTTCAGTGCTAAGCAAGACAGTTATTAAGTGAGTTTTGTCTCATTTTATGATCTTTCCTGCCACAGTCGTTAAGTGAATCACTGCAGTTGTTAAGTTAGCAACATGGATGTTAAATGAATCTGATTTCCCCATCGACTTCACTTGTGATCATATGACCCCGGGACATTTCAACCATCATAAATACGAACCAGTTGCCAAGCGTCTGAATTTTGATCATGTAACCATGGGGATGCTGCAATGAACGTGGTTCATGGTGTGAAAAAAATGATCATAAGTCAGTTTTTACAGTTTTAAATTCAAATGGCCACTAAACAAATGGTTGTAAGTCGAGGACTACCTGTATTGCTTTTAATAAAGAATATTATGTAATTTTTATTTCCTGCAACCTTGATGATTCTTTGTTCCAATGGATCAGGCCCAGAAAAAGAGCTGATTATGGAAGAGCCTCTCTACAGCAAACCTTGCCCTTCCTAGTCTCATAACCGTTCATAAAAATAAAGCATCAATGATCATTTTCAGGTTCAGAGTAACTACCATATTTCCCCGAAAATAAGACCCTGTCTTATATTTTTTTGAACCTTGAAATAAGCGCTTGGCCTTATTGCCATGCACTCAAAAGCCCAATTGGGCTTATTATCAGGGGATGTCTTATTTTGGGGGAAACAGGGTAATTTGCACAGACGTGGCTCAAAATGAAATTATTTGAAAGAAGCATTCGGTGGGCAAAAATATTACAGCAGAAGAAACAGTAAAGGGAGGGGGGAAAAGAATGTGTGGGGTCTGGAATCATTGTTTTGCTCCTTTTGACTTCTTACAGTATAGAAGGGCCTTGTCTCCATGGAATAGGTATTCAAGGAAAATAAAGAAAGATCCATTTTCTATATCTGGGTCATCTCTAGCTCTGATGTGGTTTTTTTTAAAAAGCACCAGAAATCCACTTAAGACAGATTTTTACAGAAATTAACTCTGGATATTAAGGTTTAGTTAAACAATACCACTTTGTTCTCCAGTTTTCCTGTAGCTCTTTGAATATTCCCTGTATGTTTCACAAAAAGACCCTATTACATTAAACCACTCTGCATTTCAGTGGCAAAAGTACTTTGCTCAGAATAACTTTAAATAGATTCAGGTTATTTTATTTCTAAGTAAAGTGAGTACATAAAATAGAAGAGAACTAAAGCATTTTCTGTATTTCATTTTAAATTTCTCTTTTTAATTTTTGCCTTCCGATATCTGTTAATACCTTAAGCACTCAACAGAGCATGATAAGTCATCGGTAGAAAACTGTCATTTTGCTGACATTTAACTGCAGGGCAAGCGATAGGTAGAAAAACTGGATACCAATTGCCCAGTTCAGCTCTTCATATTTTATCTAACAGATTGCTGCCAACATCTGACGTGACTTTCAATGTTGTTTGCATAAGCTGCCATTATTTTTGCAGATACTCAGTTTTATCACTGGCAAACTAAAACTTGATTGTGATTATGTTTACAGCTTAGCCACTCAGCGGTTTATGTATTTGTTAAATAATCTTTTCTGTTTAATTTAGATGCATTCACCATTGAGTGGTTTTCTAAATTTCCAGTTGTGCTATGTTTTTAATTGTGCAGCATAAATTAAAGAACTCACAAAATAGCAAATCAAAAGTAAATCCAGTGCATAACACAATTCTTATCACTTAGTTTTAATTTAGAATCATATTAAATGATAACTATTTCAATGAAATTAAATATGACGTTGGAGAGGCTTTTAATGCTACAACACTTCTTAATAAGCAGAATAATGTATGTCTGGATTCATTTTCTTTATCTAAGTAACATATAAAAACCAACAATTAATTACCATATTATTTGCTTTGTTTTAAATGGACTAGGATTTTTTTTAAATATAGTGCCGTTGCCATTCAAAAGCAATAACTCATTTTTACTCATAAAAAATAAGTAAAACGAATGAGAGCAAAGATGAGAATAAACAGAAGCTCAGTCAAACAAGCAAAAAATTGCAAAAAGCTTTATACAGTATCAGCATAAAAAAAACCCATACTGTACCAGATATGAAAAAAAATGGTGAGAAGTCCTTTCTCAGAGAGGGAATATGTTTTATTGTTCGGAGTAAGTAAAGAGATGTAGTGCAACTCAATGTAACTCAATGTTACGATCAAATCTTTTCTAAGTTATGAACTTTGCCATGTCCTATTTCCAAAGATAGTCTTGCTGTTAAATCTCTTCTGAGATACACGTGGGAAGAGAACAATATTAGGCACAGCCTGCTTTTATTTCATATAACATTACTATGAGATTCTCCCCAACAATGAATTTTGGGGTACGTCTCAATACCAGGGAAAACTTCAGCTTTCCATGTAGAATCTGAATTTATACATTCAGATAGCTAAGTCAGCTATCTAAGTCAGAATATCTAGTTCATCTTTAGAATCTATTCAATCTTTCATACCAATAGCTATTATTATTTCAGCACAATTAACTCAAACATCCAGCGGAGGGCAAGGGTGATAAGTTACATTCTAATCACCAGGAATCAAGTTCTCTAACTTTAATTATGTTTAGTGAAGGCTTAGCCAAACTGTAGTGACAATTCCTTTCCAAATATTTAGTTGAGATGCATGAACAGAAATGTGTGCGCTTTGCCTACTGCTAAGGTAAACTCACAGTAGATTTGAAAGAACTGGGACGAGGAGGAGAATATAAAATGCAGGTTGGTACTGAATATGTGTCTGTGAAGTCACCAGGAATCGAGTTTAACTTGAAGATCTGACTTTACATCAGCTTTAAATGTGTAAGATTTGAGCCAATGGGGAAAACATCAGGCAGCAGGGAAATAATTGTAAAAACAGCTGCTTTCACAGCAATCAGTTTGTGACAAACTGGATGTGACTGCAGGTAACTTGCAATTTTTCTGAAATAGCGGCATCTGAGCTACCTGAACAGCTCAAACTGTGGATTGAAAGGGGGAGGCAAAGAAATATCTGCCCTGGTAAGGAGGAAAAGCTCCTCTCTGAAGGCTTTACTCATTTTTGAAAGGCTATACTAAGAAGGGATTTTTCATTGAAATGCAAGTAGGTAACTCGGCTATTTGTAGACTCCATGGACAAGTGCTTGCTACTTCTACCTCTCTCTAATCATACCCTGTGGCTCTTCCAAGGAGAATTCTGTAATCCCCCCCCCCTGACATATAATTCTTACTATTCTAAAAGTGAACTCCTACTCACACGGAGGAAGCCTAAAAGGCCATTATTTATTTGTTATTTTATTTATTATTTATTTATTTCATCAAGCATGTATTAGAAAACAAATATAAGTATAAACATAGCTATGAATGAAATCCATGAAATGGATACGAATAAACATTAACTTGGTTTAAACAAGGTTCCAATTTCCCCCATTAAAAATCAAATTGCCCCCCCTGTGGGGCGTGGGCCCCACGTTGGGAACCATTGATCTACCCTATCCGTTGCCTTCTTTTTCTTCTTCAAGAAATCTTATCAAGGATAATAAGTTTGTCCTAGTTCAGCATCCACTGATATTATAGGCCCCGAAAATGTGAGCTTCTGCTGACCGATCATCACAAAGGGAAAAAGCTATGTTTGTTTGATTTGGTATCCATTAACTGATTTTCTTTCCAGTCCATTATAGTAATCATCTCCAAATCCATATCAAAATACTCTACCTAATTTTTCTCACTCTTTCTAAGTCATACTTAGAGTAACATTGTACTCTTAACCAGAGCATACAAAACATTTGCTAGACCGATTCTTGAATACAGCTCATCAGTCTGGAACCCACACTACATATCAGACATTAACACAATTGAGAATGTCCCGAGATACTTCACAAGAAGAGTACTACATTCCTCTGTTCACAACAGAATTCCTTATGAAACCAGACTTGAAATTTTGGGACTTCAAAATTTAGAACTCCGCCGCCTTCGATCTGACCTAAGTGTAGCTCACAAAATTATCTGCCTCAATGTCCTACCTGTTAATGACTACTTCAGCTTCAACTGCAATAATACAAGAGCTCACAATAGATACAAACTTAATGTAAACCGCTCCAGACTTGATTGCAAAAAATTCGACTTCAACAACAGAGTTGTCAATGCCTGGAACACTTTACCTGACTCAGTAGTTTCTTCCCCAAACCCCCAAAACTTCATCCTCAGATTGTCTACCATCGACCTCACCCCATTCCTAAGAGGTCAGTAAGGGGCGTGCATAAGCGCACAATCGTGCTACTGTTCCTGTCCTAATGTTCACATATATTCTTACCTCTTTTACTCTTATTCATGCTTGTACTATTACATATATATTCAATCATGTTTTACTGTTTATACTTTGTTTATAATCATATTTATTTATTTATTTATTTGGTATTCTTATATGCCGCCCAACTCCCGGAGGACTCAGGGCGGCGTACAACAAAGAAAAATACAGAATAACCAATTCATAAATAATATTTAAAAACAATATAAAAGTTAAAAGACTCAATATTTGAAATCAACCCAACAGGCATTCAACAACCATACATACTTGGGGGTGAGCTCGAGTGGATTAAGCTCTACCCCCAGCCTGCAAGAAGAGCCATGTCTTAACGGCTTTCCGGAAGGCCAGCAGGGTGGGGATAGTTCGGGTCACTGGGGGAAGTTGGTTCCAGAGCACGGGGCCGGCCACAGAGAAGGCTCTCCCCCTAGGGCCCGCCAGCCGGCAGTGTTTGGCCAATGGGACCTGGAGGAGGCCGACTCTGTGGGCCCTAACCGGTTGAAGGGAAGTGTGAGGCAGAATGCGGTCCCGGAGGTAGCCTGGTCCTAAGCCATGAAGGGCTTTAAAGATGGTGATCAACACCTTGAATTGGACCCGGAGACCGATGGGCAACCAATGCAGCTGGCAGAGTATAGGTGTCACGTGGGTGTACCTAGGCACACCCACCACAGCACGCGCAGCCGCATTTTGCACCAACTGAAGTCTCCGGATACTCTTCAAGGGTAGCCCCATGTAGAGCACGTTGCAGTAGTCCAAGCGAGAGGTGACAAGGGCATGAGTGACCGTGAGTAGAGCCTCCTTCTCCAAGTATGGCAGCAACTGGTGCACCAGGCGAACCTGTGCAAAGCCCCCCCTAGCCACAGCAGAAAGATGATGTTCCAATTTTAGCTGTGGGTCTAGGAGGACCCCCAAGTTGCGGACCTGATCCGAGGGGGTCAATTTCACTCCCTCGAAAACCAAGGAGGGACAGTTGTCGTAGTCCTTAGGGGGCAATACCCAAAGCCACTCAGTCTTGTCGGGATTAAGTCTGAGTCTGTTCCTCCCCATCCAGATCCTAATGTCGTCCAGGCATCGGCACATTACAGCAACTGCCTCACTGAAGTCAGATGGGGTGGTGATGTACAGCTGGGTGTCATCAGCGTACTAGTGGAAACGCACCCCATGTCTGCGGATGATCTCCCCCAGCGGCTTCATGTAAATGTTAAACAGGATGGGCGAGAGAACCGACCCCTGAGGCACCCCACATACTAGGGGCCTAGGGGATGATCTCTGCCCTCCTGCCAACACCGACTGCATCCTATCGGCGAGATAGGAGGAGAACCACCGCAAAACGATGCCTCCCACTCCCAACTCGCCGAGACGATGCAGAAGGATACCATGGTCGATGGTATCGAAGGCCGCTGAGAGGTCAAGTAGCACCAGGATGGAGGAATTACCCCCTTTGTCAATATGCTTGACAAATAAACAAATACAAATACAAATACACTACCACTGGAAAAATTGTAGTTTTAACAACTCTGAACTTTGTTGTCATAAATATATCTTTATTTTTCATGATGTTTTAAAAGTTAATCATGTTCTAGATCACTTGTGAAGTTTCAAGTTGCCATCACTAGGATTAATTTCTGGTTTAATTTTTTCCAGCTCACTCTCGATCTTTATTCTTGAACCTAAAAATATAAAAGTATCTATCAACCTTCACATCTTTACTATCAACCATCAGAGTTCACTGAGCCTCTTGGGTTAAGATTACCTTTGCTTTCCAGATTTGGAAAACTAACCTTCATTGTTCATGTTCCATTTTTATTTTTAGAATAAGCTCTTCTTCATCTTCTTTATTTTCTTTTAACAAAGCACTGTCATCTCCAGTTTTGATTTCAGCTGTCATCTATTTAAATCCTGCCGGTTTTTGTGATATATTCATTGCATAAATTAAACAGATACAGTGACAATATATACCCTTGTCTCATTCCCTTCGTTATTCTGCTTGCCCAAATTTAGCTGCAACAGTAGCTTCTTATTCAAGGAAAAGATTCATCAGAGGAATAATTATGAGCTCTGGCATACCTTTAGACTTAATATGTTCTGTGTCAGATATTATCTCCAACAGTATTTTTCAAACTTGGCAATTTTAAAATGTCTTAAAGTTGCCATGTTGGAAAAACCACGATCTATATGATCAAAGGCCTTAATGCGCCACATGAAGCAAAAATAAACCTCCTTTTGCTCTCTCTACTATCTATCTCATGTTAACATTTGAACTGCATATCTCTCTCCCTTTTTAAATAACTGTACATTTGGCAACTCTCTATTTTTCGTTAAGATCTTAAGTGAAAATTTGCTTGCATGAGAGTTGCTGTGATGATTCAGTAATCTGTGTATTCTCTCAAATTTCCCTTTTATGGTATAATATCTACACCAAACCTATTCTATATTTAGTGACCTAGAACTGTTAACACTTAAATTGCCTCTTCTCTTGCAGCTTCAAACAGTAGTTATTTTATTTGCACATTTACTTTCCTATTGATAGTTGGGTTTTCATATCACACTTTCTAATGGAATTGTATATATTCCCTTTTCTAAAAATATTTCTGTAGAGTAAGGCTGTACACTTCCAGTTCTAAATCATGTCACCAAAATCTTTTCATTTTCCTTTAACCGCATTCGCTTCTATTAGAACTTTTCCATGTTTACTACTGAGTATTTCTACCTTACGTAGAACTATTTTCCTATGGTGTCTTAAACCATTTATTTAATTGCTATTTTATTCTCTCTCTCTCTCTCTCTCTCTCTCTTTCTCTCTCTCTCTCTCTTTCTTTTCTTTTCTTTTCTTTTCTTTTCTTTTTTTATATTCTTGAGGTATCTTTCCTAGCCCTTTCTTGTATGAACTGGAAGCCTGAACTCAGTTGTATGTCCTGGCCCAATTACCAAGTCTCTCCTTATCCTTTTAAGTTTTTAATAAAACCACTAAGATCCATTCAAATTTGAAACTTTGGGATTTGTTTTCCTATATTGCTTTTTATGGTGCACATTATCTCTTTGCATAGCATCTCATGTTCTGCTCTTTAAATTGAACTGACATTATGACTCAAGGTCAAATCTTGCTGGCATTCCTACTTTCTTTAAGTTTGTAAATTTAACTAAACGTTTGATACAAACAATGAATAGTTTAATCTGGAAGTGTCTTGGTATGTCTCCTATTTCCTATGAGGCATTTACCTAAATCAAATCTTCCTGTACAGTAATTCCAGGAGCTTCCATTTGTCCAACTCTGGAATTCTAATGATTTTTAAGAATTTCTATATCTTTGCTTGACGTTGCATTGGCACCTCTTGCAATTTGCCATAGAATGCCCCATTATCTTCTACCATCACATCTGTACTAGGTACATACAGTACACTTCAGTTCTATTGACTTGAATATCTATGAACCTATCATTTATTGGCTTAATGCCAAGCATATCCTTAGCTATGCCATGTTTTTAATATTAATTTCATTCCCTTCTTTCATATGGTCTCATGCCCTGAAGAGTATATCATGTAATCATCTTGTTTAAAGTGGTCCATCAGCTACCTGTTCCAACTGTATATATTCTTATCAAACTAGGAATTACTTTCTGACATTACCAGTGGCCAAAATTAGAATAGAATAGAATATAACTTTATTATGGTCATAGACCAGCAACAGACATTACTGTTTACAATATATTAAAAAATAGTACTGACATGAATAGTCTATAGTTACGTCCATGTTAAGAAAATACCTGTTCTCAGACCGTTAGCGTCACTCCCTAGTTTACATGAATGGAGAGCCAATAAATATGTGAATAAATACATTTTTCCAAAAACTGTTAGAGATACCTCCAAAAAGTTGGCCCAAGTTGGCAGCTATAATTCTGTAACCAATTTTTTTCTTGTGGACATTGCAGCAACACAGAATTTTGCCACCGCACATGTGGTAACCGGGTTTGAGTCCTGGAGGAGAAAGCCTACATAAAGGTTGTCTGCCCTCCCTGGCAATCTCTCTAGTAAGGGGAGAATACATACTGACCTCTGAACTCTGTACAACTCACAGTACAATAAAACATGTGAGATATCTTTGACTTCTCCTTTACCTCATATACATACACGTTCTGCTATTGGTGTTCTCTTATACCTGCTCTGGAGGAGTGCTGAGGGGAGAATGTTAAATCTGGCTCTGAAGAAAGCTATTCTTTGTTTTGGGAAGATCAGATCATTTAGATATCTTGCTGATTCCCACACATCCTGTTTGATTCTGTCCCTACTGTGGAGAGGCAACTTATTCAGTTCTCCTTGGAACTCCATGTCCTTCATTCTATTGATTACTACTTGCTTTGCTTGGTCAAAGCCTAGGGACATTAAGAATACCGATGAGAGCCCATAAGAGCACATCTTGTGGTCTATCCCCTGTTTCCAGGAGGAGGGGAAGTTGTCAGTCAACATTAGCGGGGACAGTCCCTCTGGAAAGAAATGCATTTTTAGCCAATGAATGATCATCATCTTCCAGGCACTTACCTGAATTTCAGGCATGCCTGTCTCAATTCTTAACTGGCCATTTGAAGTTCCTTTGGGTGCAGCTAAGATGGCTCGCAGGAATTTGGTTTGTATGGTTTCTAGTGAGTCTTTCTTTGCCAGGATTCCCATTTGTGCCCCATATAGAATTTGTGCCAATGTTTTGGCCTTGAAAAGTTTTAAGGCAGCAGGTACTAATTGACCTCTGCCTGTGTAAAAGAAATGTTTAATTGCATTTGAGGACCTGACCTGTTCCAAACTATGTCCTTCTATTTTCCAAGAGTATTGGCTAGGTCTTTTAGCAAAAACTAAAATTTTTGATTTATCAAAGTTAAGGACCAACTGTCTACAATAGCCAAGTGATGCCCTAATTGCTCCCTTCTGTCCTATGGGAGTTTGTGATATAATAGCATATAGGAGAATCGTAATTTTGCGTTGTGCTAGGTTAGGAGGATGTAGATCCAGGTTCTGTAAGAGATTGATCAGGGGGTTAATATAGAAGTTAAAAAGGGATGCAACCCTGCCTTACCCCTTTTTGTACCTTTACTGGGCCGGTTAAAGTCCCTTGAGGATTACACCTCATTTTCAAGGTGGAATTGGCATACAATTTTTGCATGAGGAAAAGGAGGCGTTTATCGATAGTAGTGCATTTTAATTTCTCCCAGAGGGTGTTCCTGGATATTGAATCAAAGGCCTACTTAAAATCAAGGAAGGCCACGAAAAGAGAGGATTTTTTTAATATACATGTATTTTTGGACCAGGTGGTGAAGTACCAGAATATGATCCACCGTAGATCTTCCTTCTCTACAACCGGCTTGTCCGTCTTTGATTATCCCCCTGAAATTAGCCAATCCTGAAGTTTATAGTTTAGGTGTTTGGCATACAATTTACTAATAACACTCAGAAGACTAATGGGTCTATAATTGCCTGGGTCATTTCTATTACCCTTTTAATAATTGCTAATCCCCAATCTTTTGGCATACGGCCTGTTTTATCTATAAATGTAAACAAAGATGCTAAAACTGGAGCCCACCAACTGGCGTTCTTTTTGATTATTTCTGGCAGGACATTATCAGCACCAGGTGCCTTATTAGCTTTGAGGGTTCCCATCAACCAGGATATCTCTTCCGGTGTAACAGGGGGCCCGTAAGGAATTTGTTCCACACTAATTTGGCTCTCCTTAGTTACATAGTCGGGGTCTGTATATAGCTCTCTAAAATATTCTCCCCAGGCATGAATCGGTACCTGATTAGTTGGGGGTAGAGGGGATTTCCCCAATACTCTGGTGATGTACCAAAAAAGGGGACATATTTTTTGTCCTGACTGATGCAATTAATCTATGCCAAGACTCCTTCATAGCCAGTGGCCGAAATTCTTTGTAGCTTTAGTCTCAGAATATTGTCACCTCTGGATCTGCTTACAAAGTTTGTTGTTCTAGTTAGTTTTCAGTAACAATAAGAGTTCCATCTAACCTGACTGTCTTATTATCCAACATACAAATTTGTTTATATTTCAGCCATTGCCTTTTTCTGGACTTGCCTTTGAAGATTTTTGTCATCAGTGAGTTGGCTTTCCTTTTGCCTGCAGATCCTCATCCGCTCTCCCTTTCTCTTATGGAGTAGTCTTAGCCTTGTCCTTCTCCTTTCATCCTTACTGCAAAGGGAGATCTGACCTAGAGTTCCCACACCCATTTATGTTATTCTTAGGATCATTAAAGCCACTAAGTCCTCTCACCAAGTCACATTGATAAACCCTAGGAGGAACATAACAAAAGCATACAATATATGTGCTATTTGCTTTCCTCTAATAAAAAACTGTTAGTAGAATATGTGCCAAAGCCTAGCACTCTTAACAACTCTTGTGAAATCTTTGGTGAGTTTTAAGGTCAGACACACTCATTTTACAACAGGCACAAAAGCATGATATACAGGATCCGAGTGCCCATTTAGAGCTTCATTTCAAAATGTATTTCTAATCCAAAACTTTACTAATATTGGTTAGGGTAGGATGAAACAACTGGAGGATCAATTCTGACTCTTCTAGACCAGCTTACCATGTTGGCAGGTGGTAGGGCAGCATGTCCATTCACTGAAGGGGGTCACTACACAATCTTTCTTACACGGGAGCAAGCATGAGCGGACGGTTTCTGGTTTAATGGATTCTGGACACCTGGCAATACAATTGTATAACATGTGGTTAGTTAGGTGCCCCTGGATTGAGTTCAATTCTGGGTAACTGCACAAGAGTCCCCTTGTAACATTACTTTAGCAAAATGGAATCCCTACAGTCATCTAAAAACAAGTCACACTTACTGTAGGAAGACTGCATGTATTACCAAATTAATTTTTAATTTATTTTGAAACAGGAACTGTACAATTACACACAGAAATATAATTTATAGTAACTGCCACTATGAAATAAAAAGTATCCACCTACTTGCCATCCGTGAGAAAGAACTGAATGCAGGCTATTGACAATCTAAAGAATTGCAATGTGCAGTTAGATGGACAGAAAACAGATCTCTTCAGGGTTTTTTGTTTTTGTTTTGCAAGGGATATTAAATTATTTCCCTGGCATTCCCTAGTGAAATTGAATTTAGCAGGATGGAGTTTTGAGTTTCTTTTTTAAAACGTTAAGTATTTTGCAATATTTCTGGTGAAGAAAGAGTGAGAAGATGTGATTATCATTGATCTTTCCCTCCCTGTGCTATCTAGCATTGGTGTGAGACAGCTTGCATAAATGTCTCATCAGGGTAGGTAGATATTTCTGGGAAGGATGAATGAAGTGTATTCTCCTTGTGGGTTCACCAAGGCATGAAATTCATCTCATCTGCCCTGTAAAGTAGGCAGAGACCTGTACTGGGCAGCAAAAAAATATTAAAAGATACTACAGATGGATGACCATTTTAATGAAAATGACAAGGGCACCATTTCAGATTGCACAGAAGGCAGTAGTAAACCACTCCTGTATTTTATATAGATAACCACACTGACAGACAAGATAAAGCAACTGATAATATAGTGATAATATAGTGCTGGATAATGGGCTCCTCAAAAGCTAGTTTGGTGTAATGATTTAGGCATCAGCCTAGAAACTGGAAGGTCATGAGTTCTTATCCTGCTTTAGGTACAAAGCCAGCTGGGTGACTTATCAGGCGTCTCCAACCTTAGCAACATTAAGACTTGTGGACTTCAACTCCCAGAATTCCTCAGCAAGCAAAGCTGGCTGAGGAACTCTGGGAGTTGAAGTCCACAATTCTTAAAGTTGCCAAGATTGGAGACCCCTGACCTAGATGACTTACCAATTTCTACAATCCAATTATTTCTTCATAACTATAAGGAAGATAATCTTCATAAATAAAACTTCAAAAATAAAACAATGCCTATATTTATTGACGTCATCAGATGGATTACGCAGACATCAAGTTGACTACCTACTACTGATACAAAGTGGTGAAGCTCAGTTATAAAAGCAAAGAGGTGGGCAGGGGATGACTATGGAACAGATCATGAACTGCCCATGTGCAAATTCCACATCGAGGTAAAGCAGAAGAGTGAAGTGCTTCCACAATTTGATAGTAAGCATAAACCCATCAATTTTAAGGAGAACATGAGAAATAATTTTGAAATCCTGAACCTCACTGATAGGGAACCAGAGAAACTTGAGGAATGTAATAAAAGAAGATTGAAAGATGACTGTGAAAAGAAAGAAAAAACCAAGATGCTGATGCTGATGCTGATGCTGATGCTGATGCTAATAATAATAATAATAATAATAATAATAATAATAATAATAATAATAATAATAATAATAATAATAATAATAATAATAATAATAATAATAATAATAATAGAGTTGGAAGGGACCTTGGAGGTCTTCTTGTCCAACCCCCTGCTTAGGCAGGATACCCTACACCACTTCAGACAAATGGTCATCCAACATCTTCTTAAAAACTTCCAGTGTTGGAGCATTCACAACTTCTGGAGGCAAGATTAATTGCTCTAACTGTCAGGAAATTTCTTCTTAGTTCTAAGTTGCTTCTCTCCTTGATTAGTTTCCACCCATTGCTTCTTGTTCTACCGTCAGGTGCTTTGGAGAATAGCTTGACTCCCTCTTCTTTGTGGCAACCCCTGAGATATTGGAACATTGCTATCAGATGTCAGAACAGGTAGTGGAAATTGTCAAAAAGAGGAGACAAACCAAAGCAAGTGAGAAAAAAAATCAGAAAGGAACTCCCATGCTCCCATGGAAGACTGGTTGTGGGAACAGAAGGGAGCATCACCATCCCTCCAGGTATCTTTCTGGACCCTTTCGTGGCATTCAGTACCATAAGCTACAGTGTCCTTCTATATGGGTCACTGTTCTCGCTAAGGGTTGGAGATAATGTATTATGGTGGAACTGTCCTTTGTGAATTAGCAGAACCATTTAATGGATGCAAGGGAGAAAGCTTGTATGGAGACTCTGTTAAGTGCATCAAGGATGGCCATTCATGCCCTTATCATCTCTTAGTTGGATCACTGCATTTCATTTTACCTGGGGTTGCCCTTGAAGAACATCCAGAGATATCAGCTGGTACTACATATAGGGGCCTGGGGCTTCACTAGGTAGTCACAGCATTGGTATGTTAATCCACTACTAAGAGGAGAACTTTGCCAGATAGACTCTGCCTACCCAATCCTGACATCCAGAGGATGTCCCCTCCTATCAGGTGATGTGTGGGGAAGTGCCTCAATGGCAGAGTTCACTGAGACAGCTCTGCTTCCTTAAAACAGCTTGTCTCCAATTGAGGATGGCTCCTACTCTCAAGACTTTACAAAAGCTAATGAAAACTTGGCCATTCATGAAAGCCTTTAGAAATCAATTAATATGCACCCATCAGCACTGGCATTGATTTTAGATGTTGTATTCTTAGGATAACAATGCTGATGGAATTGTTTCAGTTTTAGTATTTGTGTACTGTCTCGTGTCTGCTTGGGTAGAGCAATAGATAAATAGCATAAATAAAATAAAACCATCCAAATAACTAAGACATTAATCTCTGACAACTTTTATGGTAGGAACTAGAATACAATGGAGTATATTTTGTTTCAATCAGCAGTCAAAAATTTGGTAGGAACTAAACATAAATCATATGGCTATAATTGTGTACAAATTTAATAATGTCAAGCATTTGTTAAGTTAATCGAAGCGCACTGTGAAATGCATTGTTTTAATAAGTTTGCATATTGTTCTCCGATGAATTTTCTGTATATAATGCCTTTTTGTTAGTGTTGGGTTTTTTTTATCTCTTTCAAATTTATTATTCGTTTTTCTATCTACTTGGACGCCTGTAAAATGGAGAAATAAAAAGAAGGAAAAAATCCTCATTTCATAAATTGCACTCTAAGGTAAATTGAATATTTATGTAGATACATAGATCTCCTTGAAGTTATCCTATGCTTAATCATCTCTACAGCAGCTCTTAAAGCAACTCCGAATGTTTAAATTTTCATAAATAGACAAATACAGTATAATAAGCAGGTCAAGCCACATACTATTTTTTTCTCTTTGTTATTGTGATGAAATTCACAAATTCATAATCAGACGAGTACCCCCCCCCACACCCACTTCTAGCAACTTAAACTAAATGAGTCACATGAGATGTAGAATAACATAAAGCTTAGAAAAGAAGACAAAACCCCGGCATCTTATAGCTAACCATATTTTAGTTGGGAGGGGAAAAAAACTAAAGAATGTTAATTTTTCTGATATATAAATCATATTTTGGCACATGGCTACTATGCTAATCCTAGCATGATTTTCCTTGTCCAAAGAATGGATGGCTTGCTCATGTAATCTGAACCCCTCTCTGGTATCATGACACAATGTACTGTAGATAGATTTTAAAAATAGATAAAAATGTACTGTAGATAAATAAAAAATAGATTCCAAAAGTCAATGAGAAAAATATAATCAATTGGAAAATGTTGACTAAGAAGCCAGGGCTGGCAAGAGTTGTTAGCACAAGCGTTCTTCAGATCTTCACATTCACTCTGACACGTATTGCTAAATGAGCCCTGAAGTGACCAAATTAAATCATTTTTTTTCTACTGAAAAATTAGAAGTACCAATTTCAGAAATCTCTGTGGCGATGCACATTAAATTCACATTATGTTAGAGCAGGGGTGTCAAACTCATGCCGTCATGGCGGCGTCATGTGATGTATCGGGACTTTTTCCCTCTTTGCTAAACTGGGTGTGGGCGTGGCCAGTGCGTGACACATCCGGCCCGTGGGCCGGGAGTTTGACAGCCCTGTGTTAGAGGAATTCACTATTGTTTCTGATCACATCTTCTTCTGATATTCCAAGCTAATCACAATACTCTACAACTTTTGCTTCAGCAATACATCTATGTCATTAGATTTTTATATAAGAGTAAAGACCCAATTATGTGTTAAACAATGTATGATGGAATAGAGAACAAAACCAAAAGCTGATGAAGCTTCTTCTTCTTCTGAAGGAACAGGAGGGTTTTTTTTTCTTATCAATTAGTCTCATTATCTTAAAACATTTTAATTAACTGTATAGGAGTCAACACAGTCTGCTCATTTTCAGGAGGGTTTTTTTTTGAGAGAGAGAGAAAGAGAAAGATGCAATAAGAATTAAAACTAGTTTGTAATTCTCTAGACTCATTAACAGAGCACAAAAGTAATTAGCAATGTCTTGATTTGGAAAAAAACGCAGAAACATCTGTATTTCTAATTTCTCTCAGCTACTAAAGTCAAGCAGATTAGGTCAGCTGCGAGGCTAAATATCTTCTTTAGAATCACATTTGTTTTTCATAGGATAATTTCAATCAAACCTAATGGTGTAGTAGTTATTCAGCATCTTTTTTTAAAAAATCTGAGGTTGGAGCGTAGGAGCTGTGAACAATTGAAATATGATTTGAAAAAAGTACTTCAGACCTCATGTGTACACAGCACCTTCCTATTATTCCCTAAAATAGACTATGTTTTATTATACAAGCTTGTTTGTGATATTGGAAAAAAAAAAGAAATGCTAGTGTTGCTTTAAGGAATCTTCCTCATTAAAGTTAATGTGACTCTTTGCAATATCTTTTGGGGGCTGTTCCAGAAAATAGCAGAGAGGGCCCTTTATTCACCTAAGATCTAAAGTACTTCTGGCAAAGTATTTTTCAAAATCTACACACAAGTCCTCATAAATTTACCTTAAAGGAAACAGAATCAGTTTTGAAAGCATTTTCCTACTGTAGAATCGTTTTGGTAAAGATGCTCAGTAAAATTTGGCCTCACGTGCCCAAAAGCTTTGCCCTTACAGTTTAAAATAACACTTAGTTACAAACCCTGCACTACTCATGCAAATGGTTTTGTTTCTGATATGGGAGCTTCTCTCAGGGTGAAACTTGAGGTTGGAGGTGAGCAGAAATCTTAACACGTGAAATCAAGTCCAGATGAGGAGGAACAAACTTTGCATCTTTGGGCCAAACAATTCCAGGGGAGCACTACCTTTGTCTCTGAATAGGGTTTTATACCCCAGCTCAGAAATTATGCACAAGTTGGGGCTCCTCCAGAACTCATAGTTCCTGCAAGTGGTAACTGTGCCAGAAGGGTTTCCACACATTTATGCCATTGCCTGAATTCCAGGAGTGCAGTTAAGGCTTAGGTTTTCTACCTAGGCCTTAACTGCACTCCTGGGAGAAAAACGTACTTCGCATATTACAAATTTACAGGTCTGTTTTATGCTTTGCATGGGAGAGACCATTCTGTCTATTTGACTGTCTATTTGACAACTTTTTTCCCAATTTTTTTTTAAATTTTCTTTTAATATTCTTCACATAAACATCAATACATATACCATAATATATTATCAAAAATGTAATCTAATTTTTTTATATCCGATAATATTACTAGATTGCCTATCTATCCTACATATCAAATCCAATCACTCCCTTCTCTATCCTTCTCCCCTCCCTCTACTTTCTCCCCCCTTCTCTCCCCTCTCCTACTACCCCTTCTTCCATCTATCTACTCTCACTCTTACCTTCCTTCTCCTCCCCTACCTACATTCTTCCTTCTTTTCTCCTCCCCACTACTTCCTCTTCCTCCTCCTTTCTTGAGTGCATTTATTTTTTAATCTGTTTTAACAGATAGACAGCCAATACATCTCCTCAACTTACATTTTAAATTGTTGTTTCGAATCTATCCTGTGTTAAAAATCTATTTCAAATTACTTAATTCTAGGTATATTTTATATTACTATATTGCTACTTCCTTATCCATATACATTTTGTCATCTGGGTTATTTATCTATGTTCGTTTTCTTATCTTTTATACACAATAATTGTTCTATCTTAACTTTCAACTATATTCATTCTCCAACCAACTGTAAAATTTCATCCAAACATTATAATATTCTGAATCCTCTTTGTCTTTAATTTTCATTGTTACTCTGTTCATCTCAGCACAATCCATAATTTTCTTAATTAATTCCTCTTCAGATGGAACCTTAGTTCCTTTCCATTTTTGTGCGAAAGTAATTCTAGCTGCTGTCAACACATGTATAATCAAATAGGTATCTTCTTTACTAAATTTATTCGGTATAATCCCAAGCAAGAAAGTCTCAGGTCTCAGCTCTATATTTTGTTTCACCATTTTTTTCTAGCCAGTTCTTAACTCGAGTCCAATAAGATTTTGCCTCTACACAAGTCCACCACATGTGATAATAGGAACCAGGTATTTGTTGGCATTTCCAACATTTCATAGACATGTTCTTAAACATTTTAGCTAATCTTTCCGGTGACAAATGCCATCTATAAAACATTTTATACATGTTTTCTTTATATGTTGTTGACCACTTTAATGCAGTTCTGTTCATCTCTTAGAAATGGAAGCATGGATTCACCAGAGAAAGAATGAGAGGAGTTAGGTCGTAATGAGGGTGGCATGTCCACCATCTTGCTAAGTGCACAATTCTACAATGGCCTTCTCCAATTTGTACAGAACTAAGAGTGTTCAGAGGAGAATAAGCCAAATATTATAGCCATACTATATACCTTTTAGCTGGGATCTGGCCAGAGTTATTTTTCACACAAAAGACCCTCCTAGTCTGTACTCCAACTCCACAGGTTGCCTTGTTGTTCCAATTGGTAGTCATATTCAGAGTTGTTAGCAAGGCATTTTCTGAACAAAGACTCCATGCAGAGGTTTCCCAGTACAGCTGATTGCAAGAATGCTCATTACACAGTCGATACTCCTGGAGTGACGAAGGAGGAGGACAAGGCTTTCCACCTGTGAGTGATAAAAGCAACATAAACTGTAGCAATGGTTTCAAAAATAATGCCACTATTCAAGGCGACACCCTGCCTGCAGTTAAACAAAGTTCCAAAACCAAGTTGTGCATTGTAGCAGTCAATAAAAAAGAGAAAAAAAAGAGGAATCTTTAAATGTGTTAAACATATTTTAAAACAGGTGTCTTCAAACTTTTTAAGGTTCTAGGTCTTGTTAGGTTTAAGAAAAAAAGAATAGAAATTGGGAAAATAGTATTATGTATACTGATATATAATAGAATATATTATAATTACAATGTATATGCAAATGTTAGAAGTTGAAAGATTATGATTATGTATATCTAAATAGTAGTAGTAGTAGTAGTAGTAGTAGTAGTAGTAGTAGTAGTAGTAGTAGTAGTAGTAGTACTGTGCATAAAGTATACTGACCCAGACAATACACTGTTCACTAAGCACTTATGGATGTTATAGAAAAAAACTATAAATATTTTTTTTAAAAAAAGAAAAAAAATCTCAGAAACCTTGATCAAGAGAGAAAACACTAGTACAGGTAGTCCTCGACTTACAACAGTTCATTTCGTGACCGTTCAAAGCTACCATGGCATTGAAAAAAGTGATTTATGACCATTTTTTACCCTTATGACCGTTGTAGCATCCCCATGGTCACATGATCAAAATTCAGACCCTTGGCAACTGACTCACATTTATGAAGGTTGCAGTGTCCTGGGGTCATGTGATCCTCTTTTTCAACCTTCTGACAAGCAAAGTCAATGGGGAAGCCAGATTCACTAAACAACCGGGTTACTAACTTAAAAGAACTGCAGTGGTTCACTTAGCAACTGTGGCAAGAAAGGGTGTAAAATGAGGCAAAATTCACTTAACAACTATCTCACTTAGCAAAAGAAATTTTGGGCTCAATTGTGGTCGTAGGTCGAGGACTACCTGTAATAGAGCCCTGGCATAAAACGAAAAGCAAACTGCCTATTTTGGTACTTTGAAAATTAATATTTTCAAAGTGCAAAAATAGAACTTGAATTTTACAATTATTTGGAAGGTTAAGGTTTTACCCAACAAATCAATATACAACGGCTATGCTGCTTTTCCTTGGATAAAAGCTAAGTGTTTAGAACAATTGATATTATTTGCAAGTAAGATATTTTCTATCTATAGCCTATAGCAGTGATGGCGAACCTATGGCACCCGTGCCACAGGTGGCACGCAGAGCCATATCTGCCGGCACGCGAGCAGTTGCCCTAGCTCAGCTCCAGAGTGCAGGTTTGCGCTGGCCAGCTGATTTTTGGCTCATGCGGAGGCCCTGGGAGGGCATTTTAGGCTGGCGGGAGACGTTTTCGCCCTCCCCAGGCTCCAGGGAAGCCTCTGGAGCCTGGGTAGGGTGAAAAATAGGCCTACCAGGCCCACCGGAAGTTGGGAAACGGGCCGTTTCTAGCCTCCAGAGGACCTCTGCGGGGGTGGGGGAGGCTGTTTTCGCCCTCCCCAGGCATTGAATTATGGGTATGGGCACTCGCACATGCATGATAGTGCACGCGCACACGCTTTCGGCACCTGAGGGAGAAAAGGTTCGCCATCACTGGCCTATAGTCATGTGAAAAAGTTAATACATCCTATGTTATTTCTTTTTTTTTTCTTTTTTAACATGTCTGGACATTTTGTAGAAGTGGCAGTTTCCATCCTAGGGATGAAATCAAAAGAGGAATCAGCCTAGAGTCACTATGTAGCCACAGATGGACTAAATCCAACCCCTCTTGAACTCCATTAATCTTTATCTAGCGTCAAAATAGCGCTAACCATTAGTTGGATAGATTCATGTGCATAGGCATGCAATCAGTTTAATTGGAACTTCACGTGTGGTCCCGGTCTTTCATGCCTGACACATTTCAATATTTTATCTTCATTAAAACAGTATATAAACAGGTAATGGCATTAAACAAACAAATTATGAAAATTGGCAATTATGTATTCAACAAAAAGTTAATAGATATGCCATTTGTTCCTTCTGTGCAAAACAACAACAACAAACACACCCTTGGATCAAATATCTGGTATTGCCTACTTTGGCAGAAATAACCTCAAACAGGCATTTTTAATATCTGTATACTAGTCTCTTGACATCAACTGGGAACATTTTCCCCATTATTCCATACATATTTTTTTCAGCCCTGTAATGTTTGGGAAGTTTTGCATGTACAGCCATTTCAAATCACCCCACAGCATCTCAGTAAGATTTGAAAATGAAGTTTGACTTGGCCATTCTACCCTGTTTCCCCCAAAATAAGACATCCCCTGATAATAAGCCCAAACGGGCTTTTGAGTGCATGGCAATAAGGCCAAGTGCTTATTTCAGGGTTCAAAAAAATATAAGACAGGGTCTTATTTTCGGGGAAACACGGTAGAACCTTCTATGTCTTCTGCCCCCCCCCCCCAATCAGCTATTCCTTGATGGATTTACTGGAATGTTTAGAAACATTCTCATGTTGCAAGGTCCACTTTCAGTCGAACTTTAATTTCCTGACAGATAGTCTCACATTAGATATGTTGTTGTACATGGCAAAGACATTTCAATGCCTATATGGCAATTTCAGGACTTTCCTTTAAAAGCACTATCCGGAAATTCACAATTCTACCCAAGGAAATATTGCTTGTCTTGTGAAATCAGTCCAAAAGTCTATACATTGTTCCTTCTCCCTGGATGGCAATTCAGTGGCAACTCGGTGGGACTTCATTCTTAAGTATATTTGCACGGGATGCCTTCTTGAGGATTAAATAGACCTCTTGGGGACATGCAGGTATATCTGCCCCATGAAAAGCGAAGAGAGACAGATGGACTCAGTACAATCTGTCTGTACTGCTAGGCAAGTTCGAAACTCCTGGTGGATTTCTAGTTCTTTCTGCTTTCAGTTCTCCCAACTATCGTTTAAAAAACATAACCACCAGGGGAAATGTTTGTGGGAATTTGGGAACGAGAGAGAGAGGGAGAGGGAGGGAGGGAGGGAGTAGGAGGGAGGGAGGAAGGGAGAGGGAGAGAGAGAGGGAGGGTGGGAGAGGGAGGGAGAGAGAGAGGGAGGGAGGGGGAGGGAGGGAGAGGGAAGGAGGGAGGGAGGGAGAGGGAGGGATAGGGGGAGGGAGGGAGAGGGGGAGAGAGAGGAAGGGAGAGAGAGAGGGAGAGAGATATATATATATATATGGCATTTTTTGCTGAATCTTTATGCATAAGGAAAATATAGAGTGCTTTTAATTTTTTAAAAAATGGAGCCAACCAGAGACAATTTTGATAACAGTAGAGGTTATTGATATTGACTTCCTTAGTTGATAATTATCTCTTTCCAAAACATCAAGGGAGGAGGACTTAAACATGCTAGTCCAAGCCACTTCATTCTACCTTTTATATGTAAATGAGGTTATCTGTTGTATACAGTGTACACCTTCCTATATCTATTGAATGATTTCTATTTCTATACAGCTGGTCAACTTCATTCCACAGGAATTATGTGATTAACGTTGTTTTATTGTTATGTGAAAAAAATTATATAGTTACTATATTTACAATTGTTTAAGAGACATCTTACTCTGATATCTTCTATACCACCTTTACAGATTAAATTGTCTTTGAACTACAGATAGTAACTACACATGGTGATTGCCTCTGCTTAACATTATATAATGCTTGAGATGATGGATAGTCAAGAAAATTGGAGCGGTGAGCTCTGCCACTTGTATGCTGGATCCGTGCCCCTCCTGGCTTGTTTCTGCAAGTAGGGAGGTGACACGAGGTTGGTTCCAGGAGTTAATCAACGCTTCTTTAAGAGAGGGGTTCTTCCCCCAGCCTTTAAAGGTTGCGGTGGTGAGGCACCTCCTTAAGAAGCCATCCCTGGATCCAACTGACCTTAAAAACAATCAACCAGTCTCCAACCTCCCCTTCATGGGGAAGGTGGTGGAGAAAGTGGTGGCAACTCCAACGGCTCTTGGATGAAACGGAGTATCTTGACCCTTTTCAGTCAGGTTTCAGGCCCGGTCACAGCACAGAAACTGCCTTGGTCACGCTGATGGATGATCTCTGGCGAGCCCGAGATGGAGGTTGCTCCTCCATCTTGGTGCTACTTGACCTCTCAGCGGCTTTCGATACCATTGACCATGGTATCCTTCTGCGACGGCTCGGGGAGATGGGAGTGGGAGGCACCATTCTGTGGTGGTTCTCCTCCTATCTCTCTGACTGGTCGCAGTCGGTGTTGGCTGGGGGACAGAGGTCGACCCCGAGACCCCTTGTATGTGGGGTTCCTCAGGGGTCAATTCTTTCCCCTATGCTCTTTAATATCTACATGAAACCGTTGGGTGAGATCATCTGTAGGCATGGGGTGAGGTTCCAACAGTACGCTGATGATACTCAGCTGTACCTGTCCACCCCATGCCAATTCAGTGAGGCAGTTGATGTGATGTGCCGGTGTCTGGACGCTGTAAGGGTCTGAATGGGGGTTAACAGGCTCAAACTCAACCCGGAGAAGACCGAGTGGCTTTGGATGCTGCCTCTCAAGGACTTTGACATCTGTCCCTCCTTGGTTCTGGGGGGGGGAAATTTGATCCCCTCAAAACGGGCTCGCAACTTGGGGGTCCTTCTGGATCCACAGCTAAAATTGGACCAACATCTAACAGCTGTGGCCAGAGGGACCTTTGCACAAGTTCGTCTTGTGCACTAGTTGTGTCCCTTCTTGGACCGGGAGGCACTACTTACAGTCACTCATGCCCTTGTTACCTCACGTCTTGACTTTTGCAATGCACTCTACATGGGGCTACCCTTAAAGAACGTTCGGAGACTGCAGCTAGTGCAGAATGCGGCGGCGCGTGTGGTGATGGGTGTCCCTAGATACACCCATGTGACACCCATCCTTCGCGAACTGCATTGGCTGCCTATAGGTCTCCGAGTGCAATTCAAGGTGTTGGTGATTACCTTTAAAGCCCTACATGGCTTAGGACCAGTTTACCTCCGAGACTGCCTTCTCCAACATACCTCCCTAACACCGATTAGAGCCCACAGAGTTAGTCTGCTGGTGGTCCTGTCAGCCAAACAATGTCGCCTGGCGGGCCCACGAACAAGGGCCTTCTCTGTGGCAGCACCGGCTCTCTGGAATACACTACCCCCCAAGATCTGCATTATTCCCACCCTGCCAGCCTTCAGAAAAGCAGTAAAAACATGGCTTTGTCGACAGGCCTGGGGCCAATGATTTTAATACAACACCGATAACTCTTGGCCCCATGAATGATTTATTGTATGGGTTTTTAAATTGTGGTTTTTAATGTTTTTAAATGTTTTAATATCTATTGTTTTAATGCTTTTTATATTTGTTGTTGCATGTGAATTTTTACTGTTGTGAGCCGCCCAGAGTCTCTGTGGAGTGGGCGGCATACAAATGCAACTAATAAATAATAAATAAACAAATAAATAAACAAATGGATCATAGAACAAATCAATCCAGAATTTTCACTTATGATACAAATGATCAGGCATAAACTATTGTACTTTATGCACATTATGTCCTGACCCAACTCCTTTGAAGAATCCATACTGATAAAAAAAAACATAAGTAAACAGAAGAGGATGATTAGCAACAAGATGGATGGACTTAATTATGACAGCAGTGAATGAAGCATTGAGAGACCTAAAGGTCAAGCTAAAGACAGATCATATATGGGTACTAAGAGTCAATGACCCTAATTTAATATCATGATTAAATTAACCATTTATTCTTGCCTGCTGCTATGCATACATTGATTCACTGAACAAGAAATATATGATACTTTCATTAATTTTAGTTACTTTCTTTAAAAAATGATATTCAACATATTCAGTACAAATTATTCCACTTGCGCATTCATTCAGGCTTTTAAAATCTGCTCCGAAGGACCTTACAAATAGGATGATTTAATATATGTAAATATATTACATTTGCATACATTAATATACAGTATGTGAGTAGATTGTTTTTTAGAACCCCATTTTCTTCTTCATTTTTATGTGTTGTGCAATATTCTTCTCATGGATCAATTCCATGAGTAACAGAAATGTCACATCTTCTGTTTTAATTAACTTCTGTAAATTTTAAACACAGTTAACTTATTTTATAAATAAAAACCAGATGAATAAATTGTAGCACCTTAGCTTACTTTCTCTGAGATCCATTAACTGGATAAAATTAAGCAGAATTTAGGTATATACAGGAAAATACATTTCATGTTAACATGAAACTATCCAGATTAATTTTCCATTTTCTTGGATGTAGGGAATGTGTTGTTCCTTTCAATACCAAGAGCACACATTGCCATTTTATATGGTATGTGTGTGTGTATCTATATGTATATGTATGTATATATGTATACATACATACTTACATGTATGCATGCATGCATGTATCTCACAGGGTTGCTGTTATGGGGGAAACAGGAGGCGGAAGAAATATTGTATATGTTTGCCGCCTTGAGCTAGTTATAAAAAATAATAAAGGTGGGATAAAAAAATCTAATAAATACATACATGCAATATTTGGATATATTAAAAACTTCATTATATCATGATTTCAAAGTTATCACCTACAATTTAATGTCATAATGAATTAGTAGATATTTGTTTATAATTTTGTAGGTTTAATTTTTCCCCAAGTTGCAAGTTAATAATAACTGTTACTAAAACTATTCTAATAATTCACTTCGGAAGGCATTGAATTGGAATGTGAAACAGAACACAACCTTGAAACGGCAAGTTCCCTGAATGTTATCCTTTGCTCAGTCTCTCTCTCTCTCTCTCCCTCCCCCTCTCCCTCTCCCTCCCTCCCTCCCTCCCCCTCTTCCTCTCTCTCCACACAAACATACACAAATCATTTTTACTTTTTAAAAATTTACATCTGATAATTCTAGCCATCCGTGTTCATAACGATTATTGATTGTGCTTTCTGACAAATATGTCAGTCCCTAGTATAAAACTGTAAAGACTTTAGAATGAGAAACAAACTGCACTGCGGTCATACTTAAAAAAAATAGATGTAACGCTATGTTGAAAACTTAACCCTATCAAAAAAGGTTTCTATAATTTTATTCATTTCATATATTGGCTTCCACAGCATCCTAAAGACAAATATATTTTCTCCAGTCAATGGGGATCCAAAGACTGTGATCTACATGTTTGGAAATCACTGGAATGAAACTTTAGCATATCCAGTGTCTTCTGATAAGCAAAGATTCCAAAGCACAAGGCCAGCTTTGGTACTTGACAGGAATTCTATTTGGAAACAAACAAATAAGCTTAAAAAAAACATCATTGTTTACCTTCTCCTGGTAATGCCAGTACAGATCTTGTTCTGCTTTGCCTGCCCTCTGAATTTTTATTGGAACAGGACTGAGAACAAGGTGACCATTGCGACCACTCCATCACAACACAATCCATTCCACAGGGTACTTCACAAGTCGTTGTTTTGGAAGGCGATGGAGAATCGGCACAAAAATCATCAGCTACATCCTCACCTAAAAAAGAAAGAAGCCAACATAACATGATAAGTACCTTGATCAAGATAAAGATAAAGTATCGCGATGAAGAATAGGACAGGGAGGAACAAATGTTCATCAATTCACACATCTTTTCCTTTGTGTTGACAAATGTCAGGTATGCGCAATGTAAATCCTCCTACTTTATACGGATACAATCACCACCACTTTCTTTGGGCCAACTGCTGAAACTTTCTTAGAGTGCAGGGATGGCATCACCCCACCATCCATATATTATTAATTTCCAATGATTATCAGCCCTTGGAGGCATAGTAATACAAAATAATAGAAATCACCATCTAACAATATATTACAATGTATTACAAGACAACTGCAATACACTAGGGTCTGACCTTATTGAAATACTGTCATGTGTGGGTCAAAATATATTTGCAAAATAAGAAAGGGCATATTTCAACTGCCTTGACTTGCCAGTAGTCACATTTACAAGAAGCAAAACCATATTATTGACATCTCCTACAAGTCATATTAAAAAAGGTCAAATTCAAAACATCTATTAGTTCATTTTCAGACTTCCCAGAATCTTCAAAGCAGTGTACAATTAAACAACTACATTGAAGCAGTTAGATAGCTAATGTTTTAAATGAGACTATTAAAGTCCCAAAACTCCATCATTGAGGTTGGATATATTAGGGTCACAAAACAAGTATCAAGGTGCTCATACAAAAAAAAAAGAGTCTCTAGTTGTCAGCTGCAAGCTTCAAAAACATGGCAAAGACTGTCCTTAGTGTATTCTTCAGTAAAAGTTCAATATACACTTGATGTGAAGAAAATTTTGAGGAAATTATGTCCACTGAGAAGCTGAACGAAATACTTAATAATTCTGATCATGGAGCAACACAAGAGAAATTTATGTGCTATCTTGGAAAGATAAGGGAAGTACATATGTTTAGTTGATTCTGGCCTTTTGGGACACTCGAAAATAGAAGAACATGGTGATGTGCATGCAGATAAAACACAGAAAACTGGACTGAGTTATGGATATCAACTCTGAACAATTCCCCAGTTTGAGCTCTTTAAATCTGAAATCTGTATCCCCGTACAAACATTTTCACTCTGAATAACTTTCCTCCTCCCTCAAGACATCTGCTTTTGTTATATTTAAGGAACTCAAGACTGACCCAATAGAGGCAAGTAATTTAAATATGAAGAGGAGATAGCAATAAAACTAGGAAATTCAATTGAAGGAGAAGGAGAAAAAAACGCTATTTGGTTTATGATGATAATGTAGTGAGAAGAGATCTATATTTCTTTGTCTTTGCAAAAAGACACACATGTTGCCAGTGGAAGCAGATGTCAAATGTGAATCAGAAATTTCTACATTTATATTTCTAAATGAGGGCAGCTTCATAGTCTCTGAAATCCAAATAAAACTTTTCAAGCATATTATGGGGAATAATAAAGAGAATTGAGAATTGAGCAAGCAATTATGCCAGGATGGATGGATGGATGGATGGATGGATGGATGGATGGATGGATGGATGGATGGATGGATGGATGGATGGATGGATGGATGGATGTGCGGAGGGATGGATAGATGGCTGGCTGGCTGAATATCTCTCTCCCTCTCCCTCTCCCTCTCCCTCTCCCTCTCCCTCTCCCTCTCCCTCTCCCTCTCCCTCTCTCTCTCTCTCTCTCTCTCTCTCTCTCTCTCTCCCTCTCCCTCTCTCTCTCCCTCTCTCTCCCTCCCTGACTTCCCTGTGTGATTCAAGAGAACGAAGCTTAACTTTCATGATCACTGTATATTTATTCTAGTGTGCTGAATGATGACATAAATATCAAAATAAGAATGATGAAATAAACGTCAAAATAAATGTCCTCCAACAAGGCTTCTCATCATGAATGAACATCAATCTCTTTCCATGACACATTTAGCAAGATTCTCTTGCTACACCTACAGCCTGTCATTTACTTATTCTCTGAGAATGGCCTATTGCAGCAACACCACTCTGGAAATTCACATCTAGCTGACAGCAGATGAGCTAAAAGAGGTGGGGGGTGGGGCAGGAGAAGAAGAATTAAACCATGCACCAATTATATGTGCTTGTCTCCATAAGTCATTCTGATATTATAGCCCTTGCAAGGATTTTGAGAATCTGCCTGGATGTCAGCTGTTACTAGATTCTAAAATCTAGAGTCATGAAAACGTTATAAAGAACCCTTTAAAGTTATTTTAAGCCTGGGAGTTTTTGATAGTTTACAGGAAAGGAGCCAACTTGTAAATTAGTATGTAAGTAAATAAATATCATTTCACCATTTCTATTTAAAACAAGTATATCACAGATTTGCTCTGGGAATGAGATGGGCAGTTTCTAAATTTGAAACATAATAAATAAAAAATCGGTCTTATTTGTTACATTTTTCAAAGAAAACACAGAATACGTGTCCATCACCCAACTTTCACAGCTACAGTTCAAATGATTTACATTTTATGTTTCTTCTATTCCATATGGATAGAAGTAAAAATTCTAGCTTGTAGTAATAATGGTACTATTGCTATAACCTCTAAAACAAGGAATAGAATTACCGAAGAAAAGAAGAACTAACCTGATCATGGGTTTCAAGTTATCGCAAGAAAATATGTATGCAGGTGAAAAATAGGATACAAAACAAGTGCTGAATATCACCTGCTTCAGCACAACTTGAAAAAGCAATATTGGAAAATAATTTCATAAGGATAACACTGGACGGTTTAACAAATGAATTATACAAATCTTTTATTCAAAATCCCAATATATGAGAAATGTAAAACAGTCAAGGAAACTAGAATGCGAAAGAGGAGTTTACTGCAGTTTCATCCTATCATACAATGTTGCCACCAATTTTCATGCCTTATAAAAAGGTGACTTTATTCTCACACTGGACAAAAGTGATTGAAAACAAAACAATCCGTTTATCCAAAACTCACTGGTTACAGGTTATTTATAGCCACTGTCAAAGATATATTTCTAATTTATTTGATGTTCCTCAAAATAATAAATTGTAGATGATGAAACAAATTATTTGACTCTAGCTGTCTAGGGCAGTGGTTCTCAACCTTCCTAATGCCGCACCCCGCCCCCCCACTGCGACCCACCCCCGCTGCCACGCCCACTGCCGCAACCACCGCTCCGCCGCCCCATTTGGGTTCTTTTACCCTCTGCACATGCGCAAAGCGTTCTGCGCATGCGCAGAGGGTAAAAGAACGCAAATGGCGACGTCCGGGCGAAGTCTCCCGACCCCTGTGAAAGGGTCATTCAACCCCCAAAGGGTTCGCGACCCCAGGTTGAGAACCGCTGGTCTAGGGAGATCCTCGGTCATCCAGATCATGGTAGTCCCAAAGGTGCTTTTTCAAAAGGCAGCTGGACTTCCTTTGTTTTTCCTTGCAGACGTTTTGCTTCTCATCCAAGACGTGAAGTGAAAAAGCTTCTGAAGAAACTTCCTGGATGAGAAGCAAAACATCTTCAAGGAAAAACAAAGAAAGTCGAGTTGCCTTTCGGAAAAGCACCTTTGCGACTCTGGCTTCCTGTGAAATTGTTTGGCAAATCCACATTAATATAACTGCCTTAATAAGTCTTCAGTACCAAAGGCTGGGCCACCATCCCACCAGACTGTTACTCTTCTTTCTTCTGGATAGATGACTCTTTGGTCATGAGCCATATTCTAGTAAGATCTTGGCTTTCATCTTGAGAGGATTGACGGTCATGAAATAAGGAACCAATTTTACCAATTCCTGTTTAAACATAAGCCATCTAAACCTCTTTCCATTCTATTCTAACAAAAAAAAAAAACCCAGCACATGAGAAAGATGTTTAGAATGAAATAGAGATTGAAGAAAGAGGTTCATTAAAATCCAACTCCCTAACAGTTACTACATGCAAGAATTAATTATAGGTAGTCCTCGACTTACCTCCATTTGTTTAATGTCTGTTCAAAGTTACAACAGCACTGAAATAAGTGACTTATGACTGTTTTTCACACTTACAACTATTGCAGCATCCCCACAGTCTCATGATCAAAATTTGAACGATTGGCAACTGGCATGTATTTATGACGGTTGCAGTGTCCCAGGGTCATGTGATCATATGTTGTGACCTTCTGACAAGCAAAGTCAATGGGGAAGCCAGATTCACTTAACAACCATGTTAACAACTTCAGTGATTGACTTAACAACCATGGCAAGAAGGTCATAAAATGAGGCAAAAGTCACTGAACAATTGTCTCACATGGCAACAAAATTTTGGGGATCAATTGCAGACATACCTCAATTGAGGACTACCTGTAATAGCAATATGTTCACATGATCACTAGTCTACCTTCCTTCCTAAAATTAATGACAAGGATGGAAATTAGGGAATTTGTAATAACAGTTGCAAACATTTATTTCATAACTAATAGCTGGATACCCGTGCTTCGCTACAAAACTATGTGATCGGGCTTGATAAATTGACACTTAAAGTCTGAAAATTAATGAGTAGTTACGATCAGGCTTGATAAATTGCCCAAGACCGCTCCTGAGTGAAGGAGTGGAATGTCTGCCAGTTGAACTGAGGTAACGGAATGTGAGGCAACTGGCAGTTGGAACAGAGTTCTTTTCAGGTGGGGAGGGGGAGTAGAATGTCTAACTCCTTAGCATCAGAACGTGTTAATAATAATATAAGAAATACTACTGATCTGATGGTCATTTCGAAAAATCCTTTCTTGGCGAGCACCTAGAAGCCAAGAGGAACATACGTGCCAAGTTTCAAGTTTGTAGGCTTTACAGTTCTGGAGATTTCGTGATGATGCGTGAGTGGTATTTGGCTTTTATATAAATAGATTACAGGTTTTACGACAATATAATGTTACAACACATAACATTATTTTTGTTGTTGTTATGCTGTACCAAGCAATGTTAGACTGTATATAATTTTGCAACCAAGCACTAAAAAAAAAGAAGGTCTTGATTTGCACACAAATGACTCAAGCAATAGTTTTGTTTATTTAATGGCATGCTGTCCGTCAATATTACTTCTTGTATCTATTCTTGTTCTCCTTGTAACATAATGAAACAGTCATTAAAATACTATGCTTGCTATAAAAATTTATATCTCATTTAAATCTTGGGAAACAATACCAATAAACATTGAGTAACTGCTTCTCTATAACAAAGATGTCAGAAGATGGTAGTAAATTCAGGAATGGCGACAGAAGGAAATCAAAGTTACCATTTGCCTGCTTACTAATAGCAATTTTAAATCTTTCAGGATAAATTGTCTTAATGGGCAAAAATCTACTTTCAGACATCTAATTAGCCAAAGGAACTGTTGCGTTTAAATACTAGGTAACAATAATAACACAATTTAGGAGGAAAGGATTGATATAATCATTTGTAATGTACTCAGCTCTTAGCAATGTCGTCTTTGACTTTTTTCTCCCATTCTGAGACACCAAATCAAATCCTAGTAATTCTAGTTTCATGTCATTGCCTTGCCAACTGAAAAGCCTACATCACACAGACATTACTATCTGGATGCTGGTTTCAGTTAACATAAATCCAACAAGCCGTGTTGTCAGTTTGTCAGCGTAACCATCAGGGTGGGAAATAACCCATCACTATTTCAGAAATTGAAAGAGGAAAGGCAGTTAGGGGAGGGGAGCAAATAAAATAATGAAAAGAATTAGAAATGTCAGAGAGAGAGAAAAAACAAGCAAAGAAGTAGTGTTTAACAAAGGGAAAATGGAAAATAACATGAACGTTTCAGAGTTTGCGGACATGGTTCGGGGAAACAGGTGAACAACACAAGAAAGGAAACAACATGAATTTAAAGAAATGTCAAAAAGGCTTTGTCGTTTCACACAGTGCAGAACATTATGTAATTTGTAATATAAGGTTAACTGATGGCAAGGAACACAAATAATTTTAAAAGAGAAGTAGATCTATTCATGGGATTGTATCTAGTGGAAATCGGAATGGAATGCAGAACATCATTCATTCATTCATTCATTCATTCATTCTTTTACAAATAACTCAAGCTAGCAAATATATCCAACACACCTTCTTCCTTCTATTTTCTCCAACTATTCTGCGAATTGAGTTGGGCTAAGAGAGAGTGACTAGCCCAAGGGTCTGCAACCCGCGGCTCTGGAGCCACATGTGGCTCTTTCATCCCTCTGCTGTGGCTCCCTGTTGCTCAAAATATGTGTCACAACTGCCAATGTGCGACACCCACCAACGTGCAATTTATTAAGCTTTTCGACCCCCAGTAGGCCAACCATGGATAAATCCAAGAAAAGAAAAGTTTCAGAAGAAAACAGAATCTTTAATTCAACTATATACGCTTGTTTTGTGGCTGCTCAGGAAATAGTCAGGCACGGGAAAAGTTTTGTGGCTCCCGGTGTTTTCTTTTCTGTGGGAGACAGGTCCAAATGGCTCCCTGGGTGTTTAAGGTTGCCAAGGTTGACCTTGGACTAGCCCAAGGTCAGCCAGCTGACTTTCATAGTTAAGGTGGGACTAGCACTCACATTCTTCTGCTTTCTAGCCTGATCCCTTAATCCAGGGTGTCAAACTGGTGGCCCATGGGCCAGATGCATCACGTACACCCGAACTCCGCAAAGGAAAAACGTCGCAAAACATCACATGACAGCAACGTGACACCGTGACTTTGACACCCGTGCCTTAATTACTAGGCCAAAGTGGCTCTCAATGGCCTTTCCATCCTAGAAACACTTCCATGACTTCCCTTCCTGTTCCAGAAACTAACCAGAGATGATGCTTTAGCCCTCTTAACTTTAATGATGGAACTCGGTGTAATTTAAAGGAGTCTTCCGTCAGTTGAATGCAAAGTAGGCTCTTACTAGAGTTTGGGGAACTTTGTTCTTTGCTCGGTTGCTTTTTCTTTCTCTAATTCTCTCATTTTTCTCTGTCAGGTTTTGCTCAATGATTCTCTTTATACATCATAATCCTGATAGCCATGGGGACTTTTCTCTTTATTTCCCTCCTCTTGGGCTCTCTTTTGATAGATTTTTTTTTAATGGCTGATCTGGCAGTTTAACTCTCAGTTCTTTCTCCTCAATTTTTAATGTTTTCTATGGTAGCTATTCAATTTGGAGCCAATATCACTTTCCAGTTATCTTGTAATTTTCTTAAATTAATAAATGCTGCATAACTATACGATACACAGAGACAAATATTTCCTAAATCCCCTGCAACTAAACTGTCTTTCCCATTCTTTCTGAAACCTCGAACAGGTTTAAATCCTCCACTATTTCCCTGTAAACTGGGTGGAAATGTGTTATTTTTATCCTGCTTCAATCCACTGCAAAATCAAATCTTATATGAAAACCCTGGGAGGGGAAAATATGTGTAAAATCCCTCTATCCCGTACAGTTCCATTTAATTATTCTTGTTCTGCTTTCGCAATTACAAATCACATCTTTCTTTAATTCTTCCCATTCCACTCCTCAGTAGTTGGTGCCAATGTACACAACTTTATTTTATCTGAACATTATGAAGATGTAACAAAACAAGGTAATAAAACATACTGTAATACTTCAGCCAGTCTGTGAAACATTTTTGTATGGTTTCCATACAATTTCCACAATTCTACCGTAGGCATGTCTGCCATTGTTCAGTGAGAATCATTTTTGCTAAACGTATTAGGATTCAAGAGTCATCCATGCAATATGAAGACAGAGGTAAGAATAGGGGTGAGGAGAGAAAGAAATATTAACGAGAGAACTGAACAAGCTCTAGAACAGTGGTTCCCAAACTTTTTCAGTCCACCGCCCCCTTGGTGCTACAAACTCATCCTCACCGCCCCCTGCCCCACCCCCTCAAGTGGGCGTGGCTTAGTGGTCAGGTGACCGGGTGGGCATGGCCAACTTGTAAAATGTGGTGAAACTCACTTAACAACGCTCTTGCTTAGCAACCAAAATGTTAGGCTCAATTGTGGTCATAATTCTTTCTTTCTTTCTTTCTTTCTTTCTTTCTTTCTTTCTTTCTTTCTTTCTTTCTTTCTTTCTTTCTTTCTTTCCTCCCCTTCTTTCTTTCTTTTTCTTTCTTTCTGTCTTCCTTCCTTCCTACCATCTTTCTTTCTTCTTTCCTTTCTTTCTTTCTTTCTTTCTTTCTTTCTTTCTTTCTTTCTTTCTTTCTTTCTTTCTTTCTTTCTTTCTTTCTTTCTTTCTTTCTTTCTTTCTTTCTCCCTCTTTCTTTTTTTCTTTTCTTCCTTCCTTCTTTCCTTATTTTCTCTCTCTCTCTCTCTCTCTCTCTCTCTCTCTATATATATATATATATATATATATATATATATATATATGTGTGTGTGTGTGTGTGTGTGTGTGTGTGTGTGTATATATATATGTATATATGTATATATGTATATATATATATATATATATATATATATATATATAGAGAGAGAGAGAGAGAGAGAGAGAGAGAGAGAGAGAGAGAGAGAGAGAGAGAGAGAAGGAGGGAGAAGGAGGGAGAAGGAAGGAGGGAGGAAAGAAAGTAGGAAGGAAAGAGAGGGAGGGAAATTAAAGGTGAAAAGGAGAGGGAAGGAGGAAAAGGAAGGGAAGGAGGAAGGAAGGGAAGGAAAGTAGGAAGGAAAAGGAGGGGGAAGGAAAGGGAAGGAGGGAAGGAAGGGAAAGAGACGGAAGGAAGGAAAGGGAAGGAACGGAGGAAGGAAAAACAGGGAAGGAAGGGAAGGGAAGTAGGAAGGAAAAAGGGAAGGAAAGAAAAGGGAGGCAGGCGAAGGTGGCAGAAACTCTGGCGGGCAACTGTTCCCGATCTCCCCCCCCCCCAATCGCTGTCCTCTTTCCAGACCGACTTTCCAGCCATGGCGCCTCTTGGCTGAAGGAGCGGAAAAGAGGCAGCTGCGATTTCCCCACAAGGTCTCCCTCCTCCTCCTCCCGCCCCCCCCAACCCAGCCCCTGCCCACCCCCCCACCCAGCCCTGCCCGCCCCCACCCAGCCCCTGCCCGCCCCCCCAATCCCGTGTCTTACTGGTTTAACAGCTCCGTGTTTCTGTCGGATGGTCTCTAGGGAAAAAAGCTTGCAAAATACAGAAACTCTTCTCACTGCGAGTTGTTAATTGCTCACCCTTGCGAGAAGAGTTTCTGTATTTTGCAAGCTTTCCAGGGGTCTCCAACCTTGGCAACTTTAAGACTTGTGGACTTCAACTCCCAGAATTCCTCAGCCAGCTTTGCTGGGAGTTGAAGTCCACAAGTCTTAAAGTTGCCAAGGTTGGAGACCAGTGCAAAGAGACCAGACGACAGACACATGGAGCTGTTAAAAGTCCAGCAAGATGCCCGTCTCGCAGCCCGCCCAGTCCCCGCCGGGAAAAGAGTGGCAGGAAAAGCAGTGAGCGGGCGATTGGGTGGACAGGGTGGCGGCGCGGGGACAGGACTGGCGAACCACCTACCGCCCCCCTGGCCCCTCTCACCGCCCCCCTGTTCCACCCTTGCCTCTCACCGCCCCCCTATGTGTTCCCACCGCCCCCTGGGGGGCGGTACCCGCCCACTTTGGGAACCACTGCTCTAGAAAGTATCTCATGAATCCTACAATTCAGCCCTGTTAGCTCAACTAGGTTATTATCAGAGTTTTAGATCACATGGAAACTGAAGTATGTTCAACCATAATAGAAAGACTTGGCTTCTTTAGAAAGTCATACTGTTAATAACCCTGGCATCAAATGTTATTTCAGCAACACTGGATGAGTGGAAGGGGTAGAATTATTGATGTTAAGGCTATGCTCATTAAGCTTGTATGATATAGCAATTAAGGTGCTGGAAGAGATCCATATCCCTCCTTTCAAGACATGGGTCACCATCTCTCAGCCCAAGCTATTTCACAGGATTGTTGCAATGGGAAAATGAGGACTGAATATTATCTGGAGCTCGTGGTGGAAACCGAAATTTATCAAATAATTACATAAATAGAATTGAACCAGTAGGGTTTCCTGATAATATTAATGGAACTCTAAAGCCTTTTATTTTTTTCACCTGTTGATCCAGGATTAGTTTACTACAGTGATTCAGTTCTTGTCTGCTAGCACATGCCAAATGTGAGGAAGAAAGGATCAAGCATGAAGGATGGCAAGAAACCTCAATGCATCTGTGCAAAAGTGACAACTCAGACCACCATAATTATAAGCCATTCTGTTTGTACTTTTCATCATCTTTGTGCTTTACACAGAAACAGGGGTGAAATCCAGCAGCTTCTAACAGGTTCTGGAGAACCGGTAGCGGAAATTTTGAGTAGTTCAGAGAACCGGCAAATACCACCTCTGGCTGGCCCCAGAGTGGGGTGGGAATGGAGATTTTGCAATATCCTTCCCCCAGGAGTGGGGAGGGAATGGGGATTTTGCAGTATCCTTCCCCTGGGGTGGGAATGGAGATTTTGCCGTATCCTTCCCCTGGAGTAGGGTGGGAATGGAGATTTTGCAGTATCCTTCCTCTGCCATGCCCACCAAGCCACGCCCACCAAACTACACCACGTTCACCAAGCCATGCCCACAGAACCGGTAGTAAAAAAAATTGGATTTCACCACTGCACGGAGACAACAACTGTAACCGACAATGGCGTATGGACAATCCTAAGGCAGAAGAGAAAGATGCAGAGCCTTAATAAATGAAATTGAGCCCTGGTGCTAACGCTGAGGTGATACCATTTGACAAAAGTAGACTAGGCCGTATCACCGTTCTACCAATATCCTAGAGCAATACACTTCAAATTAGGGTTACAGAGGAGCTAGTTGTTCTAGCGGAGTAACCTTTGGTTTTACCTGAAGGCAGCAAGTTTACAAATTAATATGTAGAATGAATAACACTTACAATCCATTGGGAGAAGCACTGCTGAAAATCAGAGAAATAAAGGATGTGTCGAGAATCACCTAGCCAGATAGGGAGGAATCAAACTGGGAATTAATCTTGAATCGTAGTAAAGCCACAAGAGATTCAGGAGTGGCCTCCTATAAGCTCCATTGAACCTTACCTATCTTTTCCAAGGGAAGTCAAGTAGTCCTGAATTATAGCAGAATGTAATAAAGTGGTTAGCTTGCGGCTGCCATCAGCTGGAAAACGTTCTGAAATGCGAGCCTGAACAGATGCCAAATCTATTCATGTGATGCTGTGCTTCTATGTCTATGTCATTCAAAAATCTTGATAGTCAAAATGTATTTTTAAACAAGAATAATATGGTACTCTGAGCAAAGGGAATTAAGAAGAGACCTATTGTGATTACATCTCAAATGTTATATGTAATATTAGTGTAAATGTGGCTCTCTGAAGAGTGTCTACCATTCCTTTGAGATGAATGATTGCCCAAACAATGCTCTTACTTTTTATATCATTCTTCTATTTATGTGAAACAGAGATGAGCACTGTGGTGCCCACATACAGGTACTAAATGTAAAATAGTAAGTTGTTGTATAAAGTTATAATGTTGTTAAAAGGAACTGTTTAAACAAGTAAGTATACAGCCAGACAGTTTTTAAAATGTATGGTAAGTAGAAAGGGGGAGGTGTTTATCCCAGTGCTCCAGAAGGGAGGGGGGGATAAATGACATCATAAGAGACAGCCAATCGGATCATAGATAGCAGGGCCAGGAACTATAAAAGGCCTGGCTGAGAGAGATGTGGAGCTCTCTGTTTTGTGTGAACTTCCATGAGGGAAGGATTTAGTGAAAAGTGCTGTGAAGAAAGCTCTGTTATGTGGTAAATCCCATGAGGAAAGGCTTAGTGTGGAGAGCTGAGGAGCTCTGTGTGTGACTTCCAAAAAGGGAAGATTTATAGAGAATCTCTGCCTGAGTTTGACTGTCCAAGAGGGGAGTTGACAGGAGAGAAAGATAGGCCTTAGGCAGTTCTGTGGGAAGCAGGTACCAGGGTCAGGGAACTTTATTTATTGATAAATATTGAGTAATTTGTAGATAGAGATAAACGGTGAAACATGCTCTTATCTATAGGCCTAGAAACAAAGAAGAATCGGATTTGCTTCAATTTAGTCAGGAAAACAAAGAGAGCCTCTGAAGGGAAGAAAAGAAAAAGAAAGAATTAAATAGCTGCTTGTGGTTGTAACAAATTCACTTGACAATTACTGAGAAGTTGTATTTAAATAAACTGTTTACTAGTTTGTTCAAGAAGCGTGTCAACGCCTGTCTATTCCACACATAAAGCAAATCTCAAACAATCCTGCAGAGCTTAGAGATATTGTAAAAGTAAAAGCAAGCCTCTAAAGAGAGAGAGAAGTGAAACAGAGGGTGCGACCCTTGGTCAGGGAGATATAAAAAGGAAAATTAAACAAAAATCGCTACCAAGACATATAAAACAATAAACCTGACTGGAAGGGGACGGGTGGCAACCTGGCAAGCACCGTCCCCTATAGTCAGCAATGACTAGTGGAGAAAAATCCTCGAGGACTCTTTTACCTTTCTATTTATTTGGCAAAAAAGCATAAAATCTACTTGAACAGAAGCTCCATGGGGGCACCAAATCACACAGAAGGCCTTCAACTGGTGCCATAATTCCATCTATTTGTGCTTTAATCTCATTTGATGAGGAACAACCAGTTTACTGCAATGGCTGAAGCAGATTTCCACCTTGCATTCTATTATATTCCATTATTATTTGTAGAGCTCACTATCTCATTAACTACGCTTTATTCCCATTTTCATTCAAGACAGGTTCCCTTCCTTAGATAAATGCAACTGTTTAATTTCAACTGAATACATTCACACACCGAGACATACACGTCATAACATAAATGTTATCTTTATAACAGGCTTCTGTTTTGCCTAAAATTTTAATTACACCATTAATAATTATGCCATCATTTACAGCCAACATGGCATTTTTCCTGAGGAGCCATTTAAAAAGTATTAAATATCAAAGTGGCTTTACCTTCTTATAACTGGTCTGATGATGATTATATTATAATAACCATCTAATACTACACACAATTTAATTATGATAGCATCTATAAAATCTATAAAATGGAAAAGGATCATTCATAATATTCTAAAAGGAATTAGTTCCTCTGCAATTTCTTTTCTTGCAGCTGTTAAAATGGCGGAAGCTTCCAAAACTCTTTAAAATAAACCACTGGAACCTGTACTGTATCAATTCCTCTTTCAAAGACTGAATCTTAAAGTCCATATTAGACATAATTCCACATCTTCTACTAGCACCTCTGGGTGAAGATAGGAACTGTGGGACATACTATAGATTCATACTACAGTGCAAAAGGGCACAGCCTCTAATTTGCAAAAATCTTCAATTATTTTCATGAAGTTGTAAACACCTTGTAGGAGAGATGGGTGGCATTAAAAAAACCGTAATAAATATATGGGGGAAAATCTTAATTAATATATGGGGCATTTGTTAGTTAATTATAAGTATAATTAAGTTTTATATAATCTGTGTTATATACTGACCTCACTAGTTTTTGTTTGTTTGCTTTTGAAGAGGAGCATACCGTCCAAAACAATAGTTCACTAAAAATTGTGAGAAACGGGTTAGGTTTAGGAGTATGCCTCTCCTAAATAGCATGGAAGAATGGGCAAAAGTTCCTTCTGACACATGAGTGTCCTGAAAAACAAAGGTCCAAAAGCAAACCCCCAAACTCTAGATTTATTTAAAAGAGGGAGGAAACAAAAGCATACTTGTAAAACTAACAACTTCAACATGAATAGTAAAATGTAGAGGAAGGAATGGAGTCTAACAATCAGGTGAGCCCTAAGAGACTACATTAATTATTGTTTAAATCTATTTCTGACCTCTGTGTTTATTTCTGTTTCTTTATGAAAGATTCCTTAGTCCACCTTTCATTTCAAAATGTTTCTAACTTCTTCCAGTTTAGTTCTTATTGTCCGCTGTATCTCTCACCACAGTGTCTTCCAGACATGCCATGTGCTAATATATGTCACATGTAAAAAGAAAGCTTGCTCTATTTCAACATTTTGAAGAGGAAATTCAATTAAAAGCTTCATGGAGGCCATGGGTACAATACTAGTAGATTTCATCAGAGTACATATTAAAGCCTTAGGCCGGCTGCTCAAAGAATTCAGCCACCATCTCCTCTGGCTGACTTTCTTTCTTCCAATCATCATTGTAACAACATTTTCAATAAAATAACTTCACTATCTCGCGTCTGAAGTCGTATTGGTGACACTGTAAACTTACAAAGAGGAAATTTTGGAAGCTTCTAATATCACATTCAGGATGAGTATCTTTTACAGTTTCATAGAAAAGACAGAAATTTAGGCATCCAAAGAAATCTGAATTTGCATCGGTTTCAGATCGTGGACTGCATATAAAGGTACAGAGGGATTCACATCCAATTACCGCACAATCCTTGCCATGAGTAATCAGAAGTAAGTCTAATGAATTCAGTGTAGTTTGATCCAAGTTAAGCACATACAGGCTCACGGCCTTAGAGACAAACTAGGTACAATTACGCTACTGGCAGATTTCACAGCCATGTTCTTATTTGCGGACCAATTATTAAGTCCACACCTGATACAAGGCAGCCATAACACTACAGATTGTAAAAAGGATAATGACCTGATTGTTCCAATCTTCTGAACAATAAGTGTATGCACGACTCGGCTGGCAATTAAAAGAAACACAATAAATATATATATATAAAAAACAGAAATAAAAACAAGTTAAAAATCTTAGCAAAGTATTGATGGTAAACTCTAAACTAACTTCCAAATGGAAGAAGCCAAAAATTGTTGTATGTCACAGTCCCCTTTTCCTTCCTGTATAAAGTTCATTTTTATATACCTATACATACATACAGTATATATATACATACACACATACACACACACATACCGTATTTTTTGGAGTATAAGACGCACCTTTTTACCCCCCAAAAGAGGGTGAAAACTTGGGTGCGTCATACACCGAGTGTGTGTGTGTGTGTGTGTGTATGTATGTATGTATGTATGTATGTATGTATGTATGTATGTATGTACCGTATTTTTTGGAGTATAAGACGCACCTTTTTACCCCCAAAAAGAGGGTGAAAACTTGGGTGCGTCTTATACACCAAATGTAGCCCCAGCCACCCCCACCCTTTGGCCTCTGTCTTCCAGCCATTTACCTGCTTGCAGGAAAGAGGGAAGAGCCTGTAAAGCCAAGCAAGTCACTAGCAGTTTTCTGATGAACAGCTGATTAGCTTTGCCACGTGGAAAAATGAAAGCGAAACTAACTGCAAAGAGGCAAATAGCTGGGAGAGATTAGACACGCAGGTTTTTATTTTTGCTGAACTGGCTGCAAAGGGGTAAGTGAATAACTATAAATGTCCGTAGAATGTTCAAATTATTAGACTTATTTTTTAAAGACTGCTTTATTATTGTTCTAGAGCCAGGGGTCTCCAACCTTGGCAACTTTAAGACTTGTGACTTCAACTCCCAGAATTCAACAGCCAGCTTTGGAGATCCCTGTAAATCTAGACAACTTAACAAAATAAAGAAGCTTTTTAAAATAAATGCTTGCTCTGAAGAGGCCCAATGCTATTGTATCTTCTTTTAAATAATAGAGAATAATGTATACTTCCAGAAATTTTAATTAATTTTAACAGCTCTGTACAAGTATAGTATGAAATGTAAGTGTCCTGTTTAGTATTAGAGTTTAGTTACCTTGGAGTAGATCTATTTAAATAATTGGGAGGAGTTAGTGTGATTACATTTAAGAAAACTTTCTGGCATAATGTACATTTCTCCAATTCTTTGCTATTTCTATGGGTCAGGCACACATGCACAGAAATACACAGCAAACAGTATATATCATCTGTGCTGTTTGCTGTTTGCTGTTTGCAAATTGCTTGGAGGCAGAGGCCTTTTTTCCTTGTTTTCCTCCCCAAAACTAAGGTGCGTCTTATACTTCGGTGCGTCTTATAGTCCGAAAAATACGGTATGTATGTATAAAAGAGGTGGGTTGCTCCCTGTTCGGCCCAGTTCTGCGCACCAGTAGCGGCAGCGGGAGGCTCCGCCCACCCACCTGGGAGCATGAGCGCGTGCAAAAGCGAACTAATAGCGACAGGATTTACAACCCACTACATACACACACACACACACACACACACACACACACACACACACACACACACACACACACATACACACACATATATACTGTATATATATATATATATATATATATATATATATATATATATATATATATATATATATATATATATATATATATATATATATATATATATATATATATATATATATATATATATATATATATTCTCCTATTAATAAGGGGACAACCACTTCGGCTTATGTGGTTATTAAAAAGGAAGAAGTGCTATTTGACAGCAACTGCTGTCTGCAGGATAAATTTCCCATGTGCGTGTTTAAGCAAAGGAGCATAAGCAGGGAAAAAATATTAAAGCTTTCGGTATGAATAAATATTTCCCTAAGTATTTTATGACAAAGCTCCTAATAGATGGTGTTCAAAATTCAGAACACATCAGCAAGCATGATTACATTACTGTCTCCAATTTATTTCTCTCACATGCATGACAATAAAATATTACCTTTGAACTTTTATGTAGCGTAGCTGAGTGAATGGAGTGTGTGCAGGCACAAAAAATATAATGAAGCTTTTACTAATTCTATAAATTATTGAAGCCCTCACACAGCAAATAGAATTCTGCTGCCTTCGTACATTCTTAAAATCTGGCTTGACGATATATCATTGAGGTGTTCAAAAGTACAGCACCAAAATCAGCCCAGGTTTTGCACCTCTGCAATCAATGGAAGAGCGCATCACTATTTTTTTTTTCCTTTTCATGAGCACCATAAAGTTTTGGCTGGCCACCTGAGCAGAATAAGACAATTCCAACATTTTAATTCTTGGAAACATAAGAGATTATTCCGTTCCCAAACAGTTTTGGGGACTCCTCTTGACTATTAAAATATTCCACCATAAACTATTCTTATTACAGAGCCATCACTGTGTATTTATTTGAAGAGTTCCACAACACCCATATGGAGCAACATAATTATAATATCTAATATTACACATACTGTTCATTAGTGGAATCCAATGTTATGAGCAGTTCCTTTCCGGAATAAAGGAATATCTCTTTCTCCTGGATGAGAATACTTTAATTTTAATTTTCCCAAGTTTAGTTACAAGGAGAAAAAAGGGATCACTCTTCCTGAAGTAACTACTGTTAATAGAAATACATTAATAAATTTATTCCATAGGAGTAAGGAACAACATTGTTTGATTGATGCTATATTAATGTTAGTCTTCATATGTTTTAAATGTTTGATTTTTAACACTGTTAGACCTTTCCCTGTGGTGGATTAAGCTGGAAGATTAGATAACAACTGAGATTTTCATTAGTAAGAAATATTACATAGACATATGAAAAAGAAAAAAGAAAAAATGTTAATCTATGTGGTAGAACAAAAAAATGATCAAATCACATCATGAAGTCAATACATTCAATTAAACCATAAATGTATCAGAGTAATAATTGCAGAACTGAATTGCAGAGGTACTCTGTATGCATTGTGCTTTTCCCTTATAAAAGATCATTTAGCCAAAAGGATTCTGAAGAAACTCAAATCCTTCTAGGGAAATGATAGAACAGAAAATCAAATTTATATTATATATATCCTATGTCTGTGATTGGCTTAATTATTCTGGAAGGAGGAGGAGGAGGAGGAGGAGGAGGAGGAGGAGGAGGAGGAGGAGGAGGAGGAGGAGGAGGAGGAGGAGAAGAAGAAGAAGAAGAAGAAGAAGAAGAAGAAGAAGAAGAAGAAGAAGAAGAAGAAGAAGAAGAAGAAGAAGAAGAAGAAGAGCAGCAGCAGCAGCAACAACAACAACGCTATCTTGCCAAAAGTTCTATCCATCCTACATTTTTCCTATTCAGATGCAAAAGTTTACACTTCTTCATGTAAAATTCCACCTCACTGCCTAAGCCAGTCTAGATCTTATTGAAACATCTCTCTTCCTTCCTAAATATTAGCCGTCGCTTCCATCTGTTGCGTCACATATCAACAGATTGATAAGTGTCCCTCCAACTCCCCCATCCAAATCATTGGAAAAAATGACAGAGCCGTGTAACACTCCACTCAATAATTCCCTCCAAGCTGACATAAGACTTCTTAATGACAATTTTCAATGGGAAATAACTCAGTCGTAAATCTGTCTAATTGTAGTATCTTCTAGCCCTTATTTACAATTTTATCTAGGAAATCTTATGTAGACAAGGCACTCTGTCAATGACATTGCTGACGTTTAGATAGACGATATCTGAAGCATTCCCTTCATCTACTAAGCTAGTTAGCCTATCAAAGTTAGCCTATCAAAAAAGCAGATAAAAACAGTCTGGCTTAATGTCTGTGGAAAACCTGAGGTGGCTTCTGTTTTGCTCCTATTCAAGGGGTACTAAAAAAAATCATATCCGAGGCCAATTATGTAATTTTAATGTTTTAATGTAGTTTCATACTTTACAGTCTCACCAACTGGATTTGGGGGCAATGTTTGCACAGCCATTTCTTAATATTGTATATATTTAATGGTATCAAGAGGAAAGGAAACCCTCTGTTGAACTAAATAAGGAATGGCTGTGGAACTGTTACGTGATCTAATTCATGTTTAAATACTTTAGCGCTAAGAAGAAAATGTTCTGGCTGGGTTGGTGTTATGTAAGAACTCTACTTGTGAACTCAAAACTTCTTAGCAAAGTTTTTCAGTGGTACTTTAATATGCAATAGAAGACATGCTGAAGAATTATGAGATCTCATGGACAGTCATTTACTGTATCTGCAGCTCAACTTCATTTTGAGTTTACAGAAGAGATTAAATTAATCAGATGATTACACAGAACATTTCTCCAACATCACTTTTCATTTTGCTATGAATCAACTTTACATTGTTCTCATGTATCTTGTATTAGTAGTGAAGTAAATGTGGGAACAAATAGGAGGGAGGAACCCCACCCTGCAGATGTCTGCAGATTTGAATGCCCTACCCAATGAATTTGCCCGGGAAAACAGGTATCAGGAGAGGATTAGGGTTTTGTAAGACAGTTGTCTGAATTGGAAAAACAAACATTCTCCCGTCAGAATTTCGCAAACTAACCCCTTTCCTTCCTTCGTATATGAAAGACCATCTCCTGCAATCCCCATCAACGTAATATTGCTGACTAGGATTATGGGAGTTAAAAGCCAACGCATCTGAAGAGCACTAGGTTGTGAGAAGTTGCAAATGTAAATAAAATCTTTATTTTTCAGAAGTTTCTCAAGATATGGCTTTGTCATCAGGCCTGAAGGTCTCAGGGAACCACTGAGGTGTTGAGGTGGGTCCCTTGCCAATCGAATCTCTTGTGAGTTTTATGCTTTTTTAAAAAAAAATATGACTGTTTTTGACACCTCCATTGTTTTATATTTCTTGCTGTACACTGCCCAGAGTCACTTCTTGTGATATGAGCAGCCATATAAATTTGACAGATTAAGTAAATAAATAAATAAATAAAGCATCAAACGTAATGCATCAAACTTCCCCTATTTACATATATTAAGCAATAAGCTCATTCACTAATGAGCTATCCTGAGACCACTAGCAGTTGAACCTTCAGGTATCATCAGCTACATGCTTCTGTTGTCTTCTTTCCATTATATGTTATTTCATTATTAATTTTTCAGCAGTGAATCCAGGTTAATTCCATTTCCTGAGCAGTTGAAAAAAAATAGATCTTGAAAAGATTTTAGCACAATAGAAAAATAGGCTTCATTTGCCAAAGATCCCAGGATCGGTCCTTGAAAATCTAGAGCAGTGGTTCCCAACCTGTGGTACGTGTACCACTAGTGGTACGCGAGGGCCTTCCAGGTGGTACGCGAACACTTTCGGGGTCATGAACGATTTTTAGTTAGTTATTTTTTCCTTCACAAAAATGTTTACTGCCTAACACAACTGTTGCCACACGCCACCCACCTGGTCCCAGCGGCCCGAGAATCCAGTTGCTGGATGCGCGGGGCCAAAAAAGGAATGGTACAATTATGGAAATAAAGTGATATCTGATCGAATTTAGTTTCTCTGGAACCAGGTGGTACGTGGCGACTGTACGGGACCTCCAAGTGGTACTCGATCACAAAAAGGTTGGGAACCACTGATCTAGAGCAATGTTTCTCAATCTTGACAATGTTAAGAAGTGTGAACTTCAACTCTCAGAATTTCCCAGTCAGCAGAAAGTCCACAGCAGAAAGTTATCAAGGCTGAAAAACATTGCTTTAGGCATTTATTATATATTAATATAGATAGTATGACTGGAATCCCACTATTGTGATTTGTAAACTGTGGTTTATACTTAATGTGATATGTGAACCTAATGTTCACATGTAATCCAATCATGATTTAGTGTGATGGGTGAATCCAGATGCTGAAATTAATGGGTCTTAGCTATTTTTTGTTAATTTTAATGTATTTATTGTTTTAATCTTTTATGCTATGTTATTAAACTGTAAATCACCCAGCACATACATACATACAGTACATAGAATTAAATAATTAAATTGAATAGAATTGAATTAAACAACTTTCTTTGTTCCTATCTAGAGCTGGCACTGTCTAATATTGTTTATTTAATACACATTTAACAATTGTTTGAATAAAAAGCCAAGGTTCCCACTGAAACTTAGCATGACACAAAAAAATTATGGGCATTGTCATCCTGAATTACATTCATAATCCATCACTACCATCAATTTGTACCAAGTGAATTGATTTCTTTGGATCAATGCCTCGCCCAATTTCACTCATCCACTTCACATAGTACAATATTAGATTATATTCAGAAGATATTATCAGGGATATTTGATTATTCCCTGTGCATAATTATGTAAATCTGTAGCTTGAATTTTATGCAGATTTCCTACATACGATATTTCTTCCTTCTATTCAATCATGTCCAATTCTCACAGACTGCCTAGACAAGTCCCTGCAATTTTCTTGGCAAGGCTTTTCGGAAGCCATTGCTTCCTTCCTAGGATTGAGGGAAAGTGACTGGTCTAAGGTCACAGGAGCCGAGGTGGCGCACTGGTTAAATGCAGCTACTGCAGGCTACTCCAGCTGACTGCTAGTTCAGCAGTTCAGCTGTTCAAATCTCACCAGGCTCAAGGTTGACTCAGCCTTCCATCCTTCTGAGGTAAAATGAGGACCCAGATTGTTGGGGGCAATATGCTGAACTCTATAAACCGCTTAGAGAGGGCTGTAAAGCACTATGAAGCGGTATATAAGTCTAAGTGCTATTGCTATTACTATTGCTACCCATCTGGCTTTTTGCCTAAGATGGGACTAGAGGTGGGACTAGAACTAGAACTCACTGTCTCCCAATTTCTGGCCTCATGCCTTAACCACTAAACGAAACTGGCTCTCTGTATGATTAACAAGATCTTTTTTTAAAAAAATGTGTTTGAACAGGACTTCACTACAAACACAATGTTGTTTAATGAATTCCGCATATGTACATAGTTATCATTAAGTGGGTTAAGTAAGAGTTCTTTCCATAATCATATATCTAGGTGGCAAAGCTCTTTAAAAAAAAACAGGCTGCAGCTGACTGATTACAAAGGAGCAACACATCATTTTTTGTTTTATTCTCAACATAAATTGTGGAGCCAAAATAAAAAAATAGACTTTAGAAATATTATAAATTTTATCCTTGCAATGACCCCTTAGGAATCAGTTGGGACCCAGACGTGCTATTTATTTATTTTTATTTTATTTTATTTATTTGTCAAATATGTACAGGATAGTAGTTGTTTGTATAAACATAACGTAAGTAAAAAGTACCGATAATAGAAGACAATAGGACAGTAGGACAGGGACGGTAGACACAGTTGTGCGCTTAAACACGCCCCTTACAGACCTCTTCGAAATGGGGAGAGGTCGACTGTAGACAGTCTAAGGTTAAAGTTTTTGGGGTTTGGGGAGGAAACCACAGAGTCAGGTAGTACATTCCAGGCACTGATCACTCTGTGGCTGAAGTCGTATTCTCTGCAGATGAGTTTGGAGCGGTTTACATTAAGTTTGAATCTATTATGTGCTCATGTATTGTTGCAGTTGAAGCTGAAGTAATCATTGACAGGAAGGACAATGATTTGCGACAATGACCAGCACCATGTGAGGCTTAAGACCATAAATTTGTATGCTTTGTCTAATCCTGATGTCTCTAAATGGAAAGGCTATGAATGTACCTCCTGTAATTATACATTTTCCTTGATGCAGGTAACATCGCTTCTTATAAACAGCACTTCCCTGCAAATGCTTTTAAGCTCTAAGCACTCACGCTAGAATTCCCGTAAGTGTGAACCTCCTTTACCAAACAATCTAACATCCAATTAAAATGAACTTAAATAAAGTACGCAATCCCTGTCTTATGCAAGATGATAAATTCTTTACAAGACCACAGAGTGCCAGAGAGAGGGAGCTCTGCCCCTTTCAAGAAGTTTGCCCATCTATCTCAATGTCCCAAATCATGACAAATGCTTGGATAACAACTTTCACTTCCCCTGTCATCATCCATCTTTCTAAGGCATTATTGCCTCAAATTCCAGTGATGAACCTCTATAATCACTCAAGTGAGCAGCCAGAAATGTATTGCTTCTACCTGAAAATAAAAGTGTCCCCTGAAGGAAGTTGAATGGACACAAAGGCTAAATTCAGTTTGGGATGGTGGCAGGGAATAAGACACTTCCAAGTCCTATGTTGGCAATGTGCCACAATTGTACAGTTTGTTTCTATTTAAACAGCATTCTAACTCTTCTGATTGGTTGAAGTCTCAATTCAAGTCTCAAAACATTTATAAGCACAAGATTTTTTTTTATCATGCACATACTGTAAATAACTTACTTATCTGGTATTAATAAGAACATTGAAAAATAATAATGAACAGGAAAGTCAACTTTTCTCAAATGTAACAGCAATGTTTTAAGCTTGTTTTATCATTATTTTGCTGTAAAATCCTCTAAAAAACTACAAAATAAAATAATCTTCCATCTTCAGGTTAAGAGAGTTCTCAAATCCCACAAAAAATAATTTGTGTTACTTAAGAAACCATAAGGAACAATGTCATTGAGACTTCAGAAGCAGCCCTTCACCATAACAGTTGGTAACTGTTCATGCCTACTGCATTTTCCATTTGAGCCATATCCAAAATCTTAGCATCAATCAAAATCTGAGCCTGGTTTTATTCCTCATCCCCACCAATGCATAGTGAGGGAGTTAAATGTACTGCCCTTTATGTCAAGAATATAGTGGCAGCTAACTTGGCTTCATGTATGGCATTTTAAACTGGCCTAACCAATATTCCAACTCTTCTGCCTAGAACATACCGTATTTTTTCGGACTATAAAACATTCCGGATTTTTGGGGAGGAAAACAAGAAAAAAAATTGCCTCTGCCTCCCAGCAATTTGCCTCCTTGCAGTAAACAGAAAACAGCCTGGTCAACTTCAGCACAGCCTGATTTAGTATGAGCAGCTGATTGGCGGTTGGATCTGCCTCCCGGAATACTGCCTATCAGCTGTTCCAGGCTGTGGGGATCGCCACCGCCCATCGCCACCACCCATCACTTCTACCATCTATCGCTGCCTCTGCGCACCCCATTTTCTGCCTCCGTGCGTCCCATTTTTGGTCTCCGCATGCCCCATTTTTGGCCTCCACACGTCCCATTTTTGGCCCATTCCAGGAAGCGGGGATAGGCAGTGGCAGCGATAGGCGGTATTCTGGGAGGCAGATCCAACCGTCAATCAGCTGCTCATGCTAAATCAGGCTGTGCTGAAGCTGACCAGGCTGTTTGCTGTTTGCTGCAAGGAGGCAAATTGCTGGGAGGCAGAAGCCGAAGGGTGGGGGCCAATGGGTAGGCGGGGCTTCAGCAACATTCGCTCTATAAGACTCACAGACATTTCCACCCACTTTGGGGGGGGAACTGCGTCTTATCCACCAAAAAATACGGTAAATTTTCATCCAAATACATATCCTTTAGTTTGGTCACAGATAATCTGAAAGTAGCTGTTCTGCCTCTGCCTCCCAGCAATTTGCCTCCTTGCAGTAAACAGCAAACAGCCTGGTCAGCTTCAGCACAGCCTGATTTAGCACGAGCAGCTGATTGGCATTTGGATCTGCCTCCGGAATACCGCCTATCAGCTGTTCCAGGCTGTGGTGATCACTACCACCCATCGCTGCCGTCGCCACTGCCATCTATTGCTGCCTCTGCGCACCCCATTTTCTGCCTCCGCGCATCCCATTTTTGGCCCCCACACACCCCATTTTCACCCCATTCCAGGCGGGTAGCGATAGGTGGTATTCTGGGAGGCAGATCCAACCACCAATCAGCTGCTCATGCTAAATCAAGTTGTGCTGAAGATGACCAGGCGGTTTGCTGTTTGCTGCAAGGAGGCAAATTGCTGGGAGGCAGAAGCCGAAGGGTGGGGGCCAGCAGGTGGGCGGGGCTTCAGCAACATTCGCTCTATAAGACACACAGACATTTCCACCCACTTTGAGGGGGAAGTGCGTCTTATACACCGAAAAATATGGCACGTTTTCATCCAAATATGTATCCTTTAGTTTGGTCACAGATAATTTGAAAGTAGTTGTGCTGTGCACAAGTTTAAAAAAAAAAGGAAAGCAAAAAATACAAATAAAATAAAAGTATAAAGAAAAAATTAAAATTAAAAGTATAATTAATGATAAACAAATGTGACAAATAACAGGAAAATATTCAAACCTGGCTGATGCAAATGTTCAAGAAATAAATTAAAAAGCAATGGAGAAATTGGGCAACTCACACTATATCTCAATTGGATCACAAATCAATTGATTTGTTACAGCTCTGGCACAAGGTTGCAAATAATAAATCCTCAACCATTTGATAAAATAAAATGGAAAGCAGCTGTTCCATGCATGAACAGTTTATCATGAAACACTTTATACATCCGTAATAAGCCAGGGAATATTATCCAAAATAGGACCTATGTTCCTAGAAATACTTTACATCTTTGTTTTAAAAAGTCATTGGTCTTCTGTGTTTACATGAAGATAGGGATGATATACAATAGCAATTTAATATGTAAAGAGAAGTCAGTATCAATAGGGTATTATATATAAAACATAGCTATATCCTATTAAAACTCTCCAGTCTGTTTGTCTATTATAACTTTCAGTTAGCTGAAGTGGTGTATAATAGGGTAACAATTTTTATATCAAAGTATCTCAAATGTACTAACTTAAAGAATGTGTACAAATTCCAGGACCCATTACTTCTGTGAAATTGAAATTTGAAGGATGTTTTATTTTTATTTTATTTTATTTTATTTGTATGTTTCTTTGTTTGTCAAACATGTACAAGATAGCAAGTATTTGTATAAACATAAACATAAGCAAAGTAAGTACAGATAAATGACAATAGGACAATAAGAATGGGGCGGTAGGCACAATGGTGCACTTATGCACACCCCTTACAGACCTCTTAGGAGTGGGGTGAGGTCAACTGTAGACAGTCTAAGGTTAAAGTTTTGGGGGTTTGGGGAAGAAACCACAGAGTCCGGTAGTGCATTCCAGGCATTGTTCACAGCAGTTACACTCACATACTTGTTACATTCGCAAACCATGATCAGTCACTGGCAGCCATGGTCACATGATCATTATTCTGACACTTCTTGCCAGCTTCCCATAAGCAAAGTCAAAGGGGAAGCCAGCAGGAAGTCAGAAGTTACTTATGCTCCCATTGCTTTTTTGTTCACCCATTCTGTTGCTCTATTGAGGGAAAGAAATATCTCTGAAAGGATGACCCAAAAGGTAATAGATTGTCTAGTGTATAATTAAACCCTTTTCAATTAAAAGTAGGCTAGTTTATGGTATTGAAATGACACTGGTTGTGCTTGTGAATAGCTTCTGGAGGTCATGAGATGAAGTTATCTGTAATCCATGCTCTCCAGAGCAGCTTTCCTCAGCAGCTTTCAATACCATTAATTATGTTCTACTTCCGGTCAGCTTAAGGGATTAGGAGTGAGAAGTATCATTTTGTACTGGTTCTTCTCCTTCCTCCATGGCCAGTTCCAAATAGTGTTGGTGGTAGGAAAAAAATTCTAGCCCTAGGCCCCTTTTATGTGAGGTACCTCTGGACCTGGCCCTCTTTCCACTCCGGTTTACGATCTACATGAAACTGTTGGGTAAGAACATAAGCTGAAATAGTATGTTGACAATAATGAATTATGTATCTTCCCTCCTGGCTGTGATGCGGTTGAGGTACTTTCCCAGTGCCCAGAGGCTGTGAGAGTCTGGATTGGGCAGAAGACAGAATGGCACTGAGTTCCTTGGGCCCCTAGACTGAAGTATTTTTCTTCTTTAATTGTCACTCTCCAGACAGAGATTGCTGTGCTATATGGGTTCCTCTTAAACAGATTGCATAGATTCATCTGGTGCAGCAGTCACAACAGTCCTGGACTGGGAGGCCCTGTTTGCTAACACTCATGCTTTAGTCCTCTCCTAATTGGATTAGTGCAAAGCTCTCTATATGGGGCAATCCTTCAAAAGTACTTGGAAGCTTCAACTAGTCCAGAATGGAACGACTTGTGAAGACTTGGCTTTTTCTGGAGTTATTGAGCAGTGATAATAGATGAGGCCAACATAGGTATAGTGCAGTCATGGTGAACCTTTTTTTGCTCGGGTGCCAAAAGGGTGTGCAATAGCGCGCGTGCGTGTGCCCACAGCCATAATGCAATGCCCTCCTCTGTGCATGTGCAGACAAACCCACCATGCACCAAACTCACGCATGCACACAGGCCTCGCTGAAGCCTACGGACTTTCGGTAGGCCCGTTAGTCCATTTTTCGCCCTCCCCAGGCTTTAGGAAAGCCTCCGGAGCCTGTGGATGGTTAAAAATGGCCCAACGGGAAAGCCTCCTAAAGCCTGGGGAGGGCGAAAACGGCCTGCCCCCACCCTCCGGAATGCCAAAAATCAGCTGGCCAGTGTACACATGCGTGCTGGAACTGACATAGAGCAACGCCTCGCGTGCCCTCAGATATGGCTCCTCGTGCCACCTGCGGCATGCATGCCATAGGTTCGCCATCACAGGTATAGTGTATGTGGCTGAGTTCCTTCTATGGCATCTTGGTTAGTATTTTATGGTTATTTTAACTTGTTTTATTATGCTTTTAGCTGCCCATAGTTTATATGTTCGATGGACAGGTATATATCCTTTTAAAATAAATCAATATCATTCGTCGTTCTATGAAGCAATCCCCTAGTTTTCTCTATCAGTTCTTTATAGCAAAGGAACAAAGGTTGGTATAAAAACTTTATTATTAGTTAAAGGCTCATTATTCAAAACTTACTTTTATTTCTCCAGCATGATATTGATCAAAATAACAGATAAGCGTAATGTGTTGCATAAATATTGAGAAAGTTCACTCATAATTGGAAAAAGGAAAAACAAAAACAGTTAGCTATAATTTAAAAAAAATATTTTAAACAAAATACAAGAGCTCTGAATTGCATTATAAGGAAAGAACATAAATTGCAAAGAAAAACAAGTCAGAAGAAGGGCTGTTTATTACTTTGGAGGCTTTAACACTTTGTTCTGTCTAATGTATTTTGAATGTATTACTTGCCATAGCTTTTGTATAAAATACTCTACTTGTTATCTTCATCCAAAAGGAAGATGAAGGTTTCTTGCTCAATAACAATGTGTGAATTGGAGGGCAGACGGTCATCCGACAATAGCTGAGAAGAGGCTAATAGAGGAATATGTTGTGGGTGGGAGGTTTAAATAATAAATGCAAGTGGCCGAAAGGGAGGCAGGCGAAGGAGAAAAGACACCGCCTCACTTCAGGGAGTAAATGGATGATCACGCTGCCCTACTCTTAAGTTTAAGATATCCTATAAAAAAGGATGCTGTTAACAGCCAGCATATATGGAGATGGTACAAATAATGAAAATAAGTGACCAAAGCAAGGCAAGAGCGGCCTTCATTTCAAGGGTGGGGAAAACACTGTCTCTCCATACATGGACCATATCAAGGGATCTAGTGGAGAGATGGCCCAGTCTACAGAACCACTACATAAATAAAGTTTCTGGCATAACTTGGTCCTCAGTGTAGACTAAGGTGACCAGATTTTAATATTTGTAAAGCAGGACACCATTGACGGGGGGGGGGTTCTAGGGGAGCAAGATGGGAGGGGTCCATCTCTCTTATCCTGCAGCTTTGTGCACCCCCCCCAAACACCCCCCCTTCATCGCAGCCAGGGGTGGGTTCCTACCGGTGCGGTCTTGCCTGTTCGTCGCCGCAGAGCCGAAGAAGCTGGTGGCGTTCGCGGCGCGGGGCTTCCCCCGGCCGCTTTCCCCGGCCGCTGGGACGCTGCCATTTGCGTTCTTTTGCCCTCTGCGCATGCGCAAAGCGTTCTGCTTGCGCAGAGGGCAAAATAACACAAATGGCGGCGTCCCAGCAGCCGGGGAAAGCGAGCGGGGGAAGCCCCGCGCCACGAACGCCACCAGCTTCTTCAGCTCTGAGGCGACGAACAGGCAAGACCGCCGCTGCCCCTCTCACTGCCCTCCCTCCCTGTCTGGCAGGAGGAGGCAGGTGAGGCAGGAGGCAGAGGGGTGTGCAGGGCAAATTCAAATTCAAAAAGCGGGACTTTTTTGAAACGCCGCGGGACGCGGGACAAATTATTAAAAAGCGGGACTGTCCCGCCAAAAGCGGGACGTCTGGTCACCTTAGTGTAGACACTAATCCTCTTCACAGGGAGGTAAGCAAGGCCTCTATGTCACCATTCCTTTGTTGAAAAAAAAAGGAACCAAAAATAAATATTCCAAGAATTTTCTGCCTTTTGGAGGGGGAAAGGGTTTTTTTTTAAAATACTCAGTCACCTTCCTTCAGATAAATATGTCATTATTTTGATTGTCATAATTTAAAGGCGTGATCAAGGAATGACCTGCAGAAAATACTGTTTTAGGAATAAAATATGCAACCTTACAACAAATTCAGAATAAAGATAATCATAGGGGGTCTGTAGTTGACTATATTCGACTTTAAATATTGTTTAAAAAACAAAATGATTCATGCACATTAAAGGAGGAAATGATTTGACAGTTTTTGCTCCATATTTTACAGAACATATTTATTTACACAAGGGTTAAATAAGCACTTTACCACTTCATAGATGTCAGCTGAATAAATTTAAGAATGTGTCTGTCTTTTAGGTTATTAAACTAAAGAGAAAAATATCTGGCATTTGCTGATTCAATTTACAAAAGATATGTGAATCATTAAATGCATAACATGGGTAATTAATTTGTAAATATAATTTTATGTTTAATCTTAGTGCATACTGTGTAAGTAAAGCCTATTTTTTAAAATGATTGTATTATTATTGTATTCAATCATGCAACACATGGATCAGATTTTTTTCAACACCATTGCAAATATCTGATTATGCATTAAAAAAACCCTCATATTATGAATGGAAGCAAATTCAGAAAGAGCAGAAGTAAAGTGGGTTTAGACTAGGAACTTTTGGTTTCAAAATGACCTCTAAATCCATCAGATTATTTAATATTTTTTTTGTGAGACTTATATACCGCCTCACAGTGCAAGCACTCTCTAAGCGGTTTACACCAGAAAGCAATGTATATTTATATTGCCCCCAATAATCTGGGTCCTCATAATCAATATAAATCTCAATTTAACCTTACTCACAAGCAATTGGCTACAATGCAAAGAGAAAAATCGTATAGGAAATAATTTAATATTATTTCCCTGCCTGTTCTGCTCGAGGCGGTTGCAGGGCTGGCGATTGAGTTCCCCAGGTTGATGGTGCTGGGGGATTTTAATCTGCCATCGCCCGGCGAAGCCTCAGGGGCAGTCCAGGAGTTCATGGCTTCCATGACAACCATGGACCTGACCCAAGTAGTTCAGGGTCCGACTCATGAGGGTGGTCACACGCTTGACCTTGTGTTTCTCTCGGGGCAGTGGAGAGATGATCTGAGGCTGAGGGGTTTAGTCACAGTACCCTTGTCGTGGTCAGATCATTTCCTTCTGAGGTTGGATTTCATGGCACCACTCCCCCACCGCAAGGAGGCGGGACCGATTAAGTGGTTCCGCCCCAGGCGCCTAATGGAACCCGACGGATTCCAGAGGGAACTTGGGGAAATACCTGAATCCCTGGTACACAGTTCGTCCGAGTCTCTGGTTGCGGCCTGGAATCAGGCAGCAGCAGGGGCTCTGGATCGGATTGCGCCTTTGCGGCCTCTCCGTGGAAGTGGATCCAGGAGGGCTCCTTGGTTTACCGAGGAACTCCGGGAGATGAAGCGCCACAAGAGACGCCTAGAGCGACGATGGAGATCTAGTAAAGCTGAGTCTGACCGGACACTTTTAAGAACTTTCATTAAGTCTTACTTAGTGGCGATAAGGGCGGCAAAATGTTCGCATTTTTCCGCTCTTATTGCGTCCGCTGACTCCCGCCCAGCCGCCCTGTTTAGGGTGACCCGCACCCTTCTTGCTAAGGAGGAAGGCGGAGATCCCTTGCAGGGTAGAGCTGAGGAATTTTCTCGGTTTCTGGCGGATAAAGTCATTCAGATTCGGACAGACCTGGACTCCGATTGGGCAGTACAGGCCGAGATGACTGGGGCGAGTCTTAGTCCGGTTATATGGGATAGGTTTGAACCGGTGACTCCTGAGGATGTGGACAAGGCCATAGGAGCTATGAGCTCAGCCACTTGTTTATTGGACCCGTGTCCTTCCTGGTTGGTTTCGGCCACCAGGGAGGTTTCACGCGGCTGGCTCCAGGCGTTGGTCAACGCTTCTTTGAGAGAGGGGTCCGTCCCGCAGCCCTTAAAAGCTGCGGTGGTGAGGCCCCTCCTCAAGAAGCCTTCCCTGGACCCAGCGGATTTAAAGAACTTCCGTCCAGTCTCCAACCTTCCCTTCGCGGGGAAGGTTGTTGAGAAAGTGGTGGCACTCCAGCTCCTACGACTGTTGGATGACACTGATTTTCTGGATCCCTTTCAATCTGGCTTCAGGCGCGGTTACAGTACGGAAACGGCTTTGGTCACCCTGATGGATGATCTCTGGCGAGCCCGGGATGGGGGTTATTCCTCTATCCTGGTGCTACTTGACCTCTCAGCGGCCTTCGATACCATTGACCATGGTATCCTTCTGCGTCGTCTCGGAGAGGTGGGGGTGGGCGGCACTGTTTTGCAGTGGTTCTCCTCCTTCCTCTCTGACAGGACGCAGTCGGTGTTGACAGGGGGGCAGAGGTCGAGCCCTAGGCCCCTACTATGTGGGGTGCCACAGGGCTCGGTCCTCTCGCCCATCCTGTTTAATATCTACATGAAGCCGCTGGGTGAGATCATCCGACGACACGGGGTGAGGTATCAGCAATATGCTGATGATACCCAGTTGTACATCTCCACCCCGTCTCAATTTGGGGAAGCCGTAGACGTAATGGACCGCTGCCTGGCCGATGTTAGGGTCTGGATGGGGAAGAACCGGCTAAAGCTTAACCCTGACAAGACTGAGTGGCTGTGGATATTGCCTCCTAAGGACTCGACCAACTGTCCCTCCTTGATTCTTGGGGGGGAGAAATTAGCCCCCTCAGAACGGGTCCGCAATTTGGGTGTCCTCCTAGATCCACAGCTAAAATTGGAACAACATCTTTCAGCTGTGGCTAGGGGGACCTTTGCACAAGTACGTCTTGTGCACCAATTGCGACCCTACTTGGAGAAGGAGGCACTTCTTACAGTCGCTCATGCCCTTATCACCTCACGGCTGGATTACTGCAATGCGCTCTACATGGGGCTACCCTTGAAGAGTGTCCGGCGACTGCAATTGGTGCAAAATGCAGCTGCGCGAGCTGTGGTGGGTGTACCTAGATGCACCCACGTAACACCTATCCTCCGCCAGCTGCATTGGTTGCCCATTAGTCTCCGGATCCAATTTAAGGTGTTGGTCGTTACCTTTAAAGCCCTACATGGCTCAGGGCCAGGTTATCTTCGGGACCGCATCCTGCCGCATACCTCCCTACGACCGGTTAGAGCCCACAGAGTCGGCCTCCTCCAGGTCCCGTCGACCAAACAATGTCGGCTAGCGGGACCTAGGGGGAGGGCCTTCTCTGTGGGAGCCCCCTCCCTTTGGAACCAGCTCCCTCCAGAGATCAGGACCATCCCCACCCTACTGGCCTTCCGTAAAGCAATAAAAACTTGGCTCTTCCGGCAGGCAGGGTATGAATGAAAGTTTGTTTTTTAATGGATAGTATTTTAATATGGCTCCTTTTAAAAATTGTTTTTTATGTGTTTCTATATCTGCTGTGAGCCGCCCAGAGTCCCCCGGGAGTTGGGCGGCATAGAAATTTTAATAAATAAATAAAATAAATAAATTATATCACAGGAAAACTTAGTAAAGTCAGAAATTTCAGGGGATTCTATTCAGGGGATATTGCTTCTATGGGGGGAAATGAGAAAGGGAATGGGAATTGTTCTTCCCTTTTTAAGAACACAAGTTCAACAACTAAAGCTGAATGGTAGGAGATGGAGGATAAATTCAAAGTGTGTGTGTGTGTGTGTGCGTGTGTGTACACACACGTACACACACACACACACACACACACACACATATATATACACACACACACACACACACACACACACACACACACACACACACACACACACACACACACACACACACACACATATATATATATATATATATATATATATATATATATATATATATATATATATATATATATATATATATATATATATATATATATATATATACCTTCCATACACCAGGATGACTTGACAGAATAAACATATATAACCCTTTCCTGGTGAAGAGCTGATTGGGAATAGAACCTTGTGGCTCAGAGGTTAATCTTCTGACTTTCAAGCAGACTGCCCAGGTTCAATTCACACTACGGGTATGGCTATCTGACGAGAGCAAAATAGCTCGAAATAGATCTATAATAGTCTCCCTTTATTTTCATTTATCAGCAAAAAATTTTACACATATACTAATATGTGTATACACTGTACATATATACGTACATACACATACATGCATACATATATACATATACACACTGTGTGTGTGTGTGTGTGTGTGTGTGTGCGCATGTGTGTATCCCATAGGAAAACTATTAACCATTTAACACAAGACACAAGAAGCAGGGCCAACCCCAATGGCTTTAAAATAAATCTTTAAAAAACCCCACAGGGAATACAGCCATCAGTGTCTACCGGTTCTATTTTTCCCATCAGGTTCATGGCACCATAGACCCAGCCTTACCTGAACTCAAAAAGCTAAGCAGATATCAATTGGGTCAATGCTCAGTGGAGACACCACCAGAATAGTAGGGCCGTAGGTCACTCAGGGAAGTAAAAAAGAAAGCAACTGTGACAGCCTGAATTTGACCATGATTCTCTATCACATTCTACCATTCGTAGATAGCTGAAGAAGGAAAGTTGAAGAGACAGAAAGGAACCAACTGGGGAAAGAATGCCAGGCTAAGAGAAAACCAACAACAGTAATTGCCTTTTGTGTCGATAGGAAGTAGAAAGATAAAGTCAAGGAATGTTAGATTTAGACCATAAAACTCCAGGCAACCACTACCGATGCAAAAAACCTGCTCTCTTATTGTTACTTTTATAAAAACCTTTACCTTCTCTTTCTTTTTATCTTTATTCTGTATTACTTTCAGATAGTTTTTATCTTTCTTTTCAAAACTTACACACACAAACAACTACTGTATAATTCAATTCTTTATATTCTTATTCTGTATATGATTCTGTGTTTCTATGGTTTTGAGTTAGATTGTCCTCAGGTTCCATTACAGTCTTATTTTTGTAGGTTTATTGACAAGTTTTAATCTTATGGTTGCCATCCAGAGTTGCACATGGCAAGATGAATGACTGTATAAATTGATACAATAAATAAATAATCATGTTGTTATGTAATCATTGTTAATTGCTTGCTTTTCTTCTGCTGGTTTTTCAATCCTGCTACCCAGGATTTGCAATCACAAAATAAGTAATTACAGTGTATAAATAAAAGAAATTTTGCCACCTTGATTCAGCAATTGGAAAGCTAATTTTGTTTTTTTAAAAAAATTTTTATTTTTAACAAATCTTAAAAAGCCTGTTCTGTTTTTCTGAGCATTCTTTGCTAACCTCACTCGTTCCAGCTTATCATAATCACTACCCTGTTTCCCCCAAAATAAAACATCCCCTAATAATAAGCCTAATCGGGCTTTTCAGTACATGGCAATAAGGCCAAGCGCTTATTTCAAGGTTCAAAAAAATATAAGACAGGGTCTTATTTTTGGGGAAACACGGTATAAAAACAGACTACATACAGTGTGTATAGATAGATAGATAGATAGATAGATAGATAGATAGATAGATAGATAGATAGATAGATAGATAGATAGATAGATAGATAGATAGATAGATAGATAGATAGATATAATATAGATGGCTATTCCCATCTCCTATATTTGTCCTTCTTTGATTTCATATTTTAATTAGCTTGTTGGCATTCACATTAGCTTCTTTTTTTCCCCTCGTTGAATTTATTTATGATTTTGCTCTATGCTTTTGGGACTTCCCCTTAAATTCATTCCCAGTTGGCAGTCAATGGGGAAAGCCAGATTCAGTTAACAACTGCATGATTACTTAAAAACTGTGGTGAATCACTTAACAACTGTGACAGAAAAAGGTCATAAAATGGGGTGCAGCTCACTTAATTGTCTTCTTAGCAACGGAAATTTTGGGCTCAATTCTGGCAATAAGTCAAGAACTACCTATAAATAATCTGAATTGGCAGATCTCTACCAAACTTAGCAGGTTTCACTGATGTACTTCTATTAGGCCGGCAATAATATCAGAGATAAATTGGATAACAGATCTTGGGCTACTAATATTGAGGTACTTTTATTAGTGCTCATTTTTCACCTTTGTACATTTGCTATGAATTTTCAGTCCAGCATATTTAGCCTGATGTACTGCCCTAATTTTTATATTTCATTTTATAGTTTATACTTCATTTTATAAGTTGTATTTTAGACACAAAATAAAATTACCTCCTTTTTAAAAAGAGAATGTTCATGCTAACTGAATAAGGAAATGAAACAACAATTTCTTATATTAGTCCTGATATGGTGAATTTTGAATATATTATATTCTCTGCATTCTATAAGTAATCACCTTAAACAAAAGAGTATTGAATTCTTGAATTACTTGGATCTTTCCTTATTTTCTACCAACAGTAGAAAATAAGAAACTGACAATAATGTATACATACCTTGTGAAAATCTCTCTCTCTCTCTCTCTCTCCCTCCCTTTCTTACCTAATATATAAGGTATATTCTGAATATCTGAATGTATTTTTTATTCCATGAGTCAATAAAATGTTATATACTGTGTTTTTTTTAAAAAAGATAAAATTTAGGATAGCTCATATTTTGGGGGCTTTCTCAGTCCTGCAAATGAGAAATCAGGAAGGCAGCCATAAATTGCCTGGAATAACCATCCCGTCCCAAGCGATGTCGGGGTAATTGAAATCTTTCATCACTGCTACTTCATACCTCTTTGAAATATCTTTAATTTGCTTTTGTAAAGCATCATCTGCATATTCTCCTTAGCTCGCACGTTTTGCTTTTTATTTATTATTTGTTAGATTTATATTTAGTTTCTCAAGAAGGTTTAAATGTGGATCTTTCATGAATACTATGAGGCAAGCAGTGGCATACATCACAAATGTTGAGGATGCCATGAGGATAGGCATGAGAGATAACTATAAAAGAGAGGCAGTCTTGTCTAGTGGTCACGGTGCTGGCTTAGAAACCAGGAGGCAGTGAGTTCTAATCTGCCTTAGGCATGAAAACCCGGGCCACTCACTCTCTCTCAGCCCAACCAACCTCACAGAGTTGTTGTTGTGGAGAAAATAGGAAGAGGAAGGAATATGGTAGCATGTATCTTCGCTGCCTTGACTGATTTATAAAAGCAATAAAGGCAGGATAAAAATAATAATAAATAATAATAAATAAATGTTGCGTGGTGACATGATCACAATCTATAATCATTTGTTATCCCTTTGTTAACTCATTTATGCATCACTCTAACAGATGCTCATGAAGATTTTTTCTGACTTTAGATTTAATAGGCACAAAATACTTATTATCTCACTTTGTCCTAGAATACACAGTTCCCTATCCCTACTATGTCTTCAATCCACATAATTTAATGCTGCCATTGTCAAGTATTTAAACTGAATGAAATGTTACTTATCCTTTGCCAAACAAGCATTAGGGACATACAAAACTGGCTGATTTAAGAAGAGATCGCTCTGGAGAACTCTGGTATGCTTATTTTACCGTATCTTAACTGTCTTTATGCAAAGTGATTTTTCCAAAGCATCAATCTCACCGGGCTGCTTGAATAAAATTTATTAAGGTAAAAGTAGTGAGGAATGCAAAAAATACTAGGGAGTGAAATATTTTTAATGTAGAATCATTAAAATTGAGACGGAGTCTTTTTCTCATAGAGTTATGGGGTACCCACCAGCAGTGGGTTGCTCCCGGTTCGGCCCGGTTCTGTGAATCGGTAGTGGAGGCGGCGGGAGGCTCCGCCCACCCGCCCAGGACATGTTCTGTGAACCGGTAGCAACGGGTTTTAGAACCCACTATTGATACCCATTCTATGCAGATGGTTCTCATCTGTGATAAAGGAGAAGTTAGCAATTGTGGTTTGTTTATACCAAGGCTGTCTGAATCTTTATTAGTCTAAGAACCAATATTTTGACTCAATCTCAATTTGGAAAATATATTTCCAGAAATTCCCCATTTCCCCGCCCATCCTGAAAAGAACTGTATGGTCTGATGGAGATTCGGCCTTTTCCACATGCTCTGGAATGCTGTGTTCCCAATCCCAAATTGTTAAATTTAACATAGCCCCATTATGCTATTTATCTTCTCCATGCATGCTGTTCGCAAGCATAAATTAAGGATTCAATAAATTTAAAAAAACTGTCTGTACAAATGCAAACATGATGCTATGCTTAGTAAAAAGAAAGAATATACTTATGTGACATGTTTTATTTCAAGGATGGAAGCAAATATTCTAACAAGCATTAAAGAAAAGCACAAAGAATTGTAACCGTCATATATTGTAGATAGAAATATAATCTGCTATTGTTTTTTAGGGTGTCCCCCCCTACATTCTAAAGCATGAATTAGACAGCAAATCAAGAATATTCTTCGTTGAGGTTGTCACTTAGATTTCCTTTTACTTGCTGAAATAGACCTAGATCTACTTTTCTCTTAATAAATAGTTCATTGTTTTTCATATGAATTCTGCTAAGTATTATATAATGGGTTTAATGTTAGAGTGACCTTTATGAGTACTACTTATCTACCTGTGTCAAATACTTTTCATGAATTTTACACCACTGCAAAAGGTTATGCCTGAGTTTTTCATAATGATCTGCTCTCATCAGCTCTCAACTGGTATTCAAAGAATAAAATAGGACCAAAAAGAATTATGTTTTGGTATGTCTGCTAAATGACAAGGGACTCGGGAGTCCTTAAGTACTTGGTTAGCATCCAAACGCAGTGAGTCTAGGGACTCTTGGAATGATCCTGAGTTAAAACTCTATGTGTAAAAGACATTATTCCAATAGTTTCTTCTTCTTCTGCCTCTTCTGCTTCATCAATATCATTTTTTTAAAAAACTGCAATGGATACTATTGAGTAAAAGTTACGATCTAATCTAGTGAAGCAATGACATTACACCTAGCCTGGATCAGAGGCGGGTTTCAGCAGGTTCTGACCAGTTCTGGAGAACCGGTAGCGGAAATTTTGAGTAGTTCGGAAAACCGGTAGCGGAAATTTTGAGTAGCTCAGAGAACCGGTAAATACCACCTCTGACTGGCTCCGCCCCCATCTATTCTCTGCCTCCCGAGTCCCAGCGGAGGAAATGGGGATTTTGCAGTAACCTTCCCCTGGAGTGGGGAGGGAATGGAGATTTTACAGTATCCGTCCCCTGGAGTGGAGTGGGAATGGACATTTTACAGTATCCTTCCCCTGCCACGCCCACCAAGCCACGCCTACAAAGCCACACCACACCCACCAAGCCACACCCACAGAACCGTCAGTAAAAAAAAAATTGAAACTCACCACTGGCCGGGATTCTGTAATTAATACACCAAAGCAACATACTGGCAGTTTTTTTAAAAAATGTTTTTTTAAGCCTGAATAATTGGATTCAAGGAACAGGTGCTCTCAGCCTCTGTCCACCACTTCTGACCTCCCACAACATTTTCTTCTTCGCAGTGTTTTGGGAAGCCCCCAAAAATGCAAATGAGAGGACCAATAAATGAGAGAAAAATGAAAAAAAAGTCTAAATAGCTGAAGTTTTCTTCTGTTGACCATCCTATTTTGTCACCTGTCTATTTGTAATATAAATGTTGGGAAGTTGGAGAAGATAAGCTTGGCTTCTTTTTGTTAGGTTCAAGTAGGAACAGTGACCTGCTCATGGATGGTATTCCCGGGACTGCTGTTCCTATCAGTCACTTGTCCTATTCAGTTCTGCTTTTCTCCAGAAGTTGTGGTCCCTTGCTGGAGTGGAGGAAAACCTAAAGAAGTGGGGGGGGGGAAATCATGCACCCTGCTTTTCTTCTCTTCCCTCCACAACAGCCAGATTTCAATCCTCAAATGAGGCCAGCAAATTTGCTGGCTTTCGTTTCTCAAAGCAAGAGGGTCTCTGAGCAATGTGAGCAAAGGGGCGTGCATAAGCGCACAATCATGCCTACCATTCCTGTCCTAATGTACCCATATATTCATGCCTCTTTTACTCTTATTCATGCTTGTACTATTACATATATATTCAATCATGTTTTACTGTTTATACTTTGCTTATAATCATATATGCTTGACAAATAAACAAATACAAATAAATACAATGTGCTTTCCTCCCATCTTGAGAACAGAAAGCAAGCTGGGGGTTTGGGATGTGGGAAAGCCCTAAAGGTTTTTGGGGTGCAGGCCGGGGTGATTAGGAATGCCACTGATGTTGATCCACCATCCCTCCCCATCCAATTGTTTCTTTCATAAAACAGAAGAGAGGAAGGATCACCTACCGGTAGTAGCCTACTTTCCATCTCAATTTAGCTACTGCTATGTATATCAAAGAATTAAAAGCTGGAATAACTCTTTGGGACTCTGCAACATTCTGTTGCCTTGTGATAGAGACAGAGGTAGAAATCCAATCTGGGTCGGTCACTGGGATCAGAGGTTTAAGTCTTCTGAGCTTTCAGACTCGTGACTCACCGAATGTGAGAGAGAAGTTCCCTGAGGAGGGGCTCCAGCACGAGTCTGAAAGCTCAGAAGACTAAACCTCTGATCCCGGTGACCGACCCAGACTGGATCCTGCAACGTTATCCTGGGACACATATATTTGCCTTCATTTGTGAGAAAGAGAAATGCAGACAATGTAGTTTCTTGCCTTTTGTTCGCATCCCTGATTTTGCCTGACTTTTGTTCCATTTTATGTTTTTGTTCCATTTTGTTACATCCTCAAACCCCCATAGCTTTAACCTTAAACTATCTACCGTGAACCTCACCCCATTCCTAAGAGGTCTGTAACGGGGCGTGCGTAAGCGCACCAGCGTGCCTACCATCCCTGTCCTACTCTCCCCATTTATTCATACTCCTTTCCTGTGTTCATGTCCATGTTTATATTTATACCTGTTATAGCAATAGCAATAGCACTTAGACTTATATACTTTACAGCCCTCTCTAAGTGGTTTACAGAGTTCAGCATATTGCCCCCAACAATCTGGGTCCTCATTTTACCGACCTCAGAAGGATGGAAGGCTGAGTCAACCTTGAGCCTGGTGAGATTTGAACAGCTGAACTGCTGAACTAGCAATCAGCTGAAGTAGATGGCAGTGCTGCTTTTAACCACTGAGCCACCTCGGCTCCTAATCTCATATCTCATATATGTTTGACAAACTAAATAAATAAATAAATTTTGCCAGTTAGCTGGGTTTTTTTTAGCCTTGCTGGAGAGAGAGAGAAGGAGCAGAGGGAAGAGCTTTTTCATTGTGACCTTTAACACCATCAAACAATCATTTTAGCCAAGGTCTTGAGGAAGGACTCAATAGGTGGATAAAAATGCCAAATCCAGTTTACACACCTGGCTGACTGTGCAACCAACCATAATAAAATATATATGCCACTCAACTCCCAAAGACTCAAAATAAGGCTCTACAAATTTATGAACATATTTGCCAATGCAATTGGGCTATAAAATTTGACACCTGCCCTGCTTTGCCGTTGCTTTAGTCTCTCAGTTTATACAAATTTGCTTTATATTAAGTTTTCAGGGAACATAACCCTGTCATAAACAAGGGAAGTCTGTACACTGAAACACCAGAGGGGTTTTCCATAATTATCGTTATGAATGTTTTAGAAAGCATTTACCCTAAAATAACTGATGCCTCAGTAGTTTAACAGAACATCTAGCTGGTTGTCACATCCACTACAGAAGTGTTAAGTGATTCTTTCATGGTGACTGGAAGACAGGCTTCACAATAAATATTAGCAGTGAAATGCTCACAGTGTTGAAAGCAGTGTGATCCCTTTTATACGTTTATTCTGCAAAATTACAGAAATGTAATATAGCAGCTTCCCTCCCCCAATTTTTTTTAAAATTACAGCCTATGATAGCATGATATATAGAAGACCCATACACCTAAACACACAAGATTTTGCTGGACTTATGAAAATTTCAACTTGAGTTTTCAAGTGATTTGTTCAGTTCCCAAGCTCCAAATGTGATCGCAACTTGCGTCCTCCTCTTCACTTGACTTAGGAATACAGATTGTATGTTGCAGACAGGTAGGGGAGCTAAATTTTAAGTAACAGTGGCATTCAGAATAACAACAGCAAATTATATCTCAATTATGAGCTACATATTGAATAAATTATTACGGCGACTCAAAAATTCATGAGCTCATTTTGAGCTATATTAGGAAGCTAGCAGCTGTGGACCGTTCATGTTTTAGGACACGTGAAAAGGCTATAAGACGTATCATATTATGTATTTAAACTTCTACTTTAAAAAAAAACATTTTACATCTTACATGATGAACTACTCTTTTTGTTATGTCTATATTTCTCACATAATATTAAATAAGGCCCAAGTATGGATTTTCATTTATCTCTCTTAGTTGAAAAAAAAACCACACAAACCCACTCCTATTAATACATAACAAATAAATCAAAATATTTCCAGGTGATATATATCATAATTTGTAGCATAAAAACCATACCAACTTGTTCATGTAAGAAACCAGATTCCATATAAAGAAAGGTGTAAGGAGAAAGTAAGTGCTAAACTACAGCATGATAGTAGACCAGTGAGACCAATCAGACTATATATGGGTCTCCCCCCTGGTTATGAATGCTAGATGTTTTTTAACTTTTGTAGTTTTTAATTGTTATGATTTTATCATGGAGTTTGGGCCTGTATCTCCTAAGGATGTGGACAGAGCCATGGGGGCAATGGGGGCCTCCACCTGTTTATTGGACCCGTGCCCCTCCTGGCTGGTTTCGGCCAGCAGGGAGGTGACACGCGGCTGGATCCGGGCGGTGGTCATCGCTTCTTTGGAGGAGGGATCCGTACCGCAGTCATTAAAAGCTGCGGTGGTGAGACCCCTCCTGAAGAAGCCTTCCCTGGATCCAGCTGATTTGAAGAACTATCGTCCGGTCTCCAACTTGCCTTTTTTAGGGAAAGTTGTGGAGAAGGTGGTGGCCACTCAGCTTCTGCGGCTTCTGGATGAAACAGATCATCTAGATTCCTATCAGTCGGGTTTCAGGCGCGGCTACAGTACAGAAACTGCCTTGGTCGCTCTGATGGATGATCTCTGGCGGGCCCGGGATGGGGGAAATTCCTCCATCCTGGTGCTACTTGACCTCTCAGCGGCTTTCGATACCATCGACCATGGTATCCTTCTGCATCGTCTCGGCGAGTTGGGAGTGGGAGGTACCGTTTTACGGTGGTTCTCCTCTTATCTCGCCGATAGGATGCAGTCGGTGTTGGCAGGAGGGCAGAGATCCACCCCTAGGCCCCTGTTATGTGGGGTGCCTCAGGGGTCGGTTCTCTCGCCCATCCTGTTTAACATTTACATGAAACCGCTGGGGGAGATCATCCGCAGACATGGGGTGTGTTTCCACCAGTACGCTGACGACACCCAGCTGTACATCACCACCCCGTCTGACTTCAGGGAGGCAGTGGATGTAATGTGCCGATGCCTGGACGACGTTAGGATCTGGATGGGGAGGAACAGACTCAGACTCAACCCTGACAAGACTGAGTGGCTTTGGATATTGCCTCCTAAGGATTATGACAACTATCCCTCCTTGGTTCTCGAGGGAGCGAAACTGACTCCCTCGGATCAGGTCCGCAACTTGGGGGTCCTCCTAGATCCACAGCTAAAATTGGAACACCATCTCACTGCTGTGGCTAGGGGGGGCCTTTGCACAGGTTCGCCTGGTGCACCAGTTGCGGCCATACTTGGAGAAGGAGGCTCTACTCACGGTCACTCATGCCCTTGTCACCTCCCGTTTGGACTACTGCAACGCGCTCTACATGGGGCTACCCTTGAAGAGTATCCGGAGACTCCAGTTGGTGCAAAATGCGGCTGCGCGTGCTGTGGTGGGTGTGCCAAGGTACACCCACGTGACACCTATACTCCGCCAGCTGCATTGGTTGCCCATTAGTCTCCGGGTCCAATTCAAGGTGTTGATCATCATCTTTAAAGCCCTTCATGGCTTAGGACCAGGTTATCTCCGGGACCGCATTCTGCCTCATACTTCCCTCCGACCAGTTAGGGCCCACAGAGTTGGTCTCCTCCAGCTCCCGTCAGCCAAGCAATGCCGGCTGGCGGGTCCTAGGGGGAGAGCCTTCTCTGTGGCCGGCCCCACACTCTGGAACCAAGTCCCTCCAGAGACCCGAACCATCCCCACCCTGCTGGCCTTCCGAAAAGCCGTTAAGACATGGCTCTTCCTGCAGGCAGGGGGTAGAGCTTAACTCCATCTGCACTCTCCCCCGGGTATGTCTGGTGATTGAATGGTTCTTTTATATTGTAATTTTTAATTTTTATATTTTGATTTTAATTGAATTTATTGGTTTTCTTGTATTTTTTCCTGTGTTGTAAGCCGCCCTGAGTCCCTCGGGAGTGGGGCGGCATATAAGAAACCATAAATAAATAAATAAATAAATAAATAAATAAATAAATAAATAAATAAATAAATAAATAAATAAATAAATAAATAAATAAATAAATAAATAAATAAATAAATAAATAAATAAATAAATAAATAAATAAATAAATATTGATAAATGGATTTGACATGTTGTGAGCCGCCCAGAGTCCCCCGGGAGTTGGGCGGCATACAAATCTATTTAAATAAATAAATAAAATAAATTAATCTTTGACGGCTAAGGTTCCCAACCGTCTCATGGTGTAAAAGCCTCTTTTTCAGGACTGACAAAGTCACAACATTATACATGAACACTCTTTTCTATGCGTGGTATTAGAATTCCAGCTGGATGTGGACTGTATGGCCTCTGAAGAACATAAGGCTAACAGCATCTCAAATTCCCTTTCTTATAGACAGCCGAACATCTTAACCTCTGACTAAAGCAGTTTCTGAGTTCTGCTGACTGCAAAAATCATGCCCGGGGGAAGTGGAGGAAAAATAGAATGGAAATACTTCTAGATCAAGCTAAGAAAGATGCTACATTTATTATTTATTTATTACATTGATTTATAAGGCCACCCATCTCTAAGAAGTGACTCTGGGCAGCTAACAGTCCATCAGACACACTACAAATACCAATATTGACAAAACCGTAAAAACATACAGCAGTTGCTGAAAACAAACCCAATAAACACTCAACAGTAACAATGCATGTCACAGCCACCTAACCTCCTGACCCCCATTTCCTAGAGTACCAGTTCACTGAAGGCACTTTGTAAAAGACCAGCAAGGTCAGGGCCAACCTAACTTCAGGAAATACGATGTTTGAAAGGACAAGTGATAATACATAAAAAGGCCTAATTCCTACTGCAAGTTAGATGGCCTTCTTTCACCGAGGGGATCCAGCGTGTCCTTTGCTTGTCAGATCTGATAAATGGATAGAAACAACCAGGGAGAGCTTTAGTCCCACAGATAACTCACTCCATGCCATGAAGGGCCTGTAAGTGACAATCGAGAACCTTGAATTCCACCCAGAAGCACCTGGGTGGAATTCACTGCAGTTTGCAGAACAGAGTTCTAACATCAGCATGAGATTACCCAAACTGAACAAACCACCACATTCTGGACCAGTTGTAGCTTCAGAGTGGTGTTCAGAAGGAACCCCACACAGAATACATTACAGGAGTCTATGAAAGCATGAGTGACCTTCTTCCCCATAAATGTCCCAGTTCTTCAGTTTTGTATCTGTCAAAAATTACATTCCATATTTGTGTGTTTATCCTTTTTTCCCCCTATCTAGTCTGTCTCATAGATAAACATAGGAACCTACATGAAAGTTGATCAGAACCTTTAGCTCAGAGCTATTATTTT